>JARVZY010011429.1:0-663869 GCA_030686995.1 Artemisia argyi | reverse complement strand
CAAACCCGCCTTCCCAGCTTGCTCCTTTTTTCTCTCCTTCGCAGCTATAACCTTGTCATCGGGGACTTCAACACTCTTTAGCTCATCGGTTTTCTGAGGCACTTCAGCATTAGAAGCCAGAGGGGGAGTAACGTGCATCTGGCGCTCCTGACCTCCCGGAAGTGGGTCCCCGGGAACAATCTTAGTCGACTTTCGTAGTGGGGGCTTATTCAGATAGCTTGACATGGTTATACCTGCGGATAAACAAAGTCCATCGTTAAAAACAAGAAAAGATGCACAATTTAAAAATGCATATTTATAACAAAGGCTATACCCCTTCCCTCCTCATCCCTCAGAGCCGGACGGAAACCAGGAAACTCCCAGTAATCCGATAAACCCAAGGCATACAAGAATGCTTGCGGAATCTGGCAAGGTTCAACAATTGTCTCAGCAAGCCTTTCGGCATGAGTAACGTCATACTCAGTTGCCTTAGGGAACGGATCTGACACATCCGAATCAGAATGCCTCCACGGCATAGCAAACGGGATAGCTCGTCTGTCAATCAAGAAAAAGTTCATCTTCCAACCCTTCAGACAGGAAGGAAAATCCCCAAAGCATACTTTCCTATCCCTATGAATACGTTTCTCGAAGGAAAACCAATCACCCTGTTTACTAAGTTTATAAAAAACACGAAACAAGGGGGTAGTAGGAGGAGGAATGTGCATGCTGCGACAATACACCTCGAAAAGAGTAGCACGGTGCATACCCAACGGAACTAACTGAGAAATGTGAACCTTAAAGTACCTAATAACGTCTAAAAGAAAGGTAGAAAAAGGAACAGCAAGACCGCCTTCAAAGAAATATTCTGCGTATAAACCTATGGCATCCGCAGGTAATCGATCCATCGTCATGCCCGCGGGAGGTACCCTCAAATGTAAATCCTCTGGTAATCCGAAAGCCTTTACCACAACGTACACGTCGGCCTCGTCCATCGCGGAAACTCTCACATGTATATCCTTCTTAACATGAGAACCCTCCGGCATGGACACGTCGTCATACTCGAACGAGGCAGTAGATTCCGACATAACGAATCCGAAAAAGAAAGGGTATAGCCAAACAACAAAAATAACTTAACGGACTAAGACGTACCTTAAAGACGGCGAAATTTGTTGTTCAGAATACGGAAGGTATAAAACGTGTCAGAAGTATGTATATGCAGAGAAAAAATAACAGTGGAGTAAATGAGAAAAAAGAGACTATTTATAGGCGGTAAAAAATGGGCGGGAAAGGGACACGTCACCCGTAGGGCTAACGTGTCAGCCATCCACACCGTGTCTCTCACAAGGTGCATACGTGTCCCAATCCAAGCGACGCGGTAAAAAATGATGGCACACCTTAAACGACACATTAATTACTTTTGGCATTTTATACGCAACGCTAACAAACGACGAAGCTACAACATACCATCCGGAAAATCGCAAAAAATAAAACTTAGTATCACACCATTGGCGCAACCAATACTATGATACTGGGGGGGACATGATGACGTATGTACCCTCCGGATACACACCGTACAGGGATATACCCTCCGGATACATAACAGGTAAAGTACACTCAGATGTGTTCAAATAATACGGACCAATATCCGAAGGGTTACGACTGTCCACATGACCTCCGCCGTCCGGAGATAATAACCCCTTCGGATAAGCCTACAAGTACCTAGACCAAAGTACAGACAAGTACACCAATGTATATGGTAATGGAGTTTAAACTAGCGAACATTATGGGCTAAGTACGAAATAGCCTGACACTACATGTAGAGAGTCTATAAATAGAGAGGAAATCTTCATTTAAGGTTAACTAATTCTCCCATACTCTTTAGTTTTATTCATACTTTCTCTCACTAAGAACATATACTTACTCTCATGCCGGAGGTTGGTCCTGGGATACATTCCCGGGGCGAGTCTAACGGACGTATTTGTTTTGCAGATATCCGAAGGAACATACCGTAAGTAAGAGTCACCTCGAATCCGAAGGACTTACTCCAGTCCGAAGGATTCTTCTCGCTTGTTCGAAGTAGAAACAAACTTTTACTTCAACAAATTGACTTCAACAGACTGTCGAACACAACTTTAGACGAATTCAAACACTTTAATAAGGTTTAGTGTTTTTTTTCGCTCGTTCAAACGATAAAGCTTATTCTTATTTCATTATAATTGCCTTTTAAGATGGTAATAGTACCAACACCTACCCATAATCATGTGTAATTACCAAAGTTATAAATAGCGCGAGACGTGCCGTGGTGGCATAACCAAGCCTCACGCCTTAGCGGATAGACGAAGCTTTTGCATTTTTAAAGCGTTACATAAAGCGGCACAAAATATGAAAATATTTATATATTTCTATCATATTTCATATATATCGAGTTTACAAAAAGCGTTGTAAATAATAAATAAGGTTAAGAACCTTACATGTAATATATATATTTTTTTTAATCAGAGTTTAATTAAAAAAAAAACGTCACGTCTCACGCCTTATCGCGCATTTTCTCGTCTCATCTCACGCCACGCCTAAAATCGACGCCTTGATATATTTCGTAACGTGTAGGTCATGCCTCACGTCTTAGCGGCGCTTTGATGCCGCCGTAGCGCACAACCATCGTAATTACAGTAAGTAGCTGCAAAGTCTAACTTTTATGACATGTGCACACATATCTATTGCATTAAGGATCAAAACATTACAAACAGAATGTTCATATGTGAAACATTAAAAAAGTGAAACACTTGTTGTTTGCCTTTGTGTTATATTTCATCAAACAATTTCATAAAATAAACATAAATTGATTGCAGCTACATCATAGCTAGACTTTGCAATCAGGTATAGATGAGTTTAGGCCGTAAGGTGCAGCTCGCCATGGAGGTTCGCCAGTCCAACATGGCACCTCGCCATAGCTCGCCACTGCACCGTGGTCTTTCAACTATTCTCGCCGGTGGGATGGTTGTCGTCTGCACGACGAAGATAGAAATCGTACTTTTGTCAGATGGAAACGTTACACAACGTTTTAAAATGTATAAGTTTTTTTTTTCTTTTCTTTTCTTTTCTTTTTTTAAATACACATACACACTATAAATATTAACACATTTCAATAAAATTTACACTACTTTCATTTCACAACACTAAAATAAATAAATAAATAAATAAATAAAATAAGCGGATCATCTTCTTCCGGTGTTAGTGACTTTGAAGAGATAACGGAGCTAAAGATGATTGTCCAAGAGTTTGAGTACGAGCAATCGTTGCAAGATCAAGAAGTCGGTCCTTCACGCCGCCGTAGATACATCCCCGTGAACGTGAAGCTGTTGAAGCACGTCTAATGGCCGACTATTTTGGTGACGAACCAAAATATACGGATGATAACTTTAGGCGTCGTTATCGTATGAGCCGTAAACTATTTTTAGAAATAGTACAATGTATTGAAACGTATATTCAAACTCATCATCCTCTTCCCAAGCATTTTGATTTCTTTAGAGTCCGACCTAATGCTGCGGGTGTAATAAGTTTTAGTGTCATTATGAAATACACATGTGGCCTTCGCCAATTGGCTTACGGGGTATCACCTGATGCATTAGATGAGTATTTCCAAATAGGTGAACACTGTGCACGCGATTGTCTATATTTTTTTAGTATGTTCATAATCTAGTTGTTTGCTAAGGAGTTTTTAAGAAAACCAGATGAGAATGACGTTCACAACTTATACCACGCACATAGCTTGGTTCATAAGATACCGAGCATTGGGAATGGAAGAATTGTCTGATAGAATGGCAAGGCCAATTTCATAGAGGTGATAAAAAGTATCCAATTATAATGTTTGAAGCCGTTGCTTCATACGACTTGTGGATTTGGCATGCATTTTTTGGGGTAGCGGGTGCGAATAACGACATTACCGTTTTGAATAACTCTCCGTTATTCGACGACCTACTTGATGACATCGGCCCTGAGGTTCCGTTTGAAGTATACGGACGTAAATTTAATCGTGGGTATTATCTAGCTGATGAAATTTACCCAGAATGGGCATCTTTTGTCAAATCATTTACGGTTGTAAGTAACCTAAAAAATTCCTTATGGAAAGCGAAACAAGAAAGTGCTCGAAAAGATATCGAAAGAGCTTTTGGTGTCCTCCAAGGACGTTGGCATATTTTTACCCAACCGGCGCGTGCATTTACTGTGGCAAGTTAAAGAGAATCATGTACTCGTGCATCGTAATGCATAACATGATTTTGAAAGATCAACAATTTGCGATATCCGAAGCTAGCGAAATGTATATTCCTCCACAACCAAATATACAACAGACATGGATTGAACGTTGCATAGTGCAACGAAGAAAATCCAAAGAACTACACGATAAATGCACACACGCAAGCTTCAACGATATCTCATCGAGCATGTTTGGCAACAACATTAATGGAAACAATTTCAACAACAAAATCAGAATAATTAGTTTTTTTATAATTTGATGTATTTTTTTCGTATTGTTTTTTAACAATATCGTTATTTTACGTTTCGTATGCTTTTATTGTGTTGTATTGTTTTTTTATATTTAATGAAATGAATTTAGTTTATTAAATGAAATTAAAAAAAAAAATAAAGTAGTAAGTGGTAGGCCTCAAATGAGTAAGTTGAAGTTAGTTGTTAGTGAGATGGGTTAGTTGTGAGGGTTTGTTAAAATGACGTGGCAACCCGTGGTCCCCAAGTGACTAACCCAACCTGCTCACTGCACCTTGTGGTCTTATATGATAAAGTGATAACTTGTACGTTTGTGTTAATCTAAAAAACCCATTAAATCCAACATGCTTCTTTAACAATTTTAAAAGCGATCCGCCTTCCTTGAGATGTTAAAAATTATGTTTATGCTAACTTTGTTTGACAAACAAGATAACTCATATAAACTCATCTAGACCAGTGATGAACCTAAGAATTTGAAGCGAGTGATACATCATGTTGCCCAATAAAAAAAAGATAATAAATGAAAATGAGTCCAATTCAAGTAAAAATTTTAAGGCCTGCTATTTTTGCTTAAACTCACAATATTTCACAACAAGACCTCTAATGTTGATATAAACATGAGAGATCCGTGTTGTACAATCTTTTTGGGAAAGGTTTTGTTTATCATAAATACTAAAATTTGCATCATAAATTTTTTTGAGCTAAACTCAAGTTGCACTACAAAAAAATAAAGTAGCAAAAGTTATTGTCGGGGGTTGCAACTTGCAAGCACTACAAATCGATAGTTTTTAAAACAAAATGTACTTCGTGACTTAAAATTGAGTGTAGCCGTGCCACTCCCGACTCTCAAGTGAGTCCACTCCCGACTCTCAAGTTATTGTCAGAGGTTGCAAGAATTAAAAATCGACAGTTTTTAAAATAAAATACACATTGTGACTCAAAATCGGGTATAGTTTGTGTCACGCCTGACTCTCAAGTGGGTCCGTCCCTGATCCAAACCAGTTGAGGGATAGATTTTCAGGTCATTGTTTGTTTTTAGCAGTAGTTTCTTATCAATTTTTAGTTGTCAACCTTCAATATTTCTATTTTCAGAAAAAAAAAAAAAAAAAAAAACTCCACCTACTACCGCTTCCACTTCCCTCTTCATCTCTCCCACCAAACACTAAAAACACACACACACATTTCACACACAAACACCACCAAACCCTCAATCCTGAACCTGCATTTTCACCATCCAAATGGAGTCCAATCTTCAAGATTCACAAAACCCAGACCCAAAACCTCCATCCAAACAAACCCAATTCACCTCAATCACTCTCTCCATCCCCAAACACCTCCCTTCCTTCTTCATCCCACCCCCACAACACCCCTTCCCCAAAACCCATATCCAAACACTCAAAATCCCATCCCAAATCACCCAAATTTCCAACCTTTCCCTCATTTCCTCAACACCCAGTTCAAGATTCGCCACAAAATCATCACTTGCAGCAAACCCATGTCAAAAGCCTTTGAATTTTAACCCCACGCGCCCTACTGACCCCTCACGCGCCGCTGGGATAAGGCGTGTTTCGGTTGTTTGGTTTAGGAATGATTTACGTGTTTTAGATAATGAGTCTTTAAATACTGCTAATAATGAGTCTTTAACTGTTTTGCCTGTGTTTTGCTTTGACCCTAGTGAGTTTAGTAACTCGGTTTACGGGTTCGATAAAACGGGCCCGAACCGGGCTAGTTTCTTGATTGAGTCAGTTAGTGATTTGAGGAATAGTTTAAGGGCGAAAGGGTCGGATTTGGTAGTGCGAATAGGGAAGCCGGAGACGGTTTTGAGGGAATTGGTTAAGGCGGTTGGGGCGGAAGCTGTGTATGTTCATAGAGAAGTGGCGAATGATGAGGTGAAAGCTGAGGGTAAGATTGAGAATGTGTTGAAAGATGAGGGGGTGGAAGTGAAGTATTTTTGGGGTAGTACATTGTATCATGTTGATGATTTGCCGTTTGAGGTGGAGGATATGCCGAGTACTTATGGCGAGTTTAGGGAGAAAGTTAAGGGGTTGAAGGTTAGGAATACGATTGCGGCTGCTGATCAGTTTAAGTCGTTGCCTTCTGGTGGGAATGTGGAGGCTGGGGAGATTCCGTCTTTGGCGGATTTGGGTATTAATCAAACTGCTAATATGAGTCAGGTATGAAAGCGAGCTTGTTTTATCAAACAAAGTAAATCGAGTTTATGAGAACTTGTAGTCTTGTATATAAATGTGATATTATGCGTGTGCTAATGATCAAATTATGATATATGCATTTAGGTGCTTGTTTTATGAAGTTAATACATATTTTTAAGCAATTTGAGCTTGTTTTAACGAATATAGTTTGATGGATTGCTTGAGCTATTAAGCTTGTGAAATCAATGTTGAGTCTTTACTGACTCGAGCATGCCTCAAGCTTGCCTCAAGAATATTTGTTGAGCTATTGAATCGAGCTGTAGTTTAGCATTGCATTGTTTTGTTTAAGCTTGAGCTTAGCTCAAATCGTTTGCAGACCTGGTTAAGAATCTAGATTTGTCTTCTTTTGGGTTTGGATGACTGCTTTTATTTCCATGATTTGGTTGGTTATTTCATTTTGGCGTTTTATTATCATTTATGGGTAGAATGATAAAGGCGAAAAACCTTAGGCGCATAAACAGCATGACACTACTAATTGTAGGGGCGTTTAAACGTTGGGCATGGACTTTTAAAGTGATTTTAAGCACTTATATAATATGAGAATCACATGATTTAGTTGCTTAAAGTTAGGGATATAAATGTTGCATTTATCTTATCGTTTAGGTTCTGGGAGTTGTTACCCGGATCATGTTGACACTGAATAAATAACATGTGAAATAATCACTACTGAAACACATTATTGTCACTTCAATTGCAGTGTTCAATTTAAATACGCATTCAATCGTTTAAAAGCAACTCCATTGCGATTATTCAATCAGTTTCTTTGTATCCCATGATGTTAACCTTGGCCACATACCTCTTTTTAACGAATTTCTCTTTGCATAATCACCTATTATAATTGATGCATGGAAAAAGTCAATCTTTCATGTATTAACAATAATCTAAATGTGATGATATCATTGACTTCTGTGTAGGTCAAATCTGTTTCTAGTTCCTCCCTTATTGGAGGCGAAACTGAAGCATTAAACAGAATTAAAAGATTTGCAGCCGAATGCCAAGCTAGCCCACCAAAAGAAACTAAGGATGGAAGTAATGATAGCATATATGGTGCGAATTATTCTTGCAAAATTTCCCCATGGCTTACAGTCGGATGTGTTTCTCCTCGTACCATGTTTGATGAGTTGAAGAAATCTGCTTCAAGGTATGTTTCGGATGCTAGTTAGTTATTTATATATTATGTGGCGATTTTTCCGTCAAATCTGCGTTTTGTACTAATGGAAAAGTATATTTTAGAACGATTTCTGCTTCATCGAATGGAAAAGATGGTGACGGTGGGATGAATTGGTTGATGTACGAGCTCTTATGGAGGGACTTCTTCAGGCAAGTGAATGAACTGATTAAATTTATTTTTCGTATACTGTATAATAATATTGAAATTATATTATTTTTCTAGACGCAGGAAATGAACAGGTTGTTAAGTTAGACAACTGTGGTCAAAATGGGTAGTCTACTCTGTAATGTGGCTTAAAATGGGTGTTAAGTTAGACAACTGTGGTCAAAATGGGTAGTCTACTAATATGGGTCAAAACGGGCCGTGTTGAGTCTGCTCTTGACATTTCTATTCTCTTTTTAAATAATATAAATATTTAGTTAAGGTATGCTAAAAGAAATAATGCTATTAATATAATAATCAAAATTTCTGATTATTTTGAATAAAGTGATTTAGGACATCGTAACCATTTGAAGTTTGAACACACTTAGCCAATTTGTGTTCTTATTATTCAATATTTGAACCAAGTATATAAATACACACTTGAGCCAAAGTCCACTAGCTATTAAGATTTTTTCTATATTCTACAGTTTTATAAGTTGCATCATTCTGTTTTGCAGATTCGTCACAAAGAAATACAGTTTGTCGAAACAACGTAGTGTTGCTCCAGTCACGGCTTAAGGGTGGATGGTGTGATATACCAATTACTATATTCAGATTCTTCTTTGGTCACCAATCTCCGTTAACCTGGTGGTTTTTGATCAAAAAAAATAAAGTACTACTACATTTATGTTTTTGCAAAGGGCTTTTGTATCTTTATGATTATAGACGATTTAAAGGTCTGTGTAATGTATGGTTTCGTGTCGAATATTGGTTTGCCTCGAAAGGGGCAGTTATTGATACATCACCATTATTTTGATTGAAAGTTGACCATTGTGATTCACTCTACTCCTCTCACTCTACTCCTCTCTACTCTCATATCGGGCCACTTTTCCATTTGGTCTGCTTGTTTTATAGTCCACTAGTTATTTACTACCTGTTTAACGGTGTCCAGTATGCTTTTGTCCCTGGAAAATATCAACTGAAAATAATAGACTAAATTGGTAAGCTACCTTTGATATAAACAATGAAATATAGTCTGGTTTGTTAGTACGGCCAAATTGTAGTGTTTTGGATGCTGGTCATCATTATTATCTGGTTTAAGAAAGTAACAACGGTTACGCTTTGTCAACAAGACACGACTAGTTTAAGACCAACAAGCCAAGGCGACTCATCTATTTAAAAGATGTGGGAGAAAGAAATGAAGTCCCGACAGTCTCAGAAAAAGAAAGTAACAATTAATTTTTACGCTATCAACTCCAGGCTAATTTAGACCAAGAAGCCAATGCATTTGTACATCTTTAGCATTGTTGACTTTCACCAACTACAAATTGTATAAAAACAAGATTCCAAACTCATCAATGCAGTCGATTGTTACACATAGAAACTGTTATCTAGCTTTCAGCCAAACCATTCACAGTAGTACAGTACTATTCATCACAAACCACAATCATTAAAGTTTATAAGCAGATATATGCAACCCCATATGTAACGTATCAAAGTCACTAGAATTGTTAGCACAAGTCTAGGCGTCATGACTCATAAGCAGATCCAAACAGAATATCGAAAGAAAGTGTGGTTAACAATCACAAAACAACCAAGAAAAAAGTATCTCATGAATTAACTAGAGGCTTTTGCAAAATCACATAGACCAGAATTTTACTGCAAAACAATATTTGGAAGTCTGAAGAAAACAGAAACCAATATATAAAGTCTACAAAGCCCATGCCAAACAAAACTAAATAAGACAAGATAGATGCCCCCTGCTTAATCTTCCTCCTCACCCTCGTTCTCAGCAATGTTGAAGTATCGTAGCTCATAAACGTTGCGGTCCTTGTTTGAGGCAATCACACGAAGCCAATCTCTCACGTTGTGCTTCTTCAAGTACTTCTTTGTCAAGTATTTTAGGTACCTGTAAAACGTGAAGGGAAAAAAATGGATAAGTATCAAGATTACACCTAAAGATCAACTAGTCAATTAAGCAGGTAAACAAACCAGACAAGGTTACAGTGTAACACTTACACCTAAAGACCAACTAGTCAATTAAGCAGATAAAAAGAAACCTAACATCAAGTACAAGACATTTCTTCAAGCTAAAATAGATGAAACATTTGCTGACATCAAGTAATTAGCTGCATCGACAAACGTCATTTAATAGCTTTTATCCTTACACTCTAATTTAATTTGAGCCCCTGAAAGTTCTTAAAGAAACTTATACGTTTACGTGTCATTTGAAGTGACGGCACAAAGAACGCACTAAACAAGCCGAACATACACTCAAATTTCAAACATACCATCTAAGGTGTTCCAAAATCTTAATAATACTAGTTTCAGTTCAGACAACTAAACAATCAATCGGAAAATGTGTTCTAAACATGAACTGTAACACGTCCCTAGTAAGAAATAGATCAATAATTGAAACAAAGCTGATAACCAAAACCATTAGTAATTTTCTGGTAAGACAAAATTACCTCTTTGAGAAATTGCTGTCAGCAGTGACGGAGATCTTGTTCTTCTCACGTGAAATAGTAACTGAATCACCGAGGTTTCCAGCTTTGCCACCAACCTTGATCCTCTCCTGAAGAAACTTCTCAAGTGACGCAATCTCCATGATCTTGTCCTCAACTGGCTTACCACAATCAATCACGAAAGTGGAGACCTTCTTCTTTCCACCCTTTGCTACTGCTCCACGACTCATCTTTGCTTCTGGATCTTTCTCCTACAAACTGAAGCAACCAAATCAACAATGAATAATCAAAATCAACTAGCTGGCAAGTCCGAAAAGGATCACATACACATTTTAATACAGCACAGTTTACAATGAGCGATCAAAGTTCAAACTCAGAAAAGAAACATGTATATTAACTTTAACGACCAGACTACATGACAATCAACTTTTGATATCATAACATAATCACACACACAACAAAATATAATATTCAATCTAGATACAATAAGTCAATAACATCAAAGACAAACGATAAAACTGCTTAATTAGACACGCTTATGTCATACTAGATTAAAGAGACACAACCAACATAACAAAACCAGCAACTACATAACTATCACACAGCACCGGCATCATATAAAAACATCAATGCACAATTGAACAACTTAAATAACTTTATATGCCATAAATAATGACATACCACTAACAAACGCAACAAAACCAACAAGCTATCAAAATACTTTATTAACTTTGACATCCAAAAACAAGCGCAAATTCACAAAGACCAATTTGCAACAAAAAATGCAAGACTTAAGTATCTAAATTAACTAAAGTAACAAAACCAACAACGAGCTACCTTACAAATATTTCATTAACGCATTTTTATGCCCGAAAACACTTCCGCACGCTAAATTCAGACCGATAACAGCCAAATACAACACAAATCACACTATAACAAAACAAGCAATAAAACTATCTAACCAGAACTCAACAAACAACTTATTTCCAAAAAACAACCGCGCAAACTAACGTCACACCGATACAGCAGAAATCATATTACAAAACAATAAAAAAAACATAAAAAGAATAAAACTAGCCCATTAAATAGCAGAAATTAATGATATACATGAAATTAATAAATAGCTTCATTTGTCACTAAAAATAATCACACACACTAAGTACACACAGTTAACAATCTAAGCACCAAAAGTATAAAACAGTCAACGAAGGTATAAATGTAATAATAATATCATATAAATCATACTCTTATAACATTTAAGGGTTAAAGTAGATGATTACACACAGTTGATGATGACGTAAGATTTTGAGGTGAAAGATACCTTTGTGGTTGGTTTGGAAGACGGCTGCTGCTGATAGAGGGAAATGTGAAGAAGGGTGTTGTGCTATATTGTCATGAGAACCTTTTTTAGGGTTTTTCATTTTTGGACCGATAATTGGGCCAATTGGGCCTTCGTTGTTTCAAACTTTATAATTGGGTCCACTTGTAGAGAAATGAAGAAAAGAAAATAATAACTACAACCAAAAAATAAAACAAAAACTGCAACTAACTAACCCATCATCACAACTCACAAGTGTTTCACAGGTTTTAAACAGAACTTGAATTCACAATCATTTAATTTGTGAGCTTCTTAAACCAGCACATGATCCACAAGTAGAGGCGGAAACTTGAGAGGGCAGGGTGGGCACTTGCCCCTGATGTAAAAATTTGTAGTGTAATTTTTTAAAAATATCTTGCTAATTTTGTAATTTGACTCTCGAGTCTTGAGCGAACCAATTTGTAGCGTAGTTTTTAAAAATTATCAAAGTTTGCCCACTCAACTATAACTTTCTAGCTCCGCCCTATCAACAAGTCCTTTTGGTGTATTAAGTGTTGTGTTTGGTTAGGAGTGTAACCAAGTCGAAACAATTATGAGACCGATTTGAAAATACTTGACTTCGACTCGATTTATGTCGAGCTCGAGCGTCAAATGCTCCACTTGTAAAATAGTCTGCATTTTTTATTTTTATTTATTTATTTTTTAATCTTTGTGTTTGTGTACACTTGCATGGTTTCCACACTATATAAAAGTGTCGGTTTGAGGTGAGTTTGAGAATGTATAGATTACCTCGCCGACCCCAAGATTGAAAATTTAAACTTGGTAGACTTTAAGTCACGTTTTGAGCTTGACATGGCTCGATTAGCCGCCCCCTATGTGTGGTTTTGTTGTCTCATCCGATAGTGAATGGTTCAATTGGTGCGTCACGTCCTTCATGATTTGTTACAAAAAAATTTATCTTTTACGCCTTCCATGATTGGTCATATTAGATTTGGAAGATGATGTAATCAATGGGAATGAGAGTATAGATGCAAACGCATGTGTGGTTTGACTTTTAAATAACACAATACAAATGAAAACTCCATAAAAATTCAGTAATCCATATGTGATTATTTGAGTGTTAAAAGTTACCACTGTAATAGTGTAATTATCCCTTATAATCTCTGACAACTCACAAGAAGTGTGCTTAACAGATTTGAGGTTCTAACAAGGATATCTAATCCATAGACTTGAGGATACTCTTAATTCATAAAATAAGGTGGTTCAGAGGTCTTTTTTCCATTCCACATTATTAAATCCCTCATGATTTATAGTCCAAAATCAAACGCATTACTTAAATCTCTATGACCCAAGGATCACCTTACATATTCCTTAATTTCATTTCACTGGACTTTGTGCAACAACATGCCTAAGACCCTTTGATGGTTTCCTGCTGCACTCTGCAACAAAATGCCTGAAAGACCCTTGAAAGAAACATGGATTGACCAAAAGGTCAGAGACCATGGTTACCCACAAAAAAAAAAAAAAAAAAAAAAAAAAAAAAAAAAAAAAAAAAAAATGGATTGTCTCCCAGAGTCCCAGATAATTTATTTTGAAATGGCACAAATTTCTCCCTCCCATATACCCCGTAGCTTTCTTATTAAGGACCAAAGATCAAACAAATACGAACTGATTTTTTTATTTTTTTAGAAACGGGCATTAAATTTCATTTTTCTCTCCAGAAGCGAGCACGGCTTCACAAAGAAACCTAAGAGAAACCAAGACCATAAAACTAGACAACTGCGTGGTAAATGGCAAAGTGTAAACATGGTCACAACCTCAAGATCGTATACACAAGTCAATATACTACACAGGTCGAGTAAACATGACCCTGTTTCTTCCATTGCAGAACCGCTTGACCCACCCATATGGTCACCTCTATTCAAAATGGAGAAAATGTGAACCAACCATATTAAACCAAATATCATATCATAAACCCTTCAAAGTTGCGTCTAATTCCATGTTTTGACTACAGTTCTAGCACCAATCCTGATTCCATTAAGAACCCAACAAGCAAATTAACAGAACAACCAAAGTCAGAAATCATACATCTAAGTACTCATTTAGCAACTACAAGATTTCCATGTGAGACAAAAGATTGATGAGCCGAGGTTCCAACAGTAGCAAAGAGATCCAGATTCCGTTACATACTTCCTGTAACAAAGGAAAGTATATATATAATCAAACAATGCTGCTAATGAATAACACGATATCAAATGATATTTGTAAATCATTTTGAAGACGAATTACCTATTACTTGGGATTTCTGAGGACAATGATGACGGAATCGCCTCTGAGAAACATCTTGCTGATGAATCTGTCTTTGTTAACCGGAAGAGCTTTCTTCTTGCCTTTTCCTGTCTTGGGTACCTGATTAACATAAACAGGTCGTTATATACTAGAGAAGTACAAAACTTTGTTTAGATTACTGGTGAATAAACCGTTAAAATCTTTACCTCTGTCCACATCTCTCGAACATTTTCCAACACCATGTTACAGTGTCGATCGAAGGCTCTCACACGGCCAAGAAGCTTCTTATTGTTCCTGCAGTTGATAAGTACCTGTACACGCAAACACATTGGCAAAATGTCAATCATGTTCAAAAAGATTAATTCATCAAATCAAGTCATTTCAAACCAAATTTAAAAGTATTAATGAAAATGTAGTACAAAAGCTTATGAAAAAGTCTATTACCTGAGTGTTGTTTTTGACACTCATCATCAAAACAGAGAGCGGGCCAGTATTGAACTCTTCTTCTTCGTTCTTAGTCTGCTACACATATTTATACAAGATATTATTATATTGAGTAAAAAAAAAACTTCTAAACAAATACACACTTGACTATTGGCACATTCACACATGCAGGAAAAAAACCATAACAAATTTACACATGCTAGACATGGACATGGCCAATAGGAAATTAATACGCAAGTTTCATCTCGATGATAACAAAAAACAAAAATAAACAAGCCTTCTAGAAGAAAGCCCTTTAGAAATGACACAAAGAAGTAGAATTTTATGGGTGAAAACAACCAGCAACTAACTGAAAATCCAAGGTTATTGTACATAAGCTGGTAATTCTGTGTGGGTCCTTGTCAGCTAAGATATACTCAGTATAAGAAGAAACACAACGACTCACTGCAAGATACCGTACAACCAAATAACATGATCTTGACCACTTCTTATGGGCTCTATTTGCACAGAGACGAAATATTGGCAGAAAACAGTGAACCACTGACACAATTATTAAAACTTTCTCTACTGAAACAGTACTTAGCAGATAGCAAGCTGGTTCCTTGGTCCTACAGAAAATCAAAATGATACGATATAGCAATTTATTCCATGGTTATAAAGATACTAAGACACCATTTTGAGATTCTATAATCATATCATTAATCAAAGAAAGAGCAGTATCCTGCCTACGGTTTCTACTTTCTAACATAGCAATGCCTGGTAATCTAACACCGCCACCCTACGTGCATATAAACTAAGACTAGAAAAGACGGTTAACATACTTATACACCCATAGTCACCTTTGCACCTATGGAACAAATAAACAGTTTTGGCCAACATGTCATATTTGTATAGGCCACCTTATAGCTTTTGGGGTTGTGTGCTTGTTTGGCAACAAGCTATAAGTGTTTGGATTTCAGTATAAACTCTCCTAATGAATCGCTAATAAAGATCCTTTAGCATTCAGGATTGCATGTCTGTATTACACTTTATAGTTACAGACTTGCAGCTAAATTTTTAAAACAAAATGCGCAGCTAACAGCTTGCAGCCTAGGTTTTAAAAAGAGCAAAGTACCCAGTTGATCTAAAAGTCAGAAAGCTGAGCGACAAGGCGAACGTGCAAGCCTCAGACAGGCGAGGCGCATACTTTTTTAAATACACACTTTTAATATTTTTTACTCATGTTTCATACACAGATACCGTATTCACAACAAAAATAATCAAGCCTTCTCAAAGTTAGCCGAATTCATGCCAAAAGTAATCAAGTTACATCTAGGGTTAAAATCATATTTGTTATTCTAGCTATTTTGTCCAAATTGATTCTCAATTTAATTGACTTATAATAGTAATATATTAATCTAAAGAAGCACAATATACATGAGGCGCCAAAAAACATCCGAGGTGTGCGTCTCATTGCATCTCTTGTAATCACTACACCGCTACACGTTGGTGTGCCTGATGCAATGAGGTCACAAAACACACCTTGCAATTACCGCTAATTTTGTCAAACACAGCCATAATATCCAAACCTAGTCTACGCAACAAAAAATGCAAACAAGTTACTACACTTGTATCAAAATATCCGATCCCAAACTAGAAGCAACTTTGTCCATTAAAACTATATCAATCTCTTATATCAATCTCTAACAATAGGGCGTAACTAAACATACTTTTTATAAAATAAAATTTAAGGGGGAGTTTGTTTCGGCTTATATAGCCGGCTTATGGCTTATTTAGTTTTGGGCTTATGTTTCATAAGCTCACTTTTTGTGACTTATTTTGCAACTTACATAAGCTTATTATGTCATAATAAGCTTATAAAGCCAAAAAGTTGCAAAATAAGCCACAAAAAGTGAGCTTATAAAACATAAGCCCAAAACTAAATAAGCCATAAGCCGGCTATATAAGCCGAAACAAACACCCCCTAAAACTACTCAAACGCTTATCGCTAAAAACAGTTAATAAAAACTTAAAAACTATCAAATAATTGAATAACTTACCGGTGCATCTTCATCCATTGGTCGACTGCAAAATAAAAACAAAAAAAGTTACAGTCAGTAAATCATAAACCCTAAAAAAACAACCTAGAGTTAAATTAAAACAAATTGAGTAAATAATTAACAATTAAACTTACCTCATATTCGAGTAGTGAGTGAAAATATAACGAATCTGAAAATAATAATAAAATTAGGGCTTAAAAGTGTGACTGTGAAAGAGAAAGAGGGGAGGCGGGTTTATGCACTGGGTGGTTTATTTATTTATTTATTTATTTAAACCCTTTTTGTTTGGCGGTGTGTTTGGAATCGGGTTTTATTATTCACTCTTGTTAGTTGAGTTGTTTGCTTATTTGATCGAAATAATAACAAAGAAAATAACCAAATTAACTTGGCCGGATTGGAAGAGCCAGAGAGGTATATGTGCTAATTTCTTTATTTATACATTTTTTTACTTTATTTTTGCTTTGAGTGTGACTCAATTTCATATTTAATTCTTATAATGTTGGATCAGGTATCTTCATATGCTTATCTAACAATGAAAGTAATGTTTAGTTCACAATTCCGTTGGAATATGGTTAGAAAACGCCATTGCCATCATGTGATGAAACTTATTGAATATTAAAAAAATATTGTATAAATATCTTAAAACATTCAATTCAAACATTAATAAATAAAAAAATATATTAAAAAATTTGATAAGAAAAATGTACCATCTAAAACCAACTGTAGTGTAAAGTGTAAACTTGAACATCTAACATTAATGTCTTTCTAATAATAATTATTTATCGAGCTTATTTCATTTGAAATAACTTAGTGCATATGCTAGCTTTATGGCTTATGAGTTTATTAAGCCTGCTAGAGTTGAGCATCGGGTCAAACTGACCAAAACCGACCTAATGCTTCACAGGCGGCTCTATTTGTAGGGTAAACCTGGCCTTTGATTGTACGGATACCCGGGAACGATGTACAACCTTTCTGATGACACAGCAGCAGTCGTTGGTATAACAAATCCCCTGCACTGGGATGTGTGTATGTTAGCCGCCCAATAGATGGTTTGTTCATGTTCTGTCTCGGGAACCAATACTTATGCGGACCATTCCAAACAAACTCCAAAAGGAAATCTAAGTAAGATAGATGATGGCCTAGTGTAGAATGATTACTAAAGTCTAGCCATTCTGTAAGAGTCGTCTTCTTGTTACACGGGTTGTCGATGATCGATTGCAAAGTCTCTCTTCTTCTGAAAGTGTTAGCCTCACTTGTTTATGAATAAAACGTAATACACGTGAATTTGACTAGATTAATAGCAAGTAGTACCCACAGGGACTACTATTGTAAATAGAGCAAACTAGTAGTGTGTTGAGCCTATAAATACCCCTCATGACTTTGCATGAGGGGTGTGGCTAAGTGTTAGGTTATTGTATTCATTTGTTCTTATCAATAAAGTATCATTTTTGCCACACCCTGCTGACGGCGGAAACGCGAGGTGCGACTCAATCAATAATCATTGCAAAAGAGATATAGTACAATACCATAATTAAAATTTAGGGAAATAGTACAATAATACAACATCGTTTTAGCCGACATCGGCAATTGTAAGATACAGTTTTGTTTCCAAAAGATAACATTTTATTACAACCGACTAAACATGACATATGAAGACTCCTTTATGTTAGTGTCTTCATAAAATGTACTTACTGGCGATCACCTAAAATGCATGAGAAAACGGGTCAACTATGATAATAGTTGGTGAGAGCACAAGTTTTATATAATATGAAAACCTTTTTTAGAAAGTTCACATGGAAAATATCTTATCAATTTATCCTATTATAAGTCCCGCCCATACAAGACTTGTAACATATAAGTTCACATATATTTCCATAATGAAAGTAAGTCCAAAATCTTTGAGAAAATGTCCGCATAGCAAAGGTGATGTCAAACCATTCAGTTACAAATCCCGCCCATACAAGACTTGTAACCTATGTTTTTCACAAACCATTGCATATAAAAATAGTACATCTTAAGGTGAAGCACACATAGTCGTAATAGTTCACAATATAAGCACCACTTATATAATAATGTATGCCGGCAAAGCCCATAAAATAAATAATATGCATTCTGTAACATAGTGAACGAGAGATTGACCGACCTCTAATAGCGCTATCCATACTACCTACTGCCCCACACAAGGAGGCCGTACGAATGGTAAGTATAACTGGGGACTAACAATGCGAATGTATGAATAGTACATCATAGTGTAGGGTGCGTTTGGTATCACACTATGTGAATGAATCTATGACTTTGAAAGTCATTAATGTTGTTTGGTTGGTTATGTGGTCCACCACAATGGAATGAGGATACCCATGATATGTGGGTTTCCTCATAGGAGTATGATGTTGGGGTATGTGAATACCAATGAAAAGTAATATCTACATACTCATTTCCATTCCATTCTATTTTCAAACCTATACCTATAGTGATTCCATCAAACATACCAAACGCACCCTAAATTAAAATGGCAATTAAAAAATGAAAATTTGATAATAGGATTTACCTTGCCGGATCAATCGTCCATTCATAATTCAACTTACGTAATCTCCCTAATCATAAAAAATACAACTATACAATTAAAAAAAAAAAAAAAAAAAAAAAAAAAAAAAAAAACCATTATTGTTGATGAAAAAAAAAATTGAGTAATCCAATTTACCTTATTACAAAAGTAGCATATTCAAGATCTTGATTTGTGGATGTACGATTTTCACTAACTTCATATTGCCCCAAAAGTTAGGGTTAGTTCCTAATCAAAGAAATATTTTTCTTTGATTATTGAGATTGTTTTTGGGTGGATGATTTAATTCGTACAGAAAAATTGCTAACTAAAACATGAAGAATACAGAAAAATTTAAAAAAGTGAATAACATGTTTGATATGAATCACCCCTAATATGTTTCTTGATTTGTCGACTAGCCTTTTTTAATAACTTCACGATGCCCCAAAAGTTAGGGTTAGATATGAATCAACCACAAAATTTTTCTTTGATTATTGAGATTGTTTTTAGGTGGATGATTTAATTCGTACAGAAAAATTGCTAACTGAAACATGAAGAATATAGAAAAATTTAAAAAAGTGAATAACATGTTTGATATGAATCACCCCTAATATGTTTCTTGATTTGTCGACCAACCTTTTTTAATAACTTCACGATGCCCCAAAAGTTAGGGTTAGATATGAATCAACCATAAAATATTTCTATGATTATTGAGACGATTTATAGGTGGATAATTTAATTCGCCGGTTAATGATTTCTATGATTATCCGATGCCAAAAAATGGTGATTCTTGGGCGATTATGGAGACGGTTTATGTGTTGTAAATATGAATTTTGTGGTTGTCATTTGAGGGTTTGGAGAAATTATTGGGGTTGATTATTGTTTCGAATTATGTTTAGGGTTTGGAGAAATTAGAGTTAACTACATTTTTGATCCTCGTGGTTGTATCAAAATCTCACTTTGGTCCAATTTTCAAAACATGTGAGATTCCAGTCTAATAGTTTGAGTTTTGTTCCACTTTTGGTCCAATTTTCTAACGGAGTTAGTTTAGTCGTTAAGTCTAATTGTAAAGTGGCAACTTTAGTCCTTTAACCTAACGGTCGTTTGCAACGTTCGTCCTTTATATCAAAGATCGTTTGCAATGTTTGCACCGTTAGTCCTTTCAGTTTGTTAGTCTTTAAAAAAAATCTAAAAAAAATAAAAAAAAAAAAATTAGAAAAAAATGATTTTTTTTAGGAAATTTTTTTTCCAAAATAGATAATTTGAAAAAAAATAAATTCTAATATATATTTTTTTTAATTTCGAAAAAAATTCTAAAAAAAAATTATTTGACGAAAAAAATTTTTCCAAAAAAAATAATTTGAAAAAAAAAATTTGTTAAAAAATTCAAATTTTTTTTGACGAAAAAGTTAATTCGAAAAAAATTTATAATAAATTTTTTTGTTAAAAAATTCGAAAAAAATTTATTGACGAAAAAATTAATTTGAAAAAAAAAATTCTAATAAAATTTTTTGTTAAAAGATTCGAAAAAAATTCTTAAAAAAAATTTTATTGACGATTTTTTTTTTTCCAAAAAAAATAATTCGAAAAAAATTTTGTTTAAGAAATTTTATTTTTCTAATAAAAAATTTCTTAAAAAATTCAAAAACTAACATAAACATTTATAAAACACAAATTACATTAACTAGTATACTTAAACACAAATTACATTAAACATAAAAAGTACGATGAAATGAAAAATACATTAAACATCTAAATGAAACTATGATAATTAAACATAAAACTACGAATCAAGAAATTAAAATAATTCAGTCTGTGACATAGCCCTCGTCACTCGAATCATCGTCACTCGATAGCAGAGGGTTTAATCCCATAGCCCATCGCCATTCTGCTTCACGGTTTAATCGATCCTGACGAGCTTTTACCCGCGCCTCATGAGCTCTTGTCTGACGTTTTTCCTCAGCTTGAACCTGTATTGTGTGCCTCTGTGAATGGCTATTTATAGGATCGTTTTTTGAATTTGAAATTTAAATATATCCCGCTCTGTTTTTGGAATTTGAATTTTAAATGTATCCAGCTCTGGTTTTTGAATTTGAATTTGAATTTTATGTTTATCCCGCTCTTACAATTTGAATTTAAATTTTAATTTTATCCCGCCCTATCAATTTGAATTTTACATATATCCCGCTTATTTTTTGAATTTTTTAAGAAAATATTTTTTTAGAAATGTTTTTTCTTAAACAAAATTTTTTTTCGAATTATTTTTTTTGGAAAAATTTTTTTAGGATTTTTTTTAGAATTTTTTAAGAAAAATTTTTATTAGATTTTTTTTTCAAATTATTTTTTTTGGAAAAAAATTTTTCGTCAAATTTTTTTTTAGAATTTTTTAAGAATTTTTTTTTTTGGAAATTTTTTTTTTCGTCAAACATTTTTTTAAGAATTTTTTTCGAATTTTTTAACAAAAATTTTTATTAGAATTTTTTTTTCAAATTAATTTTTTTGTCAAAAAATTTTTTTTATCAAATTTTTTTTTTTTTTTTTATCAAAATTTTTTTTTTTAGAATTTTTTTCAAACTTTTTAACAAAAATTTTTATTAGATGTTTTTTAAATTATTTTTTTATTGGATTTTTTTTTTCATCAAATAATTTTTTTTCGAATTTTTTAAGAAAAATTTTTATCAGAATTTTTTTTTCAAATTTTTTTTTTTTTGGAAAAAATCATTTTTTTTCTAATTTTTTAAATTTTTTTTTAAAAGACTAAATAACTGAAAGGACTAACGATGCAAACATTGCAAACGATCTTTGGTATAAAGGACGACCGTTAGGTTAAAGGACTAATATTGCCACTTTACAATTAGACTTAACGACTAAACTAACTCTGTTAGAAAATTGGACCAAAAGTGGAATAAAACTCAAACTGTTGGACTGGAAATCTGGAATCTCATGTGGTTTAAAATTGGACCAAAAGTGAGATTTTGATACAGCAACAAGGACCAAAAATGTAGTTAACTCGAGAAATTATGTGGGGGTGTGAAGAAATGTTTAGTTTGATCTTCCTGTAGAATGATATGTTGTGTTTTTTTGTTTACATTAATTGCTAAAGTGTAGAATGCATATGGACCATCTAAAAGTTTTGAGCTATCTCAAAATTTTGAGTTGGGAGTTTCCATAGTTAAACCTTGTTTTATATAGGTTGTTGATATGCACATTTAAATTCAGTTAGTATTGTATTATAGTTAAAATAAAATGAATATTGCTGGTGTGATGAAAATATAATTAATATATATTTAAATAATATAGATGCATATATACCAGAATACTTATAATCGGGGTGGTAATTCGGATTGGGTTCGGGTTGGTGGTTTCAGGTTAGTAAGTCAGAAAATCCCAACCCGAACCTTACCTATTTAAATAATCGGGTCAGCTATGTCAACTATAACCTGTTTACACATAACACGAACCTGACCCATTTAACCGCTATATATACTTGGGTTGTCAGATTAAATAGGTTACATGGATTTAATAGGTTAAACGGGTTCTGGGTTGACCCACCCATATTGTCACCTCTATTCAAGATGTTGAAAATGTAACCTAACCATATTAAACCAAATACCATATCATAAACCCTTCAAAGTTGCGTCTAATTCCATGTTTTGACTACAGTTCTAGCACCAATCCTGGATCCATTAAGAACCCAACAAGCAAATTAACAGAACAACCAAAGTCAGAAATCATACATCTAAGTACTCATTTAGCAACTACAAGATTTCCATGTGAGACAAAAGATTGATGAGCCGAGGTTCCAACAGTAGCAAAGAGATCCAGATTCCGTTACATACTTCCTGTAATAAAGAAAAGTATATATTAATCAAACAATGCTGCTAATGGATAAACCCGATATCAAGTGATTTTCGAAATTCATTTAGAAGACAAATTACCTATTACTTAGGATTTCTGAGGACAATGATGACGGAATCGCCTCTGAGAAACATCTTGCTGATGAATCTGTCTTTGTTAACTGGCAGAGCTTTCTTCTTGCCTTTACCTGTCTTGGGTACCTGATATACAAAAATAGGTCGCTATAAGCTAATGAAGTGCATAACTTTGTTTAGATTACTGGTGGATAAACCGAAAAAACTTTACCTCTGTCCACATTTCTCTGACATTTTCCAACACCATGTTACAGTGCCGATCGAAGGCTCTCACACGGCCAAGAAGCTTCTTATTGTTCCTGCAGTTGATAAGTACCTGTACACGCAAACACATTGGCAAAAATGTCAATCATGTTCAAAAAGATTAATTCATCAAATCAAGTCATTTCAAATCAAATTTAAAAGTATTAATGAAAATGTAGTACAAAAGCTTATGAAAAAGTCTATTACCTGAGTGTTGTTTTTGACACTCATCATCAAAACAGAGAGCGGGCCAGTATTGAACTCTTCTTCTTCGTTCTTAGTCTGCTACACATATTTATACAAGATATTATTATATTGAGTAAAAAAAACTTCTAAACAAATACACATTTGACTATTGGCACATTCACACATCTAGGAAAAAAACCATAACAAATTTACATGCTAGACATGGACATGGCCAATAGGAAATTAAGACGCAAGTTTCATCTCGATGATAACAAAAAACAAAAATAAACAAGCCTTCTAGAAGATAGCCCTTTAGAAATGACACAAAGAAGTATAATTTTATGGGTGAAAACAACCAGCAACTAACTGAAAATCCAAGGTTATTGTACCTAAGCTGGTAATTCTGTGTGGGTCCTTGTCAGCTAAGATATACTCCGTATAAGAAGAAACACAACGACTCACTGCAAGATACCGTACAACCTAATAACATGATCTTGACCACTTCTTATGGGCTATATTTGCACAGAGACGAAATATTGGCAGAAAACAGTGAACCACTGACACAATTATTAAAACTTTCTCTACTGAAACAGTACTTAGCAGATAGCAAGCTGGTTCCTTGGTCCTACGGAAAATCAAAATGATACTATATAGCAATTTATTCCATGGTTATAAAGATACTAAGACACCATTTTGAGATTCTATGATCATATCATTAATCAAACAGAAAGAGCAGTATCCCGCCTATGGTTTATACTTTCTAACATAGCAATGCCTGGTAATCTAACACCGCCAACCTACGTGCATATAAACTAAGACTAGAAAAGACGGTTAACATACTTATACACCCATAGTCACCTTTGCACCTATGGAACAAATAAACAGTTTTGGCCTACATGTCATATTTGTATAGGCCACCTTATAGCTTTTGGGGTTGTGTGCTTGTTTGGCAACAAGCTATAAGTGTTTGGATTTCAGTATAAACGCTCCTAATGAAACGCTAATAAAGATCCTTTAGCATTCAGGATTGCATGTCTGTATTACACTTTATAGTTACAGACTTACAGCTAAACTTATAAACAGAATGCTACATCTAACAGCTTGCAGCCTAGGTTTTAAAAAGAGCAAAGTGCCCAGTTGAGCTAAAAGTCAGAAAGCTGAGTGACAAGGCGAACGTGCACGCCTCAGACAGGCGAGGCACATACTTTTTACGTACACAATTTTAATCTTTTTAACTCATATTTCATACACGGATACCGCATTCACAACAAAAATAATCAAGCCTTCTCATAATTAGCCGAATTCATGCCAAAAGTAATCAAGTTACATCTAGGGTAAAATCATACTCCTATTTGTTATTCTAGCTATTTTGTCCAAATTGGTTCTCAACTTAACTGGCTTATAATAGTAATATGTTTATCTAAAGAAGCACAATAATCACTACACGTTGGTGTGCCTGATACAATGAGGTCACAAAACACATTACACACCTTGCTATTACCGCTAATTTTGTCAAACACAGCCATAATATCCAAACCTAGTCTACGCAACAAAAGATGCAAACAAGTTACTACACTTGTATCAAAATATCCGATCCCAAACTAGAAGCAACTTTGTCCTATTAGAACTATCTCAATCTCTTGTATCGAACTCTAATCAATAGGGCGTAACTAAACATACTTTTTATCGAGAAAACAATTTAAGGGGGAGTTTGTTTCGGCTTATATAGCCGGCTTATGGCTTATTTAGTTTTCGACCTATGTTTCATAAGCTCACTTTTTGTGGCTTATTTTGAAACTTTTCACCTTATATATATATTTTTATTATGTCATGATAAGCTTATAAAGCCAAAAAGTTTGAAAATAAGCCACAAAAAGTGAGCTTATGAAAACATAAGCCCAAAACTAAACAAGCCATAAGCCGGCTATATAAGCCGAAACAAACACCCCCTAAATCTACTCGAACGCTTATCGCTAAAAACAGGTAATAAAAACTTAAAAAACTGTCAAATAATTGCATGACTTACTGGTGCATCTTCATCCATTGGTCGACTGCAAAATAAAAACAAAAAAAGTTACAGTCAGTAAAATCATAAACCCTAAAATAACAGCCTAGAGTTAAATTAGACACAATTGAGTAAATAATTAACAATTAAACTTACCTCATATTCGAGTAGTGAGTGAAAATATAACGAATCTGAAAATAATACGTAGTAATAAAATTAGGGCTTAGAAGTGTGACTGTGAAAGAGAAAGAGGGGAGGCGGGTTTATGCACAGGGTGGTTTATTTATTTATTTATTTATATAAACCCTTTTTGTTTGGCGGTGTGTTTGGAATCGGGTTTTATTATTCACCCTTGGTAGTTGTTAGCTTATTATATATATATACTAAAAGGCATTTGTTTTAGCTGTAGCTACAGTACTCTCCCAAGTTTCACATTTGTCAATTTTAGCCCCTGAGGTTAGCGATCAATTGCGAAGTTAGTCCTTAACGACCGTTATTTAAAAAATATGGATTAAATTTGCAAAGGAACAGTAACTTCAGGGGCTTTTTCTGTACAAATAATAAACAGAAACAGCCCCTAAGGTTAACTTTTTTTTCACCGTTAGTCCCTAAGGACTAACTTTGCAAAGAACGCCACGTTAAGGGACTAAAACTGAAAATAACATTGCTACAGTTCAAAACAGTAACTGCTACAGTGAAAATCAGTTTGTAATAGTATGTGTACTGTAGCCAACGATTTTACACTTTTAGTCCCTCACGTTAGCTATAAATTGCACCGTTAGTCCCCCGTTAGCGATCTTTTGCAAATTTAGTCCCTAAAAAAATTAAAAATAATAAAAATAATTTGGATTAAAACAACATTCCCGCAGCAACGCGCGGGTACCCCCGCTCGTTTGATCGAAATAATAACAAAGAAAATAACCAAATTATACAATTATCAATATATTAAAAGACCGGTTTTTCCGTTTGCAAAAAAAGGCTTCCCGATTGGTTGGAGCCCCGTTGGATCACTGTTCATCCAACTGTTCATCCGTTATTTGCACTGTGGCCGTTCCGTTTTTCCCATTCATTTATCCTGAAACTTCCACACTCTTCTCAAACTCTCCTCCCCCCACACAGGTTTCTTAAAATTCATATCAAAAAACAAAATCAGCTTTCTCTTCCTCTTTCAAACCCCACGTTGATTAATAAAACCCCAAACACACATAAACACAGGTTAAAGAAAAAGGTGGTGTGGGGATTTTAGAAAGAGAAAACATCAATGGCGGATTCAAGTGATTTCGTCTCTGTCGATATGGAAATCATTTATCTTGGCGGCAAGGTATTTAATCTTTTTGCTAATTTTGTGAATACCCATAAAAAATTGGCTCATTTTGAGGTGTTTTTTGTATTGTAGGCAAGGTGTTTGATGAAATGCCTTAACGGGTTTTGCTTTTTTTTTTTTTTTTTTTTTTTTTTTTTTTTTTTTTAATTGGGGTTTTTGTCAGCTTTTGTGTAATATGATTGTGTTTCTTGATTGGTGTTTTATTTCAAAAATTATTGTGGGTTTAGGATAACGAATTACAGTAGTATCTACCCGATTAGGTTACAAGAATTCTTGCTAGGATGGCCACACATGTTGTCCGGACTAAAGATTTGGTTTGCTTTTGTGAACGTAAATCGAGTGTCATACAGTCATATTATATCGCCATACTGAATTTTCATGACTGAAATGAATATAGTTGTGTAACAAATGTAGGGTGTGTCGTAATATACATGGAATATTAGTTTGAGAAGTGCTTGATATCCGTCACAAACACTTCTTTCATTACAAACAAATAGGCTGATAAGCAACTTCTATCCGTTTTACTACTGTTATCCGTTTCGTTTTTAAAAATTAATTTGGCAACAATGTTCATATTCGAGGTATGTGGCAGATTTAGTTAAATGTTGATTTGTTTCTTCATAAATCATGATGATACTTTTTTGTTAATCAAGAACATTCAAAAAATGTCATTTTATTAATGAGGTTATTTCATATAATCCTAGCCTTAAGAGAATGATTTTTCTACTGAAATGCAAAATTAACACTAGCCTTGAGAGAATGATTTTTCTACCTTAACCTTATATTGAAAAATTGGAAATATATAAAGCATTACTTTTTTAGGCTATATAGTAGTTGGCATATATATTATTTCTTTAAAAGAGGCTGGCGCAGATTAGGATGTATCACTAACACAATTTCAGAACTTTATATTTGATCTATAATGGTTTTCATATGTTTTTAAGTTGTCTCCGCATCTCAATAGTTTTTTTAATGCTTATTTTTGAAATAGGTATGGAGTGCAAGGGTAGATGTGTAATGAGCACTTTGACAAGGTTAGACTTTTTGGCTACCATTTATTGTTTGTCAGGATCGCAACAACGGTTTCTTTTATTTTAGATTCTTCGTTTTATTTCATGGTTACAGATTTACTTCAGGCTTTAGAGGTATTGCTTCTGTTCAAGCTGTAGAAGGCATGCAGGTTCTTTCGTCAAACCTTTTGTAATACAAAGCAAGACTTAAATAACAAGCTTTATACTTAAATTAGCTGTAAATGTATTCTCCCGGTTAACTAACTTCTTAGCCACATCTGGTAGCGTGTGTGGTAATATACATGGAATATTAGTTTGAGAAGTGCTTGATATCCGTCACAAACACTTCTTTCATTACTACTGTATGTGATTTTTTTAGGAGGTAATTTGTGGTTTTATTAAATTTGAGTTTGTCATTTTGTTGTAACAGAAGAAGAATCATTTGACTGGCCAAAAGAATCTAGATTCAAGGATAAACAAAGAGGTGATTTCCAAAGTGATACGAATGGTAACAAATGCATTTATTCACTGTCCATTTTGCATCTATTGGAGTAGAACAATTATTCTATGAAGTTTTCCTATTGGTGTGAATTTTTGTTATTTCGCTATAAAGATTTGAACTTTCATACATTTTTTTTTTTGGTGGTATTTTAGGAATAAGGATTTGTTTATGTATAATTAAAGATTGGCTTTTTATGTTTTAGGTGTTAGGAATGAGGTGATATAAAGTTGCTAATACGACCGATTCAAGAGGCGGAGAGAGTTAGAATGGAAGCGACTCAAGCTGAAGACGAAGACCATTAATTTAAGATTACCTGTTCATAACCGAGTAAGTTCAATGCTAAAACACCAAGCTTTGGAATATTTAATTTTAAAAGGAATTATGCACATGTCAATTTAAATTATTGATTATTTGCTCTTTCGTAACTAAAAAAGGTGAGCTTATGAGGTTCTACAAAGCGTAAGAAGGTGATTAGCAGCGTTCCAGTTCACGCCTCATGATCATCTCAAATCTTGATTATACTATGGTTAGTCGCTCCTATCTTAAGTCTTTATTGTTTTTACTCATGATAAGTAAATATATGGTTATTTAGTGACATGCGTTGCAGGTTGATCATCATGACCCTACGAGCGCATATTTGCTTATGGACAAACGTGGACCCTAAAGATTTTCACAATGGAGGGAACAAATGAAAACGGAGGAATTAATTCCACAATTGTTAACTGAAGATGATGATTAGGTACTCTTGAATTCTCGGTCAATTATGGATTTTGTGTTGTTGTAGATTTACTTTTGAATGATTTTGATTCATTTTTGAATATCTGCATTTTGACTTTGCTTTAAACAAAAAATGGGATCGAAAAGTTGTAGCCCTTGAAAGTTTTGCCATTATTTGCTGAATTTGAATGGTGAGGGTTTATATAGTATCTGTTACACATTATTTGTGTATGATTATTCCACAATCCTCCTAAACTTATGTCTCCTGTGTTTCAAATAGGTTTGACGCCGGTGGGCATCGGTCATTGCGTCGGTCATCTATATAGTGGTCTTAAGCCTTCTCTCATTGGAAGTGTTACATCGTAAGTGTGCGGCTTTCTTGCTTTTCAACATCATAATATACACTCTTTAGTTGATTATAGTTTAATGGGGTGTTTATGGTTGCTTATTACTACTTATGTTGTTTTGAAACATTCCAATAATCTGAGATTCATGCCTAAGTGACAATCCTTACTTTCGAATGGTAATCTAGATCTATTAAAATAAAGGGGATGTTTGGATTAGCTTATTATTTGGGCTTATTTGAAGATTGAAAAAGTTACAGATTATTTAAATCCATACACTCAACTAAGTTTTGGTATTTTTATTATCCTTAATTTATAAACACTATGCATGGTTAGTAGTTACTTATCTGCTTAAGTGTATACGGAATTTGATAATATCTTTTGCTGATGCTTGCAAGAGCATTGGCCTTTTCCGACTACTGAACCCTTATATACGTTTATACTATAAACAATAATGGTGTATCAAACAGGAAGTAAAAAAGGTTGATGCATTGCGTCGTGGCGGTGATGCCGTTGCCATTAACAATGTAGCAGACAAGGATGACAATGTTTCATCTGGATTAGAAAACTTCTCTAAGTGCATGGTAGCTTGGTAAGTGCAAGGACAAGTTGAAGAAAGAGGTAGCAATGAAAAATGAAAGCTTTAGAGCAAACACAAACAACTAACGAAATACTTGGCTTGAAAACACATGTAAGTTGCTATTGAATTTTTAAGATGATTGGTTTTTTAAATGGTTGGCCATGCTTTAGGTAACAAATCATCGTTTTCTAAAAAAGTCAAAACAAACGTTGTTAACTTGAAAAGATTACTCTAACAACAAAAGTTATCTTTGAGTAAATGCATTTTTTTCACATAGAAATCAATAATTTTCTGAGTTTGCTTATTTTTACCTTTTCTATATGTTTCTCTTTTGACCTTTTTACTTATATTTGCAGATACATGGGTTGGTAGACAGAAGTAATAAGATTTTTTTTTTTTTTATACAATGAGTGGTTGCCAACCAAAGAATTTGGAAAGTGGAAGAAACACTCTGGGTATTATGCATATTGGAGAATTTTATGGTGCTTTTGGCTTCAAGACATGCAAGGAGAATTAGTCCACATTAATGCCAAATGTAGATTGAGTCTGGATATTGTTGTAATAAACACGTACATGGCCGCTCCGCAGCAACGTGCGGGCAACCCCGCTCGTATATTAAAAAGGCGGGATTTTACTGTAGATTTGCGTGCTTCAGAATGTTGTACGCAACAGTTGAATGAACAGTGATTTAGCTACAGTAAGTGTGCTGCTCCATGTTTGTACGCCACAGTTGTTTCTACAATACATTTAAAAAAAAGAAAAGAAAAAAAAAAAAAAAAAAAAAAAAAAAACAGATACATATCCTCACCTCTCCCACAAATTCTAGAACCCTCAATCATCTTCTCCCACATCCCATTCTCTTCTCCATCTCTGCTCTCTCTGTTTCTTCCACATATTAACAAACCTACAAACCACAAGATTCATTGATAAAATAAACCCTAAATTAATTTACTAAAGTCAATCCCTTAAACAAATCTTATCTTTACACAAAATCGCAATAACAATGTTAAAAAAATACATCTCCCACTCGGTTTTAATAAGCTGATTAGAGGCTCAAGACGACTACACGGAATTTACCGGCTCGAACAGTGTATTTGTTGACGGGGTGTGGTGGAAGATGATGGTCCGGCGAGTTTCAAATCAACAAATGACAGAGAGGTTTGTAAATTTATTCGTAAATATACTTTATTTACAGTTTATTCTAACCAACTAGGTTTATTAACTAATAATAAATAGGTTTATTAACTAAAAATAACTAGGTTTATTAACTAATATTTTGTTACACTACTTTGGCTGCTGAATATAAAATGAACAAACGAGAAAAGGCCTGATGCTAGAAAATAAGTTAGGTTAGTTTTTTGGTATATAGTTAGTCGTTTGAAATTGAAGGGTGTTTTTGGGTATGAATATTGTAAAATGACATGTAAACAAGTACTATATAAACTTAGCAATAAGTGCAATATGGGCTGCAATTCCATAGTATACCAGATATATGGGGTGGTTGGGATTGCGTTCGCTTGAATTTTAGAATTATAAAATGTTTCCGTCTGTGAAATTGGTCCTAATAGAATTTTTTTGTATTATCATGATTAAATAGGTTGAAGTTGCTTTGATGAAAGTGGGGTTGTATATAATTGCTACTGAATTAACACCAAACAAAATACTTGGGCTTCAACGCGTTACAGGTTAGGATGGAACATGTCCAAAATCAGGTTTGTATATGGCAGATCTGCATAGATGTGATCATAAATTCTGAATTATGATTGTTTTAGGGTCAAAAGAAATGACACAGACCAAATTGTCAAAAAAAAAACTTATTACGAAAGGTTTTTAAATTATGAAAACATGTTGTAGCTATTCAATTGTGTACCGAGATTGTGGTTTTGGAGATGGAAAGATGTTTACAGTCCTTTTATTAGCACAATTACCGAAATATGTTAAATAACTAATGGCTCTTTTCCTAATTCATGTATGGTCTCTTTAAAGCGGTGTCAGAGTAAGAAAATGTAAAATGGTTGGTGCCTCATTTTTAGAGCGATGTCATGCCAATACTTTATGGTCTTTATTTTTAGAAAGATTTTTAATTTGTTAGGCCTTTATTTACAGTGTTCTCCGTGCAGGGTTTGGTGATCAAAAAAACCTTTGATCGGTTGAAAGATGGTGAAGATGAAAATGGTGAAAATAATATACAAGTTTAGGTAAGCTTGGTTAGTTATGGTTTGCTCTTTTTATTATTAGTAGTTACTAATGGGCATGATATTCTGTCACAAACGGATCAGTTATTTCGGTGTGATGTAAATCAGTAAATTTATGCTTAGGCTCCATTTTGCATTCAATTTTATAGGTGATGTGATAGAATTCGAGAGAATGAAGTACATTAAAAGGGAAAAAATGTGGAAATCCACTTCAAAGATATTTTGTCGGTTTTCATTCTGTCATTTTTCACATGATAATGAATATTTAAAAAAAAAAAAATTAATTGATACCATTAACCACTATAGTCGGATGGTGTTTGGCTAACTATAGTTTAGGTACGTAATGGGTTATTGTATTTTGAAATAAGTAATGATCACTAGCTATGCGCTTACCCAAACACCCCTGCAAAGTAGCATAACATATTAATGGGTCCCGTATAATTGGTAATGCTATTTGCAAGTAAAGAACTTGGCTTTATAAGTTTTAGAGTAAACTTCAAAATACATCCCTGTGGTTTGCCCAATTTGACACCATACATCCCTCTCGAAAAAGTTAGGACAATTACATCCCTCCGTTAGTAAAAGTCAAACAATATACATCCAAAAGGACGAACGATGCAAATGTTGTGTCGTTAACTTGGACACGTGGCAGTTAAGTAAGAGTTAGTAAGGGTATATCAGTCATTTTACGTTCCCTCTCCTTCTTTATATAAAAACACACACACACTCACACCTCAATAACTCTCTCTCTCTCTTCTCTTGAATAACCGGCCACCCCACTCGCCGGAACACCAGCAGAAACCGGCGCCGGCCACCGGAAAATTTTCCGGCAACCCTTTTTCTTTTCCCAATCGATAGATCGACATCTCCACAACCTATCTGGAGCTTTTGAGCTCTCGACACGCCCCCTAACTCACTCCACGCGGGCCTTGTGGGTTTCTTGGAGTCGTTCGAGACACAACACACCCAAAATGATACCAACTAAATTTTAAATCGGTTTTTATGAAATAAAATGTTATCCCACTTGTTTCTAGCCCGAAATATCTAACTTCACGAGTTGACTCGGTGGTGAGTCAACCCACGCGTAAAAACGCGTTTCTTACCTTGTGGACATTCGATCTATAAGTTTTTAAGGATATTGGTGGTGTTGGAGGTGGATGTACGCGGTGGTGGTAACAAAATGAGGTGATGGGTTTGTTTTTGGAGCACGTGTGGTACCGTAGGTGGTAGGGGGATTGATGAGGGTTACGTGGGTGGTGGTGGTGTTGAGTGGTGAGAACAGGTGGTGGTGGTGTTGGGTCTTGGCAGCCGGCTGTTAGAGAGAGGAGAGAAAGAGAGATGTGGTGTGGTGATGATAATGATGAAGATAGGGGTAGGGGTTTGGTGATGAGTGGAGAGAAAGAGAGATGTGGTGTAGAGATTGTGATTTTGATTTTTGTTTGTGTTTTTCATTTAGGTTTATGTTTGTGTTTTTGATTTTTGTTTGGGTTTGACTTAAATGACAGAAATACTCACACTTAACTGCCACGTGTCTAAGTTAACGACAACACATTTGCATCGTTTGTCCTTTTGGATGTATATTGTTTGACTTTTACTAACGGAGGGATGTAATTGTCCTAACTTTTTCGAGAGGGATGTATGGTGTCAAATTGGGCAAACCACAGGGATGTATTTTGAAGTTTACTCTAAGTTTTAATTTGCATTTTTACTGATTTAAATTAGTTAAAATAAGTCGCATTCTTTTCTTTGTAGGTTGTATCGATATATGTTCGTTGAGGTTGGAACCATCGTTGCTCCACTGAAGTGGTGTGGATGCAAGCGAGTAGCAGCATCCTTTGATCCCACCAGTCGATATGCCTTCGGTCATGGTAGAAAAAAAGGATAGATTGATTCATGGCTGAATCTAAAGCACCTTCGTTCCAGCACCATCCACCTCCTATTGTGGCCAATTCAAGATTCGCAACGAATCTAAAGCGACCTCATCAGACGCTTTGGATATGAGAAGGCATTTGATGTAAAAATTTGTTTAGCAGCAAATGGGAAGGACGCAGTTGTTGCGTCGATTGTGGCCGACGGTTTCACGAGGCAGTTTGAATCTGGAGAAGCTGTGGTGAGATGCTTTTTTCTTTTGTTTTTGGTTTTGGTTATAATTTTTATGAAAATGTGATCGAAAGTGGGTGAGTTTGATGTTGTCGTGTCAAAATCTGATGCCACTGATAGTTGTTAGGTAATGTTCTTGCGGTGATCAAATAAGTAGTTTCGGATGATAAGTTTCAAAATATTATTGAATTTTACAAATACCCCAACAACTGATAATCTGATTATTACAGTTATAAACGCCGAAATCTATTGCTAACGGTATTTTACATGTTTCTTTACCTAAACTGAACAGGCGTTAGGAGTCACAAAGGATACACATCATAGACAAGTTCAGAAAGCCTTCCACAAGTACGTCCCTTTTTCCGTTCATTTACTACGTATCGATGTTCACTCAATTCTGATACACGTTAAAAAAACATGACTGAATTAAAGAAATACATGTTTGTTGCTTATTTATGTCAGTCCAAGATGCTCCATATTTTTTTTATATAAAGATGACGCATGCATAAATGATTAATGAACTTTCAGCCTTATTAACTTTTGATAACAATTCGTTTGAAGGATAAAACCTTATATGTGCAACCTTTTTTCTGCAACAGTCTTATCCCATTGAATTGGTTCCAGCCTAGATAACATGTCAAAAGAAATTGGTTCTTAGAAATTTGAAACCCATTGTGACCCGCCGGGTTTTAAGCGAGCAGTTAACCCAATTCTATTTTTCCAGCCAAATTTGGCATGGAATATTTTATGTCTTCCGCATTGATTTTTACAACCTTTGAAAGACTTTAAAGGCTGTTTGGACAGTTTTGTGTGGTATTTTACACACTTTCTTTATGCTGTTTGTACAGCAAAAAGATGGGTTGTTTGGACATGCTCAAGGCAACATGCTTAGTTTTTACGGGTCTATGAAATTTGAAATCACTAAATTATAAATACATATTTTCTCATGCCTATCTTAAGTTCTTAATATTTAAAGATTATTTGTGCTTTTGCAGGACCACCACAACTACAATTGTATACAGCTTTAAGTTCCAAGAAGTAGATCAATGATAGAAACATTTATGTTGCAGATGGCAAACCAAGGTTACTTAATGCATATTATGGACTTTTATGTATTAAGAATAAATATGTGCATCTTCTTTAAAGTTTGTTGTTGTTACTAAGATGGGATACAAATTGTGTAACAATGTGATAATGTACTTGAAAATAACGGGCCAAAAAACGCCTCTTCGACCCATCACTGTGCCGATACCTTTACCCATGAAAAGTTGCAACGCCCCCGCAGCAACGCGCGGGCTACCCTGTTCGTTAACTTAACTTTGCTGGATGGGAAGAGCCGGAGAGGTATATGTGCTAATTTCTTTATTTATACATTTTTTTTTACTTCATCTTTGCTTTTAGTGTCACATTTTTTTACTTCATCTTTGCTTTTAGTGTCACTCAATTTCATATTCAATTTTTATAATGTTGGATCATATCTCTATATGCTTATCTAACAATGAAAGTAATGTTTAGTTCACATTTCCGTTGGAATATGAACATTAAAAAAATATTGTATAAATATCTTAAAACATTCGATTCACACATTAATAAATAAAAAAATATATTAAGAAATTTGATAAGAAAAATGTATCATCTAAAACTAACTGTAGTGTAAAGTGTAAACTTGAACATATAACATTAATGTCCTTCTAATAATAATTATTTATCGAGCTTATTTCATTTGAAATAACTTAGTGCTTATGCTAGCTTTATGGCTTATGAGTTTATTAAGCCTGCTAGAGTTGAGCATCGGGTCAAACTGACCAAAACCGACTTAATGCTTCACATGCAGTTCTATTTGTAGGGTAAATCTGGCCGTTGATTGTACGGATACCTGGGAACAATGTACAACCTTTTTGATGACATAGCAGCAGTCATTGGTAGAACAAATCCCCTGCACTGGTGATGAGGCGAAAAGTGAACCACTTTTAAGGGGTCATTTAAGCCCGAATTTGAGATTATTCGATCAAATATTGCCCTAAATTGTTCCTTTTGTCATTTTAGGTACTTTTGGAGAGAAATCTGGAAAAGGAAGCATTTTGGACGTTTTTGGAGCATAAAAGTGAAGAAAACGGCAAAGTCTCAATTTTCCTTGCTGGGAACAGTACCTGACGGCGTCACAACTCTCTACATGACGACGTCAAGAGTTATAAAAGAGGTTGAAGTGAAAAATACACGTGACGGTCCAGAGTGTTTTCAAGCATAGGACCTGACGGCGTCACTAAGGCCGTCAGGGTCCATTTGTACATGACGGCCCAGAAGATTTTTATACATGACGGCGTCACAAGCAAATCTAGGCAATACGATTTCATTATGGCGGCGAGTTGTGAAAGATCGTTTAAGCCCATCTAGGATATAGTAATGTTAACGTGCACAACGGAATAAGAACAAGAATAACATCAACATTACTCCAAGGTTTTCTTTATTGAAACATAAAATAAACTACTAATACTACTAATCTACTACTACACGCTCTATGCGTTTTTAGACTCTCATTGGAGAGATTAGTTATGAATGGATACTAATAACCAACGCCCTACCCCTCTTTATATAATAGAGAGGCTAGGGTTTACATAAAAACCTAGCTTACTAATCAAGCTAGCTAACTATTTTATATTTAGGTCCCTCTTGTTTCTTCTTTCTTCATTTCTTCTTGTGGGTTTTGTAATCTTCAAATCTTGTAATTCCCAACAATCTTCCCCTATTTGATATTACAAAACAATCTACATGAAGAAACAATGTCATCACCAATAATAAGCTGCACATCATAACTATTCTTCCCTTTTTTGTAATCTTCTAATAGCGGTCTTGTGCATCTCGTAAACGCTTCCCCTCAATTGATGCATGTAGATGGTTAACAAGCTTCCCCTTGTAAATCAGCCAATCAATGCAGTATGAAATTTAATGTTGCCAAGTAGAACTTTATTATCACAGCAGCAACAAAACAATATACGAAACCCTTTATTTGTCGCCACATAAAACCAGATCTGTTTTCATCAATAGGTACCCTCTTCATAGCACAACATTTACGAATCTGCTACTTATCAATAAAAGCCTTTTACCCGATCTGCTCCTTCTTCATAACTGCTCCTTATTCATAAACACGACCATGAAAACCTTGTAGATCCCTAGATATCAAGAGCCACCCTCTCTGATACCAATTGTGACTATCACTTGTGAAGATCGTTTAAGCCCAATCTAGGATAATAGAAACAATGATTGATTGCACAACGGAATAATAATAAAGAACACAGTCAAAGTTACCACAAGGTATTTCTATTAAGAACAATATAAATTCAGCAGCTAATTTGTAGACAGTTTCCACAAATATTAAACAATTTATCCTTGTCTTCACCGATTCACGTGGGATGACAAACACCAAATCAAATCTCAATTTAATATTTACCCACAAACAAATCAATAGAATCACTACCTTTTATAAAGAGACTTGGAGTACAAATACAGTATCTTTTTCCGAAATAACCCCACAAATCAGATCGCATAAAAAAAATTAAAGATTAGTTTGATCCATTTAATAATAAACTTCTTGCACACTGATCAATAAAGCACTCAACAATAGTAGCAACATCTTGAATAAATACATTCGACCCAACTCAGTCCCACTTTCAAAACTTGAACATTAATTCAATAAATATTCGAACCGGTACGAGAATTAAATATTAACTTCTCAATCCTCCACATTGACTATTCATTCAAACCCACGAATTAAAACCATTTACTAATCGACATCAAAGTTAATCAACACCAGTATATCACATGAATAAACTATAATCACCAACTCATGATTAATTAATAACATCGACCAAATCAATAAATCACATGATCATTTATTGTAGTATGAGGAAACCATATAAACAAATCGTACCTATCATAAAGTCTCTGCTGGTAAGCCAGTTTCTGCTGGTAGACCTTTTCCAGCCGGTTGGAAAAGACATGTTGCTAGACCATTTTATAGACCTACTAGCACTTACTTTCAGAATGGTTTTTGGCCTAATTATTTTGACCCAATGTATATGGGGTGGGGGACAAGATGGGATACTATTGTTAAACCCTCAGAATGTTATTCTTGGAAAACTCAAAGAAAAGGTTCATTATGATTGTTGGGAATTCTGCTAAGAGAGAATTCTGCTGAAGAATCTGCTGAAGAAGTGAATCTGCTGAAGTAGTGATTCAGCATATTATGTTTCTACGGATATAGTTATTCCGTGTTATTTATTAGTTTGTTAGGATATGCATGAGCTATTTTAGGTAGTGATATGCATTGATATTTTTATTTTATTATTGTATTAGGGTTCCTTGTGTATAAAAGAAACAAATAGTCATTTTTATTAGTACGCTTCTTGAATAAAAACTCCAGGAAAAACACCTTTAGTGTGTGTAATATTGATCCATAAAGGATCATTGTTCTTAATAGAAAAACCTTGTGGTAACTTTGATTGTGTTCTTTATTATTATTCCGCTGTGCAATCAATCATTGTTTCTATTATCCTAGATTGGGCTTAAACGATCTTCACAATTTGGTATCAGAGCCAGGTTTAAGCCCAATCTAGGATAATAGAAACAATGATTGATTGCACATCGGAATAATAATAAAGAACACAATCAAAGTTACCACAAAGTTTTTCTATTAAGAACAATGATCCTCTATGGATCAATATTACACACACTAAAGGTGTTTTTCCTGGAGTTTCTATTCAAGAAGCGTACTAATAAAAATGACTATCTGTTCCTTTTATACACAAGGAACCCTAATACAATAATAAAATAAAAATATCAATGCATATCACTACATAAAATAGCTCATGCATATCCTAACAAACTAATAAATAACACGGAATAACTATATCCGTAGAAACATAATATGCTGAATCACTACTTCAACAGATTCACTTCTTCAGCAGAATCTGTCTCTTCAGCAGAATTCTCTCTTAGCAGAATTCCCAACAATCCTCCCCTAATCTTGATGTTGACTGTGTTAACTTCAAGATTCCTGGATAAATCTTTGAACATATGAAGCTTGAGGATTGTAACATAATAAGTGTGCAGCAGAATATGAGAACTAGCAGCAACTTCTATAGCAGCAACTAGAAACCATCTTTGAAGAACAAGGTACCATAAGTAACTCCTAAGTATGAGCAGCAACAGAACCAGCAGCAACAAGAGTTGATTTGATAAGCCTTTACCAAGTAGCTACTCACTCTTGGGCTAGCTAGTCCTTTGGTGGAATCATGACATCACCCTGGTGAACTAGTGACCAGTTCAACACTTAGAACGTGAATCATCGGTGTGTTGAAATACCCTAATGATTTTTGGCTAATCATCATAGCCATAAACGGATTTGACATGTCTTTACCTGTAGCCGTTTGCTCAAGACTAGCCAATTCTTTGGTCACCCAATAGGGCAGCAACCATGGTGAATTGATGACCATTTCAACTCTCAGCAATGAAGCATGGGTGAGTTGAGTACCCTATGGTTTTGAGCAAACCATTACAGCTATCAACGGAATTGATGTGTTTTTACCAAAAACCATTTACTTTTGGACTAGCCAACTCTTTGATGGAATGTCGTCATCATCATGGTGAGTTGATTACCATTTATGGATTTCCGCGGCCTTTACCACAAGCCATAAACTTGTGGGCTAGCCAACTCTTGTGTCAGTAAGACATGGTGAGTTGATAACCATGTGTTGTGTGGTAATTAACCAACACCAAAACCTGCAAACAAGAGAAAACAAAAACTATACAAATATATGTTAGGGTTTTTTTTTTTTTTTTTTTTTTTTTTTTTTTTTTTTAATATATTTTTTTTAAATAATAGAAGAAAGAAAGAAAAATACAAAATATGGAAAATATACCATCAAGCATCAGTAGAAACCAAAGAAAAATGTAGTGCCAGCAGAAGCACTAAGCCTCCCCTTAGGCTTATGAGGATCCAACAGCTGCAAAAATGGTTAGAATACAAAGAATACAATAATAAGCCTCCCCTTAGGCTTATGCCTCCCCTCAATCATTGCTTCTTGGAAAGACTATTGTTCTTGGGTACCCATAATGAACCTTTTCTTTGAGTTTTCCAAGAATAACATGCTGAGGGTTTAACAATAGTATCCCATCTTGTCCCCCACCCCATATACATTGGGTCAAAATAATTAGGCCAAAAACCATTCTGAAAGTAAGTGCTAGTAGGTCTATAAAATGGTCTAGCAACATGTCTTTTCCAACCGGCTGGAAAAGGTCTACCAGCAGAAACTGGCTTACCAGCAGGAACTAACTTATCAGCAAAAACTGATTTATCAGCAGGATTTGGTCTGCTGGTTTTTACATGTGCTTGTGGGACAAATGGAGGAATACTAGCAACATTATTCCATTTGGGTCTAGAGGTCTGCTGTCCATAGGAAACACCCATCCTATTCTCATGATAATTACAATCTTTAATGAGATGAGACTTACTACCACACACAAAACAAGTTTTCTTCTTAAAAGACTTATCCTTAACACAACTTTGTTTATTACACTCAAACTTATCAGAAACAGAATTAGAAACAAAATTGTGTTTAACAGAATAAGTAACCGTTTTTGTTTTGGGTTCATTATTAGCTACTTTGGACATGGGTGTGGTCTTGAGTGACTGTCTAGGTGAGTCAGACTTTTCACTTGAATCACAACTGGTATATGTAGTAGACCCTTGGTCAGAGGACTTGTCACTGTCAGAACAAGAGACAAAGTCAGTAGATTTAGAATCAGGGTCTAGCAAGTCACTTGACTTTTTGCCATAAAGATGGTGTGATCCATCAAAGTCAACAGTTATGGACAGGTCTGTGGGCATGTGTTCTCCTCTAATAGGTCCAGGTACAGCATGTAATTTACCTTCTTTTACATAGTTAGCTAATCCTGCTGGTGTTGATTTACCTAGGTCATTCCTAGCTTCTAAACCAACATATTTTTTAAATCCTAAACCTATTCCAGAGTTCACAGCCTGACTACCATAAAGTACACTAGCTAGATTATCACATGATATTAACCATTGTTTATTTCTAGCTATCTCTTTATCTAGTTTCTCTTTCAGCACTAGATTTTCTGAAACAACATCAGCTTTTTCTTTCTCAGCACGCCTTAAATCAATCTTAGCACATTCTAAGTCACTTTCTAAGACTCTTATCTTTTCTTCATATTTAAGCTGATTCTTTTGAAACCATACCTTTTGTCTTTCTAAAGTTTTTAAAGCCTTTTTATAAGCCTCAACTTCTACATAACACTCATTATATTTAGGTTTCAATTCATCATATTCTTTTTTAAGTTCATTATATCTTACACTACAGCCAAAAACACAATTATGTACCTGAGAAGGGAGTCCCATCAGTGCAAATTCTTCAATCTTGGATATAGTGCAAGCTTCCTTTCTCATCTTCTTGGATTCAGCCTTTCCACCATACCTTGCTTTGATTGCATTCCATATATCACTTGCCTCATCCATATAATGGAAATCTGCTACATGATCAGCAGGAATAGATTTAAGCAAGGTAGTTCTTGCCTTTGATTCCCTTTGTACAGCAATGTGTTCATCTGCAGTCGTTGGAGGAAGATTAATGACATTTCCATCTTGATCTCTTCTATGCCTTTTCAAGCTGTTGCCATTTTGAATCACCTTCCAGATATTCATATCATTTTTCATGATCCAGTGTTCCATCTTCTTAGCCCAGACTTCATACTCATCATTCATCAAATAAGGAAAAATTGGAACATCCCTTTCATTGTCAGATTGTGCCATTGTAAAGGTTGACAAAATAGTATACCAGTTCAAACCGAATGAATGAACAGCAGCAACAAATAATGATGTCAGCAGGAACAAAATTTCCCTCTAGTAGTAACTTGAAGAATGATCAGCGGCAACAAATGAAATTAGCAGCAGAAACGAAAACTCACAACCCACGATCAGAATAATAATATTCAGACAAAACAAATCAACTGCTGCACCTCGTCAGACTTTTGAGTCAGCCGATCAGAAAAAAAAATTGTCTTTCACAAACAATTTGAATCACTTTCTTGAATCCGTAATCACCACACGACAACCAATTTAATAAACCGAGCAATAAAACCTTGAAACCCTAGATCTCACGAGCCCCCTATGCTCTGATGCCAAATGTTAAAGATCGTTTAAGCCCATCTAGGATATAGCAATATTGATAATCACAGCGGAATAAGAACAAGAACATAATCAATATTACTTCAAGGTTTTCTTTATTGAAATAAAAATAAACTACTACAACTACTATTACTACTAACGCTCTATGCGTTTCTAGACTCTCATTGGAGAGACTAGCTATGAAGGGATACTAATAACCAACGCCCTACCCCTCTTTATATAATAGAGAGGCTAGGGTTTACATAAAAACCTAGCTTACTAATCAAGCTAGCTAACTATTTTATATTTAGGTCCCTCTTGTTTCTTGTTTCTTCATTTCTTCTTGTGGGTTTTGTAATCTTCAAATCTTGTAATTCCCAACACGAGTTGACGGCGTCACCACTCAACACATGACGCCGTCACCATGTAAAATCTATATATAGTTTTCCAAATTTCATTCATTAGTGTGCAACTTTGAGGGAAAAACCCTAGGTCGAATTTTTCAGTTTTTTCAAGTGTTTCAACCCTTTGAATCTTTCATGTTCAATTGGAGATAAGTACTCTTTCAAATCAATCAATATGTCTATGTGTTGTTTGATTATATCTTACACTTGTCTTCTATTTAACATGCTAGGTCAGATTTCCTTTGTGTTTGCTTAGATGTAGTGAAACCTAGATGTTGATTATGGGTTGATTGTTTGTTTATAGTTGTTACGGATGATTGTATTCGATGTTAGGCTTAAGAAAACTGGCAGACTTCCATTGGTAACTTGCTTGAACGTGTTAAGAAACATGATCGGAGGTGTACTACGATTTTTGGTTGTATTTATTGCGTAGGAGAATTCTAATGATCCCATGTTAGGAGCTTCTAACGGCTCGACATAGGAGTGAAGTAGGATCCTATAGAGTTAGGGAATATTGTACACGGCCCTACGACTAGTATTAAGGAATATGACCCGTCATCCATGCAATTGTAACAAGCTATCAACCTGTAAAAGATATCTAGGGAGTAATGAAATCTAAGTAAACACAACTTTCCTCATTATTGTTACACCACATTAGTTTAATTAGTTTTATTTTCATTTCTTTTATTTTATTTTGATTGCATCTTTAGATAAATTGGGTTAGTTGACTAGCAACTAATTCCGCCCACTCCTTCAAAACCCGAGATTTTAATTGCTTTCTATAAAATATAAAAATACAAAAAGAATCATCCCTCACCTCTAGACCTAGTTTAGGAGGCTTTCTAATCCTAGCGACACTATTCCTGAGTTGAACGATAAATCCCTCGGTACTTGTCACTATACTATACTACAACGATCAGGTACACTGCCTGGTGGGGGTTGTAAGCTTCTCAAGATCCCTTGAGAGGTAAAACCTGGTGCGATTCCCACGTATCAACTGGGATGTATGTATGTCAGCCGCCCAATAGATGGTTTGTTCATGTTCTATCTCGGCGACCAATACTTATGCGGACCATTCCAAACAAACTCCGAAAGGAAATCTAAGTAAGTTAGATGATGGCCCAGTGTAGAATGAGCATTAAAGTCTAGCCATTCTGTAAGAGTCGTCTTCTTGTTACACGGGTTGTCGATGATCGATTGCAAAGTCTCTCTTCTTCTGAAAGTGTTAGCCTCGCTTGTTTATGAATATAACGTCATACACGTGAATTGGACTAGATTAATAGCAAGTAGTACCCACAGGGACTACTATTGTAAACGGAGCAAACTAGTAGTGTGTTGAGCCTATAAATACCCTTCATGACTCTCCATGAGGGGTGTGGCTAAGTATTAGGTTATTGTATTCATTTGTTCCTTTCAATAACGCATCATTTTGTCACACCCCGCCGATGGCGAAAACGCGAGGTGCGACTCAATCAATAGTCATTGCTAAAGAGATATAGTACAATACCATAATTAAAATTTAAGGAAATAGTACAACAATACAACATCTTTTTAGCCGACATCGGCAATTGTAACATACAGTTTTGTTTACCAAAGATAACATCTTATTACAACCGACTAAACATTACATATGAAGACTCCTTTATGTTAGTGTCTTCATAAAATGTACTTACTGGCGATCACCTAAAATGCATGAGAAAATGGGTCAACTATGAAAATAGTTGGTGAGTACACAAGTTTTATATAATACGGAAACCTTTTTTAGAAAGTTCACATGGAAAATATCTTATCAACTTATCCTATTATAAGTCCCGCCCACACAAGACTTGTAACATATAAGTTCACATATATTTCCATAATGAAAGTAAGTCCAAAATCTTTGAGAAAATGTCCGCATAGCAGAGGAGATGTCAAACCATTCAGTTACAAGTTAGATGATGGCCCAGTGTAGAATGAGCATTAAAGTCTAGCCATTCTGTAAGAGTCGTCTTCTTGTTACACGGGTTGTCGATGATCGATTGCAAAGTCTCTCTTCTTCTGAAAGTGTTAGCCTCGCTTGTTTATGAATATAACCTATGTTTTCACAAGACTTGTAACCTATGTTTTCACAAACCATTGCATATAAAAATAGTACATCTTAAGGTCAAGCACACATAGTCGTAATAGTTCACAATATAAGCACCACTTATATAATAATGTATGCTGGCAAAGCCATTAAAATAAATAATATGCGTTCTGTAACATAGTGAACGAGAGGTTGGCGCCCTAATAGTGCTATCTATACTACCTACTACCCCACACAAGGAGGCCGTATGAACGGTTCAACTGAGGACTAACAATGCGAATGTACATCATAGGGTATTAAATTAAAATAGCAGTTAAAAAATGAAAAATTGATAATAGGATTTACCTTGCCTGATCAATCGCCCATTCATAATTCAACTTACATAATCTCCCTAATCATAAAAAATACAACTATACAATAAGAAAAAAAGGATTATTGTTGATTGGAAAAAAAATAAAAATAAAAAATTGAGTAATCCAATTTACCTTATTGCAAAAGTAGCATATTCAAGATCTTGATTTGTGGATGTACGGTTTTCACTAACTTCATGTTGCCCCAAAAGTTAGGGTTAGTTCCCAATCAAAGAAATATTTTTCTTTGATTATTGAGATGGTTTTTAGGTGGATGATTTAATTCGTACAGAAAAATTGCTAACTGAAACATGAAGAATAAAGAAAAATTTTAAAAAGTTAATAGCCTGTTTGATATGAATCAACCCCAATATTTTTCTTGATTTGTCAACCGGCCTTTTTCAATAACTTCACGATGCCCCAAAAGTTAGGGTTAGATGTGAATCAACCACAATATATTTCTTTGATTATTAAGACGGTTTACATGTGGATAATTTAATTCGTCGGTTAATAATTTCTATGATTACCGATGCAAAAAAATGGTGATTCTTGGGCGATTATGGATACGGTTTATGTGTTGTAAATATGAATTTTGTGGTTGTCATTTAGGGGTTTGGAGAAATTATTGGGGTTGATTATTGTTTCGAATTATGTTTAGGGTTTGGAGAAATTATTTGGGGGGGGTGTGAAGAAATGTTTAGTTTGATCTTCCGGTAGAATGATAGGTTGTGTTTTTTTTTTGTTTACATTAATTGCTAAAGCGTAGAATGCATATGGACCATTGGATTGGAAAAAATAGCACGTGGCATTATCTCAAGGTTTTGAGTTGGGAGTTTCCATAGTGAAACCTTGTTTTATATAAGTGGTTGATATGCACATTTAAATTCAGTTAGTATTGTATTATAGTTAAATTAAAATGAATATTGTTGGTGTGATGAAAATATTATTAATATATATAAATAATATAGATGCATGTATACTAGAATACTTACAATTAGGGGTGGTAATTCGGGTTGGGTTCGGGTTGGCGGGTTCAGGTTGGCAGGTCAGAAAATCCCAACCCAAACCTGACCCATCTAATAATCGGGTAAGTTATGTCAACCATAACCTGTTTACACATAACACGAACCTGACCCATTTAACCAATATATATACTTGGGTTTGTTGATATAAATAATGCCTAAAAACATTATTAACATATATCTATATCTCTATGTTTTGATAATCACAAAACGTAAACTCATTGAACTACAAATTATGACGTAAACAAGTATTTAGTCGTAAATATTTGCTTTAACATCCATATCACTTAAGGTATGAATAAACAAAGTGTCTAATGCATTTTATGATCAAAGGAATTTTTATTTTTACAAACCTTACATTTTATTAAAGTGGGACAAACATTTTTAAACTTATACAAAACATTTTTGTATTTATAAGAAATGTTTTATTCAAAATAAATATTTGGAATTCAAATTTCAACCCAAAAAACGGTTACATTCTTCAGGAAAAACCTCCCCCACAAAAAGACAAAAAATCTGAAGAAAAAAAATATTTTTTTCTTAGGCGGCCCCCTTAATTATACTAGGCGGTCCCCTTAATAATTAAGGGGACCGGCACACAATTAAGGGGACCGGCCACGCTCCCTGTCAGATTTTGTCAGAAATTTTTCCCTATAAATACCACCTCAAACCTGGAATTTTTCTCACCTCTTTGCACAAATATTTTCAGATCCAATTCTCTCTAAACATCCTTCTAAAATCCTTTGATCATAAATACATAATCCTTTGTTTCAAAGTGATTCTTACATCATCCTCTCAAGTGCAAGAGAAGAATACTTCTATCCTCCAAGACAAGAAGTATTACAACTTGTTGTGACCTCCACATCCAAGTTGTTGGTGCATCATCAAGAATATTTACATATATCTTTGTGTAGTGTGTTGTGAATATTTGATTGTAGATAGGTGTGTTAGGAATATAGATAGTGTGATTGGCTTGTAGATTGTAGTAAAGATAGTTGGTGTGAAGTAGTTGTGAAGATAGGTGTGTAGTAGATTGGTGTGAAGTAGTAGTGAAGAAGGTGTGAAGATTGACAAGGTGTGAAGACGGTGTGAAGTCTTGAAGAAGGTGTGAAGGTGTGATTAAGGTGTGAAGATCACGTGGTGTGATATTTGGTGTGAGATTGGTTCTAGCTACGATTAGAACTCGACATTTAGCTTAGTGTCGTTAACTTGTGTAAGCCAAGGTGTGTAAGGTTTTCTCCGCCATAAGGGAGCTTGTTGATATAGTGAAGAAAACTCTCGAGTAGGTGACTCGAGGAGTGGAGTAGGGCAAGGAAGGTGTCCTTGTAGCCGAACCACTATAAATCCTTTGTCTCGCGGTTAGATCTTTCCATATCTTACTTATTATCTTGCTTATATCGTTATTACTTTTGTAGACGTAGACGTATATATATAGTTGCTCATATAGTGCTAGTATTAATTTTACTTAAAGATCAAATGAAAGTTTTATTCACAAAACAAAGTTTTTACAATCAAACTAAAAAGGTTACATACATATAATTGATCATTTCGATCAAGTATAGTTTTCATACAAAATATAACTAAGGATTATAAAATAAACGATTACGTACTTATCTCTCGTATATAGCTACAATTGTTTATATTATGCATGTGTTGATTTCACATACTTAGCATACATTATCATTATTGTTTATACTTAGATATACTTGTTCATATTGTTCAAGATTTGAGTTCACATAAGATTGAATCAAAGTTTTAAAAGCAAACAAGGTTTTAAAACTAAACTAAGTTTTCAAAATAAAATTAAAAAGACGTAAAACTATTCAACCCCCCTTCTAGTTTTCCACAATTGGTATCAGAGCCACGTCTAGCAAGATTTTTAAAATATATTGTATTTTAAAACTTGTAACGATCTATGGAATCTGAAAAATATTTAGAAGGGCAATCTATGCAAAGACCACCACTATTTGAAAGTGATGGATTTTTATATTGGAAAAATCGATTCGAAACTTATGTGAAATTAAAGGATCTAGATCTTTGGCATGTTATTACTAATGGTGATTTTTTACCTACTCAAAATAATCCCGAAACAAATAAAGATGAAATAGTACCTTTTGAAAAACAAAATGATGATTTAAAAAGAAGACTTTCTAAAAACAATGAAGCAAAAATGGTTATTTACAATGCGTTACCACGTAAAGAATACGAAAGAATTTTTATGTGTAAAACCGCAAAAGAAATTTGGGATTCTTTACTAATCACTCACCAAGGTAATAGTCAAGTTAAAGATAACAAAATAGATCTTCTTGTTCAACAATATGAACAATTTATGATTCCGGAGGAGGAATCAATAGATAATGCTTTTGCTAGATTTAACACTATTATCACAAGTTTAAAAGCACTTGATGAGAATTTTTCTAGTAAGAATTTTGTTAGGAAATTTCTTAGGGCTCTTCATCCAAAATGGCGAGCTAAAGTTATGGTGATTGAAGAATCGAAGAACTTGTCAACTCTTCAACTTGATGAGTTGATCGGCAACCTGAAAGTCTACGAAGCAATAATAAAGAAAGACTCCGAGATTCTCAATGGAAAAAGAGAGCAAAGCAAATCAATTGCGTTGAAAGCTAAAAAGGACTCTAGTGACGAAGAATGCTCAACCTCCAAAAGTGACGATGAAGAGTATGCTATGGCATTACGAGACTTCAAGAAATTCTTCAAAAGACGAGGAAGATACATTAGGCAACCATATAATGAAAGGAAGTGTTTTAAATGTGGCAATCCAAATCATCTCATTGGAAAGTGTCCAATGATGTCAAGAGATCAAAATCAAAAGGCGTTTATTGGAGGTGCTTGGAGTGATAGCGATGAGGACAAGAAAGAAACCACAAATGAAGAAAAGTGTCTTATGGCTAAGACATCAAGCGAGGTACGTTCCGAAACCGAATACTTTAATGACGAAAGTTTATCATTAGATGAAAAAGACCTAGATAGTGAATATAATAGGTTATGCAAATTTGGTCAAAAGGTTATAGCTAAAAATAAGTCACTAAAACATATTAATAATCAATTAGAAAATGAAGTACTCGAATTAAAAATTAAACTACAACATTTGGAAAAAGGAAAAGAAGTTTTTGTAAAATGTAAAACTTGCTTAGAGGTTAAAAATGAAAACGAAAAACTTAAAGATGAAATTTTCAAACTTGACAGGTTTAAAAATAATAATAATAACCCACTTAAGAAAATACTAAGTGCTCAAGAAACTTCGGGAGATAAAACCGGTCTAGGATTAACTTCAACTAATGTCTCAACTAGTGAAAATAAAAGTATAAAGTTTGAATGTGAATCTAGTAAACAAAAATCATTAGAATCAAATCCTAAGTATATACTTACAAAAGATAGAAAAATACCCATTGCGAATGATGAAAAAGTAAAAACTTTTTATAAACCATCCTTAAAGACCGAAGTAGGATCCTCTAAACCTAAATTTAGATCTAAAACTCCACCACCAAGAAAACCTAAAAATCATCATCCAAGATCTAAAACATCTCAACCTAGAAGAAATCTAAATAGACAATATTACAATAACACTAGAAATCAAATGTGAAATTATCAACCAAGTTACAATCCTTGGGAAATATTACCACCATACATGCATCCTTGCCAAATGTTAAAAATGTTTGGACCAAACAACTTTGGACCAATGAGACAATGGGGACCAAGTGGCTAAATTGTCAATCTTGGAAGAAGTTGGAATATCATCCACAAATGACTTCTATAAGTCAACATGGTCACTTGAAGTGCTTGAAGATATTCCATTGAAGACTAAAAGGTACGCGTTTCTTTTAAGTTCATCACTATAATTTGCATGCTTAGATAAATGATTAGTTAGATTAATGCTTAGTACATAATTGCTTATATTCTTATAACCTAGAAACATCATTGGTTGACTTTCCTAAGAATAAGATAAAATTGTTCATTGCCGAACAAAATAGAAAATGGAAATCTTCTATATCCACTATTAGGAAACTCATGGTGATGAAGTGAAATGAGTTAAGTGGATCAATCGTTAATATAGAAGTAGGATTAGATCCCTCGCGTAAGAAAACTATGGATGAAACAAGCTCTCGTAGACTATGGCATTAAGTCAGATAAGCGTGCGAAAACAAAGGAACTATAGATGTTAGGTTATACCCCATTCAACACTCTCGCATCTAACATATAAATTATCGTCTTCATTTCCTTTAGGATCATAGGATATGTAGAAACGATAGCATGAGATAATAATAGGCTTAACCAATCCTCTTGAGCATGAGATCTTTAATAAACATTTTTTTAAAAATATTTGATTTATGATATTTGTTGTCAAAAATCTAATATCTCTAAAAATATGCAAAAACCTCACATTTTGGAAAATAGTCTTTCAAATAACTATCCCACTTTTAAATAACATATTTTCACTATCAATATCCACAATTTTGTTTTGATCAAAACTAAAGATTGGGAAAATATTCTTTACCGTTCATTCACACATTTTGAAGTAAAAACTCAATCTATTTTATTCAAATAACTCTCACATCCAAGTGAAAACTTACTTTCAAACATTGTTGAATAATGCTAAAAACATCTCTTTTAAAATCATGCATGGTGATCTCATATTTGTCATCTATATTTATATAAATGACACTTATAAGTGAACTAAATCAAATTAAGAGGACCATGGTTTGTTCATTAAGACTTTGTTTGTAACAAGTCTAGAAATACATGCTATCATAACTACCCACTTATTGCACATTGATACACATTAGGATTAATCCTCATTGTTATGTAGTTATGAAATACTTGATGTTGCTTATTGTTTCATAGCACTTATATTTTACTTGCATGATGAGTATGTTTGCATGCTAGATGAAATTGCTTGTTTACTTAATCTCTTTGGTTAACATGCTTTGGCTACATAATTGCCTACATAATTAGTATATGCTTAATTGCCTCAAAGAGTTGGACTTGTTTGAAACCAAAAACACAATCTTTCTGCAATTCACTACCAAAAACCCTTTTCTGGCAATCTGGGAATCACCAGATGGGCGGCCCCCTTAAATCATAAGGCGGCCCCCTTAATTATTAAGGGGACCGGCCTCCAATTAAGGGGACCGGCCATCTGATGGTCGAAGGTGTTGTTTCCCTTTTCTATTTTTTAGCCCATTTCATCCTACACTTCCCAAAATTCACAAACCTATTTTATCCTAAACCTTCAATCAATGTTTATCCATCCTTGATCCCACCAATCCTACATTATAAACACTCTCATTCCTCTCAATCTCCACTCATCTCATCATTTCCTCTCCCATTAAACCAAAACCACCAAGAAACTTGTTTGGAGAAGAAAGCCTAACTTCCTTTAAAATTCCGTCAAATCAAATGACGTTGTCAAACATCCAACACCAAATTCCTCCTATGTTTTCAAACATTACTTACCTAACACCTCACTTTCCTTCTCACCAACATTACATATCAAAAACCTTTACTCACCCATATCCTTCTACATTACACTCAAACCTCATAATCTTTTCACAACTCAAGCGATGTTGTTCCTAATCAACCAACACCTAAACCTCACTCTCACACAAATGATCCATTTAACAACAAATCATCCATTCGTGCTTCGACTAATGCTCCTTCTTATGATGAGCATGCACAATCCCAAAACAATAATCCCAACCTCATTACCAACACTTTACATGTTGCTCATTCAACAAAAACACCATCCACTCATGAAGGATCTTTTCCACCCATATCATGTTTTCATGATTACCCAAGCTCAAACATGTCTCCACCACCAAGAGTATCACCACCACATCCTACAACTTCACATGCCATTCCCATGTTGCATGTTCAAACCATCACCCAAGACAACTATCATGCTCCACCACCATCACCTTCCTCCGAACACTTGAAGTTCGTTGAGGCGCTAAAAGAAGCCCATGAGCTTAGTGCTCTTTTAGCCTTACATCTTGCTCAACGCAATTTGGATCCACCTTCATCTAGATCACCCTCATCACCACACAACATAAATCAACTTGAGAAGCATGTCAACAATTGACCTTGTTGCATCTTTCTCCTAAAAACCATTGCATTCAATGAACACTTGGATTGAATATCTTCTCACTAGATCACATCCAATACCCTCACTTGAACAACATCCAAAACCTCAATCAACCTCTTTCGTTACAAACTCTCCACAACCAAACTCTCCAACATTCATGACCCAAACATATACCTCCTTTAATCCAACAACCTTACCCTAACTCAACCATCTTCATTCCAAACACTCCATCATCAACCATCTAAGCATACTATATGCTTATGATTTTCACTTTCAAATACGAATCAACCAACCTTTTGTTACAAGCAAGTCCGATGGCTCTCTTTGGCAAAATAGAATCTTTAACATAATCTCTTTGAATTAATTGTTATGTATCCTTAATATTTGTTTGCTATGCTTGTTATTTGTATATTGCATATTCTTCTATATATGCTTGTGCTTCTGCTATTTTTCTTGCGAGCATTCCATATCTCGATTCCTTGGTGCCATCGAACAAGGGGGAGCACACATCAAGGGGGAGCTTTCATCCCGTCTAACTTCATTTATGAAGCTAGTCGGCATAACCTTTTTGATTCTACAAAAAGGGGGAGAAGTGAATATAAACTCACTAAATACATGTCTAAAAATTAATTTTTAGACTTGATGAGTTTAGGTTTTGTAATCATCAAAAAGGGGGAGATTGTTGATATAAATAATGCCTAAAAACATTATTAACATATATCGATATCTCTATGTTTTGATAATCACAAAACGTAAACTCATTGAACTACAAATTATGACGTAAACAAGTATTTAGTCGTAAATATTTGCTTTAACATCCATATCACTTAAGGTATGAATAAACAAAGTGTCTAATGCATTTTATGATCAAAGGAATTTTTATTTTTACAAACCTTACATTTTATTAAAGTGGAACAAACATTTTTAAACTTATACAAAACATTTTTGTATTTATAAGAAATGTTTTATTCAAAATAAATATTTTGAATTCAAATTTCAACCCAAAAAACGGCTACATTCTTCAGGAAAAACCTCCCCCACAAAAAGACAAAAAATCTGAAGAAAAAAAATATTTTTTTCTTAGGCGGCCCCCTTAATTATACTAGGCGGTCCCCTTAATAATTAAGGGGACCGGCACACAATTAAGGGGACCGGCCACGCTCCCTGTCAGATTTTGTCAGAAATTTTTCCCTATAAATACCACCTCAAACCTGGAATTTTTCTCACCTCTTTGCACAAATATTTTCAGATCCAATTCTCTCTAAACATCCTTCTAAAATCCTTTGATCATAAATACATAATCCTTTGTTTCAAAGTGATTCTTACATCATCCTCTCAAGTGCAAGAGAAGAATACTTCTATCCTCCAAGACAAGAAGTATTACAACTTGTTGTGACCTCCACATCCAAGTTGTTGGTGCATCATCAAGAATATTTACATATATCTTTGTGTAGTGTGTTGTGAATATTTGATTGTAGATAGGTGTGTTAGGAATATAGATAGTGTGATTGGCTAGTAGATTGTAGTAAAGATAGTTGGTGTGAAGTAGTTGTGAAGATAGGTGTGTAGTAGATTGGTGTGAAGTAGTAGTGAAGAAGGTGTGAAGATTGACAAGGTGTGAAGTCTTGAAGAAGGTGTGAAGGTGTGATTAAGGTGTGAAGATCACGTGGTGTGATATTTGGTGTGAGATTGGTTCTAGCTACGATTAGAACTCGACATTTAGCTTAGTGTCGTTAACTTGTGTAAGCCAAGGTGTGTAAGGTTTTCTCCGCCATAAGGGAGCTTGTTGATATAGTGAAGAAAACTCTCGAGTAGGTGACTCGAGGAGTGGAGTAGGGCAAGGAAGGTGTCCTTGTAGCCGAACCACTATAAATCCTTTGTCTCGCGGTTAGATCTTTCCATATCTTACTTATTATCTTGCTTATATCGTTATTACTTTTGTAGACGTAGACGTATATATATAGTTGCTCATATAGTGCTAGTATTAATTTTACTTAAAGATCAAACGAAAGTTTTATTCACAAAACAAAGTTTTTACAATCAAACTAAAAAGGTTACATACATATAATTGATCATTTCGATCAAGTATAGTTTTCATACAAAATATAACTAAGGATTATAAAATAAACGATTACGTACTTATCTCTCGTATATAGCTACAATTGTTTATATTATGCATGTGTTGATTTCACATACTTAGCATACATTATCATTATTGTTTATACTTAGATATACTTGTTCATATTGTTCAAGATTTGAGTTCACATAAGATTGAATCAAAGTTTTAAAAGCAAACAAGGTTTTAAAACTAAACTAAGTTTTCAAAATAAAATTAAAAAGACGTAAAACTATTCAACCCCCCCTTCTAGTTTTCCACAGGGTTGACAAATTAAATAGGTTACATGGGTTTAATAGGTCAAACGGGTTCTGGGTTGACCCATGTCACCCGTTTATATACTAAAGTTGTCACATTAAACGAGTTAAATAAGTTAAATGAGTTTGTAGGTCGACCCATTTAACCCGTATAATAAAATATAAATAATTTTTAATTTAAGATTTTTTTTAAATAGGTTAACAGGTCGACCAGCTTAATTTATTTCCAACCCGAACCTGCTGACTTATTTAATAAAAAGGTTAGATGGGTCAACTCAAACCTTACTCGAAATGTATTTACAACCCGAACCTATAATTTTCATGTCGGCTTAAGGTCAGGTTTCGTGTGGGATCAAAAATTGCCACCCTTACTTACAGTGTTACGACACATATTAAATTATGGCAGTTTATTATGGAGATTATTGTTTAAACAACATAATAGCTCAATATCGGGTTTATATGATTTTAGAATATGACTAGTTATAATGCTCGCGCACGCGCGGGTTTTTAAAAATTTTTTGAATCATATATTTTTATTTATTAAAAAACAAATAATTTAATCTTTGTTTTGTTTGATTTATGATGTTTAATTATAGTTTTTTATTAATAAAGATAATTATTTAAAAATTTTAATCCTATAATTAGTTGTATCTTATCTATATTTTTTGTATTTATCTTTTACTTATATTATGCATAAATATAAAATGTTACCTAATAGGAAAATAATTTTTTTTAAATAAAATTATTATTAAATAAAGTATGAATGCATTTTTTTAAAATAAAAAATTTCCAATAAGAGTTTTGTTTTATTATATAAAAGATTCGAGAGATCGACATGTAACATCTTTGATTTTATATAATTCCAACATCATCAAAATTACATACCATTATATGAATGCGGAATGTTTGTAGCCATCCATAAAAAAACTTTATGACTCATGCATCAAATGAAACGCAAGATGTCGATGATCAATAATTTTTCATTAATGTCCTTTATGGTCATTTTACACTCTATCGTTACATGATTACATCTACAACTATTTTACCAAACATAAACATAAAAAACAATTTGTAGTTTATCATCCTCATCTTATAGTTACCCGTTATCAGACTACAACTACATGTTTATAGCTAGTTTTACTAAACATACATCGTAAATAAGTAAACACAAACATTCCTCGAATGTTATAAAATAAAAGAAAGATTTTTGTTTTTATCTTTATCAAAACTATTTTCTCTCTCAAAGAACGTAAGCAATCACTTTAATTTAAATGATTACCAAACATTTTTTTGAAATATTTTGCAAAGTAATGAAATAATCAAACCACAAAATACTAAAATAGCATCTTAAACACCCACTGAATAATCATTTAAAGTAAACATAGTACTATTTGTGATGGTTTAAACAAGTAAAGAATTTTGATTCCTCAAAATCAAGTGAGATGAAGATAAAGTTCGAGGTGATTGTTATAGCTTCTATTTGGATCCTTTGGCGTTTCCGGAACTCGGTGGTGTTCAACAACAATCCGATTTGAAGAAGTGACATTTTTGATGATTGTGTCGTTTAATTGGTTAAAGGCCAGAGCTTCTAAGATGCATATGTCTTGGAATGATTGGGTTTCTAATCCTTTGTAATTGTTCTCCTTTACAAGGAGAAGTTTCTCTTCATTGCTTCTAATAAATTTCGCCGTTAAAAAAAGTAATAATAAAATAAAAAAAATTAGAGGCCCTTGGAGTATTTCATTAAAAGGAAAAAACATGCTAGCAATCTCGCATTTGTCTATGCTAAGTGTGACATTGAAATTGTTAGCGACGGAAACACGATGTTTTGAGAGCATGATTTAAATCGATTGGTCAAGTATGTTATGGCCTTGGATGTTCTCTAAAAGGTTTAAATCGGCGAGAAAACCCTGACCCGTGCACCTTTTTTGGGTGCAATGTTTATGTATACATTATGGACTAAGAGATTAGCTCATTAAGTTTTTAGTTATTTTCTATTTGTGCTTTATGTAATACAAGAGGAATCATCAATCCTGAAAATCATGAAACATGTTAGCTTACATACATGTATTATTTCATAAAGTTACAAACTTATGCAATAATATTCTAGTAAATATATATTGTAAAAATGAAGGGCATACAAGGTACAAAGACTCCAAGCTATAATATTTGTTCTAGACACTAATAAATATAACATAAGGACATACATGAGTAGCATGAACAATGAAAATAGTGGTCCATTCACCACCTCGTGTGACCTCTTTGCTATGCGAACATACTCCATGGGTAAATGTTGCTGTGCCAATTTGCTAAATTGAGGTGGAGATGGCGGCGTCGTTGTCCTTATGGTCACCAAAGATACGTTGCCTAAAGTCTGACACCATCATCGGCAAACCTTTGCGTAACTCCACCTTTGGCTCCCATCCCAAAAGGTCTTTGGCCTTAGTTATGTCCGGTTTCCTCTTGTGTGGGTCATCCTCCGTGTTTGGCCTAAACTCTATTTTTGCATTCTGGTCAATCGTTTCCTGGACCACCTGTACCATGTATAATATAGTTTTAGAACACGAACATTAGTTGGCGTTGATTTGTGTTGTGTTTTATTTATCTTATAGTGGTCATATAAAAAAGTTCAGCTAAATAGTGGCCGAAGTAACATTGGTTGCACATTATCAAATGCATACCTTAGCTAGCTCAAGCATGGTGAATTCACCGGGATTTCCAAGATTAAACGGTCCTACATATTCACCTTCCATCAACCGCATTAGACCCTCCACCTAAACAGGCCAAAAATACTCCAATAAACCTCGGTAGATAAAAGCATTTAGTAAAGACAATAACATAAAGAGAGGTGGTCACACGTTTTACAAGTGTCGTTTGATGCCCACAAAATGATATCCGACAGTATTTAGGTCGACAAGTACAATAATTGATATAGTACATATGTGACTATATTGATAGAAGTCACACAAAAGCCACATATCCAAGAGCAAGTCACATGGCAGCTTGCAGACACTTTAAAACATTCAGACACTTCATTATTGACACTGACAGGGTGATGTGTTATTCGATTGAAAGAATAACTACCAACATAAGGGTAAAAGAGTTAAAGTACAACGTAACACAGATGTTAGCATCAAACTCACTAATCTTATATGCTCGCGCTTACGAGAATAAGAAAAAGAATAAATGCTAACCAAATCAGAAACATATTGGAAACTTCGTGTTTGCTTTCCGTCGCCGTAAACAGTCATGGGCTCTTTCCTAAGGGCCTTTAAACAAAAAACCAAAAACAGTTGATCATAAAACCTTTTTAAACAAATTAATCATTAGATCTTATCAATATTAGAACATGAATTAATATAACACGGTGGTCCAGATAATTGACTACTCACCTGAGCAACAAAGTTGCTAACGACACGACCATCATCAATGCACATTCGAGGACCATACGTGTTGAATATCCTAGCTATCCGCACCTGCATTGTATATAAATTATAATAGTACATTCTCATAATCAGCAAATGAAATAAATGCATCAGAAATTACTCGACATATGCATAATTAAAGCATATTGAATAAACAAACAATGATGTATCTTGAACTCGTCTAAAAAGAAAAGTAAAACTCATTCAAACAGGTGTTGAACTTAAAACCGCAATCAGTTAGTTCTATAGACTTGACACAAGCCAGCTGAACATCTTGAATTTTGGTGTAACTATTTTTAACATATATGCACGAAAATGTAAGCATACTACATACAATGATCGAATGAGAATTAAGTTTTATACAATGTATGATATAATACACTAAGACTAACCCTCGTGCATATTTTCATGTCACGACACATGTTGATCCTGATAACTTTTACAGATCATGGTAACCATAGTTGCATCGGGAATCAATAATACAATATAAAAACAAACCTCTACGCCAGCACCTCTGTGATAATCCATAGTCAATGTTTCAGCGGTACGTTTTCCCTCATCATAACAGCTTCTGACACCTGCCATTTACATAACGAAACACCCGTGTTTGTATTTAATCCAATTTCAATTTCAGTGCCAAATACGTTATAGAAAAACATCGACAAAAAACTCACCGATTGGATTAACATTGCCCCAATATGTTTCCACTTGTGGGTGTTGTAGTGGATCACCATAAACCTCACTAGTGCTCGTTAGCAAGAAACGTGCGCCTACTCTTTTTGCTAACCCGAGCATGTTTAATGTCCCGACTACATTTGTCTTGTGATAACCAAAGTCAAGGATTTACTACCAACAAGGTAAATTTTAAAGTTGTCTCATTAGCCAAGTACTAATTCACCAACTATTTCAACCCGAGCATGTTTAATGTCCCGACAACATTTTAAAGGTGTCTCATTAGCCAAGTACCAATTCACTAAATTTTGAAGGTGTCTCATTAGCAAAAATCAAGGATTTACTGTCAGTGTCACTATCTTTAGTTGTTATCATTCTCATTCAAGTTTGTAATGGCAACAAATATGACATTTTAACGATAACGAAATGATAACCTATTACCTACATGATGAAATATGGTACTTAAGTAACTAAACGAGTAGAAAAGATAATTTTGTTATCTACAAAACAAAATAGCTGATTACAAAAGTTAGCAACAAAATAAAAGTTCAGTACTTACAGAATATAGTAAGTGAATTTCGATCTCTAGAAATATAGTTAACCGTTTTTCAACTTAAAACAATAAATAAACCGCGTTTATAAGTATAGAAAAAAGGATATGATAGTTTTAACAGGGTTAAACTTATAATGAACAGGCGAAGCAGGGCAAGCAAGATGATAAATCTGATCAACTTCCAACAACAAAGGCTCGACAACATCATGTCGAATAAGCTCAAATCCAGCTTTACCAAAATGATGCATAACATTCTCTTTATTCCCGGTAAAAAAATTATCCACAACTATAACACTATCTCCACGTTCAATCAACCTATCAACCAAATGACTTCCCACGAATCCTGCTCCACCCGTGACCAAGACTCTTAACCCTTTATGTTTCAAACCCAATGGGATCTTCCCACCTGAGTTGTAACGGTTAGTGTTAAAAACGGGTCGTGTGTTAAGTATCTGAGTTGGCCTTGATATGGGTTTGTTGGTGGTGGATGAGGGAATGAGGATGAAGAAAAAGGTGGCTAAGGCAATGCCAATGAGGGTGAAAACGAGACGTTGTTCATGCAGAACATAACGAATGGGTCGGATTGTGATGGACCATGGTTTGCTTGGTTTGGGTGAGTATGGGTTTGAGGTGGGTTGGTGTTCATGGCGTCTGTATGTTAACTCAGATGTCATTGTTGTTTTTTTTTTTTTTTTGTTGTTGTGAAATTTGTATGTATGATTGTTGTGTTGTGGTGGACTATATATAGGCCAAAAGTTTCAGATTGTGTGGTGGCTTGAATCTAGTATTTTGAAAGAACTAGGAGGTAATGGTCTCTAAGAAAAGATCTTATAAATATACGATATGTCGATATGATATACATTCTTCAAGGAAAGATCTTATAAGTATACGATATGTCGATATGATATATATTTGGAAATGTATTCAACTATATATAGTCAAATATGATTGTATCGAACCTGTAACTCGTTGCTAGTGTATGATACTGGTAAAATGATATTTATGTGGCACGGTTCCGTTGACATGACGCTTCGGTTAGCTGAGGAAACATTTTACAGTTAAACAAGTATTATACGAAGCAGAGCTAATTTATGTCTTTTGAAATAGTAGTGAGTAATAAACTTGCGTACACTCTCACCAGTCACCACTAGTAGAGTTAAATAATCACTAATGTTGGTGTAATAAGCCTTGACATTTCAACAAACTGCTGCCTTCGAAAACCCGCATGGAATACTTACGAGGGTTTGCAATCACGTTCCTTATATAATGATCGTTTTGTATTTTTGACGTTTCTAAAAGATTGACGTGACTACTTACCGATGACATAGAAAGATCCTAACTTGTTTCGAGTAGTTTTGACGATGTGTGCATCAATCCTTTTCCATAAAAAGGACAAATAACAAATCTATCAAGAAATTTTGGGACACTAATGTCCACTTGAATGACATTTCTTAACCTAGTCCATCACTTAAAAAAAAAAAAAAAAAATCCTAATACAGCATGTTCATTTATAGAAGCAACAGACCACTGGAAGATCTTTCAACCTCACTATACAAACCATTCATTAATCTGATAAGAGATCATTTTACAGTTGTCTTTCTCAAACTCACATGTGTTAGTTTTTTCCGGTATTCTAAGTTCAGTATTACTAAAAAGTGACGAATGACCAACTCGTGATTGTGTAACACAAGCAACAGACACTTTCACCAGTAATATGGATACTAATGGAGCAAAAGGACGAGATTGCCACCTTCTATGGGTTAGTGTTAAGAGACCCATGACCAATTCAAAAGTGTTAGTAAAAGGATGAGTTGTTGTACACGAAACATCACGGATAAGGGGAGCCAAGGCGGCAATATGACAATACTAAGATAAAGAAAATGTAACTGTTGATACAAAAGTTGGGCGTTCCTTGTTTGAGTTCCTGTTCTCGTACCAATTCGATCTTAATGCTTGAGATCTGCGCACTAAAAAAACAAACAAACACCGTTAGGCTTATCGTGGGATTGTCTCCCACGATTATCCTCCGGCGTGAGAGTAAGTAATCGGTTTAGGGTTATGTATATGAATTAGGGTTGTAAAGTCGTACCTCTGACGAGAGTTATGAGATTGTTTATATAGGCACAAAATCCTTGTTGGATACGTGCGCCTCACTCTTCAGTATATATCCGGTATGGATATATATCCCTTAAATAAGAGATATCCATATCACAACTATAAATACATTTGGGCTTGGACTTTCGTGAACCCAAACCGTTAGCATGCTGGCCCAAATCATTGTTATGATAGCCCACTCATGGCGGGCTTGGGCGTTAGTAATGTTTATCATTTGGGTTCATGACCCGAATATAGACTATACGTTATCATGTCCTCCCAGTCTAGTATGCATGGTTATTAACAGCGGATGCTAGACTTAGAAATATTAGTGGCAAGCGTGGCGGGGAAGTTCCTAGTATTTCCCGCCAAAAACGCGATACGGTGTATCAAGTCTTTAAATGTCCCACGTGTCCTTTGAAAGACGTGAAAAAGTGCATGTACCGGTTTGTATTCCACCACACGATGGAGATAGTGGGATCCACGTGTCATGCATCCGATGCAAGAGAAAACCCTATATAAGGTACTCTTTATTTCACTGTTTTAACCACAGTGAAAAACACCATTTCCTCTAGTTAAAATCTTTCTTCAAGAACACTAATATCCTCGAGAGGTAATTATGCGTGCGTATTAAAAAATGGTCCGCCAGTTAGAAGAATTCCGGTCTGAGATGGACGAGGATGAACTGCGCAGTTCACCTCCGACTATTTCATTCCTCTAGAGGTGCATCCGGAATTACCTAATGCTGATGCATGCATCGCGGGCTTCCCTAAGGGGAAGATAGGGGTATACACGTGCTTCTTTGAGTTCGCAAACCAGCGCGTGCCTATATCCCTATTTTTGAGCGACGTGCTCAATTTTTACCGCCTACATATTTCGCAGCTGCACTGTATAGGTGCGGCGAAAATAACAAATTTTGAGGTAAACTGTCGTCTACTCGCAGTGAGGCCTACCATTAACCTTTTCCGCGCGTTCTACCACACGTCGTGGTCGAACGGGTGGGTAACTTTTTCCAAGCGCTCGGGGCGCTATCAGTGTTACACTGATAAAATAGATGCCCTAAGGGGTTGGAGGGAAAGGTTTTTTTGGATAGATGATAAAGTTTTCACCACGCTTTCTGGGTTTTATACTCAAGGAGGGCTTCCAAAGGATGAGCGCCCAGATCCCAGCACGTACAGCGTGGAGGATGCGGAGATTATTAATGAGAACCGCATCCCAATCAATACTTATCCCGAGGAGTTTTTGGTGCACATGGGAATGAGCCGCAACTACTTCGAGGGGTGTGATGAAGTGCCAACATTCTTGGACGGAAACGGCCGGGGTAGGTGCTTGTCCTTTCTTATCCTCACGTTGATAGTGTAAGCTTCCTTGTATATATTTTATCCACTAACTTGCTTTTTTCTTGTTTGTTCCTGTGTTGCGTAGAGATGGATCTATTTGCCGTGGTGAAGTTAGCAAAGCCGACGCAGGTAACTGTGGGCGTGCGCCCCTTGAAGGAAGGTGAGGTGCCTATTCTGGAGGCTACTGCTGGGCGCCTGCTAGAGCTTGCGCGAGAGGAGTCTTCTGACGCATCACAGCCTGTGGTGAATGCGACCCCAGTGCAGACTGTGCCTGCGCAGGTAGCGGTGGCGCCTGTGCTTGCGCGCGCTGAGTCATCTACGAGTGCTGGGATTCTCAAAGTGGACACAGACTCTGAAGAAGAGCGTCAGGGTGTGAAGCGCAAGGCTGTGATCGATGATGGTGAAGGGACCTCTAAGCGCAGGCGTCATACAATCATTGTGGATGCGTCCACAGATGAGGAGACATCTTTGTCTTTTTCTGCATAGGAGAATGCGGGGACTTCCCCTCCTACGTAAGTAATCTTTGTTTCAGTTTTTTATGTATGGATATATGTCTTACGCAGTGCCATTTTCTGACCTCTCTGTGGTTGCTTGTAGCGACAGTGCTGCATGGGGTGATACAGCGTCCGTTGAAGGGTTGGTGCCGCCCCAAGCGGCTCATGTTTATGTGGAGGAGCCGGTGTGGGTGAATGAAGAGGTGTCTGTGCAGCAGTTGATGGAAGAGCTTGGTGCTGCTGCTGAGCGTCAAGCTGAGTTGGTTACTCAGCTGAAGGCGCGGTATATTGGTGAAGGTAGTAGTCTCGCTCAGAAGGATGAGGAGATTGCTATGCTTAGAGCGCAGTTGGCTGATGCGCGAGCAGAGGTAGAGTCTACCACTGCGCATGCTAGGAAGGTTGCTGATGAGAAGCTATCCTTGATGGTGGAGCTGAAGCATGAACGTGCTGCAGCTGAGCAGCACAGGTCTAGCTGCGCTTGGGCGTTGAAATGCTTGCAGGAGAATCGAAGCAAGCATTTTACTCAGCTTAATGAGTTCTGCGAGCGCGTGGAGGAAAAAGTGAAAGTACAGGAGAGCAAGCTGCAAAAGTTAAGTATAGAGTACGATGAGGAGTTATATCCTCATCTTATGTCTACCATTGCTGAGCGCAGGTATGTATCTTCTATCTTGAAGTCTTTATTTACTATATGCTTTAATGCTCTTTTTACCTTCTAATGCGTGCGTTGTTGCGTGTGCAGGTGGTTGATCAGCCATGGTTTGCGCTTAGCTGCTATGGGCACGTTGGAGTCCCAGGAGGTCGTAGAGGCCTTTGGGAAGGTCGTGGAGTGCGCTGTGGCATGCGGCAAGGCCCAGGCTGTGGAGGAGCTTCATGAGAGCAAGATGCTGACTGTGCCACTTGCAGAAGTTCCTGGGTACAGCGCAGATGCTTTTGATGAGTTGGTGGAGGCCATGGAAAAGATGAAGGTCTTTGACTTTCCTCAGATTGCCCGCTTGGAGCGTGATCAGGACTATCCTATCAGCGTGATCAGCCATGGTTTGCGCTTAGCTGTTATGGGCACGTTGGAGTCCCAGGAGGTCGTAGAGGCCTTTGAGAAGGTCGTGGAGTGCGCTGTGGCACGCGGCAAGGCCCAGGCTGTGGAGGAGCTTCATGAGAGCAAGATGCTGACTGTGCCACTTGCAGAAGTTCCTGGGTACAGCGCAGATGCTTTTGATGAGCTGGTGGAGGCCATGGAAAAGATGAAGGTCTTCGACTTTCCTCAGATTGCCCGCTTGGAGCGTGATCAGGACTATCCTATCAGCGTGATCAGCCATGGTTTGCGCTTAGCTGCTATGGGCACGTTGGAGTCCCAGGAGGTCGTAGAGGCCTTTGGGAAGGTCGTGAAGTGCGCTGTGGCAGGCGGCAAGGCCCAGGCTGTGGAGGAGCTTCATGAGAGCAAGATGCTGACTGTGCCACTTGCAGAAGTTCCTGGGTACAGCGCAGATGCTTTTGATGAGCTGGTGGAGGCCATGAAAAAGATGAAGGTCTTCGACTTTCCTCAGATTGCCCGCTTGGAGCGTGATCAGGACTATCCTATCAGCGTGATCATGCAGGGCCTAACTCTGGCCAAGCACATAGCTGAGGATGCGGAGGCGCACCTGACTTCTTTTTGAAGCCAGACGAGTCACAGCTGAAGGTGCCTGTTTTTGCCCGCCCCCGCCACATGCTTAATCCCTTCGCTCTTGAGAGGGAGATTTCCTTGAAGAAGTGCTTAGAGGCACATGAGACAAGAGCTGCTCATAAGAAGGGCGTGAAGGGGAAGGCTATTCTTTGCGGTGTTGGCGCAGCCCATCTCCCCAGGTCTGATGGGATTCCCGTTAGTGTACCAACGGTGTCTCAGGAAGATAGCAGCCTTTTAAGGAGGCTGAGTGAGGCTGGGGAGTTAGCATCTACAGCTAGTAGCTCAAGTCACAGGCGTGCTCATAGCATTTAGATATGTATTTTTGTAATTATAACTTGTATAAACTCGTAGTTCTCATGAATAATAATGTTTATTTTTATTTCGTACACCTTGTTATTTGCACTTAGATTGTTTTCTTATGTGTAAAAGATCATCCAAGAGTCAAATTGAAACCGTGACATACATAAAATGATTTATATTAAGTACGTAACTTTAAAAAATCATAAATGTGAAGGTAGACTTGCGTTGTTTTGCAAAGACTATATCAAAGTGACCAAGAGTCTTGGCTCATGGATTGCTAAGCATGTACAATGTATGTTATGTTGCGTACCCGTCGTGGAATGCGCATTTAAACTTACTTCAACGTTTTGAAAGTAAGGCGCTTAGCAAGGATGCGTGATCCAGTGTTGATGGGTTTGCAACCCTCTTACTCAACGAGTTAGTTAGTAGGTTTACTCATCCTTTCTACCATCGTGGGTCTTTAATGAGTGCATGCACGTCATGTAGGCAAAAAATAAAATAACGATATTGAAACATAATAAAAAATGTGCACAATAAAGTTAAACGTGTTATGGAGTTAGCTAGAAACCACAACGTTTTATTAATACTTGCAAGTTTTTGAAAATAGAAGACAATTCCTAAAAAAAAGAGAAAATTCAAAGACAGACATTTATTGTGTGACAACTCGTAATTTCCGGTCATTTTTCTAAACCTCGACAATTTACTATTCACAAGTACTATTCATCATTTACTATTCATCGATCACTATTCATCGTTTTACTATTCATCGTTTTTGAGGTCAATTTGACATTCCGAGACACCTTCAGAAAATTTACTATTCACTTGACACTATTCATTTCCGAGAGAAAACTACTATTCACGTGCATTATTCATGTCATCGTAAATTCAGTTTACGAGTGTTCAAATTCGCGTAACCGTATTGGTTCAGGAGCGAATTCATGCATTATTATCAGGGACATTTCATACGGACTAGAAACAGTCGACATATCATTATTAGGGCACTTGCATACTATTCCACTCGTAGGGTATTCAAATTATATTTTTAATATAATTAACGAATTACGTATGTTTATTTTAAATAAACACCAATACGCGAACTATAAATGTGACTAACACGTCCGATACTCCCAACTATGATCCCAATATATTTTTATATTCATTTTTATAATATAAAAATTATAATATTAATTTACCCGGTATTTTGGATATTTATTTTAATTATTGATTTAAGTTTATTAAAACTTCGACGGTTTTCATGGAAATTAAACTATAATTATCTAAACACCCAATAATTTTATCCAACCTATTTTTATAATTTTTATAACTTTATTATGACCCGGTTAACTCCGTTAAAATTTATTTTTAGTTAACCCGGTACCCGGTGCATTTTAAAACTACAAAGAAACACACAATAATACAAATTACCTCAAAAAGTCTTACACCAAGTTCCCCCCCCTTGACTTTGCCGCCCCCCCCTTGCCTTTTTTCTTACAAAAACTCACTTACACACTCTTTCTCATTAATACCTATCACTATCTAAATATAATAAATTATAGTAACCAATAATACATATATACTTGTACAAGACTTTTACCTCATTTTCAACTAGTAAAAAATACATATTCTCTCTTTTGCTCTCTCTCATTCACGGCCAAGGAGGAAGAAACAAAGAAGACCAAAATTTTTCAAAGATCTTAGTGTTAATCTTGTGTTTATAGCATCCTTGTTAGAGTTTTGAAATAAAAACTCAAGGATTATTAGGTTTTAATCATCCTAACTTCATTAATCTTACAAGTAAGTTTACTAAACTCATTTCATAATTTTTACAAAGTTATTACTATATTTATACATGTTTCTTGCAAGATCTCATACATGCATTAACTTATACCACTTTATTTTTGTAACTTTTGATCATACAAGCCCTAGAAGTGATTTGTGGTTAGATCCTTGTTAGATCTACTTGGTTTTGGTGATTAGGAACCCATGACACCCTAAGAAGGTGTATGGTAGGATTAGATTAGTTTTGTGGTGTTTGAAAGAGGTTTGATGAATGATGGAACTAGTTTGGAGACTTAGAAATGGTTTTTGAAACTTTTGAAATACCTACTGTCCCTATTTTAATTTCGTGGGAAAATCAGTGGGTGATGGTTTATTTTTGACCAAAGATTTAGAAAATACATTCAAAAACGAAACTTTGGGCAAAAGAACGGATTAAAACGAGTTTATAACGAAGGAGTTATGATTTTTGCAAATTTAACGACGAAAACTACTTTTCCAAAAACTGCTTGCTGTTTGGCAGAATACGACGGGTAATTAGAGGCATTAAACGTAACCTAGAGGAGCCGAGTTATCAAAAATATACTAGTATACACAAAGACGAATCCATGGACATAAAGAACAAGGAAAACGAGCCTAAAACGACCGAGTTATACCCGTTTTAACATCGTCAAAACTAGATATATATATATATATAGTCACAAATAAAAATAATAACGTACGTACTAAATGGTACATTTTCTAACAAAGTTACTAATGACTATTTTCTTAACCAATGAATACGTACGACCCGAGGGAATATTTATACGACTTAACGACGTTATTTTAAGATTTCCGATACAAGGATTATAACGCTAACATTTTCGTACAAGTTAATATGACAAGTTATATACTTCTCTAAATGGACTTATTTTTCCTAAGTATGGAAACTATTTTACCATGACGATAACTAGTATTTCCAAATTACGAGTGGTATGAGTATCATGTGCATGTGCATTCATTTCATTACGGCTTGATCTAAGTTAGATCATGATTATTCATTTAGGTTGCGGCTAGTGTGCGCGCCTCATTGTCCCGACTACTTTTACCTCATTGCACCATCTTTGTACCATCACTTCGAGGTGAGTTTTCATAGCCCCGTTTTAATTCTATATTTTGATTTCAAATCCCACGGGGGAGAATACATTGCATTACTTGTTTTTGTGTACATGCCTAAGTATAAAATTTCATACATTGCTTAAGTTGCCTTATTACCACGTCTTGATAAGTCCCCTTATTATATCATGGACCGTTAATTTCTAGTACTAAGCGGGAGTGAGTGGATAGATCTATCGAGGGTGACGCCTCCATTCGTGTTTGGGTTGCTCCAAATGGAACGAATGCATTTCATGTCTTTATTATTAGAGTGTCTGGTAAACACTCATTGGGGCCAAGTATCGTCTAGCTTCGGGGTCATGAGCTTAAGAGCCAATGTATATACTTTCCGGACATCCTATTTCTTGGCATTACTTATGGCATTTGTACACTAGATTTTACTTATAAACCTATGATTATTCACCAACTTTATGTTGACCGTTTTTCGCAATGTATTTCTCAGGTTATTAAGGTAGCTCATGTGCATACATTTGGACCTTCATGGAGTCGCGGAGTCGATGCGTCTCACTATATTTTCTGCACTTATGAAACGTTTGATCTTGTTGAACTTATTTTAACTGTATTGGCAAACTCTTTTGGGACCTAAGCTTTGTAAACTCTGAATGTTTTAATGATCAAACGCTGTATTTTCTAAACGACACTTTAGGTCGTTCAATATAACTGTAACTATGGTGCTATGACAGTCACCCCCAGGTATTCCATTCCGCTGCCATTCAGGTAAATTGGGGGTGTGACAGATTGGTACCAGAGCTAAGGTTATAGCGAACTAGGATGTATCATGGACCCTAGACTATAACCACATCATCATAGCATCTCATCATTTCATCATAGGTGCATATTTACTATACATGTTGCTTTACGCACACACTGTACGAGTTACTTATACCCATACTCCTATATATATATATATATGATTATATTGACCTGGTTCACAAGTGACATGTCTTCAGATACCCACGCCGTTATCCTTTCGTCGGATTCCGACATTGAAGATGCCTTGTCATCTTCCACTACCATTATACCACCAGTTGTACGTATACCACCGTTAGCACTATTGAATTGTTATAGGAATAAGGTTTTCCTATCATTCAGCCTATACATAGAATGCCGTTTGGTAGAGTATTCAGACTTAATTTTAATGGACTTATTAGGATGCTTATTACAAGGGAGATAGCATGTTTTCTTTCCTCCACTAGTAGGACGCTTACTACTCAGGTACTACCACCACCGTCAGTTACTTATTTCACTATTGGTCATCCCATAGTGCGTACTTCAGCTTTACCTCTTAGATGTCGCGAGATAGCGCGAAAGAGGGTAGTATTCCATTCACTATTATCACCATTATCTCCTAACTCATCACTAGGATCTCATTGTCATCAATGTTATTCTCATCCTTTTGAATACCACTATTGTCATTTCCCTTTTCCATTTCCACTTGCCACGAATTAGATAACACCTTGTGGATAATACCAAGATTACGGACTCAACAGGAACATCTGCAGGTTCCTCAAGAATGGCTTAGAATCTACACTATCTAGGACTTGATCGATGCACAACTTCAGACACTACTTCAGGACTATCTCGACCTTATGATGCCATAAACCTGATTTCACTTAGAGGGACTACAGGAAATCTCTAGACTAGACTTATATCTTTACTAGCTTTTACTAATACCCTAGCCACGAGAGGTGTGGCATAGTTCAAAGAAACTTGTAGTATTTTGATTGTTGTACAAACGGAATCACCAAGTATTGACTCTACTATAGGGGAATGGTTGTGCTATCTATGATATTGGTCCATATAGACCGAAACCTTCATGTATTATATTCATGTGTTATGAATATGATGATTTTTATTACCTATAGATTCTCATGGACTCTTATGATTTGATGGAGATAGATTTAAGCAAACCACTCCAAGCATGACGCAAGCTGCTGTTGGACAATTCATTGCCAGGAACGTAACTACCGCCCTCACCAAGGAACTTACTCACGTGGAATTTATGGGTTGTAATCCCTCCTTCTTTAGCGGAAATGTAGACACAAAAGAATTTCTCAAATGGTTCGAAGAATTAGAAACAATCTTTCAAAGTGGTGACTGCCGTAAGGAAGACAAAGTTAAGTTCGCCACTTGCACTTTTCAGAAGCATGCCCAGAAATGGTGGACTAAGTATGTCCAGGTAGTAGGAGTTGATGCTGCTTACTCACACTCTTGGGAGAAACTAAAAAGGATGATGAGTTTGAAGTTCTGTGTGAAAAGCGAATTACAAGCAACTGAACAAGAAACACTAAACCTTACCATGGAAGGAGATGATGTTGTCAAGTATACTGCTTATTTTTATGATTTTGCTCGACTAGGCTCTGCAATGGATGAACCGGAAAGCAAGAGACTTGAAAGGTACGTCGGAGGACTTTCTCCTGAAATTCGTAGGATGGTCATCGCATGTGAACCCAATACCATGTCTGAAGTTATCCAGATGGCAATCGAAACAAAGGAACTCATAGTTCGCGACTAGACATCGGGAGACAATAATAACAACAAGAGAAAATAGGTCGGTAATCAGGATGCTAATGCTACTCAACGACCATTTAAGATACAACAAGTGGTGGAGACCTTTACTGCTGGGTCAAGCCAAAAGAAAGGATATGTAGGTAAATTACCCGAGTGCAACAAGTGTCAGTTTCATCACAAAGGATCTTGCCCCTCTCAATGTAAGAACTGCCAAAAGCTTGGACATGAAACCAAGGATTGCAAGGCTCCCACCCTCGCAAAGCATCAGAAACTCTCGGTAACCTGCCGCGAGTGTGGAGTAGTGGGACACTTCAGGAGTGAATGCCCAGAGTTGGGAAGCCAGAATTGGAAGAAGAAGTTTATGTTTTAGTTATGTGAACCATAGTTTGAGCCCTCTAGGGTTGTACTTTCTTTTGGTACTTTCCATAAGTACGTGGATGTAACCTAGTTATATTAAGCACTTTCCTATCTAATGTAATGACTATCTTTGTTATCTCAGCGATAATCGTAACCTTCGTTTATTCCATTTCCTATTGCAATGGCGCAATTTTCAATCATTTAGCAACATTATACCATTGTCTTATTAAGGATTTGACCGATTTCGTAATTGACGGATTAGTAGATTATTACCAATCCATAGTATTTACCCATGTATCCAATAAACCATTCAACGAGTTTTATTTCAAACTATTTTACTACCTTATGGGGAAATTGTTTTTACCGAATTTCTAAAATAAGCCGTTTTGTTACCGTACTATAAACTGATTTTTCTGATATTACGCCAAATATTTACTAATATTACGCAAAACAATTTTTATATTACTTTGAAAGGAAATGACTAGCATACCATTCTTCGAAACAAAACGTTGAACACCATCTAAAGCTTTTGAGAAAAAAATAATATTATTTTGATTAAATCAAGCATCGCATCATTAGTCCTCAACTATACATAGCCTGATCACCTATGTATACTTCAGGAAGGATTATGCCATGAAGGGAATAATTACTTTATAAAGTATTGTTAATAACAATCTTCATCCAAAAGCGTTTTAAACAAATAAACTCTTTTATGAATATTTCTTTCTGACAAATTTTCTCTGGATACTTACCCCACCTGTCACACACTTAGTCATTAAGTTAGACTTTCCATTGACTTCTTTAGGAGAGACTTCCCATATTAAGTACTAGGAGGATTCCTTGATACAAGAAAAACAATAAAAGGATTACGGAACTATTATACCTAGACTGAGAAAAATTTATAACTCAACAACAATCTTAAGATACCAAGCGAACATCCGACTCACCATCTCTGACCTAGTTGTCCGATTTTATTATTCAAAGGTACTAGCTAGACTGAGCTACGGGATCAAACACATTGTGAAGGTACGCTAAGCAACATCATGGGAATAAACCAAGCCTCCTAACCGATACTGTAAAGTGTTTTGAGTTAACATGGTCTCATCCATACGCAAACTTCCCTGCAGTGAGTTTACGACAAGAATGATTGATTCGAATTATGGATATCGATATAGATTCCCCTAAAGCATTATGTTCTTTAGAACTTCTGGATAACCTCACCTATACATCGAGAAAGGCATCAGACTCAAGAATATCTCCCCAGCTACATGTGAAGACAATACGGAAATTCATCGACATGGTATCAATTGAAACCCTCATATTGCCAGCAGGATGGCAATTTCAACGATAAACCATCTCAAGACTTAAGTTGGTTGAATACCTAGGCTTGTAGTTCTGCCCGATACCCACCAATAGGCATTTTCTAATGTCAGGAACCGAATGTTAGACACTTATGCATTTATGCGAATATTTCCGATCCTACTATTTTATCCTTGTTAGTATTTTTATTTTTAAATGAAGTGGATTTCAAAATTTTGTCCATACAAATCACATATCTCGTGGAAAATAATTTTGAATTGCCTATTTTGAATAAATACGACCCTTTTTAGCCAGTATTTACTTGAACCATTATACAATGAGAAATGTTTAAACATCAAACTTTGGTAAATAATTCTATTCACAACATGTTTGAAAACCGCGTCACATTTCATAACTATTAAATTTTGAATCATCAATAAAGTTAATATTGAGTATACCATTTGTTCCATTTTCTAAAATTGTTTATTCAGAAAAAAAAAAAAAAAAAAAAAATTCGACCAAAAACTCGAAAATCGCGAGATAAATTTTGGAAACAAATCACCATACTATATCGCTTGTGCATTTAGGGCTTTGTGACTTGACAATAAGGAATATTGGAATAGGTGATGAAGGAAATTAGGAGGAACACCATAGAACGATTACAAACGTCAGTAATGGAGACCAAGCACCGTAGGCAAAGAATGACACATGCCTTAGCAATCCATTAGACCAAAACACGAGGAATCAAAAATTATTACCCATATTTTATCTTCTTTGAGTAACGCCGAATTCGGAAGACGTAACGTTGTAGAATTAATCACCAGATTCATTGTAACCGTCTCAACTATTCCCGCTAAAGGTGATCGAATCACCTCAGACTTCTAACAATCATTCTAAGATTTCCTTCGGAACCTCATTAAGATGTGAACACCGCCTATCATCCTCAGATCGATGGTCATAACGAGAGAACGATTCAAACATAGGAAAGTTATACTCAGAGTATGAGTGATTGACTCTAGAAATGGTTGGACTAACCATTTACCATAAATCGGATTCTTTTACAACCATAGTTATCGTGCGAGCATAGGGACTACATCAATTGAGGCACTTTATGGTCGAAGTACCAATTACCCGTTTACTAACCGAAATCGGAAAGTTAAATTCACTGGTCTAGAACTAAACCATGGAACAACAAAGGAAATTTCACAAGTCAAGAACCAGTTACAAGCAACGAGAAACTGGTAGAAGTTAGGTTGGTACATGACGCACATCATACGGATTGGGTATCCTTGAACAAGCAAATTTACTAGATTCACGTGAAAGAACTAACTAAATTGAAAGCTTTGCCTTGGAGAGGCATGATACGATTTTGGTAACACGAAGGATTTAACCTTTAGTATATTGGACCATTTCAGATTCATTTTAGAATCGACCAGCTGAAATATAAGATTTGAGTTCTGACAGAGTTCAGCAACATATATTATCCATATTACATTATAAACCTGAAGAAGCACTGATCATCTATTGACAAACCAAACTCGGAAAAAGCCAAACTCACTATTCCAGTAGGCATTCATGAAATAACCAGAAATTTCCTACAAGTCAAGAATCAATTACAAATTCTACAAGTTGTAAACCACTAAAACTTCAAGTTGGTAGCCAGATTACGTTGAAAGTTCTGCCTAGGAAAGGCATGATATTATTCGGAAAGGTTTGGAAAGTTAAAACCGATATACAATGGACCACTTAATAGTTCAGACAGAGTAGGCCTAATGGCCGTCAGACTTGAGCCTTGATTAAGGAACAGCCGGATTACACAACTATGTTTCACCTAATCAAATCCAGGAAATGACTTTCAGATTAGTCAATCATAATCCCATTTGGAAGGGAATCCAACCCTGAGACAAACGTAGACTTGGTAATAACCAATAGAAATCATGGACTGTTAGATCGAACGATTGAAGCAAAGTCGAATTCCTATCGTGAAAGTTCGCTGGAATTCTCGAAGAGGACCCGAATTTACTTGGAAACGGGAAGACCAAATGCAACTCAAGTATCCACGTCTTTTTACCAAATATACTTCAGAGACCAACCAAAACTGAACTTCGGGACGAAGTTCCTGTTAGAAGGGAAAACTGTCACAACTCGTAATTTCCGGTCATTTTTCTAAACCTCGACAATTTACTATTCACAAGTTACTATTCATCATTTACTATTCATCGATCACTATTCATCGTTTTACTATTCATCGTTTTTGAGGTCAATTTGACATTCCGAGACACCTTCAGAAAATTTACTATTCACTTGACACTATTCATTTCCGAGAGAAAACTACTATTCACGTGCATTATTCATGTCATCGTAAATTCAGTTTACGAGTGTTCAAATTCGCGTAACCGTATTGGTTCAGGAGCGAATTCATGCATTATTATCAGGGACATTTCATACGGACTAGAAACAGTCGACATATCATTATTAGGGCACTTGCATACTATTCCACTCGTAGGGTATTCAAATTATATTTTTAATATAATTAACGAATTACGTATGTTTATTTTAAATAAACACCAATACGCGAACTATAAATGTGACTAACACGTCCGATACTCCCAACTATGATCCCAATATATTTTTATATTCATTTTTATAATATAAAAATTATAATATTAATTTACCTGGTATTTTGGATATTTATTTTAATTATTGACTTAAGTTTATTAAAACTTCGACGGTTTTCATGGAAATTAAACTATAATTATCTAAACACCCAATAATTTTATCCAACCTATTTTTATAATTTTTATAACTTTATTATGACCCGGTTAACTCCGTTAAAATTTATTTTTAGTTAACCCGGTACCCGGTGCATTTTAAAACTACAAAGAAACACACAATAATACAAATTACCTCAAAAAGTCTTACACCAAGTTCCCCCCCCCCCCCCCCCCTTGACTTTGCCGCCCCCCCCCCCCCCCCCCTTGCCTTTTTTCTTACAAAAACTCACTTACACACTCTTTCTCATTAATACCTATCACTATCTAAATATAATAAATTATAGTAACCAATAATACATATATACTTGTACAAGACTTTTACCTCATTTTCAACTAGTAAAAAATACATATTCTCTCTTTTGCTCTCTCTCATTCACGGCCAAGGAGGAAGAAACAAAGAAGACCAAAATTTTTCAAAGATCTTAGTGTTAATCTTGTGTTTATAGCATCCTTGTTAGAGTTTTGAAATAAAAACTCAAGGATTATTAGGTTTTAATCATCCTAACTTCATTAATCTTACAAGTAAGTTTACTAAACTCATTTCATAATTTTTACAAAGTTATTACTATATTTATACATGTTTCTTGCAAGATCTCATACATGCATTAACTTATACCACTTTATTTTTGTAACTTTTGATCATACAAGCCCTAGAAGTGATTTGTGGTTAGATCCTTGTTAGATCTACTTGGTTTTGGTGATTAGGAACCCATGACACCCTAAGAAGGTGTATGGTAGGATTAGATTAGTTTTGTGGTGTTTGAAAGAGGTTTGATGAATGATGGAACTAGTTTGGAGACTTAGAAATGGTTTTTGAAACTTTTGAAATACCTACTGTCCCTATTTTAATTTCGTGGGAAAATCAGTGGGTGATGGTTTATTTTTGACCAAAGATTTAGAAAATACATTCAAAAACGAAACTTTGGGCGAAAGAACGGATTAAAACGAGTTTATAACGAAGGAGTTATGATTTTTGCAAATTTAACGACGAAAACTACTTTTCCAAAAACTGCTTGCTGTTTGGCAGAATACGACGGGTAATTAGAGGCATTAAACGTAACCTAGAGGAGCCGAGTTATCAAAAATATACTAGTATACACAAAGACGAATCCGTGGACATAAAGAACAAGGAAAACGAGCCTAAAACGACCGAGTTATACCCGTTTTAACATCGTCAAAACTAGATATATATATATAGTCACAAATAAAAATAATAACGTACGTACTAAATGGTACATTTTCTAACAAAGTTACTAATGACTATTTTCTTAACCAATGAATACGTACGACCCGAGGGAATATTTATACGACTTAACGACGTTATTTTAAGATTTCCGATACAAGGATTATAACGCTAACATTTTCGTACAAGTTAATATGACAAGTTATATACTTCTCTAAATGGACTTATTTTTCCTAAGTAAGGAAACTATTTTACCATGACGATAACTAGTATTTCCAAATTACGAGTGGTATGAGTATCATGTGCATGTGCATTCATTTCATTACGGCTTGATCTAAGTTAGATCATGATTATTCATTTAGGTTGCGGCTAGTGTGCGCGCCTCATTGTCCCGACTACTTTTACCTCATTGCACCATCTTTGTACCATCACTTCGAGGTGAGTTTTCATAGCCCCGTTTTAATTCTATATTTTGATTTCAAATCCCACGGGGGAGAATACATTGCATTACTTGTTTTTGTGTACATGCCTAAGTATAAAATTTCATACATTGCTTAAGTTGCCTTATTACCACGTCTTGATAAGTCCCCTTATTATATCATGGACCGTTAATTTATAGTACTAAGCGGGAGTGAGTGGATAGATCTATCGAGGGTGACGCCTCCATTCGTGTTTGGGTTGCTCCAAATGGAACGAATGCATTTCATGTCTTTATTATTAGAGTGTCTGGTAAACACTCATTGGGGCCAAGTATCGTCTAGCTTCGGGGTCATGAGCTTAAGAGCCAATGTATATACTTTCCGGACATCCTATTTCTTGGCATTACTTATGGCATTTGTACACTAGATTTTACTTATAAACCTATGATTATTCACCAACTTCATGTTGACCGTTTTTCGCAATGTATTTCTCAGGTTATTAAGGTAGCTCATGTGCATACATTTGGACCTTCATGGAGTCGCGGAGTCGACGCGTCTCACTATATTTTCTGCACTTATGAAACGTTTGATCTTGTTGAACTTATTTTAACTGTATTGGCAAACTCTTTTGGGACCTAAGCTTTGTAAACTCTGAATGTTTTAATGATCAAACGCTGTATTTTCTAAACGACACTTTAGGTCGTTCAATATAACTGTAACTATGGTGCTATGACAGTCACCCCCAGGTATTCCATTCCGCTGCCATTCAGGTAAATTGGGGGTGTGACATATTGGGCACGCACTAAAGTGCAAGGTTGTCTGTGTGTGGGCCGTAGCCTTTTCTAAAGATAGCATCTCTTGAGATTGCAGATATTCCAAGTGCGTGCCATCTCGTGGCCTTCCATATCGCATAACTTGTATGCACCATTACCTAGTGCATCCGTGACCTCATAGGACCCTTCCCATTTGGGTCCAAGCTTGCCCGCGTCTTCTGCGTGGCTTGCATCATTAGCACGGTATACAAAGTCTCCTGGCCTGAAAGAAGTGTGCTTGACCTTTGCATCATAATACTTCTTCATCTTTGCTTTAGCCTTTGCTTCACGTATAGCTGCGCGTTCACGCCTTTCTTCCAGCAAGTTCAAGTCTATGCGCCGCTCATCGTCATTTGTTGTGACGTTTACTTCCGCTGAGCGGATAGTTGGCATTCCAATTTCGGCTGGTATGACGGCTTCTGTCCCATAGACAAGAGAAAATGGCGTGTCCCTGGTACTGGTTTTAAATGTCGTGCGGTGCGCCCATAAAACATGTGACAATTCATCCACCCATCTTCCTTTATGTCTGTCAAGGCGCGCTTTTATTCCTTCGCCCAGACTGCGATTCGCGCGTTCAACCAAGCCATTGGTTTGTGGGTGCTTAACTGAAGCAAAGTGTTGTGTAATGTTTAATTGCGCGCACCAATCTTTGAATGGGTTATCACAAAATTGTTTCCCGTTGTCCGAAATAATCTCTCCAGGTAGTCTGAAGCGACACACAATGTTGTCCCATACGAAGCGTTTGACCTGGTTGCTGGTGATGTTCGCCACTGCTTTTGCCTCAATCCACTTAGTAAAATAGTCTATAGCTACAATGAGGAATTTTAGCCCTCCCGCTGCAACTGGAAAAGGGCCTGCGATGTCAATGCCCCATTTATAAAATGGCCATGGTGAGGTGATGGGGGTTAACTCCTGTTGTGGTCGGCGCAGAATTGGCCTGTGAACTTGGTAATCACTGCATTTCTTTATCATGTCCCGTGCGTCGCGGTGCATAGTAGGCCAATAATATCCTGACCGCAGGGCTCGCGCCATTACAGACTGTGGTCCTGAGTGCATGCTACCTGAACCAGCATGAATTTCTCGGAGTACATAATCTGCTTGAAAAGGTCCGACGCAGCGGAGCCATGGTTGTATGAATGAACGTCGATATAGGACGCCATCTCGGAGTTCAAATCTCTGCGCAGTGAGCCGTACCCTACTAGCGTCCTTATGATCTTGTGGTAAGATTCCTTTGCTTATAAATTCAATGATAGGTTTCATCCACGTAGGATCCTGTTCCTCTATCACCGTGGATATTTCCATCTCCGAGATTGATTTGTTTTTTAGAGTTTCCACCAATACCTGTTTTGATAGGTGCGCAAAGCTTGTAGATGCGATCTTGCTAAGTGCATCAGCTTTCCTGTTTTCTCCTCTAGGGACTTGTTTGATGGTGAACCTATCAAAATTCTGGATTAGAGACTTGGTTTTTTCAAGGTATTGGATCATGTGCTCATCCTTGGCTTTATATTCACCTAGCACGTGGTTAGCTACTAGCCTGGAATCTACATTTGCCTCTAGGTTACGTACACCCATTTGAGTTGCAATACGCAGTCCAGCAAGTAGGGCTTCATATTCTGTTTCATTGTTTGTGGCTGTGAATTCAAAGCGCAGTGCGTAAGTAAATTCTACTCCTTCTGGATTAATGAGGATAAGGCCTACGCCAGATCCATCCACGCATGAGGATCCGTCTGTGAATAGAACCCATGGTTCTTGTATTTCTGTCTTGCTTGATGAAGGTGGAGTATCGGCATCTGGCTTCTCAACAGTAAAGTCGGCTAATATCTGCCCCTTGATTGCAGTGCGTGGTCTATACGAGATGTTATACTCGCTCAATAACACACTCCATTTTTGTAGCCGTCCTGATGCGTCAGGTTTAGAGATAACTTGTTTGATAGGCTGGTCCGTGATCACAGCTATTGGATGCACCTGGAAGTATCTGCGCAGTCTTTTAGCTGCGAATACTAGAGCTAGGACCAGCTTTTCCATGGCAGTATAGTTAGTCTCTGTCTTTTTAAGTGCCTTGCTTACAAAGTATATGGGCGTTTGAACGGAGTTCCTATCTGTCAATAGTATTACGCTAACTGCTCCATGGGTTGCAGATAAGTACATGATTAATTCTTCCCCTGGTCTTGGTGCGACAAGTTTGGGAAGTGATGCAAGATGCTGCTTGAGTTGTTGGAAGGCTTCCTCCGCCTCCTCAGTCCAACGAAAGTCTCCCTTTTTCGTGCACTTCGTGAGTGTTTTAAAAAGAGGGAGTGACTTGTCTGCTGATTTGGACAAAAATCAGTTTAGTCCAGCTAGCTTTCCATTTAATGACTGGACTTCTTTCAATGTGCGCGGAAAAGGGAGATCAATGACCGCTTTTGTCTTTTCTGGGCAAGGCTTAATGCCATCAGGTTCTATTAAGTATCCAAGGAACATGCCTTCTGTCGCGCCAAAAGTGCACTTCTTTGGATTCAATTTCATGTTTATCTTTCCCAGTGTTTTGAATGTCTCCTCGATGTCGCGCACCAATTCTTCCTCTGTGTAACTCTTTATAACAAGGTCATCAACATAAACTTCCAGGTTGCGACCTACTTGCTTCTCAAATGCTGTGTCCACGAATCGCTGGTATGTTACTCCCGCGTTCTTTAGACCAAAGGGCATTTTTGTATAGCAGAAAACCCCTTGACTTGTGTGGAAGGCTGTTTTCTCTTCATCTTCCTCAGCCATCTGAATTTGATGGTATCCTTTGTATGCATCTAGGAAGCACTTAAAGGGATATCCACACAGAGATTCTACCTTCCAGTCTATCTCTGGCAGCGGGTAGCAGTCCTGTGGACATGCTTTATTGAGGTCAGTGAAGTCCACGCACATTCTCCAATTGCCATCACTCTTCTTTACCATTACTGGATTAGAGAGCCAGTCGTGATAGTAGACTTCGCGCATAATACCTGCGTCTACAAGTTTGTGTACTTCTTCCAGGATGGCTTTTGCGCGATCTGGAGCCTGGCCGCGCTTTTTCTATCGTATTGGAGGATATCCTTGTTGGATTTGTAGCTTGTGCTCCGTAATAGAGAGTGGCACTCCAGTCATGTGCTTTGGTTCCCATGCAAAGATGTTTAGGTTATTTTGCAGGAGTGCGCACACAGCTGCTCTGCCTTTGTCAGACAGTGACCCTCCAATTGATATTTGCTGATCTGAGTAATCTGGGTGAATGACAACTATTAAGTTTGGTATTTTGGCTGCGCATTGTTCTGGGACACTTTCTACTTCACTAGCTACTGTGTTACATTCTTTTGGTGACACAGTGGTATTGTAGAGGGTGACGATGCCTCCTTCTATTGGGAATTTGAGCATCCCATGCGCTGTGGACGGCACGGCGCGCATGGATGATATTCCAGGTCTCCCAATGATGCCATTGTATGATGAGGGGGACTTGATTACCATAAAGTTCATCCAAGCTGCCGTAGAGTGTTGCTCATTACCTATGACCACGAGTAGGCGTAATTGCCCCATGGGCCATATCTTCTCTCCTGTGAATCCTGTCAGCGATGTCGTGGCTGGGATCAGCTGACTTTGTATCTCTGGTCGCAGCCTTTTGAAGCAATGTTCATACATAATATCTGCGGATGCCCCTCCGTCTACATACATACGGTGGATATCGTGACCCCTTGTATGTATTTCAATGGTGAGTGGCTCCATTACTGCGTTGTCCGCAGCGAGGGTTGGGAAGGAAATTTCATTCGTAGAGGAGAACTTTTGGCTGACTTTTTGCCTAGTCTTTCGCTGCTATGATTGTATCATGTAGATTGTGTCAGCCTTGTCTTTGGCTGTCTCCTTCTTACCTCCATTCTTTGGTTTTTCTTTTCCTTTTTTATATTCTTAACGAGGTGATCCATTCTTCCTTCCTTTACCAGCTTGTCGATTAATTGTCGTAGTTGGACACACTCATTGGTAGTGTGGCCCTTTTGTCCATGGTATTCGCAGTATCCATTCGCCACGCGCCGGTCCTCTGGGGTGCGCATTGGTGGGGCTTCGGGAAGTTTGCGCCCTCTGTTACGAATTTCTCCCTTGGTGTTTTCGTGAGGGGGGTGTATTTGTCATTTTCTTGTCTACTTCCCTAGCCGCGATAATTCTTGTTGCGATTGCTACCCTGGTCATTTGATTGTCTCCTAGGCTATTCTTGTTGCCTATAATTTGAGTAGCCTTTTTTACTATCCGCGGCTGCTGCTTCTCCTTGGATGAAGGACCTTATGCACTTCATTAACTCATCAAAGGTTTGGGGAACTTTATCATTTAATTTCCTGATGAGTTCTGGGTTATTTATCCCATTCATGAACCCTGAGATTTTTAGCACTTCAGGACACGCCTTGACGTGTATGCATTCGTCCTTAAAGCGATCCACATAAGCGCTTGTTGAGTCCCCTTGGCGCTGTTTTACTCTGGCCAATTCAACAGGGTTCTTTGCACACTTCTTTCTCTGAGTGAAGTTTAAGCGGAATGCTTTTTGCAATTCTTCAAACCCGTTTATGCTTCTTCGTGGAAGCTTGCTAAACCAGGTCCGCACATTCCCTACTAATGTAGAGTTAAACATATGACACCACACAAGTTGTGGCCAATTTTCGATGGTGGCAGTAGATTCGAAAATTTTTAGGTGATCATCGGGGTCACCTGTTCCATCATATGTTTTCACATTGGCGGGCATGCGCCTCTTCTTATCATCCGAGTTGTCACTAGCGCGCCGTGTGAATGCATCAATCTTTTGACGGCGCCAAGGAAGAGATATGTCTTCATCTTCTTCCTCACGACGTCTTCCTCTAGACTTCAAATGTCCCGTTTCTTTGTCCTCATTGTCCGAGGAGTCACTCGAGGAATAGTTGTCTCTTTTACGACGTTTGCGCCGTTTCTCCTCAGAATCTGAACTTGGAGGACTTTTACTTGGGGGCGCCCGTCTCCCTAGTCTATCCTGGATACTTCTACTATCAGACCTTGAGGAGCTGTCGCTCGGTGAGCATTGCCGCCCAAGTCTGTCTTGTATTCTGCGGTTACCAAGTCTAGAGTGGACATTGGTGCGCATTCCATCATCTTCATATTCTTCTGAGTACTGCGAATCAGATGTTTCATCTTCCGCAGTTTTTCTTCCAATCCTGGTGAATACTGGGGGTCGACGTGTACCCTTCTCGCGCACCTCGTTCTGGTTGCGTGGTGGGGGTGATTCGCGCTCAGGACCAAAGTTGAGCCGGGCTTGCAGGCTCATACTTGACCTTCTCCTTGCTTCTTCTTGCATTAGGGCAGTTAGGGTATTGTAATTTTGGGATACAAAATTACTTAACGTTAATTCAGGCGCATCCCCTTCCAACACAAGAATTTCTGCCTCAACATTAGGCGCCCTATCTCGGTTAGGTGCGCTAGGCGGCATAGTGTTGTCCACTATGGGTGCCGTTTGGTGGGGAGTATTGAAGAGGGTGCGCTGAAGCTCCTCAGTGTTTGGAGCCACCGTGGTGGTCTGGGTAGTACTTATGGGCAACTCTACAGTCGGGAGGATTAGAGTTGAGCCCGTTTCTTGGTGTCCAAGCGCTCTGGTTGTTTCAGAAGCCTGTCTAGGGATCGGATCTTGGTTCTTCTTCTTTTGGGAATCACCATGTGTTTTTTCCAACTGCGGAGTCCGCTGACTCGAGTTTTTGTGCTTCGTCATTCTAGTTCTTAGTGTCGGGTCCCACGGATGGCGCCACTGTAACAACGAAGACATTAAAACTATTATTTCATACATTAGCCATGGCTTTTGAAACCTGCTTCATACGTTCCAGTGAAACTTGGTTGATACTAAACCAGTAAGTTCTTTAGTACTCTAATGAGAGTAAAGACAGAGAATGGTAAATTTGCCAAAAGGGCAAAATGGTCTTATGCTATGGCCCAGCTGAAGCAAGTTTAGTAACAAGAGCAAGAGCATTACTGGTAATATAACTCGCTTTCCCATTTTGCCCTTCAAACCCATCTAAGCAAGTATCTTCATCAGTAAGCGCACTACTAATCCAAGAAGTTATATCCTCCATTTCGGTATCAAACGTTTCCGCACTAAGCTTTCTAAGCACCGCGCGCTAATGATTTGTGAAGTGTTGATAAATAATAACTAATTAAAAGAATAACGAATAAGTAATAAACAAGAGCTATAATTTTATTGCTGTAATTGTTGTTGTTTCTGTGATAATTACAATGAGATACATGATCTCTATTTATACTAATCTAATAGACACCTTCTAACCATCATGACTCTTCAAGGAAAAATCATGACCTTTTGATGAATCTTGATTGGCGCCTCTTTCTGAATCGGTATATCTCCAGGATGGTATCGATACCTTCCGATGGAGGTTACCATCTTTGGTTCTTGTCATATTTAACCCCTAAATATACTATGCTTTATTTACTCCAATACCCCTTATACTAATATTTACTTTAATATTCCAATATTCCCCCTTAAACTACATATTAGTTTAACCGAGGCCTTCTGGTTCCTTGCTGTCAGAGAAGTGTTGGTTTGTCATCTACATCCCAGATCAGGTTTGCCTCCTCATTCTTTTTCGAATTTGGACATTCATGCTTGAAGTGTCCAAGTTTATTACACTTGAAACATCTTATATGATCCTTATTTTGTTGGAGGCGATTCCTATCTTTATTTCTCCATGTCTTCCAATTTTCACCTTGGCCACGTCCTTTGTATTCTTTACTTGAACTCTCATGACCACATCGTTCACATTTATGTTCCTTTACTTTTTCTTTCCCATATTCTTCGGTAAACAGAAGTTTACTTGACATGTCTTCTTCCTTAGATTGCTTCTTGGTGCGTTCCTCAAAAGCCTTCAATCTTCCCACGGCTTCTTGGAATGGCATCGTATTAAGATCAGCAAATTGTTCAATTGCAGCAACAATTTGAATATACTTCTCCGGTACCGAGCCCAAAAGTTTACGAACCAATCTCTTGTCATCCAAGGTATGTCCGAGACTGCTTGCTTGTGATGCAATCTCACTAATCTTTCCCGCATAGACATCGAGTGAATCATTAACATTCATCTTTAGTGATTCAAAGTCTGACTCTAGCATTTGTAACCGTGCTTCTTTAACCCTATCAACTCATACATGTCGCACCTTCAATGCATCCCAAATTTCCTTTACTAAAGTAAAATTAGCAATTTGCAATATCATGTTTTCTGGAAGTGCTTGATATAACATTGCAATTGCTGTGTTGTTCTTCTTTTGATCCACTTCAGTTCCCGCTGTAGGTTCCACTACTTCCCAAATTCCATGGACGTTAAAGATTGCCCTAATCTTTAATGCCCAAATAGTATAATTTGTAGAGTTGAGGATTGGGCACTCGAAGTTCATTGTCAATCCTCCTTCCATCACTTCATTTTTCTTTGACGTATCCCCAGACATCTTTCTTGTCTTCTTTCTCCCAATTTTAACAATCTGACTTTGTATTCCACCTGTTTCGGATCGATTTTGATTTCAACTTTACTAGTATCGGATCAAATCGATATCAACCTTCAACTATGATTAATTTGATATCAACTCTAAATAGTTTCGGATCAAATTAGTCAATCTTCTTGCAATAACAGTATATGGGTTTTTCAGTCGCAAAGCGAATCAAAACTAATTGTCTTAACCAAGAATAGTGAAACAGGTTTTCAGTTGCAAGGCAAATCAAACCAACTACTCTAAAACACAAATAATAATCCAAGAACAACAATAATCCCTTTTATTCTTAAACAAAAGTCAAAAATGGTTCTGACCTTTTTCCACTTTGATGGATAGAAAAATAGAACAATCTGGGCGTGAAAACTTTCTGATCGATCCAATTGCAATTTCTAAGTTCTGATCGATTGTTGATAGATAAAACTGCTTTTGACTGTGTTCTTCTTCTTCCCAAGAATGATAACCGCTCTGATGCCAAATGTTGATAAATAATAACTAATTAAAAGAATAACGAATAAGTAATAAACAAGAGCTATAATTTTATTGCTGTAATTGTTGTTATTTCTGTGATAATTACAATGAGATACATGATCCCTATTTATACTAATCTAATAGACACCTTCTAACCATCATGACTCTTCAAGGAAAAATCATGACCTTTTGATGAATCTTGATTGGCGCCTCTTTCTGAATCGGTATATCTCCAGGATGGTGTCAATACCTTCTGATGGAGGTTACCATATTTGGTTCTTGTCATATTTAACCCCTAAATATACTATGCTTTATTTACTCCAATACCCCTTATACTAATATTTAGTTTAATATTCCAATATGAAGATTATCTAATGCATCTTGAAAGACATCCACACAATCAAAAACCGCCGCTTGGTTTCTTCCCTTCATAATATTCTTGTTCTTTAAATCTACCAAGTACCGAGTGGCATCTATTGTGACCGAAACACCAGCCCGGGCCCACTTACTAGGGTTGGTTTTTGCAGTTTTTGAAACCTACAGATAAAACAAAGTAAACAAAAAACAATTCCGATCCAAAACATAAAAGAGTATCAACTTTGATCCTAAATATAGCAATAATTGTAACAAAGAATTCATTAGGAGATAGTCTCACAAGAAATGTAGTGTAGTCCATGTCAAAAGGGTTGATATTTCATTTGATATGATGTGCTTCATAGAATAGTTCTTGCTACTACTGTGTATTTCATTTGGTATGAAAGGAATGTGAGGCTGTTCAAGCATAGTCAAAGTAGCAGGCAATGTCTGATAAAGGGTATTATGGAAAGCATAAAACTACAACTTCTAAGCCTAAAAGTGAGAAAGTCTGTAGCAGTTGTTCAAGTTTGTAAATAATGGGATATACAGTTGAATACTACTTAAAAGAGATGGTCAGATGAAATAAGGAGTGTTTGGTTGGCGATTCCTATAGCTGCAGAATTGGTTATGTCTGTATTCTCTCAGAAAGAATTAAAAGGGGTGTTTGGTTTCTTGGATAACAGAAGCTAAAAGTCTAATATGCTACTGTTTCTATATGCAGGCCATTACAATTGTGAAGTACCTTGTATCTTGGAGTCCTAACTGTGTGGCTGTACCTATATTATCCCCATAGCCTATTCTAGTTTGGCCTCGGGAGGAAACTAGATAGCTATGTTTGGCTGTATAGGAGGTCTATTTCAGTATGGATGTACCATAAAGTAGGGCTTCCTTTTGTGAAGGGTAAATGGTCTTGGAGGGGAGTGTAAGCAGTATGGAATTGAGAGTGGTGAAAGATGACACTTCATTGTCCATACTTTACATTCCCACAGGAGGTTGGATGGTCCTCACTGGAGGAGAGTGTTCCCAGTTATATGAAGCCATTCTTGAGATGGAAATGTAGTATAACTGGCAGAGCCCTTTCAGTGGAGGGGTTATGGGTGCCTAGTGAAGCCATTAACTCTTCTTGCTGTGGTTACCGTGGGTGTTGGGTGAGTGATCATGGCAAGAGGGTAAGATAGAAATGTAGCTAGATGGTAATGGTGCATTTCAATAGTGAATTAAGGAAATGAATGTTGAGGTCAGTGATATGGTTTAGTTCTTTGTTATGTTTTGTTAGTTTAGTCATATCAGAGATGTTTTTTAGATATGTTTTTAGGCATGCCAGATATTGGATAGTATTGAGTAGGTTGTTGTATTAGGTGTGGGGTCTATCCCATTCGTGTTGGTGTTATTCTTATGATGTAAACATTTGGAAGTTAATATAATTCACTTTTGCACAAAAAAAAAAAAAAAAAAAAAAAAGTGTCGATATTCACTGAAAGTGTTAATTTTACTGCAATAGTTTTACTAAAATGAATCAGGTCAAAACAGGACAATGATACAATTTGCAATAGTTTTACATTAAACATCCATAGACATGACTCCAAATAAAATAGGTCAAAAAACATAGCAATAGAATTTTAGGAATGACATATCCGATCCTTTACTGTTACGTAACTCGATCTAAACCACAACCATAGCAATAGATTTACAAAATTCTTATGACGATCAATCATTACATATAACATGTAATATGACAGTAATATTGTATGTTCAGAAATTTAACCTCGCTACTTCAAGGAGATGTTTTCTTCAATCAATCTGGCCCAAACTTTCAATCCCAAAGCATGTGGAACCAGTTGACAATAAAATAAAGGTGGAAAATAAAGTGCAAGCAGAAACCTCTCCTATCAATGATTGAAGAATATCGTTTGGTTGCTGATACACTTCCCCTTGGAAACAAAATGAAGGTAGAATCTCTACTCCTTTCTATGCATAAAGTGGTAAGAATAAGCGAAAGGAGTAGAGATTCGACCTTCATTTTGTTTGTTACCTTCAAACCCTGAGTAAATCAAGAGCATATTTGTGAGAATTGAGAAACCACATGTATAATAAAAAGAGCACCTGCAGCTTATGAAATTAGAAAGATACTAGTAATTTCTAAACTTAATGGCCACCAATAAAAAAACAAAAACATTTACTCCTATAATGTTGAGAATGCTGTCAGTTGTACTTGGAAATCTCTTATTGGACTTAAGAAGCAAAGTGAGGCCTTTTATAATGCATATTTTGGGCAATGGCAAACACTTCAATGTGGTATGACCAATGGCAAACACTTCAATGTGGTATGACCAATGGCATGAATATGAACCTCTGATGAATATTATTAGTAGTAGAAGCTTATATGAGGCTAGGATAAGGGCACATTGTTGTATAGCTGATCGAGATGATTGGTAATGACGGATGGAAGTGGCCAATAATGGGCTGGTATTTACTCAGATTTTTCTTCCAAAATTTCAAAATGATAGAGATGATAGTGTTAAATGGAACTTATCAACCCGGCTTCGAAATTTTTCTTGTTCAATGCAACATGTTGCAAAAACTGAACAAATAGTATCAAGAGAAAAATAGACTGCTAAAGAGTTATGTGTCCCCCACCCCTATGATTAGCAACTAATCATAAAGCTCAATAACTGATCAAGGACTAAAAAAGGGGGTTATTCAAATACTTTTGGGGGCAATTGTATCAGTGGAACAATAAACTTTTGGTTTGATGATCTTTAATTACTGTTTTTAAAACTTGATGGTGCCATTGTTCTTTGCAAGGGCTCTGGATTCTTGTATGCTATTTGATACTTTTGAATTACGTACATCTTTTGGGTATAACTAAAGGTTCAGTTATTTATTTCGTTATTGTGTTTGATTCGATTTGGAATACTGCTATACTAGATCATCTTTTTCTTCTTTCTTTTTGAATGCTTCTTATTCATTGGAAATATGATCACAAGGAATACAAAATATATGATGCAATCATTGATGGGCATGAATGATTGTATCCGAATCCAAATAATTTGTTAACAAATTGAGCAATTGACTTTGATCTTCTTTCATTCCTTCAAAAGAGTTTCTTTGTTTGCTTCCCATTTATCCAAACGTTTCGTTGCTATCTCCACCTGATTTTTGACAATTTTCCACCAAGAATGAGCTTAGTTTTCACCACAGTTAAAAAGTTAGAAATGCTGAAAAGAGCATGTACTTTTTTACTAGACAAAATTACCTCTTTATTCCAATCTGTACGAAACGTCGACCATAGTAAAATGAGGGTCTGCATCCCAGTTCCTCCAATCATTCCTGACCATATTCCCTATAACATACAATCAATTAGCTTATTTGTGAAATGGTCATACTTGGTGTTTTTTTTTTTTTTTTTTTTTTTTCCTCTAAAAAACAAAGTAGGTCATTATATATGTTTATAAAAGGTACCTTGACTCCAAGGTCGAAATAGAAGCCAAGGAGAAGTCCAAGGGGGATACCAACAACATAATAGCATCCGATGTTCACATATGCCACATAAGCTTGCCATCCGCACCCAACAGCCACACCTTTTGATCCATATATTCATCATCTCAGTATTCACATGTTGACATGATATTAATTAGCATAAGTATTTCGATAAGATTAATGTAGTACCTGACAAAACAGGTTGTATACCGTTGAGAATGATTGATATAACCAACAATGGGCAAAGATCAGAGACTTCATTAGCAACTGTTTCACCAGTAGTGAATGCATAGCTAATAACATCTCTCACCGACAAAATGATTATTGATTCTACTACTGCGATGACAAAAGAGACACTAGTCACCATCCACACCGAAAAGGCTGCAGCTTTTGGGTTCCCTGCTCCAAGCTCATTCCCGACTCTAACACTATTTTTCAAAATTATGTATCCGTTGCCCAAAATTGTATACAAAAATATTACAAACAAACTATTGCGACATTTAAGTCTGCTATAATGAGAAACACCAACCTAGCAGCTGCATTGAACCCAACTGAGACCATGAAAAATAGCCCTAAGATATTCATGCTGCACAAATTCATTACAGATAACAAAGATAAATATTAGAAAAAAAAAATCATTGACCACACAGGACCAAATATATATGGTATGATGAAATGTAACATGGCTCTAGTTGTCATTGATTCAGACCCATTGACCCAATCAACATGTGCCACTGAAAACATTTATATAGTTCAGGTCCATTTTGATATGGGCCCAAAAAGGTTATACTTATATTATATATGATCACACTAAATGACAAGTTCAAGATCAAGAGACATATAAGGTGTACCCTTTATGGTGTAAGAGTTTTTTCCTCGTTACGCGATAGAGCTCTCGAATAAGAATTTATTCGGGACTTAAAGTCTTTACGCCGTAAGGGGCATGATACCCTTAGGTCGTAAAGACGTCGAATTCCATAGTGTTCTTTTTATGTTTAATTCGTTTTTTACCTATAAATAGTTTACTTTTCCTGCAAGTTTTACTTCCCTATAAATATAGGACTTATTATCATTGTAATGGATATCTTGGATCATTAATATAATTGATTTTAGAGTTTAACACTTGTTTAGATTTTCTTCCCTTGAGGTGCCTCGTTATCACCCTTGGATTAGGTTTATCAAAATTCCTTTTTGGGTCCTGTGTTAGTTGGCATCTAGAGCTTGTTAGTATCCTGGATGGTGAATGTTGTAGATCTTATCAACCTATACTATTGGTGGGGTATGGTCCGGAGAGTACATGGATCATGGTTTTACCAAATTCATGAAATAACTTGACAGGTATCATGCATTGCTAGAAGAACTACCTTTTGTGATCGTATGGAGGGCATTAATCCACAAGAATCGCGAGGGTGGCAAACACGAAGCTCGAAGGATTCGTTCAACCATAGGCAATTTTGGTGACAGTTATGCACGCAACGATTCGCTGTTCAACAATTAAACAATTGAAGAATGGGAGAAGACAAAGAAGGATGATCGGGTGTCTACAACTAAGTTATTCCGTTTGAAAATATGAATCAATAATTCGGTATATTCTTAAATTATTGATGGTTGTAGTTTAAATAATTTCGTCTCAAGAGAATTGATATACTTCTTAAAATTACCAATGGAGGTTTGTCTAATTAAATTTATCGAGTTTGTAGAATTCCGGTGGCTAAAGGGAAATTCTATAAGGTAGAAGTAGTTTGTATTATGGACGATATTGATGATGACATATTTTGCTTTGAAAACCATGGCAATGTGAGATTCAAGGTATATATGATCTTCAACAAAATCTCTACATTTTTACATGGAGCAAAAAAGAATTGCTATGGTTCCACCCAAAGTCGAACCACAATTACCAAAGCAGATTGAAGAAAATTTGTTGGAATCCGATATCAATTGTAAATTTGAAAATCAATGGGATGTTGATTTACAACTAGTGTAAAAGCATTGACTAAAGTAGAAGAGAAGACAAAGGATTCTAGGGTTTTGAAAAATCTTGAAGTTAAAGCTACTGAGTCCTAAGTTATTAAAGGTACAAAAGTTTGTGATTTTTATTATGGTTTAATTTTAAAGACGATTATCAATAATCCAATTAAGTTTTTAATAGCAAACAAAGAAGCTAGTTTCATTGGAAGTAGGAACTTGGTGATCGTTGATAAGGTGTACACAACCCGATGTTTAGGGTCATGGATTGATCACTGGGAGTGTGCACTCAGTGTCTTAAAAAATGAAGGTTCTCAAGTTGATGTGAATCGTAAATCAACCGAAGATAAGGTTCGTCATGAGAAGATGTTTGAGGTGGATGAAGCTATTAATAGTGAGAACACGAGGGCGAGTCTTCTCAAAGTGAGGGGGAATGATTGGGACAAGATTCAATATCAATAGACATAGAAGTTGTGGCCTCTATGATGTAACGGTTTTTTCCTTTTTAGATCGTGGAACCCTCGAATGAGAATTTATTTGGGACTTAAAGTCTTTACGCTATAAAGGGATTGATCCCTTTAAACCGTAAAGACGTCGAATTCAAAATGTTCTTTTTATGTTTAATTATTTTATTTTTATTATTATTTTTTTATAATTAGTTTATTTTTTCTGCAAGTTTTACTTCCGCATAAATATATATAAGGTGTATTATCAATGTAACGGACATCTTGGATCATTAATATAATTGAAATGTTAGAGTTTATCTCTTATTTGAGTTTTATTTTCTTAAAGTGCTTCTTATTTATCATTCTTGGATTAAGGTTTATCAAAATTCATTTTCGTATACTACGTTACTAAACAATGTAACATGATTAATAAGACTTACCAAACCGATAGTGCATCTATTGCTAGCTCAGGGTTCTCGAGCAGCCCGACAATCAACACTAGTATTTGATAATACCACGTCTCTAAACACAACATCACGGCTGACCCACTTGACAACTTTATAAACTCCCAAAGCCCACCAAATGCCTTTGAGTTAAACCCGGTCCACGTGTCCTTACATCTATCACTCAACAAAATGTACGTGAACTGGCCCGCGACTATGATCCACCACGACAAACTTAGAGTCAAAGATGCACCAAGCAAGCCCAAGTTTAACTTGTAAGCCATGATCCAAGACATGATCATGTGTATAACTAAGGTTCCAGCTGAAATATACATGCTTGGTGCCACAATACTTTGAGCTTGTAGAAACTTTTGTATTGGAAAGTTGATAGCATACGCAAATATTTGAGGAATGAGCCCATAGACAAATAAGGCGGCGGCAGATGCCATTGATGGTGATTGGCCTAGTAAAAGTAAAATAGGTCTAGAGAAGACGTAAATTATAGTGATCGGGATAGCTGTCACTGTGAGAACAATTGCAGATCTTTGAAGGTATACTCCAAGCATGTCGTATTTTTGTGCCCCGAATGCTTGACCACATAACGTCTCCGCTGCACTACCCATTCCGAGCTATAATCACATACCCGAACACTATGTTAGATTAAACATTAGCTACATCAACTTTCCACTAACCTGTCACAAGTTCTATCTAGTATCTAGTAAATTGACATATATAAACAATTTAATTCTAAAGCTAATAAACTATACATATATTTGTATTGATTTATAATCATCCCCTTGATTCATACTTATATTTGATCTCAGACTCTTAGTGTACTTTAAACATGTTAACTGATCATGAGATAGGTTGAGATATAAACGCCCTAGTCGCCCAAAGTGTATACATTTTTTAGACAAAAGAAAGTCGCTTCTTAAAATGCTTCACGAAACTTGGGCGATTTTTTATATACCTTTAAATCTTGACGAGTGTCCCTCTTTTGTACTCTGAAAGACTTTTTTTGTAAGTGATGTATAAGACACTTTATGTACTTTTTTCAAACATGTTTTCAGGAGACTTATCTTTGGACTTTGAGCGACTATTTTTTTTTTGTCTTTTTTCTAAAATGAGTCAAATGAGAAAAATATTATTTTAATCAAGTATTTTAGGAGACTTACGCGTCAAGTACTTTAGGAGACTTTTTGGTACACTTTTATTTTTTTTATTGCATGGATAATTGTGAAATTAATATGGGTATATGTGCCGACTTACGTCTCATATACTTTAAGAGACTTTTTGATACACTTTTTGTACAACTTTTATTATTATTAATTCTTCTTGTACAACGTTTTTGTAAACTTTATCAATTTTTTTCTTATCGGATGTATATTTCTCGTTATTCAAACACACTAAACTTACACAATTCACACCTGTCCTCATTTTTTTTGACCTAAAACCTATCCCCAATTCAAAAACCACACAGGTTTCGACTGTCCATCATCTTCTCCGGTCAAACTATAACTCCAATTCACACCGATGAGCTTGAATCAAGATTATAAGTCGAAAGATAAAGCATTTAAAGAGATTTGATAACACCGACGAGTTTGAGTAATGCACGCCAATGATTTCAATTTTTGCTTTCAACAAAACCTTGACTCATTTAGTCGATTGTTTATCAAGATGTCTAACATTGTTATTAAAACTCTTGTTACCAGACCTTAGAACCCAATTAAATATGTTGTTTACCAACACAACATATTGTGAGATTTGATATTTCTATCTGCTTGATCACACTCTGATTCAATGTTTTGAGAATTGTTTGGCAATGGTAACGACCTTGTGATATGTGTGGGACATATAAACAAAAAAGTTGAAGGTATATAAAAAGTCGCCTAAGTCTCGTGGGGCATTTAAAAAAGTGATTTTTTTTTTCGTCGTCTAAAAAAGGTATATACTTTGAGTGACTGGGGCGTTTGTATAATTACTTATTTTATAAATCCTTTAGAAATACCTACAGTTTTTGAACCCTCTAATAGAAGCTTTTTAAGTTACTTTATTTCACTGGATATTTTGTTTAAAAAAAAGTAAATATATATATATATATATATATATATATATATATATATATATATATACACAGGGAAGAGATCCACTAAAAAGAAAAATTAAAATATGAAGAATAAGAATAATTTTTAGCTTGACATTTCAAATAGGAGGGAGAATTTTAAAGAATTGTTTGGCATCTATTTTGTAGGTGCATCTGAAATGAGTGGTTGTGATTTTTTCTTATCATTTTTATTTTAATTTTTCTTCTTATTTGATCATATATATATATATATATATATATATATATATATATATATATATATATATATATATATATATAATAAAAATGGCACAGAGTATAATGAATTGAGCAATATATAAACTAACTTTTATTTGCCATGAAACTAATTAGTAACTGATAATTTTAATTAGTCATATAGAAACTCACCATGATACCATATGCTAAGAGTTGAATCCCATTATTACCAAGTGAAGCTGCCGCGAGTTCAAGGTTTCCAAGTTGGCCCGAAAAGATTCCTGTGGACACCGACATGGCGTTATTGATCAAGTAAACCATAACCGTGGGTGCAGCCAACTTGAACAAAAGATTAAGTTCAATCTTGGACGCCAACCCAAACCTCCTCATGTAGGGTGCTTCAGTGTCAGAAAGCACCCTCTCGAGCTCCACACTGCCGCCATGGCCGCCCGTGGACGTCAAACCTTTAACATCTTGAATTGGTTCTAACAGTGGTTGATGAACTTCATTTTTTTGAGGCTCCATTATCATGAGAATAAATGGTTGGCTTCTGCCCCTCTTATAAAGAGAAAAAAATAAAAAAATATCAATACGTCGTCGGTTTCATTTTATTATGTATTCCACATAAATCCAAAAGATACGAGTTTAAAATATGTCCCCTCTAAGTTAATGCAATTAATAAATGTCATAAGTATTTTTCTAACATGCAAGAATGTATATATAATTAGCCCACTTGCATGTGTTATAGCTAAGCAATTACAGTACTTCGTAATTTCGTAGTAGCGGGTACTCGTGCGTTGCAGTGGCGGGTAACATGAAATAAAATTTTTAAGTGAATCATGTATATATTTTTTTTTTTTTTTTTTTTTTTTTTTTGACAATTTAAATTTACCGATATCAAGAATTTCGTTTACCCCGTGCCCGTTTGGGCTCGAGCCCTTTTGGCCCGTTGCCCGTTCAGACTTGAATATTTGTAGAATGTGATTTATTATTTGTATTAGTGGCATTTAATAATTGTGTTTTAGTTGCTTGTATAATATGCTTGATAAGTTGTACTCACTCCGTCCCATTTTTATTGTCCACGTTACCAATTTTGGATGTCTCAATTTAATTGTTCATTACTAATTATAGATAGGAAAGTTTGATCGAGTTTATTATATTGCCCTTGATTGAAATTATTATTACAAACTTTAATGAATAACTTAAGGGTAAAATTGTCATTCTGTTAAAAAGTAAGAAAGAGAAAGCTGTAATAAATGCACTTTTATTAAATTGTGTGCTTTTTGTCGGTGGACAATAATTTTGGGACGGAGAGAGTATTTCGTAAGGAGTGTTTTAATAACTGCATTAATTATATTTATTGATCAATTAATTAATTGACTACATTAAATATCTTGACTACATTAATTGTGTTTTTAATGTTCGTATTTCTATTTTAATTAGTTGTACTATGAGTTTAAGAACTTGTAATTGTATTTAATGTTAAAAAATACTACCTCCATCTCAAATTAATTGTTCATATTTCTTAAAATGGATATCTCAAAAAAAATTGTCTATATTCCTTTTTTAGTAAAAACTAGAGAATTTAATGAAGGAATATTCTATTTGAGTGGTTGAGAAATAAAGTAACCCACTTTTATTAAACTTTGTGTTTTTTTGTCTCCTGACAATTATTTTGAGACGGAGGGAGTATGTTTTAATTACTTGTACTTTTAGGTTTATAATTTGTATTGCTTAATTTCAAGAATTTTTATATTTAGTGGGACTTAATGCTTTATAATATAAACTAATTACCTAAATAAATCTTATAGGGAGTGATTTTACGAGAATAAACTTTTCTAAAATACTTTACAAAAATAACCAAAATATGTCACTATCACATTTTCATTTTTTATTCGCCTATGATACACTCGCCCCGAGAAATTTACTCACCTAGTTATAATATATATTTAACAAGAATGGACCAAATTCAATTGTTTTTACCAAAATGAATCACGGGTACATATGTGCACCACCCAATACAAATATTCATTCAAGCCTCCATATTTGGCCTTATCTCTTTATTTGATAGTATATTTAAAAAGAATAGATCTAGAAGCTCTGTTACTAGTGTGTCTTTTCAAACACACATTACAAGTTACAACCACAAACACTCATTTCTCACTGCAAACTCTATATCCTTTTTATTTATCCAACAACCTCACCATCACCGGCGGTTACCATCCCCATCTTTATAACCAAAAAAATGATTCACCAAACAATAAACCCAGACAATTTGCTAATGGCTCGCGTGGATCCTCGTATAGGGCTCGCGTAGATCCTCGCCTAGGACCTCGCCCAGACCCAAAACAACATGCTGATCACCTCGCAAGAATCCTCGCTGATCACCTCGCCAGGACCTCGCTTAGGGCCCGCCTAGGACCTCGACCTCGCCCAGACCCAAGAATCCTTGCTGATCACCTCGCCTAGTGCCTCGCCTAAAGCCACTTCTGTAACACAATTCAATTCCCCTCGCCTAAACCCTCACCTCGCCTAAACCCTCGCCTACAACTCGCCTACAGCTCGCCTAAACCCTCCTATCTTTCTCAATCACATACGCCTCGCATGCACCTCGCCTAGTATTCCTTTTACTCATCTAACGGTTAGAAACTAATTTAGCAATACATCTAACGGATAAAATGTGAAATGTTCATTTTGGATAATTTTCTAGGCGAGATTCATTTTGGATAACTACTTACATAAAACGTTCATTTAAGTAATTTACTCTTATAATATAGTAAAATTATCTAGTCAAATTGTCACACAATACAGCATACCAAGATCAAACAAACAGCGTCTAACTATGAGCACTACAACAAAAAGGACTTTGGTCACAGGATCATTCAGCGATTGTTTTGTTATAAGTTTGGTCGTACCGTAAATTTACAGATGTTGTTTCTTACCAACTCCTTTTCTAGGAAGGAGAGAGTATATTAGTACCTCTTTTTTTAAGTTCACCATGTGCGATTGCTTGTGACTTCTTTAAAATGGCAATCAATGATGCCATAATAAATATATAAACGAGGATTGCATTATCTCCAACATTTAATATCTAAAGGTTTATTCAGTGAAAGCTGGATTTAAAATATTTTGGTGTCATTTACCAAAGTTAGTAGTATTTTATTACAGTAATTAATTATATAATCAAGACATGTCCCCTTACATGCATAACATGTGTATAATAATGCCGTTTGGTTTGATGATAGAAATCATAATTGATATGAGTTTGATAGTAGTTGTGGGTGTGGGCTTCTCAAGAATGATAGATTCATACCAAGGTTCTTTGATACCTTTGATGTATATCCTATATATAGATTTCACCATACCGATTACCATGAAACAAACAAAATATATCATTCCCAAACTCATTCCTTCAATCCCGTAGGTTCAAACCAAACGCACCGGTGCGTTTGGTATGCATGAATTTGAATAAAGGAATGGATCGACTCTGAAGATGTTTGGTATGCATGAATTGGAATAGAATGAAGAAATAAAATCATAGATTCATAGTAGGCATGGAAGGTTGGTTTAATCATATTCCCGTGTCACTTTACACCTACCTCACTTTCCTACTTTCTTCACGTGATTTTTTTTGTATGTTTCATTTTTCTTTTCAAAAACTGCTTGCCTTTTTTTAATATAAATACTAGCATATATGCTATTTATGCTAATGTACTTGTATAGCTATTTTTAGGGACCACTAATGTGTGATTTCCAAAACACAAATTTACTACCAAACAACACCAATGACATTCACAGACACAAACCTATACACCATTTTATCAAATTCATACCGATTGTGATTCCGAATGATAAACCAAACGCACCCGTTAATGATATGTGATACCTGCGAAAAAAGAAAAAAAGAAAACACTTTTTATACGCAAATAGTGATCATGGCATCTAGTATATACTTTTTCATGTTGTAAAAGGGAAACCTGGATTACAATTTTTTTTTTTTTTTTTTTTGTTTAAATCAAGTTTAACTTAAGTAATTCTTTTAGTCTAAGTTCATCATAATCCATGTTGTTTATAAGACATGTTTTTCATGGAAGGTAGGAGTGCACACTTTTTATGTTGTAAAAGGGAAACCTGGATTACATTTTTTTTTTTTTTAATCAAGTTTAACTTAAGTAATTCTTTTAGTCCAAGTTCCTCATAATCCATGTTGTTTATAAAACATGTTTTTTATTATCAAATATGACTAAATATTATCTTTAACGTGTGATATCTCACTCATATAATGCCGGATTTGAGTGATTCAAAAACTTGAATAAAGATTGACCTAAAATTTATAATTTTTATGTTTTACAATTTTCGAATTCGAATTTAATATTGATCAAACTTCTGGTAAAAACGCTATGCATACATGTTTGTACAAAATTAACGAATCAAAAAGACACTATTTTTTTAATCTTACATTAATAAAATGATTAATGGTGCGTTGTGGTACAAAAATTAGTGCATAACAAAATTTTAATACTAAAAACCTAAGTTAGACATTTTATCAAACACCTTGTGTGCAACAAACAAATATGATTAAAATGTCATCTTTAACGTGTGCTATCTCAATCATATGACATCGGATTTGAGTGATTTAAAAACATGTGTAAAGAAACGAAAATCTATAACTTTCATTTTTTAAGTTTTTAATAATTAGGCTGTTATCAGGGTTAAAAATAAGGTAAAAAATGCTAAAAAATACGAAAATCAAGATTCATTTTATATGTAGAAAAAAATTATCAAAATATTTAACAAAATTTACCAAATTAAAAAGGATTAAATTTTAAAAATTATAGTGAAATCGCTTTTTTAAAAGTTTGTCATCTAAGAGTTATGTGTGTTTGAAATTTAAGGGTGAAAAACAAATACAAGTAAAATGACCTGCCCATTTGACAAAAAAAAAAATAATAATAAAAAAAGGGAAGTTGACGATCGGGGGGGGGGGGGGGGGGGGGGGGGGGGAGGGGGGACACATGTTGATTGCGGTGGTTTTTATACTTTGTAAAATAATAGACTTTTTATTAGATTGCGTTTCATACCTATAATTGCCTTTTCAAAAAGAGTAGAAAATAAAGTTGCCAAATTAAAACCTTAGAAGCTCTTAAATTTAACAATTTCAAGCTACGACCCATATGTGGGTGTTATCATTTGGTGGTTAGCTATTTTGAAAGAACACCGGTATAAAAACTGGTATTAGTCACGTCAGAAATGTGTGACGATATGCATATAGTCACACACGTTTTTTAGGTGTGTGTCACCAAAAGTGGCGCCACCGTAGGTGGCATATGGTCAAATTGTTGAGTTCGTGACCTTTTTCATCGAAAAAGAGTCACCAAAACCCCGAATATATGTGACAAATTAGGCATCAGTTTTGTTCAATTAGTCATTATCAGTGACCGTAAACACTTTATAGTCACACGAATGTTTTTTTAGAGTAACTATTGTTCGTCCTTTGGCCACATAAATATATAATATATGTGACATTTGAGATGATTTATTCAAGTAAATGTGTATTATGTGTGACTATTTCCCGTCCTGTGGCCACATGAATATATAATAAATATGATGTTTGTGATGATTTAGTCACACAACAGGTATTATTATTATTATTATTATTATTATTATTATTATTATTATTATTATTTGAGTTAGTCACATATAATTTAAAAAAAAAGTGGCAAAAAAATATTAATAAGTGTGACCATATATTTTTTAAAGTGAAGAAATGTGTATTTTGTGTGACTATTGTTCATCCAATGGTCACATTAATTTTTGGTTTATGTGGCCTTTTATAATATTTAGTCACATAAAGCATATTTGTTTTGGATATTTAGTCAAATACAATTAAGAATAAAGTGGCCAAAAATGTTAATAAGTGTAATCATATGTTGTTTAAAGTAAAAGAAATATATATTTTGTTTGCTGTTGATCATCGAATTGCTACATGAATTTTTTTGTGTGATCTTTTGTAATATTTAGTCACACAACGAATCAAGCAAACAGTGACCAAACGTGTTAATAAGTGTGATTGTATGCATCTTTTAGTCACATTTAAAAAATCAATATATATCAAAACAAATTCAAATATATATAAAAAAATTCAAATACAATAAAACTGGAATGTATATAACTCGACAAAATATAAAATTGGACCTCCTTTTATACTCCAAGGAGTCCTAGTCGGCTTACAATACATATCATATAGGCAGTACTAACTATATGAACCAACAGTACTAACTTATAACTAACAATTGTAACTAATACACTAGCAGTATTAACTTCAAGCAGTCTTAACCTCTGAGTAGTAGTAACTTTTGTACATAGTACTAGTTATAATACCCACGCACGCGCGGGGTTTTTTATAAACTTTTTGGATAATATATTTTTATTTATTAAAAATCAAATAATTTAATTTATGTTTTGTTTTATTTATAGTTTTTGTTTTGTTCACTCTTAAATAAAAGAAAACTATCTAAATGATCAAAGGAAAGTTGTGTGTGAAAAAAAGATGCCTAAAAACTGTGAAATTGGTTGGTATTTATAGGCATGAGAAATCTGACTGTTACACAGGGACGGAACAACTAAACCTTGGACGGTACCACTAAATTTAGTGGTACCGTCGTATTTAATGGTACCGTGCCCGACAGGGACGCTCCAATTTATATTTTAAAAAAATGTATTTGTTACAAGTTGTTTCTAGAAAGATTCATGACATGACCGAATCCTATGTGTGCATGTATCTTATATAAATACTTTTGCATTTAGGTTTCAATGATCTTTATATTTTTATAAATACTTTTGAACGAACATTGTACCTTAATGAAAATAATATATTTTTACCACTTAAGAAACACGTATATTCACTTCACTCTAAACATTACAGCTACCCTTAACACACCAACATATCATCACCATTTACCACCCATATTTTTTGAAAATACGACACACCTAAATATTCAACTCTACTGGAAGTGATTCCAAAAATGCGGAAGTTGCAGCTGTACGAGTGCCAACCTTTCAATCTGCTCTGGACTAAACAGCTCAATGAGAAAGGATGATGTGGACAATAAGACCATAGAGAGCAAGTACTTTAGCGAAAATCAGCATGAGGATCATTCCAACAAAAAGATTTGGTAGCTGTGCACTGGGCATGAAACACAAAAAAGTTAATCATCATTTGCACAAAGAAGATAAATTTCACACATTAAAAGAGCTTGGTCAAGGTGTTTTAAATCAAATCAAATGACAGGGTACAAATGTGTTTTGATGCATAAAACAGTTACAAGAATTCATCAAATGGTAAAAAGGAAAATCAAGACACTTGTAAATACAGATTGGAAATTTTACTCATTTAATTATGAATCAAGTAGTGTTATATATCCGTAAGGACTGAAAATAACCAAATAAGCTTTAAAAAAATAAAAAAATAAAACACCCCCCTTTGACACCTTTTTTTTAGAACGGGCGGTATGCCTTCCTCGAACCTTTGCTTTTGGGGAATAAAACCCACTCTTTTTTTCCACTTCGCCTAGAAAAAACTGCAAATAACTATCGATGTGAAAATACAAAGTCACGGAAAATCGTTACTCGCATCAAAAGTCACCCAAAGTATACTTTCAATGCCCTATAACCTACAAACCCTGCACAGCCACCAATTTCACCATATTTAACATAAGAATTTTCTGTTTTAATGAGGAAAAAAGTGTTTCAGGTGACTGAAAACCCGCACCCAAAATTACCCAACTGACCACTACCCAACCCCTCCCGAACGACCCATTATTGCTAAATTTAGTTACATTGGATATAATATGCTTTCCTAAATCCCTTGGTCAGAAGAAAATGTTTCCTGTTTCGAGCATGGATCTAAATTATACTATATTAAGATGATCAAGTGTGATCGATTATTGTAAACTTAGATGCCCCTAAATTAGATTATAAAATCGCCACCACGTCAAAAAAATGACTGATTTGTATTGCCTTTTCAAAATATTTTTTATTTTTCTAATGTAGCATATGAAAAACCTATTTGTTTTATGACATGAATATATCAAGATTAAACTTATGTACCATTTTTAAGAAGAGAAACATTATCATTCCTATAAATAAGGCATGAGAACTTTTCAAGATCTAAAACATAAATTCATTCCTTAATTGATCCTATCAGCTAGACACACATTCTGCTATAATAAACTGGATCCTATCACTCTATGCTCCTAATAAGAGTATGCCCAAGCAAGCAAAGAAAACAAATAACAAAAATTTACAGTCAATTTAGAAGATCAATCAGTCATTCCTTCAACCCGTTATATAATCCATAAATTTGAACAAAGTCATGAGTACATGTTAAATTTAAATACAAACAATGCAGGAAAACGACATTTATAATCTACACAAGTGTTTAAGATTTATCACACACCATATGATCAAAGAATCAATACATTACGGATATGTTTAGCATTGCTTTTGAAACTGATTATCTGGTTATTATATTTTCAAGTCACATATTAGCATATAGTGATTATCTGATAACTGTTATGCAACAACTGATTATCATTACCCCATATCAAATCACTTTTTTTTTTGAAAACGCAACACCAAATACACCTCTAACTGGTAAGAAATCATAATGATGATAGAAACAGTACAAAAAATTAAATTAATATACATCAAACATAAAAATTACCTTACACCAGCATCACCAACGATAGCCATATACCAGCAGACAAACCATGAAGACCACAAGCAAGACCGGAAGAAAAATGAGCATATCCATCAAATAGGTAGTAAGATTTAGCCCTAGGGTTAATTCGAATACTTAAAATAACATCAATAATCAAACCGTAAATACCCAACACCCCTACCATAACAACGGGCACAATAGACTTCATCACCAACTCAGGCCTCATCACTCCCATTGACGCCATTCCAATACCAATTGTATCAATTACGAAATTGAAATGATCATCTTTGACCTCGGAAGTCAAAACGAAAGCACAACTGGAAAAAGTAGAAAATTACCTAAATGTTCATAATCATAGTTTTCACATACTAAAGTCCGAATGAACTATTGCTTCACATACAAAAGCAAGAGAGTAAGCTGATCAAAGCCAATTAGATTATCATAGGTTAGGAAGTGTAAGTTTTTATTAGAAACATATAAACCCGAGCACGACATGAAATCTTATACTGGCCGCACTACATAACTCGTTCTTAACCTGTTTCCACTTTCAAAGTGCCCTTTTCCCATAATTAGCCATATAAAAATATGAAGTAGTACATTGTCTATCTAAAAAAGATTTTCAAAGAAAATGATATGCAAATAGGTATTGAACAACAGCAACAACTGAACCTTTCATTCCTATATTATGTTCATATAAATTCGCCCTTTTGTTACTATTGTTAATGAACAAAACTATATAATTAAACAAATAAAAACTATATAAATAAAACCTTCAGAAATGAAATTCATAAAGCTTAAACAAACAACCCAATGACTCATCTCCATCTTATAAAACAATAATATTTATCAAAAACTGGTTTATAATGCTGTTACGAAACCTCATACTACACTTATGAGAACTACCTCTACAACAGTAAACATGTTAGATACAAAAGAAACTCGACCAATCTATTAATCCATATATCATCGTTATTAATTTGTAAATGAAGCCATCCTAGTATACCAATAACAATCTGCATATCACTAATCTGCCCTACTTATATTTTCTTCAATAATGTTAATCTTATCTTTTTATTTCAAAAGAACATGCTAATATGGGCAATGTTCTATTTGGGTCATAATTGGAATGAGTTTATTTATTTTTACTCTAACACACCAAATGGGTGACATAATAAAACAGTTGCTGTCCATTCTAAGTGACTTTAGAGTCATCCATTTGTTCATGTGATAACATGAACATGTAGAATTTTAATATGTACAACAAAAAATTGTATCCATGTTTTAAATGACCACTCGTGCCCCATCGATCACTCAAGAAAACTTCAGGATATTGATATCTAGTAATGTATGTAAGAGCATGATACATGACCAAGAATTACATAATATCACATAACAAATCTAGAACAAAAAGCATTTGCATTTATTGAAAGAAAAGAGTACCTTTGCTTTCGACAGGGTATTAGGAGGTGACATAATCTCTGGTTGCACATACTTTTTTCCATGATAACTTAAACACGAAATACTTGTATAAGTTTTTCATAAATTCTTTCAATTTTTTTGATTGATTAGTTGGATATATTTTAGATGTTCCAATACTATCTAAACTCTGGATCTACGTTTCGCCAGTAACATTGGGTTCCTTAAGAAAATGATTTAAAAACTATGATGGATCCATACACAAATCACCTGGGTAAATCAATGAACGTGGTCCATCACACAAAAAGTAACACAAAACATACCTGATCAATGTGGGTTGGATAAAATATACACCTATCTCGATAGACACACATTGCAGCCCATAAATAAAATATACAATCAGGCTCACCAACTCACTCTATTTGGATATACGCCATCAAACCGGTCATCGGCTAACCGCAGTCTCGTCTTCTTTCCCATATGCTTGAATCCTCAATCTCTTTGCAGGTTCTATAAAGAGTACCAAATTTTAGTAATAAATTCACAAACTTCAGACAATTTCCAAATTAAATAGCTTCATTACCAGAAAGCTCTAATATATGTTTTATAATCAGTTGGCACACAAAGTTGGTTCCTGTTGGAACCATCCATTTTCAATCTCAGAATATAAAAGGTTTGCTTTGTTTCAAAACAGAAGTTTTATTCTATTCATTAGCTTCAGGTAATGGCTTGTTATTATTCTCAATCTAATCAACCTTATCGCAAGGTTTGTTCGGGGTAGGTGTTGAAGACTGCCATAATGAAATTTATTGTATAAGACTAAACCTTATACATGTATGTATCTTCTCTAGCGAGTAAATTTGGCTAATTAGTCGATGATAGACGGACCACTCGTAACTTAATTTTAGCCCATAACTGAACATGAAAAACAGTTAATATTTCTCTAAACATGGTTGTTTATACAACTGATTTAAGGAATCATATTTCATTATATGAATGACTAATAAAATTTATAAAAGTGACGAACGAAAGCGTGTTGGCTGGTCGCTCATTTTTATCATCCTGATATTTTTATTGAGGCGTGACCTGACCCTCAGTCCCACCCAGCCCATTTTCCTCCCAGTACACATGATCCTTGTGGAGGCTCTTTCAGTGAACTTTAAGCTATATGCATAGTTAGGCCTCTTCTCTACACTATAGTCTAGTAACATCAGTTTGCTACCACCAAGACTATTATGGCTAAGAGATCCTATTGACCATTCCTGGTATTATGCAACACCAAATCAATTACCATGCAGCAAGTTCTAATAAGTTTCAAACAAAAGTAACATAGAGAGTTGCCATTGGCAAAAAAAGAAAGAAAGAAAAAAAAAAAAAAAAAAGATACAAAACATTACCCAAGTAGATAAGATGTATGCTATCATATTAGTAGCTTCTTCCTATGTGTACCCACACCAACTACTATCACCACCTGAAGAGGCTTGAGCACTTTGATCAAATTAAAAAACAGTACACATGTTAAGCCACTGAAACTTCTTTGGCAATCAGCATAGCCACCTATGAAAGTTTGGATTTAGAATGTTAGGGATAGTACACATGAAGTACGGCTAAAATTTTACCTACAAAGTCTTTTTAATTTGAAAACCATTAAAGTGCTTTATAGCTGTATCCAAACACAAAAAGTAATAACGCTTCTATAATAAACTTACCCAAACACTCCTTAAAAGTGAGATCTGAACATAACTTCAATGTCACATACATTTCAAACTAATAACAGAATCAGAGTACCTAATCCCCATAACTCACCTTCTGAATACATAGAGCCTTAGGAACATGACTAACAATTCTATTAGGTCTTGCTAATTTTCTTCAAATCTTCAGATTTATGTTCCATCATATTTAACACCCAATTACGGAAAACACAGTCAAACAAATTTCATATAATACTTACAAATCTCAGTCTAAGCTTTGTAGCGGGAGTGTTAAGGGTGGTCATTTACGCTTTGAATGCGTCAAAATTTGAATAAAATTATTAACACATATATGCTTATGACCAATTAGGAGTTTTTACACAATGAGGTATCCAAACCACGATCTAGTGTACACGTCGATCTAATAATCTGCACATCGATTACAAAGTGGCATATGGTTATCACTACACAAATATGTTCACATCATCTGCACATCGATTACAAAGTGGCATATTGTTATTTTCCCAGTTGTGATTTAAGCCAAGAAATTTATATCTAACACGATAGACCTGATTCTATATAAATGGATTGACATATACACACGTAGAACCTACCTTTATACCAGAAGCATGTCATCTTTCAATATCTTCACGAACGTCATCATAAATAACTCCTTTTATCTCATTTTTATCAAACCCCATTCGCCAGATATGCCCCTGAATTAGCAAATGTTAGCAGCGGGATCCAACTTAACGTTACATATTCTAAAGATCTTTTTTGCGTACTTCTGCAAATAAATCCCAAAAGAATTTTCTAGTCAAAAAGTAATTAACGTGGCTCAATACAGCTCAAATATTAGACAAAAAGGTGATACAATCATATCTAGTCGATACATAATTGTAGGAGCTAATTAGATGTAGCAGTGAAAATACCTTGTGGGAGGTTGCGTAAGAGACAATTCAGATGGCAAGGAACCCACATATTTAACTCTAACACCTGTCAAATGATTTTATTCATTACATAAACTATATTCTAATGGAGACATGAGTAGATGAGCAGCTTACACTATATTAAAAAATAATTAAAAAAATAACCATGTAGGCTGTAGCTTCCTTAAAAGTGTAATTTTTTGATGATGATGCCTCCTGCTTTGGCTCAACACTTGAGTATGTGAACGGTCCACCACAAGCAATATCAGGTCCAACACTTGGATGATTGTTTTCTTGAACGCATAAACTTATATGTGTGACCCGCGGCCTTTTTGTAAAAAAGCTTGCGCGGTCTCGCTTTGTGTTCTCCTTCACAGGGATATCTGTTACGTATAGCTGCTGATCCTGGTATCATCAAGATGAACAAAAATCATTATAATATAAATGTCATGGTGTAAATTGAATATTGGATACGAAGCTTACACCCGCTGATAAAAAAGGAATCAAGTAAGAGTAACCGAGCACCAAAATGTTTTGCAAGAGCCTTTGTCAATGTTTCTTGGTATATTTCACCTACGAAACGTTCAATGATATAATATCAGTAGAGATTAGATATAACATAGATATTTTATCGATCAAATTATTCATAAATTGATCAATTTGAAGCCTGTAATAAGTTGCTCCAAAATATCTTATCTTCCATTTTAAATAACCCCTAATCATCTTTCTTTTATCCACAAAACTACATTTAAACTGTATCATTCTAAAACCGTTAGCATTCTTTCCTTATTTTTCTTGCCTAGTATGAAACACCTATAAATCATTACACTTTTTTCTTTGTTTTCTAGTATGTCCTGTCTAAACTTATGAACTCATAAGTAGTCTAATCAACTCTTGAAAACCACATATAAGTGCCACTAAACTACTCGATTAAAGAACACCCTCCGATCTTAACACTTATTACTACAACAGTTATCAATAATACAAAAAGCTACACTTACTTTACCAGGTTCTGGTTCAATGCCAATTCCAGAAAACATAAGACTGAATCACATCAAAGCAACCCCTTTTTTGCCTTCTTTATAAGACCAGCCCACACATGTAAAAACCATTAAAAAAAAGCACAAACATTTATTCACAAAATAAGCACTAATTCTAGGATCATTCTCAGCTAACGACACATCAATAGGCCCACCAATATTAGGGTTTTTAATTAGATTACATGTAAAGAAAAAACGCTAACCATGAAAAAATCATAGTTGTGTTAAATTTTTGTTGATTGTGTAACATGGGAATATCAATGAATATGAAAAAGAAGCAAATCAACTAAAATTAGGGTTTTTTTTGGAGAGGCCGGGGAAGAAGGAAGAAGGGTGGGTTTTGTTTAGTTGATTGTATCTACAGTGTGTTTATTGGTTTGTGGAACAATGAGTAGACTTGCGTTTTTTTGTTCCTTTTTACAGTTTGGTCCGTAATTATGAGATAAAAACCGGTTGGTACATGCGTATTTTTATTTTTTTTCCCCAAATCGAGTAAAAAAAGAATTTTATAAATTTGCGGCCAAATTAGGAAATATTCAAGATTTTTTAATTCAAAATTTTATTTAAAAATAATAATGGTAATTCAATTATTACTTAATAAGGAATGATTTGATTATTTTGAAATGAAAAAGTCCCCACTAGGGGTTTTATTTTATTAGAAAAAAGATGGTATCTCCAAACAATAATAATCTGGTTTTGAGAATATCCATGGGTGCTCACGAGTTCATTCACATTCTTCGACCATACGAGATTGCATACCTGCCATTGTAACAGAGTAAAATTCCTGTCGAGAAGTACGAAAACAAATAGAAATAAGCATATGTTATCCGGATTCAATTGTTGTTACAGTACAGTTAAAATGGCTACAACAAAAAGTTACCTGATGTGCCTCTTCCAAGCAGATGAACAGGAACAAGACATAATTCATGATTCTTTATATGCCATTTTATGCGGAATTTTCTGCGTAAATGAGCCTGAAAACCAGCATGAAAGTGAGACTACAATAGCAGAATAACAAACCTATGAACTCAATGAATTCTTAACATCAATAATATAATTATGTTTAGCATAAATAGAGAAAGTGGAATCTTTTACTATTAAGATTTATCAGTACAAAAATACCAGAGTTATAACAAAGTCACCTTACTGATTTACAGGCATTAAGCAAAAGACATGAACATTTATCAAAAAGGAAAAGAATGAAACATTTAGATTAGCGACTACATAAGCACATCACACTCAACAGTGACTAACGTGGAACATTGAGATAAGGACGTTGCTATTCTATGACATTGTCCCATATTTGGCTTTTAACCATAACTCAAACACCCAATGACACAAAGTCTAGAAAAGCCTGCATCATAGTTGCATAAAAACAGAAGTCTAAGCAGTGGTATCAATCAATAATTTAAGCATGTTTATTTCATGCAGCTTTCAGCTTTCTAGAATTTTAAGTTAATAATGGCAAATAATATAAAAAGTAGGAACATAGAAAAAGTAGAGTTAAGTGTATAGCAAAGTCGCTTAAATAAATTTTTGACTTGCCTTCAATGTCTCACAATTTTTAGGATAAGCATCCAAGACCTTCTCAAAATTTGAGAGAGAGCTTTTGAAGTCTCCCAATTTTAGCTGAACTTGTCTTATACCTGATTAAGTGCAATAATATAAGATGCATATCCGATACAAATTGGTATCAATACCAAATCCATAAGAGTTTATAAAGTATAGCTTGACATTTCAACTATTCTAGAGTCTAAACCATATTTCTACAAGAAACAACAACTATTCTACTTGTCGTCACACTAATCTGTCGAATACAAACAAACCCCAAATACAAACAAACCTGGATAATAGTAAGTGGTACCATTTCCAAGAGAATTATATACCATGGACTATGTACTACTTACCCTACGTAGCTGAAGAGGAGCTGTGTTTAGCCAATCAAGTTTAGATGGAATTTCTGGAACCTGTGACTCATTTCCGGTTTAAACACAAGGACGTTCATTGTCAAGTTTAGAATGACAAAATTATAATAAAATAATGAAAGAGCAAAAAGGCATACATAGGAAGCAAAATGGAATCCTTCTAACAAGTAGAGTGGCAACCTGGTTGTGACAGGAAATACTTTTTTTGGAATATAAAATTTTAGAAATATGTATAGCAAAACTAGTAATCTAACTTTTCTAATATCAAATTTCACGCGGTTTCATGAACTTAAATACACTAAGAATGATATTCAGCTCATTTGACCCATTTCCAAATAGCTTAATTTTTCAGGTTAACTTGATTGATCCATTAGAGATAAACAAAATCCAAATTGACCCATATGCAGATATACAGGTCGAATACACCACCTCTACTTCTAAAGACCAATTTCTCTTTTGTATTTACAATTTTACCATGTAGCTCCTACCTTCATGTTTGAAACCGCTAAATAGAGGCAAGATAGTGCAATTCCCTAGCTTCCATATCGCACGATTTTCGCCGCTGAAAACCGTGCAACCTGTTTATAGATTAGTTAAACAACTAAGAGAATTCTGAATTGTGAATGAACAAATTGTGTACAAGTATTATCATAGATTGACCTTATGGAACTCTCTTATCCGTCAATACAGGAAACCATATCATTGGTAGGATATGCATCTTGTCATTGTGCAGCTTTGTTTTTTGACAGGAAACCATACCATTACAACCAAACTAAGTAGACTAACCTTTGATGTAATTGTGCAGCTTTGTTTTTTGACATGAATGTTAGCATCTTGCCACTCAGTTTTTCACTAGCCTGATATGGAAGCAGATGAATATACATCAAAATAATCATTCCTCCAAGTGAATAGACAATAAACAAGTTCATACCTCAGCTATGTGTAAATGCCATATTTCAAGCCAAACTGGATCATGATCTTCCAAAAGGGACTCTTTTTTCTGAGGCTCGCTACAAGATTTGTTAGGGACCTACATGCCAAATGCTTTACCATTCACAAGATGCCCCTCAATATATACTACTCTACTAGAAAAAAACTGACTTTAACAAAGATCCAGGGCTAATTGCATAACAAAGGTAGCCAAAAAAAGAAAAAAATATGTTAGGGTAACCACCTTTTGTTATACCAGAAATTTCAAAAACTTTAAGGTGATGTATTCTTGTAACTATTTTATATAAGTCATGTTTTTTTGTCAAGCTCATACTTCACCTTGCTCCCCTTGCTAATTTCAATCACCTGCAAGAAAGAGACAAAATTATGATCACTCTTTCGGTTATCTATACACACAATCACATATGTAAGGATTATGATTCATCTCATTAGAACTTTGATTTATATTAATTCCACATACACAGTTGAATATTGTTGGTGCTCCTGGGCTGCATTTGATAAATAAGTAAGTCAAATAAAAATAGCTTACGAGTGCATCAAAACTGAGATCTAAAACAAATGCGTCTTTTAGCAAACTAGGGTTTAGTAGTAACAATAAATAGAATAAAATTGCCTTATGTTTGATTGAGAAGAAGATTAATACAAGTGTAACAGATAAAAGAGAAAGAGGATGAGATAAGTGTAGAGAAGTGGGTTTTTAAGTTATGGGGTTTGTGATTACCCGCACCGCATGGTACCCTCCTTTCCTGTAACAATCCAAATCTTCATCTTCTTCTGATGCTGATGACGATGATGATGAACAAGGCATGTTTTAGTTATGCAATTGATTGATCGGTTAATTAGATTATTAATTTGATCTGTTTGAAGAAATGAAAAGTTTTTTTTCTGGCGGCAGAGAAGAGGTAGAGAAGAGAGAAAGAGAATGAGATAAGTGTGGGTTATGTGACCGGATAACTATTAGATAACTATTGGAGCAACAATGAAAATGTAAATTTGATTTTGGGGAAAAAAAATGGGCGGGAGTAGTGAATATGTGAAAATATGTGAGAGAGATATCAAAATTTGAGAAACTAGACGAGTACCCGTGCATAGCAACGGGATTTTATAACGACATATAGTTTATTGATAAAAAAAAGTTTATAGGTTATAAATGAAAAATATAAAAGTTTGAAGATTTGGGAATTAAACATAATGTTTTGAAACCCAGTTCGACCCGGGTGGTTCAACTGGTTGAACCGTTTCGGTCGAAAAATTGGTCGATTTAAACCAGGTCAACTTGCTAGGTTGGGTCGAAAACGGGTCAAATTAAACCGGTTCAACCCGTCGTGTTTGAAGCGTCTTAGGTCAACCTGGTTTGTGATTTGTATGTTTGTACAACGATTTGGGAATTAAACATAATGTTTTGAAACCTGGTTCGACCCGGATGGTTCAATCGGTTGAACCGTTCCGGTCGAAAAATGAGTCGATTTAAACCGGGTCAATGTAACACCCCAACCCGACAAGGGTAGAAGTGCCACAAGGATGGTGACATATCAAAGCATACATACATAATATCATACACAGCGGAAGTCTTAAACATAATTCAATAAGAAAGACCAAGCCAACACAGCTTAAGTCAAAGTACATAAGTTCAATGATGAAGAAATAATCCAAAGGAAAATAAGAACATAATCCAAATCCAAAGTCATAACATAGGGTGGTCATCTAAGGTAAAAGCTTCAACACAAGCTCTAACTCTCATCCTATAGCAAAAGCCCAGCTCCTAGCTTAGAAACCTGCCGCAGGGAAAAGAAAATGCGGCTGAGCTTAAAAAGCCCAGTGAACAGATACATAAACAAAGCAACGATAATGAAATAGAACTGAAATATAGTGCATTGGGGAAATATCATAAGGAATAAACAAATGAATAATAGACAGGAAAAATAGGATAGTCATCTACCACGAGCCCAGAAACATATCATATCATATCATATAAGCCGTCAATATCATAATCTCATAATCAGAGGGGATACCTCTCAGGCAACCAGATAATATGAGGGGTGTCCTCATGTATCATAAAGTGGAGTGATCAGCTCCCAGAAGTTGTGAAAGGCATGTATAGCACACAGTACCAGTCACCAGACAGATATCATAAACATAATCATAGTTAAATCCACTAAACAGAACAGATCTAGGATGCATCCATACGCCCCCACAGAAATCAGATTGGCCATAATAAATCATATCATAAGTGTGCACATAATATAACAGAAAGGGGACGGTGTAGCCAAATCACTAGGGCCACACACTAGTCATGCCAGTGGTGCATCACAGACACGCCTATGGTACCTCCATAGGTAGGGAAACAGAAATGGCTCGGGTATCAAACTAAGAGTCAGGTCTCATATCATACAAAAGGTCATATGGCAAATGTGTATCTCAGAATCGTATCAAGGTTCAATCAAAGGGAACATAGCAATGGCTTGGGGAATCTTAAGTGTATCATATTTCCAAAATCATAATAGCATAATGGAGCCTTTACTAAAAAGGCAGAGTATCCGTACCTTATTGCAAGCACAGAAAATAGAACAAACTCAGAAAACAGATGTGGCTCAGGACCTCTCCTTCTTCACACCTAGAGGAGAAGAGGGGGAATCATAATTCATTCTTTAAATTCATATCTTTCCATTTTAAGTAACTTTCCATTTTTAGCAGGTTTCCATAAATAGTAAGTTTCCACTTTTAGAAAGTTTCCATATCTAGAAAGTTGAATCATTATTAATGGAAATAAAGTATCTTTTAACCTTTTTACTCATTTGGTCCTTAGGGTTTCATAACTTTACATTTTATACCCTTTACTTTCCAAAATTACACTTTAAACCTTTTAGTATTCAAAGTTACACATTAAACCCTTAACTTATCCATTTTACATAATGAGCACTTATTTTATTAAGTTATTCGAATGAATCCTCAAATATTCATAATTTACACTTTAAGTCCCTCAAGTTATAAAAGTTACATATTTAACCCTTTAATTTATAATTTCAACTTTTAATTATTAATAGTTACACATTATGCCATTAAATTATCAAAATGACACATAAATCCCTGAATATATTAAATTACTCAAAACAGCTCCAAGTTTCTGAAAATTACATGTTTAGTCCCTCTCTTTTAATTATTTTCAAAACAAACCCTAATTAGGTTTAAAGTACATTTTAATCCATTTAAATGCAAAACTTACACTTAGCACCCTCATTATATATTTTATTCGAATAGTATACAGCTCAAATAAGTTCTAAAAATAACCCACAAGTTTTAAAGTTTACAAAACTCACCCAAAACTTTTTAGCCAAATCGTATAACACAAAAATAAAGAAATTAGAAACCCTAATCCATCCAATCCATTTTTAATCATTACCAAATCATTAAAGATCATTAATAGTCACAAATTTCCAGCCCTAAACACAACCCTAGATCCCACAATTTTATTTTCTTTTTCTCCTTATACGTTTTATACAAAACTCAATAAATCAAAATAAATTCGAAACACATGATTCAAGCCATGATAATTCTTCCAACATTTTTACAGATCACTATACATTATAACAAGTGTAAATAAATTATATTTAGAATTATTATGGATCGCATGGTGTCTTTTACATTTTAAACATGTTTTTAGGGTTTAATTAGCCAAAATGATGTCGAGCATGCATGGATCGATTAGAGCATTTTAGATGATGTTCATAGGGTGTAAGGGACCTGAGAAAAATACCAAACCAATACTTAGACGTGTGGATAGGCTGTACGAATTTCTTTACCACGCGTATAACCCAAATCGAACCAAAAACGACCACGACTTCACCAACAATCTTCCAACCTTGAAATCAATTTTCGTGGGTTGTATATGATGTAAGAATCACCAGAAAAATAGGAAATAATTTTTGTGGAGGTCAAATGAATCAAAAACGAATTACCTTGTTTATTAAGCTCGACAAAAAGAAACCTTCACCACGAACAAACCAAGCTTCAATAATTCGAAAAGGGATTTTTCTAGGACCTCTTGGATGTTGTTTGATCACAGAAAAATGCTTGAGAATTATGGGGTTGTCGAATGGAGGCCAAGGGAATTTTCTTTGTGTGTTTTATTCAATCGGTATTAGGGTTTTGGGAGAAAATGATATGGATTTGCTTTTAAAAAGAGAATGCCGTGTGATGAGGAGGAGGGAGGACCAAAATTTCGGAATTATAGGTTGGGAGAATATCCTTGGTGATTATCTTCCATATTTACCAAGTTTAAGTCATATAAAATCTCTTTAAAATTCATTTTATTTCATTCGGCCCTTGTAGGGGTATTTTGGTAATTTTACCACTTGTATAAATGTTAAATGTAATTGTTAAAATTATTTGGATACATAACTTGTGCATTGTTTGAAGTTTGGGGTTTATTTGGAGACTTTATAAGCTTTTAATTAAATTTTAAATTCGTAAGGGCATTTTGGTCATTTCACATGATTTTAGATTTTAGGTGTTACAGTCAACTTGCTAGGTTGGGTCGAAAACGGGGCAAATTAAACTGGGTCAACCCGTCCGGGTTTGAAGCGTCCGGGTTTGAGGCGTCCGGGTTTGAAGGAAATGCATTTCAATATTTCCTTATATACATTTTTCAACATTTCACATTTCACTTTCTTGACTTTTTCACTTTCACCTTTGACCATTTTTCCTTTATAGATAGTAAAGATATGATAAAACACTAGACGAGTACCCGTGCATAGCAACGGGATTTTATAACGACAGATCGTTTAGTGATAAAAAAAAGTTTATGGGTTATAAACGAAAAATAATAAAAGTTTGAAGATTTAGAGATTAAACATAATGTTTAGAAACCCGGTTCGACCCGTTCTGGACGAAAAATGGGTCGATTTAAATCGAGTGAACCCGACGGGTTGGGTCGAAAACGGGTCAAATTAAACCGGGTCAACCCGCCGGGTTTGAAGCGTCCCAGGTCAACCCGATTTTCGATGTGTATTAATAGTTTCATTTTGAAATATATGTTTTCGTATGGCTTTTATTAGTTAAACGAACCAGCGGCGACACCGGTTCCCGGTTGAACCTGTTGGTCCGGTCCAGTTTTCAAAAGTATATGTACCATCAACTTGTTAGCGTGTATGAAGCTTTGTGTGTTTTATTAATTTGTATAATGTGTAAAATAACGTTAGTTAGTGTGTTAATTATTTTATATTTAGATTATGTTGTAGCTTGTTTAAATTGTACATTGTGAAAATTTTATTTTACTTTTTAGTAATGTGTGTTTTAATTGTTATTTTTAATTTGATATATATACTTTTTGTTGGTTGTACAATGTGAATAAATTATTGTACTTTAAAGTTATGGGGTGTTTTAATAACTGTATTAATTATACTATGCATTTCTCTCACCTTTAACTTCTAAGATTTCACTTTTCAAGATTTGACCATACATTCTTTATAGCGACAAATAGTTTATTCGACAAATAGTTTAATCATCAAAAAAAGTTTATAGGTTATAAATGAAAAATAATAAAAGTTTGAATATTTAGGAATTAAACATATCTTGAAACCAGGTTCGACCCGGGTGAACCGTTCCAGTCGAAAAATTGGTCGATTTAAACCAGGTCAACTTGCTAGGTTGGGTCGAAAATGGGTCAAATTAAACCGGTTCAACCCGTCTGGTTTGAAGCGTCCCGGGTCAACCCGGTTTGTGATTTGTATTAATTGGTTGTATTTAATTTGGTAGATATGTTTTTAATTGGTTGTACAATGTGAATAAATCATTGTACTTTTATGTAATGGGGTGTTTTATTAAGAGTATTAATTATATTTCATAATTTCCTTTAATAAGATTTTTTAAGACTTTCACTTTTCAAGATTGACCATTTTTCCTTTATATGTAGTATAGATTTGAACTATAAAAGCAAAAGTGTGACCATATATAACATTTGTTCAAGTGTGTGACATATATTCGTCACTTTTAAATGCATATCGTGACTGATGCTTCAAACTTACTTTTCAGTTGTCACACATTTCATTCACATGTGGCTAAATTTTTAACAAAAACTAGCAGTCACATTTAAATAATGTGTGACAAACTTGAGTATATGATTTAGCCACATACACAATTACTTCATGTGACCATATATGACCATATATGGATTTTGGTCACACTGTTTCAATTGTGTGACATATATTTGTCACATATGTATATTAGTATATATATATATATATATATATATATATATATATATATATATATATATATATATATATATATATATATATATGTGTGTGTGTGTGACTAATGTTTCAAATTTATTTGTATCTGTCACACGTCCTAAATTATAAGTGATTAAATAACCAAAACAAGTTTTACCAGATACCTCTAGTCACGAAAATATTCAAATGTGTAGCTGTAGCATCAGATGTAATTCCGAAATGGTCACACAAGTCAGATCAAGTGTGACTGTTTATTTTATTGTGGTACATTTAGTCACATAAAAAAGTTACTATGGCCGTTCGAAAAGCAACATGTGTGACGAAATCCCAGTTTTGTACCAGTGGAGTAATCAGTTCTTAGTTAGTTAGCTGTTTTTGATGTGTGATTAAATTTAAACATCTTTGAATTTCTACTCTTGATTAGTAAACATTTCAATGAGCAATCAAATAGTGATGGATGTTTTGTATAATTTTATTGCAAAGAAAAAAAAAGCCTAGATCAACCAGGCACCTTGCCTTTTACAAAGGGCTTAAAGAACCATTGGGCTGTGACAGAGTTAATGTTTATACTTCATAATAATACATATAAATCAAAACACGAATGGATTTTTACAGCAGAAAATCATGCATCAAGATCTACGGACGACGGTTGAATATCCACAGTGTCGTTTGCAAGCCAACTCACAATCATGCTTAAACACTCTTTAGGGTTGTACTCTGGAGCTGTGTGACCTCCTCCCTTCGACAACACAAAAAGGTAAAACATCAGGATCATATCAAGTCATGACTTAAGGCAAGTCTAGTTGAGAGAAATGCATTGCAATGAAAAAAAACTTGTAGTAGGCGGCAGACTTCTCACCTTTACAGTAGCAAATGTCAAGTTGTAGTTGCTTTTCGAGTATTTCATTGTGTATCTGCAAGAAAATATATTGCATCATGGGGCCGACATGTAACTATTTCAAGTATTTGTCTTAATGAAAAAAGTTCATGGTTGCTTAGCTAATGCTATTAGTGATAACACCACTAACCCGGCAACTTGTTTGTCAACGAACCATGGTCTCCAATCAGTTTTGACTGACAGATTTAGTGATTCAATCCATTTTAGTGTACCCAAATATGGGACCTTCATGTCATGATCTCCACTGTACGTACAGCACAAAGGGGAAAACAAGCCGTTATGGAATAACTTTTGCTCGCAACACATAAATGAGAAGAAGCAGTATAATAAAGGGCATACCTGTATATAAGAGCTCGACAATGTTTGTCAGCAAGACGTTGATGATAGTTGACACTACTCACGACATTGTGTGTATAAGATAAGTCTTTCGTATCAGCACAATTCCAATCATAATCAAATACCATACTATCATTGCATCGCGCCCACTTGATATCATCAAATTCCTGTTAATCAATCATGAGATTAATTATTAACTGACATAGATCAAAAGAAACATGATGAGAACTCAAGTGAACTAAGAATACCTCACGAATGTGAAGAGCTTCTCGCACATCTCTTCTATTAGCCCAAACGGCGGAGTAAGAATAAGTGTGATGCTGCGATATGTATAAGCAAAAGACAAATATATAAGAAAAAAGGCTATTATTGATTGACATATAGTTTCAAAAAGTCCATTTATTTCATTTTTTAAATGAGTTATCTTATTCCAAAGAGAGAATCATACTCGACAAACTGCTGGCATCTTAGCTTGAGGTGACGACCACATGTTCACGGAAGTCTTGTCAAGAGATCTCACATCCCTCATGAACATATAAGAATTCAAGGTATTTGAACTTTCACATGCAAGACCTAATATGTTGCTCATATAAATTCTGTCAAGACACTACAGATTGAAAATACGAAATCATTTAAATATATCCTTCATATATATTCGGATGCTAACATTATTATCCTATAATAATCTAACCATTTTACCTTTTCCACCACTTGAAGATCACGTATGCACAAACTGTTGTTAGGATCTATGTTCCAGTAATCTCCATGGCAATTATCCTTACATGACTGTAAACATGTACAACTCATTTTTTAATTTCATTTAATTGAATTGTTGTTTGGTGCAAGAAACATCTCGATACATTATTTTGTGCTTTTTACCTTGTAGATTTCATCTGATAAGAGTGCTTTACTATGAGCAAACGGGATTCTTGAATTATAGTCTCCAATTCGGTCTGTCAAAGGATTACCAAGCAGATACCCCTAAGATGGAAAAAATATCAGATTTAGTGTCCATAGAAACTAAAGTTATGAAAATATTTTATCGAACACGTGCGAAAGAACAAATTTAGTGCAGTACGTCAAGCTCATTCACCAACAGTTCACTTTAGTATCGTAAAGAGGAATCAAAACAAAATATAGCTGCTGATAATTAAGAAATATAAATAATTCAAATGAATATCTAATTTGTACCTTGATATTCATCTGTGGCCTTTCTCCAACTTCATTACCTACGAAACAAGGATTGACTGTTATCTCTTTCAAAAGATAGACATGATTCATATTACGAGCCAAATGTTTATGTTATAAAGTGGCGATATGGCAATGACTTATTTAGATGTACCATTATATATCTCCTGAACGACTATCGGTAGCACTATGCCCATGTAGGAATCACCACCAATATACAATGGATTGTCTAAAAATTTTGGATGATCTACAAGCCACTGTCATGATAGACATACCAAGAAAACGTTTATTTTTAGTTAGTTTCCAGAACAAACAAATTGCAATCTGGCCCAGACGCTTGAATGATATGAGATGCATCTGATATTTAGATGCCTTAAATACTGACTAGGTGCGTGAATTGCAGAATTATTAACATGTCCATTTCACAGATAAGATAGCAACATTTGTATATATATGGTAGAAGATGAAAATTACGATCCAAAATAAAAATGGGTCAAATGAGTAAATAAATCTTTTGACCCGTCGACACAAGTTGAGTGTTTTGATCAGGCCTAAACATTTATGAGTTCGAACGCGTTCCTAACCAGCACATTCCTTGAATATATAATATGTCATCTATATATGCATGATATAATAAAAAAAAATGTGGAAAAGCAAGATCTTTCATGAAGAGGATCGACAAACCTTCCTCAAAAAATTGTAAACATCCATTGCTGTTGATGTGTCATTTGTTAGGTAAGATTCAGGAGATTTTGCATAGGAGAATCCAGATCCAACCGGTTGATCAAGAAATATTATGTTGGCCGCCTACAATGTAATGACAACTTCATATATCAAGAAATAATTAAGTAGTACTCATATGGTTCATAACATTACACACATTTAGAATTTACGAAGATATGGCCAACCTTACATATTTGATAGAAGCGAACAAGACTGAAAACACTTGATTAAAAAGGCCATCTTTTATTCCTATTCCTCTACTATAAATCAACTGAAATTCTACTAATTTGGGTCAATCATTATAGCATTTGCTTGAAATCTTTGTCTTTTAAATGTTTAAACTTTACAGATTTTGTGAGAGTGAGTGTTTCTTATTTTGCATCAAAGTGGTAACTTAGTTTAATTGCATTAATAATTGTGTATGCATAAGTAAACAAACAATGTAAATATTAAAGACCTTTGTCCAACTGTGAGCGTTGAACTCAAGTATTGGCTTATTTTCAACTTGGGATTTAGCATCGTTAATAGTGAACGGGCCTGCACATAACCACCAAAGTAAGTGTCAGTCGCAATTTAATTTCTATACTATGTACACTGGGTTAGTTTTCTATTTGCCCCTTTACAAGTAAAAAGGATACAGTAGTTTTAAGTTTATATAACTAGACTTATAAATATATGTACACTTTACCCTTATTCTTACTCATTATTGCATTTAGTGTTCTTTAGCACTGTAGAGAATAGCATGGTTTATGTTCTCCGCTACAAAAATGATGTAAGATGGTTCGAAATTTAACTACACTAAAGTACTACTGATGACACTTCAGGGTAATCTTACTGATGACACCAAAACATATCAGTACTTAGTTTAGTAAATTTTAAGCTGTAGAGATCTGAAATACAAAGTAAGTACTACTGACGCAAAAAGTTCCATATGAAAGTGTCTTACATCAAACTGCAGGTTAGAGAAGTAACTTAAAAGGTTAACCGGAGTACAGATGAATTAATTTACTAAGTTTCCAACACATTTTCGAAAATTAAGTTAAATATGTTTTGGCAATAATATGGAGATGTAATTAAGAGATACCTATTAAATACAAAAGGTCTGAAAGAGCAGAACAACTAGGGCCTCCTGTGAGCCAAATCATTAGAGGGTCATCTTTCGGGTTCCCTTCAGACTCAATGAAGTAGTAAAACAACTGCACATCCTCAGATTCTCCAACTCCAATGTAACTTAAACCATATTGTTTTGTTTAGAATTAGTATATCTACTATACTATATAGCAAAGGAAAATAATCATATAGAAACAGATTCTATTATAAAGTTCATGAGCTTACCCAGTTTCAAGTGTAAAAGGAAGATCACCAACCAAGCCTGGCAATGTCTTAACCAAAAACTGTGACTCGGTAACCTCCACGCTGCTAACTATCAGAACAAATAATATAAGCAGCATTGGACTTGCTAGTCTGCTGAACTTGTTAAAGAGGTTCTGAGATTGAAAATGAGATTGTGATCGTTGTCTTATTGTGTATCTAAGAAATAAAACCATCCTCTGCTTGCGTACCTGCTATTTATTAAAACCCGTGGTTGTAAAAGACTCAGAAAATCTTAAGTTAATTAGTAAGTATTGCAAGAAGAAGGATCCGAATATTACATTACCATGTGTTCCAAATGTTTTGCGAAAGTACCGTCTAAACAAAGTTAGAAACGAGGGCAAAATCTATAAATACTCTATGTACTAACCAAAACAACTCATTATGCTTTATGAACTTTTAAACCACTCATTATGCTCTTAAAAATCTTACACGTTAGTCCCGGCTGCAGAATCTAGCAGCGTCTATCCTTTTGCCTAATGGTCATTTGTTTTTAGGGTTATCTCTTTGCAGCGTCTATCATTTTGTAAGTTTTATCCGTGTTTATAAGTCTTCAACCGTTTTTATACGTTTTCGTTTGTTTTTACACTTTTTCATCCGTTTTTATATGTTTTCGTCCGTTTTCTTATGCTTTCATATGTTTTCGTCTGTCCGTTTTCATCCGTTTTTATACATTTTTTTTCTTTTTTCATACGGTTTCATCCGTTTTTGTACGTTTTATACATTTCCATCCGTTTTTATATATTTCCGTCCATTTTTATACACTTCCGTCATTTTTATACATTTCATCCGTTTTTATACATTTTTATATGAAAACGTATGAAAATTGATGAAAAAGTATAAAAACGGACGAAAATGTATATATAAAATAGATAAAAACATATAAAAACGGATGAAAACGTATGAAAACAGACGAAAACATATAAAAACGGACTAAAACATATGAAAACGGACGAAAACGTATGAAAATACATAGAAACATATGAAAACGTATAAAAACTGATAAAAACGACCATTAGGCAAAAGGATAAACGCTGCAAGATGCTGCAACTATAGGGACTAACGTGTAAGATTTTTTAGAGCATAATGAGTGGCTTAAAAGTTCATAAAGCATAATGAGTTGTTTTGGTTAGTACATAGAATATTTATAGATTTTGCCCTAGAAATAAACATGTGTGTCGTGTCGTGATTTAAGCTTAACCAATTGTTTTTACAATTTAAGCTTATCATGTGTGTCGTGTCATTTATCACATTTAGAGTGTGCTTGGCTGAATGTATTGAAGGGTAAGAAATGGCAAAGATAATGATTAATGATGCTTGGTTGATTATAATGGAATGGAGCATTACCCAAAACAGGGTAATCAACCATTACTTAACAAAATGGGGGTTATGGCATTGCAATTTGCATTCCTTAGTATTCTTATTATCTTTGCCATTGACATTCCTTGGCATTACATTATAGACAAATAGTACAACTCAAAACTTAACCATTTGAGCTGCCACTAATTTATTTGCCAAACACACTCAAGTTACTGTAAATTCTTAACTAGTAGTTGCTATACCATCTTAACGGAACCGTGATTATAGTCGCCATTTCCAGGAAAAAAAATGTTCAAAACGCGAGTAAGCAAGTTGCTTTTACATATACTACTGTGTTGACACTCCATGTATCCATTGAAACGTAAGTGATGGAGTTACTTAACAACAGAAAAAGTGATGTAATATTCAGGGCTGTCTCATGAATTTATGAAAATTTTGAGGGCCGTCTCATTAATTTATGAAATTTTTGAGAGCCCTGGACGAAATTAAATAATGAGGCCCTTCTATAAGGAATGTTATATATAAAGTGTCACCATTTATAAGATATAATACAATTAGTTAGCTAAACGTTCTAACACATTACTCATTTAATATACTTTCTCATCTAAATACTTTTTTCTTTGTGAAAAATATGCATACACATGCACATAATTATTAACGGTGCAAATTTTGAGGCCCTTAAAAATTTTGGGGCCCTCTGCGGTCGCTCAACTTGCACACCCTCAAAGCCGGCCCTGGTAATATTACCTTGTGAAGTGCAAGTGAAATAATGGCTAGATCATCACCTGTGACATGATGACTTCAAGCTTAAAGATCTTCTTATTTATGCACTTTTCTTTGTAATAGTTTGTGATACGATCTGATCTATATTTTGATATCAAGAAACAGTTAAAGATTCGACATTACTAGCTTGTAGGACATAATTATTAAATTATAATGTGTAAACACGAGGGTCACGAGTTGATTTGATGATATCGAATATATAATATGTTAATATAATATGCTGTACTAATGACCATATAAAAATGGCCAATTATACACAAGGGTCACGAGTTAACATCTCGTATGATTTGATGAAATCTAATATATAATTTTTTAATATGATATGTTTTACTAATGACCATATAAAAATGGCCAATTATGCACGAGGGTCCTGATTTGATGAAATCTAATATATAATTTGTTAGAGTAATATAATATGGTGTACTAATGACCATATAAAAATGGCCAATTATACACGAGGGTCGCGATCGAACATTTCGTACAGTTTAATGAAATCGAATATATAATTTGTTAATGGGAAAATCATCCATGCAATCAACTGCAGAAAAATAATCCCTGCTACTACATATAAAAATGGCTTGAGTCGTGAGTTAACATTTCTATGATTTGAGAATATATAATTTGTTAATATAATATGTTATACTAATGACCATATGAATAGTTTAGGGTGCGTTTAATTGGGGAAAACACAATTGTTTTTCACAAAATGTTTTGTCGATAACAAGGAAAATAAAGATCTCGTTCAAATCAGCGTTTTCCAACAAAATGTTTATTAATTTTAAAAAAAATAAAAAATAAAAAATAAAAAATCATGTGATATACAATTCAAATATAAAATTCTAAAAGTAATGAATAAATGAAAGTTTCGTTGATATATAGCCGTGTCTACTAATCTTCTCGCAGCTTTATGCATTTGTGTCTTTACTCTTTATTTCTTTATCATAACTTTCTTCTCGCTAAATAGTATGTACAAAATATATGTGCACTCTTCACATTGCTCATTATACCCGCACCTATAACTACAACCAATTAATAAATGAATTATTTAATCAGAACATCTAACAAAACATATATGCACAATGTATTTCTGACTTGTGCACATAAGACCACATTCTTGACTTCTTTGAAAAATTAATACAACCTTAAAACACAAAATACAAGTGCACTTTTAAATCAAAACTAAAAACATATATTCACTTTTAATACATTTAAAATTAAAAACTGTACAAAAGGCATCAAATTAACTAAATACCGTAAAAACACATATGCATTCTCAATAACACATATGCCCACTGCTTTTAAAGGTTGCTTAAATAATTCGTAATTCACTTTACATTAAAGTATGGCATTTGACTAAACCTCATGAACAGTTTATCATAGTTATTTAAGTTTAATGGTTTCACAATTAAAATTCATACTAGTTAACTAGAGGATACAGAAACTCAGAAAGCACCTATACGATATTACATTCTTTATGATAGAATCAAACCTAATCAAAATGAAGATTTGAAACATGAGGTTTCTAAAGAGGAGATTAAAAGGGCGGTGTGCGATTGTGGTATCGATAAAGCTCCTGGGCCGGATGCTTTTACTTTTAGCTTTTATCGTCGGTATTGGAATCTTATTGAAAGTGATGTTGTCGATGTTGTCTCATGTTTTTTTCAGCAAGGGACGATTCCGAAAGGAGGTAACTCTTCTTTTATTACTCTAATTCCTAAAGTTTCAAATGCTAATATGGTCAAAGATTTTAGACGTATCAGTCTAATTGGGAGTTTGTATAAAATCATTGCAAAGATATTGGCAAATCGTCTAGTTATGGTTTTAGGTGACCTTGTCAATGAGATTCAATCTGCATTTGTAGCGGATACACAAATTCTTGATGGTCCATTTATTTTGAATGAACTCGTCCAATGGTGTAAAAAGAAGAAGAAACAAGTTATGATTTTTAAGGTTGATTTTGAAAAGGCTTATGATTCGGTTAGATGGGATGTCTTTGATGACATATTGAAGAAGTTTGGGTTTGGAGAGAAATGGTGTAAGTGGATCCAAAGCTGTCTTCATTCTTCTAGGGTTCCGGTCATTGTGAATGGAAGTCCTACGAAGGAATTGCAATTTTACAAAGGTCTTAAACAGGGTGATCCGCTTTCCCCTTTCTTATTTATCTTGGTCATGAAAAGCTTACATCTTTCGTTTCAAAGAGTGGTGGATGCAGGTTTATTCAAAGGGATTATGGTGACCCCTTCACTTCATATTTTACATTTGTTTTATGCTGATGATTCTATATTCAGGGGTCAGTGGAATCAATCTAATATTGATACTATAATTCATGTGTTGGAAGTTTTTCACCATGCTTCGGGTCTTCGTATCGACATGAATAAAAGTAAGTTGATGGGTATTTCTGTGGACATTAGCAAGGTGGAACAGGCTATTGCAAAGATCGGATGTATGATTCTCAAAACTCCGTTTACATATTTAGGATCAAGAGTGGGTGGCCTCATGTCACGAATACAATCTTGGAATGATATAGTTGAGAGTATGGTATCTCGTTTATCAAGATGGAAATTAAAGACTCTTTCAATAGGAGGAAGATTAACTCTTCTTAAATTGGTGTTAGGCGCGATTCCATTTTTAATACCCGTATAGGAGGTCTACTTTCAATTTCGTATTAATATGGCCACTTTTTGACCGGCTACCGGGTGAACCGGCTAAAATGTTCCCAACCTGTGACGTGGAACAAATGTTGAGTTTTTTCTTTTTTTGTTAATACCAACGTGGAAATTCCAACTCAATAAACCCTCTAACATAACTTTTCCCCCCCTAAAATCATTTTCCCCCAAACCGTGTATCCCCAAATCCACCCAAACCCTAATTCATCTAACTTCAAAATTGACCCAATCCATGAAGAAGATATCAATTATTGTTCATCACGAAGGCACATTTACATCTGATCCATTGGAGTACACCGATGGATCTGTTGATATTGTTGAGGATGTAGATTTGGGTAAGTGTAACCACTCAAGGCTGATGCAGATAGTCAAGGATTGTTGTTTGTTTCCTGTTCATGGTATGTATTTTTGTGCTCCTAAACAAGATTTGCAAACACATTTGAAACCTTTAAGGAATGATAGTGAGTTAGCAAATTTTGTCAAATTAGCTTTTGACAATGGTTGTAAGGTAGAACTTTATGTTGAACATCATGGTTATGATGTGTTAGAAGAAGTCCATATAGATACAAGTGAATCAGAAGATGAGGGTTTTGAATCTGAAATTGAATTAGAAAACTTAGAAGAATATGTAGGACCAGAACATGTAGGTGAAGAGGATGTGGTGATTCCAAAGATAGAACTTAAGGACCCTTTTCTAATCAAGTTAGTTGGTGGTAAGTACATTAGGGATGATGATGTTAGTAGTTCTGCTAACTTAGGTCAAGGTGATCATAGTGCTTCTAGGGAAAATGAAGCTGAGTGATTGGCTCCAAATGGTCAACCTAAATTGACCAGGGATGGTCAACAAGGTCAAACTGCCTAAGAGTCAATCTTCGCGAAAGTATAAGGTTTCCCCGGGTCGTTATGTCCCGACGAGGTGTGAATTGTTATCAAACGGGTTGTGATCGGGTGAATCTGGACGGGAAAGGGGTTGTGAATTATTTGAACTAAGGAATATACAAAGAAATAGCTTAAACAAGCTATATAGATGATTACGTGAAAGTTAGATACCTAAAAACGTTTAATAACTAAAAACGTATACGTTCAGATTAAATTTACGCGAACGTACAAAATAAAACGCGAGTTTTAAAGAAATAAAATACTTACAGATATGAAAATTACATTTTTACAATCCTAATAATAAAAGAAATTTTTTAGAAAATTAAAATTAAATTTTACACTATTTAATTAATTATTATTAATTAATTACTATTTTCCTATTTACTTTTAATTATTTAAAATACCCTAAAATACAAATAATAAGGAAATTAACCTAGAAAAATAAAAATTTAATTTGGAAAAATCTAAAATAATATAAAACTAATTTTGAAACTAAAAATATATTTTTGAGACTTTTTAAATAATTATTATTAATTAATAAAAACTAATATTAATTATTAAAAATACTAAATGAAAAGGGAAAACTATGAAAAAATTACAGAAATTATTTTATAACTATAGGAACCTAGGAAAATTATAAAAATGAGAAGTGCTTTTTGAAAAAGCTGAAAATAAGCTAAAAAGCTTAAATAGAAGCTATCACTTTTTGAAAAATGCTTTTTCTTTGAATTTTCTTTTACAAAACTCTTAAGCTACTGAGAATATGAAACTTTAATGAAGACAAAAAGTTTGGAACATGAGAATAAGCTCAGTGAGAGCTTAAGAGCTTATCAGCTTGAGCTTTTTGGCTCAACTTGATGTTTCAAGCTCAAATAAGCTATCCATAAGCTATTAAACTAGGACCAAAGGAAAAAAATAAGATAAACTCAAGTTAGATGTACAGGAATTAAGCTAAAGGGACAAGAAAGAAGCACAGATAAGCTTAAATAAGCTAATAAGCAAAGCACTTTGCCCTGTTTGAACAGCAGGCCTGCAGTGAACTTATAGGGACAATTTGAGCTTATGAAATAAGCTAAAAAGCACAACTTAAATACTGAAATAGCAAGCAGGGTTGAAGAGCTATTCAAGGAACCTAAATTCACAGGATAAGACCCACACACAAGCTCACAATGAGCTTATGAAAAGCACTTGAAACACTGATCAATCAGTGTGATTGAATCAGTGTATGCAACTATAAGACCAAAAACAAGCAGTCAAATAAGCAATAAAATGGAAAATGAGCACATGCATAGAGAGACTGAACAACAGGCTTTCCAAATCATCAACAAGCTTAAGCTAAAGTACTCTAATGGACAAGCTACATGCAAATAAAAAAAATTGCTTAAACAAACAAGTCCCCTGATGCAGGGTAGGCCAATGAGTGGACAGGCCAAAGATAAGCTTATCAATAAGCTTATTTCAAGGGTATTAAGGGTAATCATGCAGGGGGTATGCTAGGGGGTGCCTGAATAAACTAATGGGGGTAGATAAGCAGGGACAAAGCCTGATAAGCACTTAAATAAGCTAATCAAACACACTGCAGCCTAACTAGCTATGAGGGTATATAAACAGGTCTAAAAATCTATTAGGAAAAATTATGAAAAATAAAACAAAAATAGTAACATGGGAACAAGCTCACCAAGAAGCTGCAAATCCATTTTGAAGACCTGAGAGCTTGAAACAGAGAAACTAAAAATGTTTGTTTGGGGGCCTGTGGAATAGGTATGGTGTAGGGCTGCAAACTTAAACAAACAGCCAACTTGAAAGCCACATTTCAATGATCAAATGGTGTCCAAATCCAAAAGTTCTTTTTGTTATAGATTCACAAGCTACCAAAGTTTACAAAACAACAAGTTTCATCTATTTCCAATTAGAAACAAACATTACAGAGGCATTGGAATGTTGTCTCATTTTGACAGTATGCAATTTGACTTTTTAAAGATTTTGACAAAAGTTGACTTTGATGAATTATCAAAGACCCTAGCTGATTCATTGTGTTAAATCAAACCTAAATGGAACTACTTTCAACAACCTAAATCATATTTGAACTAGAGTAAAGGATTTGATACTCAGATTTAATGACAGCTTAGCTGTTAAGATTTTATGGTGCAATCTTGACTTTTCTTTTAAAATGAACAAAGTAGAGGCTGTGTTGAACTAATAATGACCTAAGAACAATGAACTAGCAAACCTTAACCTTCACTAACAACAGTAACTCAGCAGTTCAAGCAATGCCAAACACCCCTTCACAGGGGACTGCTTGATCTTTTTACACTAAAAATCGATTTTTAAAACTGAAAGTTGCAAGTAAGTGATGTATTAAGCAATAATTAAACTAGAGGAGCAATAGTGAATCAAGAAATAAGCATTAAAATAAGCTAACAAACTACAACTGATTTTGTGGATTTGGTGATACTTTTAAGAACTTAAATACATAACTTGAAAAACAGTTACTAAGGACACACAAAAACTCACAATAAGCTATGTAAGCTTACATGAGCTTATGCAACAGCACAAAAGCTTATGTGAGAATATTAACTTAAAAGTAAAAAACTGAGATGTAAACTTTGAACTAGAGATTAAAGAGTAAATGTAAATTTTATTGATACTACTGAGTTACCATCTAAAACAGGAATATAATGGATTAATACTGAAATAAAAACCACCCTAATTAAAGATTACAACAAGCTATTCCTACTCTTAACCTAATAACTCCCTAACTCCTCCTTCCTGACTTCTCCTTCTTTATATATGGGTGTCTTTAGGGTTTGTGTGGCCCTATGAACAAATCCCACCACCATTTAGGGCCATTGGATGAGCAAATTTTATCCCGGCCGTTCAATTGCTTTTGGCGGGAAAAATAGATACAAGCAAGTTGGGGAGGTATTGACTTGGCAGGGGTGGTTTGGATTGTTGTGGTGGAAAGTTAGTGTAGGTGGAGTGTTGGCAGAGGAGGGGGGATGGAAGTGTGATGATTGTGTTTGGTTTTGCAGGTCTTAGCAGGCTAGGGGAAGAGGTAGGGGGTGAGGTGGAGTAGTCAAACGGGGTCAAACCTGGGAGGGAGTATTATTTGTTGGTGGGCTGGTGTTGGTGATTGGGCCAAGGAAGGGTATGTGGGCTGGATCAGGATGGTGGATTGGAATGTTGGGTTTGTTTGTTTAGTTTAAGCTTATGAAAAACACAAGGACCATACATGTAAATTTCTGAATTAAAAGGGTGGGTTGTGTCAATCTGCCAAAGCTTATTCCAAGGACCTTACTTGCTATATTCCATACTCCAAGGACCATAAAGGTTATTTTTCACTTTTACACCTCCAGGGGTATTTTCTGCCAAAGTTGCAAAGTCCAGGGACCAAACATGTAATTTCACTAAACTTGTCACCCAAGGAACATTCCTGCCAAAGATTAATAGCAATGGGACCAAAATTGTATTTTCATTCAAAAATATCCCACCAGGGACCAATTCTGCCAAATTATGAAGTTTAGGGACCAATTTTGTAAATTTCTCAAAACTTTTAGAATTTTTCACCAAAGGACTAAATATGACAACTTATGATTTCAAAAGGACCTTTGGTGATAATTTTCCATATTTTGAATAACCAGGGACTAGTTTTGTCAATTTTTGAAAGTTGGGGGACTGAAACTGCCAATTTTGCAAACTTTGTACGTTTTTCATTTGTTTTTACTCATTTTGCATCTAAAACATATAAAACACAATTTTGAAATATTTTTAGTATTTTGATGCATTTCTGAGTGTTTTTGTATGTTTTGCAGTTCAGATATGACGAAAAATGATGAGTGTTTGAACACTCATCAATCCCCCACACTAAAATATTGCTAGTCCCTAGCAATAAACTGTTTTGAAAATTTTAATGGATTTTAAACTCTTTACCAAAAATCATCACTTTTGGAGTAGCCAGATGTATCGATTCAAGTAAGAACTATGGTCCACCTGATAACCATGTGATTTTGAGAAAACCACCAACTGTAAACGGATTTGATTAGTCTTTACCAAAAGCCGTTTGCTTCTGGACTAGCCAACTCTTGATGGAATAGTCAACATCTTGGTGAGCTGATTACCAATTATGGTTTTTCCACTGCCTTTACCACAAGCCATAATCTTACGGGCTAGCCAACTCATTCACTTTTTTGGATATGGCGAGTTGAGGTACCATACAATTTTGGGCAAATTGCGAGCCGTCAACGGATTTGATGTATCTTTACCAAGAGCCGTTTGCTCCTGTATTAGCCAATCCTTTTGTCGTTTAGACATGGCGGACTGATAACAACAAAAATTTTGAAGCACAAGTGATTTTTTTTTAAAAAAATTTTTGAAATTTTGGCCAAAAACGGGGGTACTAGATAGTAAAATGTGATAAAATTCGCTAGAATACCCCCCACACTTAGAATGAATATTGTCCTCAATATTTAAAGTCCCGGCTATTATGTCGACTCTTTGAACGTAAAAGGGCAACATTACAAGCTAAATGTGGAAAAACCAGTTTGTATTTTCACTTTATAAGCAACCACAGTAGGGGTAACACCCCCACACTTAGGGTGAAAACCCTAAGTACATGCTACTATTTTTGTTTACCGAGTCGCTAGCTTGACTCGACCCCGAATTCATTTGTCCTTGGGGAAGCATGATGTGGAAGAAACAATCTCAATCGGACTTTCATTCAAGATGTTTGGACAAACATTTGAAGCACGTGAAAGTTCCACACCGATGAGATAAGTAGACCCTGGATTAAAATAGTATAAACTATAAGCGGTGATGCCGGGGTCAAAGATAATGTCTTCAGTCCCGAAGGAGTGAAGAACAGGAGAAGTTACCCGGTAGGTGAAGAATGGGAGAAAGATCTTGATGACAATCAAGATAAAGTCATCATCATCAGAAAGAGAATCCATAATTGGAGTATCATGTATCTCATTGTTTAAGCTCGTATAATCTAGACATATGGGTGGGAGGGTTGGGATTTTGATATCAATCAAATTCTCAAGGTTGAGAATATTTCCCTCCAGAACACAAAGATCATCTTTGTCTAGATCAAAGTAAAAATTATCATACTCCGGTGGGGATATGATATGAGTGAGTTCACCGGAGAACTCCTCAAAGGTGAATAAATCATATTCGGGGAGAGAAATTTTAGAATGAGAAGTGGTATTGCCACCAATCTTCTCTCCCATATGATCAAAGGTAAAGGCTTCAAACTCCGGAATAGGATCATCGGAGAAAATGTCACTATCCTTAATCGAGATAGGAGATGAAATAGGTTTCATATTGAAAGCCTCGATTTTAGAAATGAGGAGATCGAAATTCAATAATGTTGCACGAAGTGCTTCATCCTTGATTTCAGTGTCAATCTCATCATTCTCTTCTTCTAAGCTAACTAGCTTAGAAGGTAATTCTTCCATAAAAACGATGTCTCCACAAGATAACGAATCGTCATTAGTAGAATCGGAGAACATCTCAACATGATCAGTCGGGAAGACAAGAGGAGGAGGGATATCACACAAATGATCAAGAATTCCCTGTGACTCTCTTGGGATTGAGACAAGGTTCTCAACACTAGACTTTATGAATTCGTCCGATTCCCTTTCAGGAACAGTGTCAAGATGCTCGTCCCCCATGATCAGAGAGTGAGTGGGAACCTCGGGTGTGATAAGAGTGGGTTGAGATGGAATCTCAACTGATGGAATTTCATCTGATGAACTGGATGAATCTTTATAAAATTGAAGAATATCAAGGATATCCTCATCATCACTGTCATCAGGAATGAAACGGAATCGAGAGCTAGATCTGGCTGCTTTTCTTTTGCTATTGATTCCCTAATAGATCTTTCATAAGCATCCTGGGAATTTATTTTAGCAGCCTGTTCTTCAGCTAACAATTCTTCCATCGATTTTTGGTTTGGATTATCTGGGGTATGTGTAATTCCTTTCAAATCTTTCACTAAATCCAAAAGATCAAGGAGAAGACATTGAGGAATTGGCTGAGGTAGAGGTTCGTCATAATACGATGTGTCACAATTGTTACAAGGAAATGGATTCCTTGTTTGACAATCGGAGCTGAAGTGTGGACCTCCACATTAATCACAACAGTAAAACTGATGTGGCTGTGAGTCGTATGTGCTAGAGTCATAATTGTTATCAGGAAACTGCTCATAGACAAGCGTGTTCCCGATTGACAATCAGAACTGTAGTGTGAACCACCACAGTACTCACAACAGTAAAACTGTTGAGTCTCATGGTGTGGTAGCTGATGGAATAAATCAGTGGTGTCATGGTAGGAATAGGGATCTTGGTTATAGACAGACCCGTTTCCTGACTCTACCATGCCACAACTAGGGCAATTACCACCATTATAAGAATTACCACACCATTGGCAAATAAGAAAGTGTGGATGAGACATAGAAAGAATCAAATGTGTATAGAGGGGTAGGGATAAAGAATCAAAAAGGTAGGAGGGTAAAGATGGATATTTTTGTGGTTTTTGAAAAACATTTTATAAGAAAGAAAATCTTTTTGTGTTTTTGTGTTTGTTGAAAACTAATTTTAAAAAGTTTTCGTGAACTGTTTTGTTTTGATAATAAGAAAATATGAACAAAGGATGGTAAATATACAATGAGTGTATACCCAGATTCACTAATCTGTAAAACCGTTTAGAATACGCGCATGACCTCCCCGGCAGCGGCGCCAAAATTTGATTGGCTCCAAACGGTCAACCTAAATTGACCAGGGATGGTCAACAAGGTCAAACTGCCTAAGAGTCAATCTCCGCGGAAGTATAGGGTTTCCCCGGGTCGTTATGTCCCGACGAGGTGTGAATTGTTATCAAACGGGTTGTGATCGGGTGAATCTGGACGGGAAAGGGGTTGTGAATTATTTGAACTAAGGAATATACGAAGAAATAGCTTAAACAAGCTATATAAATGATTACGTGAAAGTTAGATACCTAAAAACGTTTAATAACTAAGAACGTATACGTTCAGATTATATTTACGCGAACGTACAAAATAAAACGCGAGTTTTAAAGAAATAAAATACTTACAGATATGAAAATTACATTTTTATAATCCTAATAATAAAAGAAAATTTTTAGAAAATTAAAATTAAATTTTACACTATTTAATTAATTATTATTAATTAATTACTATTTTCCTATTTACTTTTAATTATTTAAAATACCCTAAAATACAAATAATAAGGAAATTAACCTAGAAAAATAAAATTTTAATTCGGAAAAATCTAAAATAATATAAAACTAATTTTGAAACTGAAAATATATTTTTGAGACTTTTTAAATAATTATTATTAATTATTAACTAATTATTAATTAATAAAAACTAATATTAATTATTAAAAATACTAAATGAAAAGGGAAAAATATGAAAAAATTACAGAAATTATTTTTTAACTATAGGAACCTAGGAAAATTATAAAAATGAGAAGTGCTTTTTGAAAAAGCTAAAAATAAGCTAAAAAGCTTAAATAGAAGCTATCACTTTTTGAAAATTGCTTTTTCTTTGAATTTTCTATTACAAAACTCTTAAGCTACTGAGAATATGAAACTTTAATGAAGACAAAAAGTTTGGAACATGAGAATAAGCTCAGTGAGAGCTTAAGAGCTTATCAGCTTGAGCTTTTTGGCTCAACTTGATGTTTCAAGCTCAAATAAGCTATCCATAAGCTATTAAACTGGGACCAAAGGAAAAATAAGATAAACTCAAGTTAGATGTACAGGAATTAAGTTAAAGGGACAAGAAAGAAGCACATATAAGCTTGAATAAGCTAATAAGCAAACCACTTCGCCCTGTTTGAACAGCAAGCCTGCAGTGAACTTATAGGGACAATTTGAGCTTATGAAATAAGCTAAAAAGCACAACTTAAAGACTGAAATAGCAAGCAGGGTTGAAGAGCTATTCAAGGAACCTAAATTCACAGGATAAGACCCACACACAAGCTCACAATGAGCTTATGAAAAGCACTTGATACACTGATCAATCAGTGTATGCAACTATAAGACCAAAAACAAGTAGTCAAATAAGCAATAAAATGGAAAATGAGCACATGCATAGAGAGACTGAACAACAGGCTTTCCAAATCATCAACAAGCTTAAGCTAAAGTACTCTAACGGACAAGCTACATGCAAATAAAAAAAATTGCTTAAACAAACAAGTCCCCTGATGCAGGGAAGGCCAATGAGTGGACAGGCCAAAGATAAGCTTATCAATAAGCTTATTTTAAGGGTATTAAGGGTAATCATGCAGGGGGTATGCTAGGGGGTGCCTGAATAAACTAATGGGGGTAGATAAGCAGGGACAAAGCCTAATAAGCACTTAAATAAGCTAATCAAACACACTGCAGCCTAACTAGCTATGAGGGTATATAAATAGGTCTAAAAATCTATTAGGAAAAATTATGAAAAATAAAACAAAAATAGTAACATGGGAACAAGCTCACCAAGAAGCTGCAAATCCATTTTGAAGACCTGAGAGCTTGAAACAGAGAAACTAAAAATGTTTGTTTGGGGGCCTGTGGAATAGGTATGGTGTAGGGCTGCAAACTTAAACAAACAGGCAACTTGAAAGCCACATTTCAATGATCAAATGGTGTCCAAATCCAAAAGTTCTTTTTTGTTATAGATTCACAAGCTACCAAAGTTTACAAAAACACAAGTTTCATCTATTTCCAATTAGAAACAAACATTACAGAGGCATTGGAATGTTGTCCCAATTTGACAGTATGCAATTTGACTTTTTAAAGATTTTGACAAAAGTTGACTTTGATGAATTATCACAGACCCTAGCTGATTCATTGTGTTAAATCAAACCTAAATGGAACTACTTTCAACAACCTAAACCATATTTGAACTAGAGTAAAGGATTTGATACTCAGATTTAATGACAACTTAGCTGTTAAGATTTTATGGTGCAATCTTGACTTTTCTTTTAAAATGAACAAAGTAGAGGCTGTGTTGAACTAATAATGACCTAAGAACAATGAACTAGCAAACCTTAACCTTCACTAACAACAGTAACTCAGCAGTTCAAGCAATGCCAAACACCCCTTCACAGGGGACTGCTTGATCTTTTTACACTAAAAATTGATTTTTAAAACTGAAAGTTTCAAGTAAGTGATGTATTAAGCAATAATTAAACTAGAGGAGCAATCGTGAATCAAGAAATAAGCATTAAAATAAGCTAACTAACTACAACTGATTTTGTGGATTTGGTGATACTTTTAAGAACTTAAATACATAACGTGAAAAACAGTTACTAAGGACACACAAAAACTCACAATAAGCTATATAAGCTTACATGAGCTTATCCAACAGCACAAAAGCTTTTGTGAGAATATTAACTTAAAAGTAAAAAACTAAGATGTAAACTTTGAACTAGAGATTAAAGAGTAAATGTAAATTTTATTGATACTACTGAGTTACAATCTAAAACAGGAATATAATGGATTAATACTGAAATAAAAACCACCCTAATTAAAGATTACAACAAGCTATTCCTACTCTTAACCTAATAACTCCCTAACTCCTCCTTCCTGACTTCTCCTTCTTTATATATGGGTGTCTTTAGGGTTTGTGTGGCCCTATGAACAAATCCCACCACCATTTAGGGCCATTGGATGAGCAAATTTTATCCTGGCCGTTCAATTGGTTTTGGCGGGAAAAATAGATACAAGCAAGTTGGGGAGGTATTGACTTGGCAAGGGTGGTTTGGATTGTTGTGGTGGAAAGTTAGTGTAGGTGGAGTGTTGGCAGAGGAGGGGGGATGGAAGTGTGATGATTGTGTTTGGTTTTGCATGTCTTGGCAGGCTAGGGGAAGAGGTAGGGGTGAGGTGGAGTAGTCAAACGGGGTCAAACCTGGGAGGGAGTATTATTTGTTGGTGGGCTGGTGTTGGTGATTGGGCCAAGGAAGGGTATGTGGGCTGGATCAGGATGGTGGATTGGAATGTTGGGTTTGTTTGTTTAGTTTAAGCTTATGAAAAACACAAGGACCATACATGTAAATTTTTGAATTAAAAGGGTGGGTTGTGTCAATCTGCCAAAGCTTATTCCAAGGACCTTACTTGCTATATTCCATACTCCAAGGACCATAAAGGTTATTTTTCACTTTTACACCTCCAGGGGTATTTTCTGCCAAAGTTGCAAAGTCCAGGGACCAAACATGTAATTTCACTAAACTTGTCACCCAAGAAACATCCTGCCAAAGATTAATAGCACAAGGACCAAAATTGATTTTTCATTAAAAAATATCCCACCAGGGACCAATTCTGCCAAATTATGAAGTTTAGGGACCAATTTTGTAAATTTCTCAAAACTTTTAGAATTTTTCACCAAAGAACTAAATATGACAACTTATGATTTCAAAAGGACCTTTGGTGATAAATTTCCATATTTTGAATGACCAGGGACTAGTTTTGTCAATTTTTGAAAGTTAGGGGACTGAAACTGCCAATTTTGCAAACTTCGTACGTTTTTCATTTGTTTTTACTCATTTTGCATCTAAAACATATAAAACACAATTTTGAAATATTTTTAGTATTTTGATGCATTTCTGAGTGTTTTTGTATGTTTTGCAGTTCAGATATGACCAAAAATGATGAGTGTTTGAGCACTCATCACTGAGCAAATAGAAGTTGATGATAGATTCAAGGTGAAAGAAGGTTACTCTTACCCTGTTTTTGATCCTAATGTCCCATGGGATGAGATGTCCCCATTATTGGGTATGAGATTTGAGCACCCTGACCAACTTAAAGAGTGTTTGGTTAACTATGGGGTAAAACATGGATATCAGTTATGGTTTCAGAGGAATGATTATAGAAATTTAGCAGTTTTGTGTGGAAGAAATGTGGAAGAAGGTAGGTGTGCTAGCCAAAAAGGTAAACAAAAGGTTGATGAGGACATAGGTATACCCAAGGGCAAGCAATCAAAGTCACCTAAGTCTAAGTGTAAGAGTAAGTCACCTAAGGGCAAGCAATCCAAGTCACCTAAGTCTAAGTGTAAGAGTAAGTCACCTAAGGGCAAGAAATCCAAATCAGAAACAGGTTGTACATTTAGATTATGGGCAGGATGGATGCAAGATGAGGCAAGTTTCCAAATCAAAACATTGATTCCTACTCACTCATGTTCAAGGAATTATGATCTGGGGTCATTGGTTACTTACAAGTGGCTAGCAAAACAGTTGGCACATGAGGTTGTAAGAAATCTTAAGATAAGTTACAGGCAGATGCAAGCAGATGCTAAAGAGAAGTTTAGGATAAATGTAAGTGTAGGAATGTGTAAAAGGGCAAAGCAGAGGGCAGTTTATGATCATGAAGGAGGTCTGATAGATCACTATGCAAGGTTATGGGACTACAGAGAACAGATCTTGACAACCAATCCTGGTTCTTCTGTTCACTTAGATGTGGACACTAGGGATGATGGGAAAACAGTGTTCAACAGGATGTATGTCTGCTTCAAAGGTATAATTTGTTACAATTGTAATAGTATTTTATAACTTTTATTCATTGTTTGTAGTATAATTTTTTATTTTTATTCAATAGCCATGAAAGAAGGATGGGTATCATGCAGAAGAGTCATCTGAGAGGATCAGGAATCAAAAAAGGAAACAAGACCCAAATGCTCCTGGCCACCATCCAGATACAGCACTTGATGTTTTAGAATGAAGAATGGAGAAAGGATAAAAAGGTTGCAGACCCCAAAAGACCATGTTTTGTTTGACACAATGTAGTGGGTCTGTATTTAAACAATACTTTTATGTTTTCTAGTTACTATGGACCACTTTATGTTTCTATGGGTCACTTTAAACAATATGACCGCAATGTTCTGTATTGACTATTATTATCTATGCAATGGGTCACTTTATGTTTATGTGGGTCACATTATGTTTCTTCCCATTGTTTAAATAATCAGACACATGCATCAACACATTACAGATATATTAATATATATATTTCATAGATAGCAAAGGAAATTACATCAACAGAGATAATCTAAACAACCCATAATACCTTACATTCAATAATACATTACATTAAACCATTAACATAAACCTAAAACATACAGATCCTACCATTCACATAATACCTTACATACCAATATCAAACACCTTAAAAAACAGCTTAAAACATCCTCTTTGCCAGCTTCATCTATACAAACACCTCAAAATCCATCCATCCCTAAAACCATTATGATCATTTGGCTAGGAAGGACATCACAAACATGACCAAAATAAACACAATCACTGCTTTCTTGTAGCATTCACCAGTGGTAGTTCTTTCATTGAGTTCCAACTCCAAATCATGAATCCTTGCCCTGTATGTGTACTCTTGCACTTGCATTTCTCTCCTTAACTGTTGAACTTGAGTATAAAGGCTATGCATTTCATTTTTGTAGTAACCATAGCGTATCTCAGGATCAAGAAAGAAGTAGAACCTGCATTGTCTACCTGAATCCTAAAAGTAACACAATGACAACAACAATTAACTCAAACACAATCAAAAAACATGAAAATTATTGCTTTTCTTACACTTGGGTTAGGGCAGCATAAGAATCGTCTAGCTGGGTTTGTAGGATTTCGTGATGTTCTTTCAACAGCAGGCAAGGGACAGAAGCAATGGGTGGGTATAGGTCGAATCCAATTTGATGATGAAGATGATGAAGACATTGTTAATTGTGTTTGGATTTAGGGTTATTAATTTGGGTAAAAAAATTAGGGTTTTAATTTGGGGGAGAAAGGGGACATTTATAAGTAAAAAACATATGGGGACCAACGGTTACATTTTTGGTGTCTGGACATGCCACGTCAGCATTAACGTTACAAACAGGTAACATTTTGAAAAAGTGGCCATATTAACATGAAATTGAAAGTAGACCTCCTATACTGGTATTAAAAATAGTACACGTACTATATCGGTACATTTGTGAAAGTATATAGCTATTGTACGGACAAAACCCGTTTTACATTAAACATCCATAGACATGACTCCAAATAAAATAGGTCAAAAAACATAGCAATAGAATTTTAGGAATGACATATCCGATCCTTTACTGTTACGTAACTCGATCTTAACCACAACCATAGCAATAGATTTACAAAATTCTTATGACGATCAATCATTACATATAACATGTAATATGACAATATTGTATGTTCAGAAATTTAACCTCGCTACTTCAAGGAGATGTTTTCTTCAATCAATCCGGCCCAAACTTTCAATCCCAAAGCACGTGGAACCAGTTGACAATAAAATAAAGGTGGAAAATAAAGTGCAAGCAGAAACCTCTCCTATCAATGATTGAAGAATATCGTTTGGTTGCTGATACACTTCCCCTTGGAAACAAAATGAAGGTAGAATCTCTACTCCTTTCTATGCATAAAGTGGTAAGAAAGAGATTCCACCTTCATTTTGTTTGTTACCTTCAAACCCTGAGTAAATCAAGAGCATATTTGTGAGAATTGAGAAACCACATGTATAATAAAAAGAGCACCTGCAGCTTCTGAAATTAGAAAGATACTTGTAATTTCTAAACTTAATCGCCACCAATAAAAAAACAAAAACATTTACTCCTATAATGCTGAGAATGCTGTTAGTTGTACTTGGAAATCTCTTATTGGACTTAAGAAGCAAAGTGAGGCCTTTTATAATGCATATTTTGGGCAATGGCAAACACTTCAATGTGGTATGACCAATGGCAAACACTTCAATGTGGTATGACCAATGGCATGAATATGAACCTCTGATGAATATTATTAGTAGTAGAAGCTTATATGAGGCTAGGATAAGGGCACATTGTTGTATAGCTGATCGAGATGATTGGTAATGACGGATGGAAGTGGCCAATAATGGGCTGGTATTTACTCAGATTTTTCTTCCAAAATTTCAAAATGATAGAGATGATAGTGTTAAATGGAACTTATCAACCCGGCTTCGAAATTTTTCTTGTTCAATGCAACATGTTGCAAAAACTGAACAAATAGTATCAAGAGAAAAATAGACTGCTAAAGAGTTATGTGTCCCCCACCCCTATGATTAGCAACTAATCATAAAGCTCAATAACTAATCAAGGACTAAAAAAGGGGGTTATTCAAATACTTTTGGGGGCAATTGTATTAGTGGAACAATAAACTTTTGGTTTCATGATATTTAATTACTGTTTTTAAAACTTGATGGTGCCATTGTTCTTTGCAAGGGCTCTGGATTCTTGTACACTATTTGATACTTTTGAATTACGTACGTCTTTTGGGTATAACTAAAGGTTCAGTTATTTATTCCGTTATTGTGTTTGATTTGATTTGGAATACTGCTATACTAGATCACCTTTTTCTTTTTTCTTTTTGAATGCTTCATATTCATTGGAAATATGATCATAAGGAATACAAAAGATCATAAGGAATACAAAATATATGATGCAATCATTGATGGGCATGAATGATTATATCCGAATCCAAATAATTTGTTAATAAATTGAGCAGTTGACTTTGATCTTCTTTCATTCCATCAAAAGAGTTTCTTTGTTTGCTTCCCATTTATCCAAACGTTTCGTTGCTATCTCCACCTGATTTTTGACAATTTTCCACCAAGAATGAGCTTAGTTTTCACCACTGTTAAAAAGTTAGAAATGCTGAAAAGAACATGTACTTTTTTACTAGACAAAATTACCTCTTTATTCCAATCTGTACGAAACGTCGACCATAGTAAAATGAGGGTCTGCATCGCAGTTCCTCCAATCATTCCTGACCATATTCCCTATAAGATACAATCAATTAGCTTATTTGTGAAATGGTCATACTTTTTTTTTTTTTTTTTTTTTTTTTTTTTTGTCTTTTCCAAAAAACAAGGTAGTTCATTATATATGTTTATAAAAGGTACCTTGACTCCAAGGTCGAAATAGAAGCCAAGGAGAAGTCCAAGGGGGATACCAACAACATAATAGCATCCGATGTTCACATATGCCACATAAGCTTGCCATCCGCACCCGACAGCCACACCTTTTGATCCGTATATACATCATCTCAGTATTCACACGTTGACATGATATTAATTAGCATAAGTATTTTGATAAGATTAATGTAGTACCTGACAAAACAGGTTGTATGCCGTTAAGAATGATTGATATAACCAACAGTGGGCAAAGATCAGAGACTTCATTAGCAACTGTTTCACCAGTAGTGAATGCGTAGCTAATAACATCTCTCACCGACAAAATGATTATTGATTCTACTACTGCGATTACAAAAGAGACACTAGTCACCATCCACACCGAAAAGGCTGCAGCTTTTGGGTTCCCTGCTCCAAGCTCATTCCCGACTCTAACACTATTTTTCAAAATTATATATCCGTTGCCCAAAATTGTATATAAAAATAATACAAACAAACTATTGCGACATTTAAGTATGCTATAATGAGAAACACCAACCTAGCAGCTGCATTGAACCCAACTGAGACCATGAAAAATAGCCCTAAGACATTCATGCTGCGCAAATTCATTACAGATAACAAAGATAAATATTAAAGAAAAAAATCATTGACCACACAGGACCAAATATATATGGTATGATGAAATGTAACATGGCTCTAGCTGTCACTGATTCAGACCCATTGACCCAATCAACATGTGCCACTGGAAACATTTATATAGTTCAGGTCCATTTTGATATGGGCCCAAAAAGGTTATATACGATCACACTAAATGACAAGTTCAAGATAGAGCTCTCGAAAAAATTTATTCAGGACTTAAAGTCTTTACGCCGTAAGGGGTATGATACCTTTAGGTCGTAAAGACGTCGAATTCCATAATATTCTTTTTATGTTTAATTCGTTTTTTACTATAAATAGTTTACTTTTCCTGTAAGTTTTACTTCCTTATAAATACAAGGCTTATTATCATTGTAATGGACATCTTGGATCATTAATATAATTGAATTTTAGAGTTTAACACTTGTTTAGATTTTATTCCCTTGAGGTGCCTCGTTATCACCCTTGGATTAAGTTTATCAAAATTCGTTTTCGCGTCCTGTGTCAGTTGGCATCTAGAGCTTGTTAGTATCATGGATGGTGAATGTTGTAGATCTTATCAAACCTATACTGTTGGTGGGGTATGGTCCGAAGAGTACATGACTCATGGTTTTACCAAATTCATGAAAGAACGTGACAGGTATTATGCAATGCTAGAAGAACTACCTTTTGTGATTGTATGGGGGGCATTAATCCACAAGAATCGCGAGGGTGGCAAACACGAAGCTCGAAGAATTCGTTCAACCATAGGCGATTTTGGTGGCAATTGTGCACGCAAAAGTTCCCTGTTTAACAATGGAACAATTGAAGAATGGGAGGAGATAGATGATTGGGTGTCTACAACCAAGTTATTCTATTTGAAAATCTTAATCGATAATTCGGTATGTTCTTAAATTATTGATGGTTGTAGTTTAAATAATTTCGTTTCAAGAAACTTGATAGACTTCTTAAAATTACCAATGGAGGTTTGTCTAATTAAAGGTTATCGACTTTGTAGAATTCCGGTGGCTAAAGGGAAATTCTATAAGGTAGAAGTAGTTTGTATTATGGATGATATTGATGATGACATATTTTTCTTTGAAAACCATGGCAATGTGAGATTCAGGGTATGTATAATCTTCAACAAAATCTCTACATTTTCACATGGAGGAAAAAAGAATTGCTTTGCTTCCACCCAAAGTCAAACCACAATTACCAAAGCCCAAGGTTAAGATTGAAGAAAAGGTGTTGGAATCCGATATCAATGGTAAATTTGAAAATCAATGGGATGTTGAAGTACAACTAGTGTAAAAGCACTAACTAAAGGACCACAAAAGACAAAGGATTCTAGGGTTTTGAAAAATCTTGAAGTTAAGGCAACCGAGTCCTAAGTTATTAAACGTACAAAGGTTTGTGATTTTTATTATGGTTTAATTTTAAAGACGATTATCAAAAATCCAATTAAGTTTTCAATGGCGAATAAAGAAGCTAGTTTTATTGAAAGTAAGAACTTGGTGATCGTTGATAAGGAGTACACAACCCGATATTTAGGGTCATGGATTGATCGTTGGGAGTGTGCCCTTGGCATCTTAAAAAATGAAGGTTCTCGAGTTGATGTGAATCGTAAATCAACCGAAGATAAGGTTCGTAATGAGAAGATGTTTGAGGTGGATGAAACTATTGATAGTGAGAACTCGAGGGCGAGTTCTTCTCAAAGTGAGGGGGAACGATTGAGCAAGATTCAAGATCAATAGACATAGAAGTCGTGGCCTCTATGGAGTAACGATTTTTTCCTCTTTACATCTTAGAACTATCGAATAAGAATTTATTCGGGACTTAAAGTCTTTACACTATAAAGGGATTGATCCCTTTAAAACTTAAAGACGTCGAATTCCAAAATGTTTTTTTTTTTTTTTTTTTTTTTTTTTTTTTTTTTTTTTTAGCTATAATTAGTTTATTTTTGTGCAAGTTTTACTACCCTATAAATATATATATAAGGCTTATTATCAATGTAACGGACATCTTGGATCATTAATATAATTGAAATTTTAGATTTTAGAGTTTATCTCTTATTTGAGTTTTATTCTCTTAAAGTGCTTCTTATTATCATCCTTGGATTAAGGTTTATCAAAACTCGTTTTCGCATACTACGTCACTAAACAATGTAACATGATCAATAAGACTTACCAAACCGATAGTGCATCTACTGCTAGCTCAGGGTTCTCGAGCAGCCCGACAATCAACACTAGTATTTGATAATACCACGTCTCTAAACACAACATCACGGCTGACCCACTTGACAACTTTATAAACTCCCAAAGCCCACCGAATGCCTTTGAGTTAAACCCGGTCCACGTGTCCTTACATCTATCACTCAACAAAATGTACGTGAACTGGCCCGCGACTATGATCCACCATGACAAACTTAGAGTCAAAGATGCACCAAGCAAGCCCAAGTTTAACTTGTAAGCCATGATCCAAGACATGATCATGTGTATAACTAAGGTTCCAGCTGAAATATACATGCTTGGTGCCACAATACTTTGAGCTTGTAGAAACTTTTGTATTGGAAAGTTGATAGCATACGCAAATATTTGAGGAATGAGCCCATAGACAAATAAGGCGGCGGCAGATGCCATTGATGGTGATTGGCCTAGTAAAAGTAAAATAGGTCTAGAGAAGACGTAAATCATATTGATTGGGATAGCTGTTACTGTGAGAACAATTGCAGATCGTTGAAGGTATACTCCAAGCATGTCGTATTTATGTGCCCCGAATGCTTGACCACATAACGTCTCCGCTGCACTACCCATTCCGAGCTATAATCACATACCCGAACACTATGTTAGATTAAACATTAGCTACATCAACTTTCCACTAACCTGTCACAAGTTCTATCTAGTAAATTGACATATATAAACAATTTAATTCTAAAGCTAATAAACTATACTCATATTTGTATTGATTTATAATCATCCCCTTGATTCATGTTTAGATCATGAGATATGTTGAATAATTAACAAAATTTGTTCCAGTTTTTATAAATCCTTTTGAAATACCAACACTTTTTGAACCCTCTAATAGAAGCTTTTTAAGTTACTTTATCTCACTGGATACTATACTTTTTGTTTATTAAAAAAAAAAAAAAAGTAAAGTAAAAAAAAATATATATATAATAAAATAAAAATGGCACTGAGTATAATGAATTGAGCAGTTTTAGGTCATTTATATATAAACTAACTTTTATAACATGTACAAGTATATTAGATCATTTGCCATGAAACTAATTAGTAACTGATAATTTTAATTAGTCATATAGAAACTCACCATGATACCATATGCTAAGAGTTGAATCCCATTATTACCAAGTGAAGCTGCCGCGAGTTCAAGGTTTCCAAGTTGGCCCGAAAAGATTCCTGTGGACACCGACATGGCATTATTGATCAAGTAAACCATAACCGTGGGTGCAGCCAACTTGATCAAAAGATTAAATTCAATCTTGGACGCCAACCCAAACCTCCTCATGTAGGGTGCTTCAATGTCAGAAAGCACCCTCTCGAGCTCCACACAGCCACCATGGCCGCCCGTGGACTTCGAACCTTTAACATCTTTAATTGGTTCTAACAGTGGTTGATGAACTTCATTTCTTTTGGGCTCCATTATTATGAGAATAGATGGCTTTTGTCCCTCTTATAAATAGAAAAAATGAAAAATATCAATACGTCGTTTTCATTTTATTATGTTATTCCACAAAAATCCAAAAGATACGAGTTACAATATTTTTATTTTTCAAAGTTTTAAAATATCTCCCCTCTAAGTCAATGCAATTAATAAATGTCATTAGTATTTTTCCAGTCTGTAAATCTCTCTTAAAATGGTATAAATATAGCATGCAATAATGTATATATTAACCCACGTAGTCACGTACGTGCATGTGTTATAGCTAAACAATTACTTCGTAATTTCGTATTATCTAGTCAAACTGTCAAACATTAATGAGAAAATTACCAAAATGGCCCGTTGCCTTGCGGTTTAAGCATATTTAGCATTTTTTTTGAAAAATTCCCGTTTTAAGCCAGGTTGCCCTGAGCAACTTTCGTACAGCCACTCAAAAGATGACAAGTGTCCTCAAGTTGCCCAAAATACAAAAAAGTTGCCAAAAACACACGAAAGTTGCCCCGACGTGGCACTCTGTAGTTAGCTATGCAAATAATTGCCCAGGGCAACCTGACTAAAACGGTAATTTTTTAAAAAAGGGCTAAATATGCCTAGACTTTGGGCAACTGGGCTATTTTACCAATTATCCCGACATTAATACATCATACCAAGATCAAAGAAACAGCGTTTGAGCACTACAACAAAAAGGACTTTGGTCACAGGATCATTCAGCGATGGTTTTGTTATAAGTTTGATTGTACCGTAAATAGACAGATGTTGTTTCTTAGCACTGTATAATACCATGTGATTATCTTTGATAAACATACAAACTTATTTTCAGTTAGATCGAGTAAATGAATATTTAACTCATAAAAGCCGTATAGTTGAAGTATCATTTAAAAATTAAAGTATAAAATTGTATGTGCCACGTTGAGGAAATTAAATGTTAAATTAAATACTGCATGTCGCTTGTTTTATACACAATTATTTTGCAACTTCAAGAAAAGTCGGCACACATAGTCATATACTTGAAAAAATTGATCTAGGTAGTCAAAATAGTATTGAATTTAGCCAACTTTAAGAATAATCACACGCACATTATAATATGGGATATGCTATAGCAACACCTCTTAGAGGACACATTACAGCCCGCTATGCACATAGTACAACACCACTATCACTATGATAAGTAATTTCTAATGTATATGGATAGCTTAAAGGTCCCTTGAGATCCTGATAACGCTCCTATTCAGTGTGTTAGCCACCAAATATAATATCTTTTTTATGTATTTTCATACACACAAAGAACTGACTTTCATAATGCTAATAATGAATTACATTATTGGCCACCGATTAATGTCCAAGGTTGAAGAAAGGGACATGATAACCATGGATCATGATTTGTTTATTATATAAGATCGAGTTGGTCATAAACATTGTTTATACAAGAGGGCATCTAATCTGAGTTCGCACTGGGGTTGACTTTGCGCTTGTGATCCCAGCCAGCATCAATGATCCCATAAAATACAAAAATGAAGATTGCATTATCAGCCAACATTAATATCTAAAGATTTAGTCAGTGAAAGCTGGATTTAAAATATATTATCATTTACCAAAGTTATTTTATTACAGTAATTAATCACATAATCAAGACATGTCCCCTAACATGCATAGCATGTGTATAATACACAAGTTAGACGTGATACCCGCCCAAAAAAAAAAAAAAAAAAAAAAAAAAAAAAAAAAAAATAAACAGTTTTAACATGCAAATAGTGACCATGCCATCTACTAGTAGTATATTGTAGATAGGCTTGTACACATGGAGGGTGGGAGGGCACGATTTTTATGTTGTGCACACTGTGCACGTGAATTTGCTTGAACAGTTGAACACACTGGATTACATTTTTCATTTTTTTTATAATCAAGTTTAACTTAAGTAATTCTTTTAGTCTAAGTTCATCATAATCCATGTTGTTCATAAGACATGTTTTTCATCATCAAATATTACTAAACATTATCTTTAACGTGTGATATCTCACTCATATGATGTCGGATTTGAGTGATTCAAAAACCTAAATAAAGATTGAGCTAAGGTCTATAACTTTTAAGCTTTACAATTTTTGAATTCGAATTTAATACTAGTCAAGCTTATGGTAAAAACGCAATGCATACATTTAATAAAATGATTAATGGTGCGTGTGGAACAAAAATTAGTGCATAACGAAATTTTAAAACTAAAAATCTAAGTTAGACATTTCATAACCTTGTGTGCAACAAATATGACTAAGATGTCATCTTTAACATGTGACATCTCAATCATATGACATCGGATTTGAGTGATTTGAAAACATGTGTAAAGAAATGAAAATCTATAACTTTCATTTTTTAAATTTTCATAATTCGGCTGTTATGAGGGTTAAAATTCAAAAATAAGATCGAAAATGCCAAAAAATAAGAAAATCAATATCCATTTGTTATGTAAAAAAAATTATCAAAATATTTAATAAAATTTACCAAATTAGAGTGGATTAAATTTTAAAAATTATAGTGAAATCGATTTTTCTAAATTTTTGTCATCTAAGAGTTATGCGTGTTTGAAGTTTGAGGATGAAAAACAAATACAAGTAAAATGACCAAATTGCCTATTTGACAAAAAATATTAAAATAAAGAAGGGAAGTTGACGATAGGGCAAGGGGTGACACCTGTTGATTGTTGTGGCTTTTTATACTTTGTAAAAAATAGACTAAGATCCTCTTAAGTTGTGTATACAACTTGAGTCAAGTTATGTCATTATGAGCAATTGGATTTAATCCAGTGGTTCAAATAAAATAAATTTCTTTTGATTCCAGCCATTGAATAATGGCTCATAATTACGCAACTTGACTCAAGTTGTATAACACAACTTGAGAGGATCTTGGTCCATAAAAAATAATGACTTTTTATTAGATAACGTTTCATACCTATAATTGCCTTTAAAAAAGAACGGAAAATAAAGTTGCCAAATTAAAACCTTAGAAGCTCTTAAGTTTGGGTATGTTCGGCAAAACTAGCTGTAGGCGGTATGCTGTAAGCTGTAAACTGTAAGCTGTTAACATGAGCTACAAGTTGTATCTTTTTTACAATAAAACTGTTTGGTAAGTTAGGTGTTAAATGTAATTATAAGATGTAAAATGACATAAAAGAACATATTTATAATTGTAATCAAATGTTTAGAGGGTATATCAGTAGTTTAAATTTTTACAGCTGGAAGATGTTTAAAAAACTTCATGAATCAGCTTCATTTATGAGTTGTTTGTTTAAAATAAAAGCTTGAATTTGATGTATCAAAATGGAGTTATGTATTTAAAAGAGATTATTTTTGTAATAAAAAGGTAACAGCTCCTCAAAAAGCTACGACCCATATGTGGATGTTATCATTTGGTTGTTAGCTATTTTGAAAGAGTAATCAGTTCTTAGTTAGTTAGCTGTTTTTGGTGTGTAATTAAACATCTTTAAAATTTTACTCTTGATTAGTAAACATTTTAATGAGCAATCAAATAGTGATGGATGTTTTGTAATTTTATTACCAGGGGCGGAGGCAATGGGGTGGCTAGCAGCTGCTAGGCCTCCCCAACTAGCCTAATAAGCAGGGACGGATGTCACTATTTGCAAGGTGATCGACGACACAAAGCTTTTGGGGGTGCAAGATTTTAAACTTCAAGAATGATATAATCTCGTTTCCACTTTTAAAATGACAAGACAGTGTGCTAAAACGTAATACTTGGAATCATAATCAATTAGTTTTCTAAATGATTAAGAAAAAAGTCAGAAAATGGCTGAATAAAGCTATCAAGGTTTGAGATGAAGATGATGATGATGATTTTGGGTCATCTTTACTTCAGCCCCCTATGTTTGTGCTTTCTACAATTTTGTCCCATTTAATGAATTATATTTCAAGATAAGTGCAAAATTCTTTACACAGTTCACAGTTTTATCCCTCAGTTTTGACAAATTTAATACTAATGGCCAAATTTGATATAAGAGTGCATCTTATATATTGTGTAAAGAGATTCAAATGTCTATAATAATATAGCTGGTATAAACTTTGTCGTGTTTAATTGCCGGTTGTTTTTATACTCATAACATAATGTGAAAATTCATAAACGTTTTTATCAATTGGAGCTTAATTTTGTAGATATTGTACAGGGCCTTCAAAATCGATGAGATTACCATGCTTATCGGCAGATGGAAACATAAATGCTTGTTTGCTTAATTGTTATTTTTGAAATTGTTATATACTTAATTACTTCTTGAAAGTTACGAAGTATAATTCCTAGTTGTATGTCACCACATACATTTACGCTTAAAAACAATATAGCAAATTATGAACAAACAAGGTTTTGAGATGTTAAAAATCTTTTCTTCGAAACAGTAAGGCAAATTGTTTTATTAACTATGATCACCCAAAAGCTATACACAGGGGTACCTGCAGTCACAAGATATCGTCTATGTCAAAGTAATAATATTGATTTAAGTTATACTTGTTCAATATATATTGTTATTATTCTAAAAATTATATCGGCCTCCTCTAACTTGAAATCCTGGCTCCGCCCCTGTTTATTACAAAGAGAAAAAAAATTACAAAGAGAAAAAAGCCTAGAGAACCTTGCCTTTTACCAAGTCGCTCAAAGGACCACCATTGGGCTGTGACAGAGTTAATGTTTATACTTCATAATAATACAGTACATAGGAGTACAAATCAAAATACGAATGGATTTTCACAGCATAAAAACGCGCATCAAGATCTACGGACTACGGTTGAATATCAACAGTGTCGTTTGCAAGCCAACTCACAATCATGCTTAAACACTCTTTAGGTTTGTACTCTGGAGCTGTGTGACCTCCTCCCTTCGACAACACACAAAGGTAAAACATCAGGATTAAGTCACTTAAGGCACGTCTAGTTGAGAGAAATGCATTGCAATGAAATAAAACTTGTAGTAGGCGGCAGACTTCTCACCTTTACAGTAGCAAATGTCAAGTTGTAGTTGCTTTTCGAGAATTTCATTGTGTATCTGCAAGAAAATATATTGCATCATGGGGCCGATATGTAACTATTTCAAGTATTTATCTTAATGAAAAACGTTCATGGCTGCTTATAGCTAATGCTATTAGTGATAACACCACTAACCCGGCAACTTGTTTGTCAACGAACCATGGTCTCCAATCAGTTTTGACTGACAGATTTAGTGATTCAATCCATTTTAGTGTACCCAAATGTGGGACCCTCATGTCATGATCTCCACTGTACAGCAAAGGGGAAAAACAAGCCGTTATGGAATAATTTTTGCAGTTTTGCTCTCAACACATAAATGATAAGAAGCCGAATAATAAAGGGCATTACCTGTATATAAGAGCTCGACAATGTTTGTCAACAAGACGTTGATGATAGTTGACACTACTCACGACATTGTGTGTATAAGATAAGTCTTTCGTATCAACACAATTCCAATCAAAATCAAATGTCATACTATCATTGCATCGCGTCCACTCGATATCATCAAATTCCTGGTAATCGATCATGAGATTAATTATTAACCGACATAGATCGAAAGAAACATGATGAGAGCTCAAGTGAACTAAGAATACCTCACGAATGTGAAGAGCTTCTCGCACATCTCTTCTATTTGCCCAAACGGCGGAGTAAGAATAACTGTCATCCTGCGATATGTATAAGCAAAAGACAAATATATAAGAAAAAAGGCTATTGATATATAGTTTCAAGAAGTCCATATATCTTATTTTTTAAATGAGTTATCTTATTCCAACGAGAATCATACTCGACAAACTGCTGGCGTCTCAGCTTGCGGTGACGACCACATGTTCACGGAGGTCTTGTCAAGAGATCTCACGTCCCTCGTGAACATATAAGAATTCGAGGTATTTGGACTTTCACATGCAAGACCTAATATGTTGCTCATGGGTATTTTGTCAAGACACTACAGATTGAAAATATGAAATCAGTTTAATATATCCTTCATATATATTCGGATGCTAACATTATTATCGTATAATATTCTAACCATTTTACCTTTTCCGCCACTTGAAGAGCACGTGTGCACAAACTGTTCTTAGGATCTACGTTCCAGTAATCTCCATGGCAATTATCCTTACATGACTGTAAACATGTTCAACTCATTTTTTTATTTAATTGAATTGTTGTTTGGTGCAAGAAACATCTCGATACATTATTTTGTGCTTTTTACCTTGTAGATTTCATCTGATAAGAGTGCTTTACTATGAGCAAACGGGATTCTTGAATTATAGTCTCCAATTCGGTCTGTCAAAGGATTACCAAGCATATACCCCTAAGTTGGAAAAAAAATATCAGATTTAGTTTCCATAGAAAGTTATGAAAATATCTTATCGAACACGCGCGAAAGAACAAATTTAGTGAAGTACGTCAATCTCATTCACCAACAGTTCACTTTAGTATCATAAGAGGAATCAAAACAAAATATAGCTGCTGATAATTAAGAAATATAAATAATTCAAATGAATATCTAATTTGTACCTTGATGTTCATGTGTGGCGTTTCACCAACTTCATTACCTACGAAACAAGGATGGACTGTTATCTCTTTCAAAAGATAGACATGATTCATATTACGAGCCAAATGTTTATGTTATAAAGTGGCGATATGGCAATGACTTATTTAGATGTACCATTATATATATCCTGAACGATTATCGGTACCACTATGCCCGTGTAGGAATCACCACCAATATACAATGGATTGTCTAAAAATTTTGGATGATCTACAAGCCACTGTCATGATAGACATACCAAGAAAACGTTTATTTTAGTTAGTTTCCAGAACAAACAAATTGCAATCTGCCCCTGATGCTTGAATGATATGAGATGCATCTGATATTTAGATGCCTTAAATACAGACTAGGTACGTGAATTGCAGAATTATTAACCTGTCCATTTCACGGATAAGATAGCAACATTTGTATATATATGGTAGAAGATGAAAATTACGATCCAATATAAAAATGGGTCAAATGAGTAAATAATCTTTTGACCCGTCAACAAGAGTTGAGTGTTTTGATCAGGCCTAAACATTTATGAGTTCGAACGCATTCCCAACCAGCACATTCCTTGAATATATAATATGTCATCTTTATATGCATGATATAGTAAAAAAAAAAAGTGGAAAAGCAAGACCTTTCATGAAGAGGATCGACATACCTTCCTCAAAAAATTGTAAACATCCATTGCTGTTGATGTGTCATTTGTTAGGTAAGATTCAGGAGTTTTTGCATAGGAGAATCCAGATCCAACGGGTTGATCAAGAAATATTATGTTGGCCGCCTACAATGTAATGACAACTTCATATATCAAGAAATAAGAAGTACTCATAAGGTTCATAACATCACACACATTTAGAATTTACGAAGATATGGCCAACCTTACATATTTGATAGAAACGAACAAGACTGAAAACGCTTGATTAAAAAGGCCATCTTTTATTCCTATTCCTCTACCATAAATCAACTGAAATTCTACTAATTTCAGTCAATCATTATCGTATTTGCTTGAAATCTTAATGTCTTTTAAATATGTTAACTTTACAGATTTCGTGAGAGTGAGTGTTTCTTATTTTGCATCAAAGTGGTAACTTAGTTTAACTGCATTAATAATTGTGTATATGCATAATTAAACAAACAGTTTAAATATTAAACACCTTTGTCCAACTGTGAGTGTTGAACTCAAGTATTGGCTTATTTTCAACTTGGGATTTAGCATCGTTAATAGTGAACGGGCCTGCACATAACCACCAAAGTAAGTGTCAGTTACAATTAAATTTTTATAGTATGTACACTGGGTTAGTTTTCTAGAGTTGAGATCCATGAAGAACCCATACATGCCATAGAACCTATTAACCAATCATAGCCACCCATTTATATTTTCCATTTTTTTTTCTTCTCAAAACAACATATCTTGCAAACGGTAAATCTTCAAGCTACAAAAAAATACCATCACGACAAGAATTAAATGATCTTTCTATAGATATGCATTGTTATATAATTTCGACGAACTTTTTTTTTTTTAATTTCCGCCCAGAAAGAATCATATATGATTCGTCAAAATCATATATGATTCGTAAAAAATCATATATGATTCGATTCTTACGAATCATATATGATTCTTACGAATCATATATGATTCTTATATGATTCGTAAGAATCATATATGATTTGTTAAAATCGAATCATATATGATTCTTACGAATCATATATGATTTTTCTGGGCGAAAAAAAATAAATTCATCGAAAAAAAAGTTCGTCGAAAGTATATAACAATGCATGTCTATAGAAAGATAATTTAATTCTCGTCGCGATGGTATTTTTTTTGTAGCTTGACGATTTACGATTTGCGAAATATTTAAGTTTTAAAAAAAGGGTGAAAGTTTATTTTTTTATTTTGATAAAAAAAATTAGTGGCTAATATTACTTGATGGGTTCTATAATAAAAGTTGGATCTATAAAGAACTTTTGACTAGTTTTGTATTTGCTTATTTAAAAGTAAAGGGTGAGATTAACAAAGGATACAGTAGTTTAAAGTTTATAAAACTGGACTTATAAATATATGTACACTTTAACCTCATTCTTACTCATTATTGCATTTAGTGTTCTTTAGCACTGTAGAGAATACCATGGTTTATGTTCTCCGTTACAAAAATGATGTAAGATGGTTCGAAATTTAACTACACTAAAGTACTACTGATGACACTTCAGGATAATCTTACTGATGACACCAAAATATATCAGTGCTAGTTTAGTAAATTTAAGCTGTAGAGATTTGAAATACAAAGTAAGTACTACTGACGCAAAAAGTTCCATATGAAAGTGTCTTACATCAAACTGCAGGTTAGAGAAGTAACTTAAAAGGTTAACCGGACTACAGATAAATTAATTTACTTTTCCAACACATTTTGGAAAATTAAGTTAAATATGTTTTGGCAATAATATGGAGATGTAATTAAGAGATACCTATTAAATACAAAAGGTCTGAAAGAGCAGAACAACTAGGGCCTCCAGTGAGCCAAACCATTAGAGGGTCATCTTTCGGGTTCCCTTCAGACTCAATGAAGTAGTAAAACAACTGCACATCCTCAGATTCTCCAACTCCAATGTAACTTAAACCATATAGTTTTGTTTAGAATTAGTATATCTACTATACCATATAGCAAAGGAAAATAATCATATAGAAACAGATTCTATTATAAAGTTCATGACCTTACCCAGTTTCAAGTGTAAAAGGAAGATCACCATCCAAGCCTGGTAATGTCTTAACCAAAAACCCTGACTCGGTAACCTCCACGCTGCTAACTATCAGAACAAATAATATAAGCAGCATTGGACTTGCTAGTCTGCTGAACTTGTTATAGAGGTTCTGAGATTGTGATCGTTGTCTTATTGTGTATCTAAGAAATAAATCCATCCTCTGCGTGCCTGTACCTGCTATTTATTAAAACCCGTGGTTATAAAAGACTCAGAAAATCTTAAGTTAATTAGTTAGAAATAAACATGTGTGTCGTGTCATGATTTAAGCTTAACCAATTGTGTTTACCATTTAAGCTTTTCACATGTGTGTCGTGTCATTTATCACATTTACATGATAGACAAATAGTACAACTCAAAACTTAACCATTAGAGCTACTACTAATTTATTTGCCAAACACACTCCAGTTACTGTAAATTCTTAACCAGTAGTTGCTATACCATCTTAATGGAACCGTGATTATAGTTGCCATTTCCAGTAAAATAAAAAATAAAAAATTGTTCAAAACGCGAGTAAGCGAGTTGCTTTTACATACACTACTGTGTTGACACTGTATCCATTGAAACGTAAGTGATTGAGTTACTTAACAACAGAAAAGTGATGTAATATTACCTTGTGAAGTGCAAGTGAAATAATGGTTAGATCATCACCTGTGACACGATGACTTCAAGCTTAAAGATCTTCTTATATATGCACTTTTCTTTGTAATAGTTTGTGATACGATCTGATCTATATTTTGATATTGAAACAGTTAAAGATTCGACATTACCTGTAGGACATACTTATTAAATTAGCAATTTAGTTTTGTTAATATAATATGCTAGCTGTATTATTGACCATATAAAAATGGCCAATTATAATGTGTAAACACGAGGATCACGAATAATTTGTTAATATAATATGCTGTACTAATGGCCATATAAAAATGCCAATTATACACGAGGGTCGCGAGTTAACATTTCGTATGATTTGATGAGATCGAATTGATAATTTGTTGATATAATATGCTGTACTAAGACCACACGGTGTGGCTTTGCTACAACCTTGTGAGTCCACGCTGGCTTCTTTGTTGTATCTCGCCACGACACCAACCCCTTTCAACTTTTTTCGCCACTCCAAGTCTCGTCGTCTGTAGAGCGAGGCAAAATTTCGTCCTTTCTTGTCGGATGATGATAATTAAATATTGTTTTTGTGAATCAATTTTAATTGCGGTTTGTAATTTTATTCATATATTTTATTTATTTATTTATTTATTTATTATTTTTTTTTTGAATTGGGTTTGGTTTGTTTGGTGGAAATCAAAGTTGATAGCTGTTTTTGTGAAAGTTGGATTTGGTGGAAAATATTAAGGGCCCGTTTGGTATGAGGGATTCACTAGGTATTGTTTAAAAGAAATGTCAAATACATTGTTTGGTTTATTTTTATTTGTGTGACAATGGATATAGAATCAATGATGTGAAACCAGGTACTAGTGGCTACTTTGGAAGATACCAATCAATGAGATTTTATCTTTTAATTCCTTAAAATTAACTACCACATATTAATTCATTATTAATCTTATTTTTTGTTATTTTTATTTAAGAATAATATATATATATATATATATATATATAAACAAATATATTAAATATTTTTCCACTTTTAAACATCAAATCAAAATTTAAATCATAATCTAAATTTAAATCTAAATCCAAATCTTAATACGAAACCCACCTAACAAACAAACGAGCCCTAAACTCAATTGGATATGGACTTTGAGATCCATTCTGTGTGGTAGGGTGGGTAGCAATTTTCGATTTATGATTTTTTCTTTAATTATAATTCGTATTGTAATTTTTTTTCCATATCTTTATTTTAATTTGCGTTTAATTTTAATATGTTGTAACGTATTTTTATTTTTAATGAAATAAATATAGTTTATTTTGAAATTTGAATAAAAAAATAAAGTTGTAAATGATGGGTACCAAATGAGTAAGTTGATGTTAGTTATAAATGAGGGGGTTATGTAACACCCCCAAATTCTGGTGTAGCGGAAGCATTCGGGTTATGGGGTGCTACTAAATTGGTAATCACAACAAAAGGCAATAAAGAACTGAATACATACTCCGGTTAAATACATGCATCCAGGTTAAATAACGTTTACAATAAAGTTTAAGTTCAATCATTAGTGACCACCAGGCAGAAGTATTTGTGATCAATACTTCTGAAAGAAGTAGGACCAAAAAGATCCAAATGAAGTAATTGGAGAGGTTCTGAAATTGTGCTCACAGCTGTAATGGCCTTATAAGAAGTTTTGTGCTGCTTTCCTTTGTTGCAAGCAACATAATTATGCTCATTAGTAAAAACTTTGGAAGGAAGCCCTTGGACCAATCCATGTTTAGCCAGCTTGTTGATGGTTTTGAAGTTCACATGTGCTATCCTTCTATGCCATTTAGTAGACTCATCCAAGGATGCTTTTGCCACCAAGCAAGCTAGATCACCTTCAGGCTGGACATCATTCAGATTGAATGTGTAGAGATTGTGACTTCTTGGAACTCTAAGCAAACCTGAGTATCATCAGGTAACTTGAATTCTTTAGACAACACAAGACAATCCTTTTCTGTGAACATGACATTGTTCTTCTTGTAACACATTTGTGAAACAGAGAACAAGTTAAAGTTCTGAAGCTCTTTCACATAATAGACATCTTCAAAGTCCAATTTAGGAGTCCCAATGGTTCCTTTCCCAGTTATCATGCCATCTCCACCTCCAAAAGTCACAGTGCCACCTCTAATCACTAGTACAAATATGGCCTTTCGTCACACATAGCATATTTTGAATGGCCACACAGCAACATATTTACGTGACTAAATGTACTAGCATTAAATAAACAGCCACACTTGATCTGACTTGTGTGACCATTTCGTAAAATATATGTCACACATTGGTGTATATATGTGACTAGAGGGTAACTGGTAAATATTTTTCGACATTTAGTCACTTTTAATTCAGGACGTGTGACTGATACAAATCAGCTCGAAACATTAGTCACACTATAGATATACATATGTGACAAATATATGTCACACAATTGAACAGTGTGACCAAAAAAGATATATGGTCACATGAAGTACTTGCGTTGTGGCTAAATTATATAGTCAAGTTAGTCACACTATAGATATACATATGTGACAAATATATGTCACACAATTGAACAGTGTGACCAAAAAAGATATATGGTCACATGAAGTACTTGCGTATGTGGCTAAATTATATAGTCAAGTTTGTCACACATTATATAAACATGACTGCTATTCTTTGCTGAATAGTTAGCCACATATGAATTTGAAATGTGTGACAACTAAATATTCAGTTTGAAACATTAGTCTGTTGGAGTATGCTCGTATCATAATAAATAATTATATGACTAGACATATGTGAGCCTATTGGGTCACACACTTATACACAGAGACACCATTATATATATTATATTTATCGTATTTACACTATATATACGACTACGTAACTCGGGATCAATAACGGGCTTCTAATAACTAAGCTAGTACTTAGTTTATTGGATTAGACCAACAATGGGCAAGCCCGTTTAGGGCCCCCATGGCAAGCCTGGGTGAGAAAGGAACAAGGGAAATAGTTCAAGGGGTTAAGTGTAACATGTGATCTTATAACCTCCTCTTGATTTGGTCATTATGTATGAATTAAAATTAGAAAACTAATTACCAATTTTTTCTCCCCCTTCCTCTACCCTAGAGCCACGAAATAACACACACCCATATTAGGGTTTGGTGTTTTTGATCTCATCTAACCTTATTCTAGTGTAGTTCAAGGCTAGATCGCGTGTTACGGGGTCAAGACTAGCATCGGGTGGTGATCTATGACATGTAGTGTGTTTCCATCATAGAGGTGATCTATTTTGGTCACTTGGTTTCATAGGTGGTTCATGGTGTTGGTGATGGTCTCCATACGATTCTACCGATCACGCTACAAAGGTATAACATGTTGTTGTTTATTATTTGATTGATCATATGGCAATATGGATCCGTGTGGGTGATGTTGTTCCGCTGCGTTTATTTGATTCTTATATATATTTTATATTCATACATCACCTATAGTGGTATCACGAGCCATCATATGTGCCATATGATTATCGGTTATGCATAAAAATGGCTAAAACGGGTGTTTTTTTGATGATTTTTGAAGTCATGGCTAAAACAGCCCTAGGGCTCCAATTTTTTTCTCATAGGACAACCCTATGTGAACAAGATTACCAAGTGAATTAAGATTCATCTTAATCTCATTTGGGTATGGCCATACAAATATCCGTTCAATTTGTAACAATTCACATTTTTCAGGATAATTACTATTCTCGGAAAATTTCACTATTCACTTTTACTATTCATTTTTCCCGAAATTTGATTTTTATTTCTTGGGCTCAAGTGATAAATCATTTCCATGGCAAATTAAAAGTTTGACATTCATAAGCTCATTTTCGTGAAAGTTATTAAGGAATTACACGGAATTACACGTTTTAGGGTAAAACGTCATTCAGAAATTCTACGTACAACGAAACTCGACCCCGTTAAGTGACCCCGCATCAGAAAAATGTTTGACACACTCATGATTTATTTGAGAAATAATCGTGACTGAGAAAAACATGACCAAAGACTTCCCGGCAGGTCACCCAAGCCAGTACTACTCTCGCATGAGAACGCTTAACCGTATGGACGATTAACCGTTAGACCACAAAACGCGTTTCTAAGACGATTTGAGTTTTCAACTTATTAGAAAAAGTCAACATATTTTTCCCTCCTCCATTGACCAAAAATCATCCCTTGATGTTATAAGTCATTTCGTGATTTTTAGGCTTACGGTTTGATGTCTAAAAGACATTTAATACCAACCGACACTAGACTGAGCCCAGTCTAGACATTATAAGTCATTTTAAATCATTTTTATCACATTAGAAAAGTAACATTTTACTTTTCTCAATTTTACGCAATATTCGTACGTTTTACGTATTACGCGTTTTAGACCCGTGTTTCCAGTTTTTAGCAGGGTTTTACCACCCAAATGGAACCTACCACTCATTTTATATTTTATTATGGGACATATGGACATGTCTAACAATACTTTAAAGTTCCATAATTTTACGACACCCGGTTTTACGTTTTGAGGCCTAATCATTTACGGTTGTCATTTCCCGGAGTCAAAACTCTTCCTAATACTTAGGATAATACCAAGCAAAGTCCACACCTTGTCCCCCAAGCTTGTGAACCGCCTAGGAGGGGGGATTCACCACCCATGTGGCTTGATCTTATGCCTTGTGTCATGAGATGATGACAAGTGTTCAACTTGCTCTCCAAGGTTGGACTAGTCAAGGGTTCTAACCTCCTCATTGCCATATAAATACCCCTTCCCCCCTTCTTTTTGCCGTGCATCCCCAAACCCCAAAAACATTCCATCCTTAGTTCATTTCCTTCTAATTTCTTGCAAGGTTCAAGTGAAAGTTCAAGTAGAAACCCTAGTTTGATCATAAGTTACCAAAAATCTTCCAAACCCTAGAATACTTGGTGATTTCTCTTGAGTTTAAATCCACTCAATTCACCTCAACCTTCATCATCCATCTTTCAAGAATACCAAGGGTAGAAAGATTGCATGAAGTGAAAAGGGTTGAAGCAAGTCTATCAAAGTCCATTTCCTTACATGTTAACTTACCTTTCTTTGTAGAAAGCCAAAGTTGTAAGCAAAACCCTAACTTGATTCTTGTTAAATATTCATGTTCATGTTATTTACATATTATTTGTGCTATATTATGTCTTGTATTAATGTCCATGATGTATAAAAGTGAGTAAAACAAGTTATTGTACATGATTGATAAAGACAAGTTCATAAAACAAGTAAACTAGTGACTTTCTTGGTAAGACCTGATCAAAATGGTAAAAATATGATGTTGGATCATTACATATTACAGTAGAGGACTTAACAAGGAAACCATAGCAATTTGAACCACCTAAAACGAGTATACGAGTCAAAAGTTACGCCCATTTGAAGTTACCAAAACTTTGCGGGAAACTGCCAAATACCATTCTGATCAAATTTGGGTTTTGAAAGTCCCACTTCTGGTCCGATTCATCAAAAAGTTAAAACACAAAAGTTGTCCGGAACGACGTTTTCGTTCAGGAAGAAAGAAGCTCGAGCCCTGAAAACGCTTTCCGAGTGATAAATTTCTTCAAATTCTAAACAGCCCATTTTTAGCCAAAGTCATACATATAAGTTATGGTTTATGAAGACCAAAGAGGTCTTATGACCTAGAATCAAGACACAACCATGGCTAGAGCCAAGGTTGAGTCTCAAGACCATGGAACAATGACCAAAGGTCATGGCTAGGCCATAACAAAATGACCATACAAGCTTACCAAGGCAAATACATGAACTAGAGAAGTTGGCGATAACTTGAACATACAATTTGGATCTACTTCATCTAAAGGAACCATGAGATATTACAAAGAGAAAATGGTCATACAAGACTTATGAAACTACCCCTAATAACAATCTTCATGTACAAATAAACTTTCCTAAGTTTATACAAATATCGGATATGTAACTTCCGGATCAAAACTTATATCTATATACTTTATCAACTACTACAATAGTAGGGAGCCTCATGTGAGGAGTTCATTATGTAAGCCGTCGAGATGAGTTGTGGATTTACGAGTTAAAGTGTCCTGGCTCCTCGAACGCTTACTAACATGACTTCTGAATTATGTCGGCCCGAACGGTAGTAAACGATATACAAAACATACATGTTCATGAATCTTTTCTTTCAAAGACTTACATTATACATCATACCACATCATGGACTAAATGCAAGATATATATATATAGGCACTACTTCATATTCTTTACTCCAATCCTAAGTCGTGACATTCTATTATAGGTTGCTCGTAGAAACCTTCACGATTCAACCGTTACATTCATTACTTGCTATCTTACTTAAGGTGAGTTCATAGCCCCACTTTACATTACTTCATTGTTTTACAAACCCTTGGGGGGAATACATGCTATTTTTAACCGAGCACAATGTTTTTAAATTGTATGCTTGCCTGATTGTTTTATTATCACTAAGTACCATCCTTGCCAAACCGAGATCCCATATTATGAACCATTTAATCACTTGCGAGGGTTACTTGCAAGTGAGCGCGAATATTGTGAATAGGCCTATTGGGATTGACGAATCCCATTTGTATTGACTAAGTTCAAACAAATGCATTAATATTTGAGACATTAGGTATGACGGCAAAGTACCTACCGGGATAACTCCGCCGATTGATATTGGTACCCGTTAACGTTTTGGTGTCATAAGCTTAGTATTTGATAATAACTGTTCCGGGCGTGTAACAACGTGGCCCATATTTGTTTTCCAAACATTGGTGTGAGTCTATAGCTCACACTACCAACATATTGTGTTCAAACGATTAAACAAACTCTATGAATATCACTCAACCTTTGTGTTGACCTCTCAAGCATGTATTTCAGGTTCATGACGATCAAGGATGGCACGGAAGGACACGGATACTCAAGAGGGCTATAAATTTTATTATCATTCAAAAACTCAATTAATGTGATTTGTAAACATGGAACCAATTGGGACCTCATTTTGTAACCTCTGATATTTATATAATTTGAATGATAAATCTTTTAAAACGACTCAATTGGAGTTCGTTTTCTATTATTGTGACTATTGTGCCGTCGAGTAACACCCAGTTCGAATTCCGCTGCAACTATGAATTGGGGGTGTTACAGATTGGTACCAGAGCCATGGTTATAGAGAAACGGGTCTAATTGAGACCTAAACTATAACTACAACTACAAGCAAAACCATTTTTATAGCCTTCCGCTCTCCGTGTCTTCCATCCTCCAGACGATTATGGACTTAGTAAGCATGTTATGCTACACAAACATATTAGTATATTCATATATATACCCCTTTTGAGCATTTCCCCGTAGATATTTTATGCTACACAAACATAATTGCATATTAATATATGTACCCTAAACATAATTGAGCATTTCCCCGTAAGCATTTTATGCTACATGAACATATAAGTATATTGATATATACACACTAGGCATTTTATGCTACATGAACACATATAAGTATATTGATATATACACACTAGGCATTTTATGCTACATGAACACATATAAGTATATTGATATATACACACTAGGCATTTTATGCTACATGAACATATAAGTATATTGATATATACACACTAGGCATTTTATGCTACATGAACACATATAAGTATATTGATATATACACACTAGGCATTTTATGCTACATAAACATATTAGTATATTGATATATAAACTCGGTTTATTTTCAATCATTTATCTAAACAATGGACTAAACATATCTGTGTATGCCTATTCTAAGGCATTTCGGCACAGCCATACTCTCCCAATCATGTTCCTACTCCAACATTATATGTCCAAGACATTGTAACTGATTGCAATGGTCTTTCCTATTTTTCAAGACATTGTGAGATACAATGGCCTCATTCATTTTCCAAGACATTGTGAGATACAATGGTCTCATTCATTTTCCAAGACATTGTATGATACAATGGTCTTAATCATTTCTCAAATGTTTTGAGTCACACAATGACCTAACCTACTTCACAGACATTGTGAATTGCACAATGGTCTAACCTACTTCCGAGACATTGTGTTTTGTGCAAATGGTCTCTAGAATTATTCCATCACATCATCAATATCATTTCTTATGATATCAAAAACCCGTCACAATCTATCGATTTCAAAACAAGAAATATGAGATTTCTAAAGGACAAACTAATCCATCATCGACAAAAGCTGAACTTTCTCTACATTCATCAAAGTTTTCTTATGAAACCTTCATTATTAAAAGTTCGTGATCCTGGCCAAGTATGTTCTATTTTAGAACTACTTAAAACCTCCTTTCCACACGTACCTATCCGTACTATCTTCTATGCGATGGAATGTGAAAACATACGTTACAAGTCTTGTATGGACGGGACTTGCAACTTAAGGGTTTGACATCGCCTTTGTTTAGTGGACAGTTTCCCGAAAGCAACGGACATATCAAAAGTATACCTAATTTAGGTATTTGAAAATTTTATCGAACCTTGGCTAAATATAGACTAGTCACCTATATTTAACCTAGGGACAGTGGAATATAGTCTGACTAACTATATTCGACTTAAAATTTTCAAATATTGAGAGTAGTTGTACTAGGGTTATGTTTAGGTTGATTTCCTACATGAACTCGATAAACCACCAGAATACATTAAAACAATCTAGAGACACGATAATGTCTTACCACTCAGCGAAATCTTAACACCTTATTTGTGTTACCTAATTTCATTCTTGAAAATTTTCATTTATGAGATAATCCGAACTACTATCTTGGGATAGTTATCAATTATTCTCTTCATCCTATAGAAGTACTATCCTGTTTAGGTCCTAAGGATACCATTCCATCATAAACCTTTAAAATCTCTTAAGATTTTTAAAGCAAACTCAACATCTATACCTAAGAGTATTAATGTTAAGCATACACTACACACTTTTGTTCATCAACATATCACATCATTATCTTCACAACCGTGGCAAACACAAACTCATTAACAGATCTTGATGCACTTTTAAAGCTCAAATCATCCTTAGTTACATCACAAGTACCCTCATCAGCTTTACAAGATTGAATATTCATCTTGTACTTTTGCTACACCAGTGTCATCTCGTAATACACTACCTTGTAACTCACCGGCTAAGTATGAATGTTGGGTTGGGAATTCTTAAGTAGGATGATTTGTAATTATTTGAATGGATTGGGATGCCTTTTCATTTAAATAAAGAAATTGTAAATCACCGAACCATAAGTTTATATTCCTCTATTTACATTGTTTGGGATGCCTCTCTATGTAAATAAAGAATTATAAACAAGTGGGCTTATTTGTATCCAAAATAACATAAGTATGAAGTCAACCTACATTACATTGCTCGGGTATGACATAATACCTACATTACATTGCTCGGGTATGGCTTGATACCTACATTACATTGCTCGGGTATGGCATGATACCTACATTACATTGCTCGGGTATGGCATGATACCTACATTATATTCGCCACAAGAAATCCTATCTTTTCAGCGACATCGCTTCAAACCATGACATAAACACTAGGTACAACAACCGATTACCTACTATGCTATGATTGCAACTACTATCCCAATTTCCATTGATATTCCACTACTATATCAATTTCCATTTATTGGATTCCTATGTAAATTGCTATTGTTGTTCAACTGTTATATCAATTGCTATTGATACTTGACAACTATATCAATTTCCATTTTGATATTTAACTATATCAATTTCTGTACAACTACTATATCAATTTCTATTAATAATCGACTGCTATATCAATTTTCTTTGATATTCGACTATTATATGGATCTTTACAGATATTCAACCATGTTATCAATCTCTATTGACACACCATATTCTGAGACAAATCAAACTACATCACTAGTAATTCCAGACTTTGGTCCTGATAAGTAACCACACATCTTTATCGACACCACTCCAACATATGACACACAAAGAACTTCGGGACGAAGTTCCCCGTAAGGGGTGGAGACTGTAACAATTCACATTTTTCAGGATAATTACTATTCCCGGAAAATTTCACTATTCACTTTTACTATTCATTTTTCCCGAAATTTGATTTTTATTTCTTGGGCTCAAGTGATAAATCATTTCCATGGCAAATTAAAAGTTTGACATTCATAAGCTCATTTTCGTGAAAGTTATTAAGGAATTACACGGAATTACACGTTTTAGGGTAAAACGTCATTCAGAAATTCTACGTACAACGAAACTCGACCCCGTTAAGTGACCCCGCATCAGAAAAATGTTTGACACACTCATGATTTATTTGAGAATTAATCGTGACTGAGAAAAACATGACCAAAGACTTCCCGGCAGGTCACCCAAGCCAGTACTACTCTCGCATGAGAACGCTTAACCGTATGGACGATTAACCGTTAGACCACAAAACGCGTTTCTAAGACGATTTGAGTTTTCAACTTATTAGAAAAATTCAACATATTTTTCCCTCCTCCATTGACCAAAAATCATCCCTTGATGTTATAAGTCATTTCGTGATTTTTAGGCTTACGGTTTGATGTCTAAAAGACATTTAATACCAACCGACACTAGACTGAGCCCAGTCTAGACATTATAAGTCATTTTAAATCATTTTTATCACATTAGAAAAGTAACATTTTACTTTTCTCAATTTTACGCAATATTCGTACGTTTTACGTATTACGCGTTTTAGACCCGTGTTTCCAGTTTTTAGCAGGGTTTTACCACCCAAATGGAACCTACCACTCATTTTATATTTTATTATGGGACATATGGACATGTCTAACAATACTTTAAAGTTCCATAATTTTACGACACCCGGTTTTACGTTTTGAGGCCTAATCATTTACGGTTGTCATTTCCCGGAGTCAAAACTCTTCCTAATACTTAGGAGAATACCAAGCAAAGTCCACACCTTATCCCCCAAGCTTGTGAACCGCCTAGGAGGGGGGATTCACCACCCATGTGGCTTGATCTTATGCCTTGTGTCATGAGATGATGACAAGTGTTCAACTTGCTCTCCAAGGTTGGACTAGTCAAGGGTTCTAACCTCCTCATTGCCATATAAATACCCCTTCCCCCCCTTCTTTGTGCCGTGCATCCCCAAACCCCAAAACCATTCCATCCTTAGTTCATTTCCTTCTAATTTCTTGCAAGGTTCAAGTGAAAGTTCAAGTAGAAACCCTAGTTTGATCATAAGTTACCAAAAATCTTCCAAACCCTAGAATACTTGGTGATTTCTCTTGAGTTTAAATCCACTCAATTCACCTCAACCTTCATCATCCATCTTTCAAGAATACCAAGGGTAGAAAGATTGCATGAAGTGAAAAGGGTTGAAGCAAGTCTATCAAAGTCCATTTCCTTACATGTTAACTTACCTTTCTTTGTAGAAAGCCAAAGTTGTAAGCAAAACCCTAACTTGATTCTTGTTAAATATTCATGTTCATGTTATTTACATATTATTTGTGCTATATTATGTCTTGTATTAATGTCCATGATGTATAAAAGTGAGTAAAACAAGTTATTGTACATGATTGATAAAGACAAGTTCATAAAACAAGTAAACTAGTGACTTTCTTGGTAAGACCTGATCAAAATGGTAAAAATATGATGTTGGATCATTACATATTACAGTAGAGGACTTAACAAGGAAACCATAGCAATTTGAACCACCTAAAACGAGTATACGAGTCAAAAGTTACGCCCATTTGAAGTTACCAAAACTTTGCGGGAAACTGCCAAATACCATTCTGATCAAATTTGGGTTTTGAAAGTCCCACTTCTGGTCCGATTCATCAAAAAGTTAAAACACAAAAGTTGTCCGGAACGACGTTTTCGTTTAGGAAGAAAGAAGCTCGAGCCCTGAAAACGCTTTCCGAGTGATAAATTTCTTCAAATTCTAAACAGCCCATTTTTAGCCAAAGTCATTACATATAAGTTATGGTTTATGAAGACCAAAGAGGTCTTATGACCTAGAATCAAGACACAACCATGGCTAGAGCCAAGGTTGAGTCTCAAGACCATGGAACAATGACCAAAGGTCATGGCTAGGCCATAACAAAATGACCATACAAGCTTACCAAGGCAAATACATGAACTAGAGAAGTTGGCGATAACTTGAACATACAATTTGGATCTACTTCATCTAAAGGAACCATGAGATATTACAAAGAGAAAATGGTCATACAAGACTTATGAAACTACCCCTAATAACAATCTTCATGTACAAATAAACTTTCCTAAGTTTATACAAATATCGGATATGTAACTTCTGGATCAAAACTTATATCTATATACTTTATCAACTACTACAATAGTAGGGAGCCTCATGTGAGGAGTTCATTATGTAAGCCGTCGAGATGAGTTGTGGATTTACGAGTTAAAGTGTCCTGGCTCCTCGAACGCTTACTAACATGACTTCTGAATTATGTCGGCCCGAACGGTAGTAAACGATATACAAAACATACATGTTCATGAATCTTTTCTTTCAAAGACTTACATTATACATCGTACCACATCATGGACTAAATGCAAGATATATATATAGGCACTACTTCATATTCTTTACTCCAATCCTAAGTCGTGACATTCTATTATAGGTTGCTCGTAGAAACCTTCACGATTCAACCGTTACATTCATTACTTGCTATCTTACTTAAGGTGAGTTCATAGCCCCACTTTACATTACTTCATTGTTTTACAAACCCTTGGGGGGAATACATGCTATTTTTAACCGAGCACAATGTTTTTAAATTGTATGCTTGCCTGATTGTTTTATTATCACTAAGTACCATCCTTGCCAAACCGAGATCCCATATTATGAACCATTTAATCACTTGCGAGGGTTACTTGCAAGTGAGCGTGAATATTGTGAATAGGCCTATTGGGATTGACGAATCCCATTTGTATTGACTAAGTTCAAACAAATGCATTAATATTTGAGACATTAGGTATGACGGCAAAGTACCTACCGGGATAACTCCGCCGATTGATATTGGTACCCGTTAACGTTTTGGTGTCATAAGCTTAGTATTTGATAATAACTGTTCCGGGCGTGTAACAACGTGGCCCATATTTGTTTTCCAAACATTGGTGTGAGTCTATAGCTCACACTACCAACATATTGTGTTCAAACGATTAAACAAACTCTATGAATATCACTCAACCTTTGTGTTGACCTCTCAAGCATGTATTTCAGGTTCATGACGATCAAGGATGGCACAGAAGGACACGGATACTCAAGAGGGCTATAAATTTTATTATCATTCAAAAACTCAATTAATGTGATTTGTAAACATGGAACCAATTGGGACCTCATTTTGTAACCTCTGATATTTATATAATTTGAATGATAAATCTTTTAAAACGACTCAATTGGAGTTCGTTTTCTATTATTGTGACTATTGTGCCATCGAGTAACACCCAGTTCGAATTCCGCTGCAACTATGAATTGGGGGTGTTACACAATTCATCGAGGGGCCCAATAGTATCTAACTCCATGACATGTGGAGGAACAAATCCTATTTTAACTGCACGTGTCATTCATGTGTTTCAAATTACTCCTGAAAATGGTTTTTATAACTACCTTATTCAGGACAACGTTTAACCATATCAAAGAATAAAATTTTGCACATGCAAGACCTATTTGCATCTCAAGTCTAAGGATAAGAGACATAACCATTTGTGAGATTCATTATTGACGCCGAACCATGCAGTGAATTCTCGAAGGTTGGGTCAGTCCAATGTTCATCACAATGAACAACATATGAGTTTGGCAAATAAATCACCAACACGCTCACATTTACCTTAACCCTTAATTGAAACTTGTGCTACGAAGGATGAATGCATGCTCTTTTCGTACACCTTTTGATTCGCATCAAAACTTTTACCCGTCAAAATTTAAGTCACGCCGTCCAATTTTGAGAACACTTGTAATTACTTTTTGCCTATGCGTGGGACCTAGGTTGAATTGTAACCCAAGGTGACTATTCTCTATGCATGGGACCTAGATATATTCTCGCACGTTCTCAAATTGGATGACTTAATCGAGTTAAGCGGTGAGACCTTGACCCGAGGCAAAGATGGGACTAAACACGCCTACATGACACTAGTTGCTTGTTCACTAGTGCCATGGGTCCCATAAAGATCTAAGAGTTGCACTTATAATGCAATTGGTGATCGTCGCCTACCAATTGAATCTACTATTGCTAGCAGATCAACTGATGTGATAGTAGAAGCACAATGTGTCACACCCCCAAAATACCTGTATGGCAGTGGAATGGAATACCTGGGGGTGACTGTCATAGCACCACAGTTACAGTTATATTGAACGACCTAAAGTGTCGTTTAGAAAATACATCATTTGATTCATTCAAAATATTCAGAGCCATAAAACATAGGTCCCAAAAGAGTTAGAAAGTTTAAGTAAATAAGTTTAGTACAATCAAACGATAGTTCATAAGTGCATGAAATCCAAAATGAGACGCGTCATCCTTGATTCTCAAAGAAATGACTCCATGCATGTCATGAGGCATATGTCTTAGTTACCTGAAAATACATTGCGAAAACGGTCAACAATAATGTTGGTGAATAATCATAGGTTTGTAAGCTAAATCGTATGTACATAAGCCACAAGTATAAAGTAAACCGACAAAAATGTCAAAATGCTACATTGGCTCTTAAGCTCATGACCCCGAAGCTAGACGTTACTTGGCCCCAAATGAGTGTTTACCAGACACTCTAATGTATTAGACATGAAATGCATTCGTATCCGTTGGAGCAACCTAAACACGAATGGAGGAGTCACCCTCAATAGATCTATTCACTCACTCTCGCTTGTAGATTAATTAACGGTCCATGATAATAAAGGGGACTTGTCGTGATGTGGTAATAAGGCAACTTAAGCAATGTAAGGAATTTAATACTTTGGCATGTACAGAAAAATAAGTATGCAATGTATTCTCTCCCGTGGGATTTGAAATCAAATATGTAATTGAAAACGGGGCTATGAAAACTCACCTTAAGTGATAGTACGATGAGATGATATGATCGGGACAACAAGGCACGTACACTAGCCGCAACCTAAATGAATGAATATGATCTAATTTAGATCATGAAATGTTGTAATGAATAATCATGCACATGATACTTATACCACTCGTAACTTGAAAATACTTGTTATCGTCAAAGTAGGAAATTTCTATACTTAGGAAAAATAAGTCCAATAAGAAATATAGAAACTTGTCGTGGTATATCGTATATAGTATGTTAGTATTATATTCCTCGTCTTGAAAACCTTAAGATATCGTCTAGTAGTCGCACAAATAAACCTTGGGTCGTACGTATTTCGTTAGTTAATAATAAACTCCTTGAATAAGAAATCTAGAAAATATGTCATTTAGTACGTAGTTATATTATTTTCTAGTAGTGACTATATATATATATATATATATATATATATATATATAGTTTTGACGATTTTAAAACGCGTATAACTTGGTCGTTTTAAGCTCATTTTCCTCGTTCTTTATATCCACGGATTCGTTTTAGTATGTACTAATATATTTTTGATAGCTTGGGTCCACTAGGTTACGTCTAACGCCTCTATTTGTCCGTTGAAAAATGTCAAACAGCATGCAGTTTTTCAGAAAACTAGTTTTCGTCTAATAACTTGCAAAAATAATAACTTCTTCGTTATAAGCTCGTTTTAATCCGTTCTTTCGCCCACGGCTTTGTTTTTGAAAGTATTTTCTAAATCTTTGGTCAAAAATTACCTATCACCTACTGAGTTTCCCACGTTTTAAAAATGGTGACAGTAGGTATTTGTTTTGTTTCAAAAACCACTTCTAGGGTTCCAATCTAGTTCTAACTTCAACCAAACCACTTTCAATCACCACAAAACTAGTCTAATCCTACCATACACCTTCTTAGGGTGTCATGGGTTCCTAAACATCATAAATCAAGTGGATCTAACAAGGATCTAACTATAATCACTTTCTAGGGTTTCAAAGTTTAAAGTTTATAAAATAAAGTGGTATAACTAGCATATGCATGAAATATAGTATAAAAACCATATGATCATAATAAATACTTGAAGAAATGAAAAGAGTAAATTTTGTAAACTTACTTTGAATGAGTTAGGTGTTTAGATGATGAAAACCTAATGATCCTTGAGTTTATATTCCAAAACTCTAACAAGGACAACTAAACTATACTTGAATAATACTAGATCTTGAAAAATAATGTGTCTTGCTTGTTTCTTGTTGTTTTGCCAAGACCAAAAGGAGAGAAAAAGAGAAAGAAAAGTCTTGCTTGATTTGATAAAATGAATGAAAAAGTATGAGTTTATGTTTTATATTTTATCATTTAGACAAGAAGTACAAACATTTATGAGTTAGTAGGAAAGCTTTCAAAGTGTAAGATGATTAGTATGGAGGGGTGGGGCGGCAACATGGAAGGGTGGAAGAAAAAAAATGTAATGTGTAAGAGTTAGTTGATATTGAGTAGTATTTTAGTGTTTTTAGGTAATACCGGGTATCGGGTTAACTAAAAATAAATTTTAACGGAGTTAACCGGGACATAATAAAGTCGTAAAAATTGTAAAAATATGTTGGGCATAAATATTGAGTGTTTAGATAATTATTATTTATTTTCTACGAAAACCGTCGTAATTTTAGTAAACTTACGATAATAATTAAATAAATTTCCAAAACACCGGGTAAATTAATATTATAATTTTTATCTTATTAAAATGAATATAAAAATATATTGGGATCATAGTCGGGAGTGTCGGACGTGTTAGTCACATTATTGATCGCGGGTTAACGTTTATTTAAAAATAATTAAACGTAAAAGTTAATTATACCAAAAGTACTAATTTAAATATCCTACGAGTGGAATAGTATGCAAGTGTCACAATGATAATATGCAGACTATTTCTAGTCCGTATGAAATGGCCCAATGATAATGCATGTATTTGCTCCTAAACCAATACGGTTACGCGAATTTTGAATACCCGTAAACTAAGTTTACGATGAAATGAGTAATGCACATGAATAGTGGTTTTCTCTCGGAAATGAATAGTCTCATGTGAATAGTGAAATTTTTGGATGTTTCTCGGAATATCAAATTGACCTAAAAAATGATGAATAGTAATTGGTGAATAGTAATTGGTGAATAGTAAGATGTTGAGGTTTGGAAAAATGACCTGAAATCGTGGGGTGTGATAGTTGCCCACCCAAAAAGGAATTCAGTCCCTGAATTCAGCTAGTGTTGGTTTGGGAAATTGGCTTGGTGAATAGTTATGGATACTTTAGTCGCATTTGATCTTCTCGTTCCCAAGTAAACTCGGGTCCTCTTCGAGAATTCCAGCGAACTTTCACGATCGGAATTCGACTCTGCTTCAATTGTTTGACCTCGCGGCCCATAATTTCAACTGGTTCTTCCACAAAGTTAAGTTTGTCATCGAGTTGTATTTTTTCTAATGGTATAATGGCAGACTCGTCCGAAAGACATTTCTTGAGGTTCGAGACATGAAACGTGTTGTGTACATTGCTGAGTTCTGACGGAAGTTCAAGTTTGTAAGCTACCGGACCAATCCTTTCCAGTATCTTAAATGGACCAATGTATCTCGGGTTCAACTTCCCGCGTTTTCCAAATCGTATCACGCCCTTCCAAGGCGAGACTTTCAACATGACTTTGTCTCCGACCTGAAATTCCAATGGTTTGCGTCGAACATCTGCGTAGCTTTTCTGTCGACTTCTAGTAGTTTCGAGTCTCTCTCGAATCTGAATTATCTTTTCTGTTGTTTCTTGAACCATTTCCGGGCCAGTACATTGTACATCACCGACTTCGGCCCAACAAACTGGAGATCGACACTTACGACCATAAAGTGCCTCGAATGGTGCTGCTTTAATGCTCGAATGGTAACTGTTGTTATAGGAAAACTCGATCAACGGCAAATGGTTAGCCCAACCATTTCCAAAGTCAATCACACATGCCCTAAGCATGTCCTCAAGTGTCTGAATAGTTCTCTCGCTCTGACCATCGGTCTGAGGATGGTAAGCAGTGCTCATGTCTAACTTGGATCCAAAAGAATCTTGTAATGACCGCCAAAAGTTTGAAGTAAAACGACTATCTCTGTCAGAAATGATGGAAACTGGTGCACCATGTCTTGAGACTATTTCCTTGATGTAAAGTCTAGCATGTTGTTCCATGGAATAAGTCTCTCTAATGGGTATGAAATGAGCTGATTTGGTAAGACGATCTACAATTACCCAAATAGCATCGTAACCTCCTGACGTCTTGGGAAGTTTAGTGACAAAGTCCAGTGTAATACGTTCCCACTTCCATTGTGGAATCTCTGGTTGTTGAAGCAATCCTGATGGTTTCTGGTACTCGGCTTTCACTTTAGCACAAGTAAGGCATTTGCTGACGTACGTAGCTATTTCCGCTTTCATGTTCGGCCACCAATAAAGCTTTTTGAGATCCTGATACATCTTATCAGAACCTGGATGAATAGAGTACTTCGACTTGTGTGATTCATGCATAATCAATTCTCGTATCCCACCATAGAGTGGTATCCAACTTCGGTCCTTGAAGCATAACACTCCATCTGATCTCTTTACAAAGCCATTTTTGTTTTCTGGCATACCATAAAGTTTCTCATGTGGTCGGTTTTCTTCTTTGAGAGCCTCAATCTGAGCTTCTAAAATTTTTGATAGTAATCTGAGCTTCTAAAATTCTTCTTTGAGAGCCTCAAACTTGATCCTACTTCCTGGAAAATCCTGCAAAACTTCATTATGACTCAATACAAGCATTTGACTCTAACAAGTACGAATATACATGTTCATTTAATATTGTGGAGAATCATGATCGGTTTGTTTCTTAAAAACATTTTTGGGGTTTCCCCTTACACTTATCTTTTGCAAAAATACCTTTAGGTGGAGTTAAGACTAGGCTAAACAACAAAGTAAAGTATTTCCACTTTTTAATTTAGAAACATGATCAACCAACAATAAAAACTAAGCATGCATACGGAAACAAATAAAATCAAACAAACAAACAAACAAATAAAAACACACAATACATGGGTTGCCTCCCAAGAAGCGCTTGTTTTTGTTCGAGTCACGAGCCTGACTCTACCCTTATTTAACGGAAATAAGGGAGGGTTTCCCTACACTTAGGATTAAGTGCGGCTGGAAGTAGCGATACACACCCTTAGGGTGGAAATATGCCTCATGAGGAACGAGTGGTGGATGAATTATATGCTCAAAGGGGTGTGCTCCTATCATCATAACCTTACCTAATTCAATCGGGTTAATAGGTGAATTAAGATTTTCTCCTAGAAAGGGATCATTTTCGATCAACTTCAAGAGATTACAAGTTGGGGATCCATCTTGACCTAATAAACCCGGTTTAAACCCATAATGTTTCTTATGATCAATCATAAATGGGTGATGTAAGCATGTAAGGTCATTTTTCACTCCTATATTGGCTTCCTCTCTACAAGGCTTAGAGTCCACTACCTTTATCCTAAGACTACCCGGACTACATGGGTTGATGGGTGGGTTGGTTCCTCTTTTGTCTCCTAGAAATATATCTAAGGATGGAAAGTTGTGTAAAGGTTGAGGTTCCGGTTTATCAACACTAGGAAATTCCCTAGAACTAGGAGTAAGGTTATCACTACAAGTATTCAAACCTATATCCTCTAATGGTGCCTGGTCCAAGGGCTCTACTTCTATTGGGGTTCCTATAGTCTTTTCTACTTCTTCCGGGTAAGTCACGGGCGGTGTGTATGCCTCAAATGATGCTAGGACTTGTGGGGTACTTAGTGGGCTTGGGTTTTCTACTATCTCTTCCATCACATCAATATCACCTATGTGTTCATCTTGTATTATGGAAGTGCCTAACCATGACATGAAACTAGGTGGCTCAACTCTAACCTCATGTGTGTCGTATGTTTTGGTGAAATCTATCCCGCTCATGCAACTAGGTAGTTCAACACTAACCATCTCATAATCTTGGTTTGATTCTAAGTTCATGTTCTTAGAAACCAGGTCATCTCGCTCATACGAATCCACTAATTCGTTGAACTTATGGGTAATGGTTAGGAAGCTTTTCTCAAAATTCATCCAAAGGGTCTCACTAAAAGGAATTGATCCTAAAAATGATCGTCTAATAGAAAACACACCTGCATAAAATTCATCAAACCCATCTAACTTTACACCCATCTCCTCTTGTATATATGTAAGATCACTTAAAAATTCATTGGAACAACAGGAGGCAAATCTATCCGAGTAAACCAATTGTTCCTCTATAGTTAATGATCTAAATGGAATTTCATCCGCCATGGAGACAAATGAAAATGGTTTCACAAACAAAGGGCACAAAGAAAAAGATAGACTACAAGAAGACCTAAAAATAAAAAAATAAAATCTTACTAGAAAGGAATCTAGCAAGTAGATCTAATACCAAAAAAATTCTAACCTAGACAATAACTATTCCCCGGCAACGGCGCCAAAAACTTGATGCGTAGGAATCGTAACAGGCTTTACCTCTCGAGGGATCTCGAGAAGCTTACAACCCCCACCAGGCAGTGTACCTGATCGTTGTAGTATAGTATAGTGACAAGTACCAGGGGATTGATCGTTCAGCTTAGGAATAGTGTCGCTAGGATTAGAAAGCCTAAATACTAGTTCTAAAGGTGAGGGATGATTATTTTTGTGTTTTTATATTTTATGGAAAGCAAATTAAAATCTCGGGTTTGAAGGATTTGGGCGGAATTAGTTGCTAATCAACTAACCCAATACTAAGATGCAATCAAAATAAAATACTAGAAATGAAAATAAACTAATTTATACTAAGGTTGTGAGCAGTAATTGGAGAAAATGTGTTTACTTAGATTTCACTACTCCCTAGATATCTTTTACACGTTAATTACTTGTTATAATTGCATGGATGATGGATCGTATTCCTTAATACCATTCATGGGGTGGCACACATAACTCCCCAATTCTATGAGCTCTTATCTCCTCCTACACCATGCCCAGCACAACTATAGGGATTGTAAACAGTGGCTCATGCATTAAATACAACCAATAAAGACCTAGTGCGTGTTGGTTCATGTTTCTTAAGACGTTCAAGCATGTTACCATTTGGAGATCTGCCAGTTTTCTTAAGCCTACATATAAATCATTCATCCAAGACAAGAATAAACAAGTAATCAACACATAATCAATATCTAGGTTTCATTAGATTTAAGCAAACACAAGATAGATCTAGCCTAGCATGATAGAATTAAGACAAGAACAAGATATAGACAACCAACACATAGACATATTGATTGAATTAGAAGAACACTTATCTTGATTAATCATGCAAGGTATCAAGGGGATGGAACCCTTGAAAAACCTGTAAAGTTACACCAAAATCGTACTTAGGGTTTCTCCCAAAACTTCTCTCCTTTAAATGTGAAAAACTAGAAAACTATATATAGAAAAAGGGATCTGACGGCGTCAAGACCAAATAGGTGACGCCGTCACCTCGCCGCCAAAACAATCCTCGGACTGCCTAGATCTACATTTGACGCCGTCAAGAACAATTCATTTCCAGGCCGTCATGACTTTTACTTTTGACGCCCTACCTTCATGATGCCGTCAAAACTCTTCTGGGTCGTCATGGAATTTTACTCTTGACGCTGTCAGGGAACTACTCTTGACGCCGTCATGCACTGTTCCCAGCATGGAAAATTAAGACTTTGGCGTTTTCTTCACTTTTATGCTCCAAAAACGACCGAATTGCTTCCTTTTCCAAAAAGTACCTAAAATCACAAAAGGAACGATTTAGGGCAATATTTGATCAAATAAATTCGGATTCGGGCTTAAATGACCCCCTAAAAACGGATCATTTTTCGCCTCATCATATACCCTTACACTTGAGATTTGCTTGTCCTCAAGCAAATGCGCTTTTATTCTACTCAAAATACAAGTTAGGGGTCATTTAACACTAATATAAAAGTAATTACAACAAATAATCGTTCCACTAAAGACCAATAGACAAGCACGGAGGTCATACACAAGCACCTCACAAATAGTGTTTAGATACTCACATCTCTCGGGTGTAATAAAGTGTAAATTACAATATGGAAACGGAAGATATCTCTCACTACCTGTCATAGCAAAATAGATTACCATAGGCTTGGGAAAGGATCAAACCTCCACCACATGGCGTAAGCACCTAGGATAAACTATCAAAGAGGTCTTTTAAAGGGTTGTAACGTTAGGTGTAGGGATATGAAATACACGGTTTTGTTGGATAAAGGAAGTTTTACTGGTGGCGAGTTAACAATCTTAGTTAATTACATGTATAATGTGGCGTTGCTAAGCCAAGACTAGACTCGACTTAAGCTAATAAATGAAAAATAACAAAAACATAAAATGAACATAGAATAAAATGGGATGGTAGTCCGTATGTTTTTTCTCTTTTTTCCTTTTCTATTTTTTTTTCTTGATTTTTTTTCGATTTTTTTTTTTTTTTTTTTTTTTTTTTTTTTGCATACACTCTTACCCTACCATCCGAAATAATACATCATAGGGGATTGAACATTCCCCTTACACTTGAATTTTTACATACTTTACATTAAACTAATATAATGACTCGAATTAAGAAAATCAAAACACTTGGAGCACTTTCAAGATTAACGTACATATGGGGGTAATAATATGATGTTCTTCCCCATTACTCCATAAATAAGTACTTACCCATGAGTCCCAATCGTCCCAAAACAATATGTACAAGGATATGACTCGACTTAGCAACCATGTAATCAATTAGAAAGTTAACTTAGGGTTTAACAAATAACAATAATGCACTAAAAATGAGCGCATACACGGAAGGCTAAGGCGATTTGGTTGTACATTTAAGTGGGGTGTAACAAATTCTTCCTTTAAGTAAAATGCTTAAAGTTAGAAACGAAAAGATAGGCTCGGAGGGGTGTACTAGGGGTTTCGTGTACTAAAAATGAGTACAACGCTAAGGGTGTGGGAAAAATTAGTTGACTTAACTAGCCAAACAATATGACTTAAATGGTCAAGTAATTATGATACGGGTTTAACACAAGGGTGATCCTAATGCCTCTTATCATGTAGTAAATCCTACCACACGAATGTAGTCTCACTAGCGGTCTCGGGATGCATCACTAACGCAAGTTCTAGAATCTAAATGCTACCGGTACACTCATAAGCACTAATAATAAATGCTTTTCCTATCAAATCTAAAGGCGAACCTCACATATTTGGGTGGAAAATTTTTCTGAATATACGGTTATGTGCTAGTCATACAATCTCCTATCCATGAGACGCTTGCTATGGCTAAAGTTTCACTCCTAAATGTTGTAAAGAATTTTAAATTTGGCGCTAAAATTGCACTAACAAGTATTTCTCATAGTTTTATTACACATCTACCATTAAACAAAACAAACTCAAGCGAAAGTGCATATGTAAGGTATCATCTTTTTACCCTCCCCTTACACTTAAGATGAACATTGTCCCCAATGTTCAAGTAAAGAATGTAAAAGTGAAAAAGTAAAGAGAATGAAATCAAATACTCCCCTGATTCGCTCGGTATGGATAATAAGGTGGCCAGGTTAAATCTTCCTCCAAGAAAATGAACAATTAAAGCTTCCCTTCTAGAATATAAATCATCTTGTTGTCATACATAACCTGTAAAACCTGACAAAATAGACAAGACAACCTCGCGTAAAATCGGCGGCATCCTATATAAGTTACTAAATCCTAGAAAACAAGATAAGATATAATGCTTGTGGAATGAGGTTTGCAGCTCTCCTGGAGATTATAAAACTTAATAATTCACAAAAACCATAAGACTCCGTTAGAAAAACAAAACCGGTAAAATTTCCAGATTTTAACTCCTGACGCCGTCAAGAGTAAACTCCTGACGCCGTCAGAATTGTCCTGCAGAAATTCTTATGTTAAGTTTCCAGAAAATTTCTGGAAAAACTTGATCCTACTTCCTGGAAAATCCTGCAAAACTTCATTATGACTCAATACAAGCATTTGACTCTAACAAGTACGAATATACATGTTCATTTAATACTGTGGAGAATCATGATCGGTTTGTTTCTTAAAAACATATTTGGGGTTTCCCCTTACACTTATCTTTTGCAAAAATACCTTTAGGTGGAGTTAAGACTAGGCTAAACAACAAAGTAAAGTATTTCCACTTTTTAATTTAGAAACATGATCAACCAACAATAAAAACTAAGCATGCATACGGAAACAAATAAAATCAAACAAACAAACAAACAAATAAAAACACACAAAACATGGGTTGCCTCCCAAGAAGCGCTTGTTTTTGTTCGAATCACGAGCCTGACTCTACCCTTATTTAACGGAAATAAGGGAGGGTTTCCCTACACTTAGGATTAAGTGCGGGTGGAAGTAGCGATACACACCCTTAGGGTGGAAATATGCCTCATGAGGAAAGAGTGGTGGATGAATTATATGCTCAAAGGGGTGTGCTCCTATCATCATAACCTTACCTAATTCAATCGAGTTAATGGGTGAATTAAGATTTTCTCCTAGAAAGGGATCATTTTCGATCAACTTCAAGAGATTACAAGTTGGGGATCCATCTTGACCTAATAAACCCGGTTTAAACCCATAATGTTTCTTATGATCAATCATAAATGGGTGATGTAAGCATGTAAGGTCATTTTTCACTCCTATATTGGCTTCCTCTCTACAAGGCTTAGAGTCCACTACCTTTATCCTAAGACTACCCGGACTACATGGGTTGATGGGTGGGTTGGTTCCTCTTTTGTCTCCTAGAAATATATCTAAGGATGGAAAGTTGTGTAAAGGTTGAGGTTCCGGTTTATCAACACTAGGAAATTCCCTAGAACTAGGAGTAAGGTTATCACTACAAGTATTCAAACCTATATCCTCTAATGGTGCCTGGTCCAAGGGCTCTACTTCTATTGGGGTTCCTATAGTCTTTTCTACTTCTTCCGGGTAAGTCACGGGCGGTGTGTATGCCTCAAATGATGCTAGGACTTGTGGGGTACTTAGTGGGCTTGGGTTTTCTACTATCTCTTCCATCACATCAATATCACCTATGTGTTCATCTTGTATTATGGTAGTGCCTAACCATGACATGCAACTAGGTGGCTCAACTCTAACCTCATGTGTGTCGTATGTTTTGGTGAAATCTATCCCGCTCATGCAACTAGGTAGTTCAACACTAACCATCTCATAATCTTGGTTTGATTCTAAGTTCATGTTCTTAGAAACTAGGTCATCTCGCTCATACGAATCCACCAATTCGTTGAACTTATGGGTAATGGTTAGGAAGCTTTTCTCAAAATTCATCCAAAGGGTCTCACTAAAAGGAATTGATCCTAAAAATGATCGTCTAATAGAAAACACACCTGCATAAAATTCATCAAACCCATCTAACTTTACACCCATCTCCTCTTGTATATATGTAAGATCACTTAAAAATTCATTGGAACAACAGGAGGCAAATCTATCCGAGTAAACTAATTGTTCCTCTATAGTTAATGATCTAAATGGAATTTCATCCGCCATGGAGACAAATGAAAATGGTTTCACAAACAAAGGGCACAAAGAAAAAGATAGACTACAAGAAGACCTAAAAATAAAAAAATAAAATCTTACTAGAAAGGAATCTAGCAAGTAGATCTAATACCAAAAAAATTCTAACCTAGACAATAACTATTCCCCGGCAACGGCGCCAAAAACTTGATGCGTGGGAATCGCAACAGGCTTTACCTCTCGAGGGATCTCGAGAAGCTTACAACCCCCACCAAGCAGTGTACCTGATCATTGTAGTATAGTATAGTGACAAGTACCGGGGGATTGATCGTTCAGCTTAGGAATAGTGTTGCTAGGATTAGAAAGCCTAAATACTAGTTCTAAAGGTGAGGGATGATTATTTTTGTGTTTTTATATTTTATGGAAAGCAAATTAAAATCTCGGGTTTGAAGGATTTGGGCGGAATTAGTTGCTAATCAACTAACCCAATACTAAGATGCAATCAAAATAAAATACTAGAAATGAAAATAAACTAATTTATACTAAGGTTGTGAGCAGTAATTGGAGAAAATGTGTTTACTTAGATTTCACTACTCCCTAGATATCTTTTACACGTTAATTACTTGTTATAATTGCATGGATGACGGATCGTATTCCTTAATACCATTCATGGGGTGGCACACATAACTCCCCAATTCTATGAGCTCTTATCTCCTCCTACACCATGCCCAGCACAACTATAGGGATTGTAAACAGTGGCTCATGCATTAAATACAACCAATAAAGACCTAGTGCGCGTTGGTTCATGTTTCTTAAGACGTTCAAGCATGTTACCATTTGGAGATCTGCCAGTTTTCTTAAGCCTAACATATAAATCATTCATCCAAGACAAGAATAAACAAGTAATCAACACATAATCAATATCTAGGTTTCATTAGATCTAAGCAAACACAAGATAGATCTAGCCTAGCATGATAGAATTAAGACAAGAACAAGATATAGACAACCAACACATAGACATATTGATTGAATTAGAAGAACACTTATCTTGATTAATCATGCAAGGTATCAAGGGGATGGAACCCTTGAAAAACCTGTAAAGTTACACCAAAATCGTACTTAGGGTTTCTCCCAAAACTTCTCTCCTTTAAATGTGAAAAACTAGAAAACTATATATAGAAAAAGGGATCTGACGGCGTCAAGACCAAATAGGTGACGCCGTCACCTCGCCGCCAAAACAATCCTCGGACTGCCTAGATCTACATTTGACGCCGTCAAGAACAATTCATTTCCAGGCCGTCATGACTTTTACTTTTGACGCCCTACCTTCATGACGCCGTCAAAACTCTTCTGGGTCATCATGGAATTTTACTCTTGACGCCGTCAGGGAACTACTCTTGACGCCGTCATGCACTGTTCCCAGCATGGAAAATTAAGACTTTGGCGTTTTCTTCACTTTTATGCTCCAAAACGTCCGAATTGCTTCCTTTTCCAGATTTCACTCCCAAAGTACCTAAACTCACAAAAGGAACGATTTAGGGCAATATTTGATCAAATAAATTCGGATTCGGGCTTAAATGACCCCCTAATAACGGATCATTTTTCGCCTCATCACTTGGAATAAAAACTAGAACCTTGTAACTGGTCGAACAAGTCGTCAATTCTGGGGAGTGGATAATGGTTCTTCACCGTTAACTTGTTCAGCTCACGATAGTCGATGCACATTCTGAAAGTTCCATCCTTCTTCTTCACAAACAAAACCGGCACTCCCCAAGGCGAGGAACTCGGTCTAATGAATCCTTTGTCCAAAAGTTCTTGTAATTGATTTGACAACTCCTGCATTTCCGAAGGTGCAAGTCTATACGGTGCTCGCGCAATTGGTGCAGCTCCTGGCACTAATTCAATTTGAAACTCAACTTGGCGCGTAGGCGTAAGTCCTGGCAATTCTTCCGAAAAAACTTCTAGAAATTCCTTAACAATTGGCACATCTTCAAGTCGTTTCTCATCCGACTTCTTCTCCGTGATGTGAGCCAAGAATGCATAACAACCCTTCTTTATGTACTTCTTGGTTTTAATGCACGATATAATACTGAGTCTAGTTCCACTTCGCTCTCTACGAACAACCAAAGTTTCACCGTTATAAGGAAGGTGAACAACTTTCTCATCACAAATAATTCTCGCTCGATGCCGAGATAACCAATCCATACCGATAACAACGTCGAAACTTCCAAGTTCTACGGGAATAAGGTCTATATTGAATGGGTGGTTTAGGAAATTTATAGTGCAACCACGAACAATGGTGTTGGTGTTAACTAAAGACCCATCGGCTAATTCAACGATATAGGAAATGTCTAATGGGGTTGGTTCTATGTTAAGTAAAGGTGCAAATGCAATAGAAACAAAACTTCTATCCGCTCCTGAATCAAATAAGATGGATGCATAACGATTATTAACGAGGAACGTACCCGCAACAACATTCGGGTCCTCTTTGACATCATCTCCTCCCATAACATAAGCTCTTCCTCGAGCCCTTCCATCTTGGTTTCCAGCTCCTTGATTCTTCTTCTGTGGGCACTCATTCCTAAAGTGTCCAATTTCTCCACAGCCAAAACATGTTACTGGTGGTTTTTGATTGTTACCCAAGTTTGGAAGTTTGCAATCTTTGGTGTGGTGACCAATCTTCTTGCAGTTGCCACATAGATCTGGCAACGTCCTGAGTTATGATGTTTCTGACACCTTTCACACTTGGGTAGATTACCCTCATATCCTTTCCTTTCAGTCGGCCCTGCAGTATAGGCCCTTGCCACTTCTTGCCTCTTAGGTGGTGGCTGAATAGCATTTCCACATTGGTTGTAGTCAAACATCCTCTTGTTGTTGTTGTTGTTGTTGTTGTTGTTGTTGTTGTTGTTGTTGTTGTTGTTGTTGTTGTTGTTGTTGTTGTTGTTGTTGTTGTTGTTATTGTTTGGGTTGTTGTTTCGGTTATTGGGATAGTTGCGGTTTCAATTGTTGTTATAGTTGTTGTTGTTGTTTCGAGTGTTGTTGTAGTTGGTATTGTTTGAACGATTATTGTTGTTGACAACAGATTTTCCTTTTACCACTTGAACCATGAGTTTCTGAGTTATTCGGATAGCCTCTTCCATTGTTTGAGGATCGAAAGAAATCACATCCCCTCGAATACTTTCAGGCAGCCCGCCAATGAAGTTTTCCATCTTTTTCTCATCATCGGGAACCATAGTTGGACATAGTACAACCAACTCTTGAAACCTCCTGATGTAGGTCTCGATGTCATCGCCTTTAGTTACCAGCTCATAAAATTCTGTTTCTAACTTGTGCACCTCAGTACGTGGGCAAAACTTCTTTGTCATCAATTTCTTGAATTGATCCCAAGTGAGCTTGTGAGCATTTTCCATACCAATGGGCTGAGCATAAGAATTCCACCAAGACATAGCTTCATCAAGAAGCATACCTGTAGCAAATTTTACCTTGCTGACGTCCGGGCAACCGCACATGAGAAATACAATCTCAGTCTTTTCAAACCAGCGGATCAAAGCAACCGCTCCTTCAGTGCCCTTAAACTTGATAGGATTACTAATCTTGAAATCCTTCCATGTACATTCCCGCCTATTGTTGTGTGGTTCAACCGTCCCTGTATTAGAAGCAGTTTCAGCAGCCCTTGCTGCAACCTCAGCTCTCTTAACTTCTAGAGCTTCTGCAATACTATCCCTGACGAACTTGCGGATAGAGGCTTGAGTCATAGCGGGTGTTTCTGGTGCAGTTTTACCTTTCCTTGGTGCCATACTTCTGATAAATCACAATGGAAACAACCATGAGAAAAATCATAATAGAAATAGTCATCGTACCAAAAGTATACACCCACAATATGTATAAATATACCCACGACATGAACGAGTACAACCACAACATTTATAAATATACCCACGACATGTACGAGTACAACCACAACCTTTATAAATATACCCACGACATGTATAAGTACAACCACAACCTGTATAAATACAACCACAACCTGTATAAATACAACCACAACCTGTATAAATACAACCACGACATGTATAAATACAACCACAACCTGTATAAATACGATAACAATAAAGAGCAACCACGAAACATCATAAATATAATCATAACTCATGAATATAATACATGAAAATTTCGGCCTACATGGACCGATATAATATATAGCACAATATTTCCAACATAGTAGAGTCGCACTTGATATATTTGTTTGTACAACAACCAAAAGACTACAAGTTCTTGAACTATGTCCCACACCTCGGGACTAGGAAAATAGTAAAAGCTAATACAATACAAGTCTATGTCTAGGCTCCTCCAGGTGCTCTTGATGGTCCAGGTGCTCCAGGAGCTCCAGGTGCTCCAGGTGCACTCCTCAAACGACGGATCTCCCTATCCATCATGACGACAATTTCCTCTAGATGCTGAACTCGAAGCTGAAGAGCAGCATCCCTGCCCTCCATCATAGTCAACCTCCCCTGAGCCACTGCCAATTGGTGTGTCTGCTCACCCTGAGTCTCCTGAGTCATCTGGGCTCTATCCCGTATCTCAGGTAGCTCATCTCTAAGCTGATCAATCAGCTCCTGGTGCATCTCCTGTCATGCCTCAAGTCCATGGTACCTCACGTCGATGCTAACTCTGCCTAAAATCAATCCCACCACCTGCTCCTCGACCGCCTCAAGTCGAGTAGTGATAACCTCATCAACCCTATAACCCAAACTATCAACCTGCTCCTGCTGAGCCCCTAACTGATTCTCTAAGGTAACAGCTATAGGCCCCCTAGCAGCAGCCACTCTCGAACTCTCACCTACATGGTATACTGGTGGTGGTGGAAGGTCAGTAGTTTCGGTAGTAGGTGAAGCTGGGGTGGTAAACCTTGCACGCTTCCTGAGCGGCAAGAGTGAAGTAGATATGGAAGTAGTAGTGGGTATGGCTGGTGGTGGTGTAGGTACTGTAGGGATAGCAGGGATCCTAAAAGTAGATGTAGCAGGGCAAACACTCTTCCTAGCAACTGGAGTGGTCTTACTACGGGGAAACATAAGTCTTGGTTCTGAAGGAATAGTGGTAGCAGGGGATGATATGTCAGTAGGTACACGAGTAACCTTAGGTGGTGCAATAGGGGAGACATGAGGAGTAGGAGCCGTCTCCTCCTCCTCAAAAGGCTCGGTATCCTCACTAGGTGCCAAAGGTGGCAACATAGGTACATGAGGAATGGGTGGTGGTGAAAAAGCAGTAGAAGACAAAGAACACTCAACATCAGAGTCTGAGACAGAGTAAAGTATGACAATGTTCGGGTCTGAAGACATAACTCTGTGATAATCAAGGTGAAATAAAAAAAATAAATAACTCGTATAATGGAATCACCTAAAAATAAGTAAATATGCACTTATGATGAAATGATGATATACTATGATGATGTGGTTATAGTCTAGGGTCCATGATGCATCCTAGTTCGCTCTAACCTTAGCTCTGATGCCAATCTGTCACACCCCCAAAATACCTGTATGGCAGCGGAATGGAATACCTGGGGGTGACTGTCATAGCACCACAGTTACAGTTATATTGAACGACCTAAAGTATCGTTTAGAAAATACATAGTTTGATTCATTCAAAATATTCAGAGTTATAAAACATAGGTCCCAAAAGAGTTGGAAAGTTTAAGTAAATAAGTTTAGTACAATCAAACGATAGTTCATAAGTGCATGAAATCCAAAATGAGACGCGTCATCCTTGATTCTCAAAGAAATGACTCCATGCATGTCATGAGGCATATGTCTTAGTTACCTGAAAATACATTGCGAAAACGGTCAACAATAATGTTGGTGAATAATCATAGGTTTGTAAATTAAATCGTATGTACATAAGCCACAAGTATAAAGTAAACCGACAAAAATGTCAAAATGCTACATTGGCTCTTAAGCTCATGACCTCGAAGCTAGACGTTAATTGGCCCCAAATGAGTGTTTACCAGACACTCTAATGTATTAGACATGAAATGCATTCGTACCCGGTGGAGCAACCCAAACACGAATAGAGGAGTCACCCTCAATAGATCTATTCACTCACTCTCGCTTGTAGATTAATTAACGGTCCATGATAATAAAGGGGACTTGTCGTGACGTGGTAATAAGGCAACTTAAGCAATGTAAGGAATTTAATACTTTGGCATGTACAGAAAAATAAGTATGCAATGTATTCTCCCCCGCGGGATTTGAAATCAAATATGTAATTGAAAACGGGGCTATGAAAACTCACCTTAAGTGATAGTACGATGAGATGATATGATCGGGACAACAAGGCACGTACACTAGCCGCAACCTAAATGAATGAATATGATCTAATTTAGATCATGAAATGTTGTAATGAATAATCATGCACATGATACCTATACAACTCGTAACTTGAAAATACTTGTTATCGTCAAAGTAGGAAATTTCTATACTTAGGAAAAATAAGTCCAATAAGAAATATAGAAACTTGTCGTGGTATATCGTATATAGTATGTTAGTATTATATTCCTCCTCTTGAAAACCTTAAGATATCGTTTAGTAGTCGCATAAATAAACCTTGGGTCGTACGTATTTTGTTAGTTAAAAATAAACTCCTTGAATAAGAAATCTAGAAAATATGTCATTTAGTACGTAGTTATATTATTTTCTGGCAGTGACTAAATATATATATAGTTTTGACGATTTTAAAACGCGTATAACTTGGTCGTTTTAAGCTCATTTTCCTCGTTCTTTATATCCACGGATTCGTTTTAGTATGTACTAATATATTTTCGATAGCTCGGCTCCATTAGGTTACGTCTAACGCCTCTATTTGTCCGTCGAAAAATGTCAAACAGCATGCAGTTTTTCAGAAAACTAGTTTTCGTCTAATAACTTGCAAAAATAATAACTTCTTCGTTATAAGCTCGTTTTAATCCGTTCTTTCGCCCACGGCTTCGTTTTTGAAAGTATTTTCTAAATCTTTGGTCAAAAATTACCCATCACCTACTGAGTTTCCCACGTTTTAAAAATGGTGACAGTAGGTATTTGTTTTGTTTCAAAAACCACTTCTAGGGTTCCAATCTAGTTCTAACTTCAACCAAACCACTTTCAATCACCACAAAACTAGTCTAATCCTACCATACACCTTCTTAGGGTGTCATGGGTTCCTAAACATCATAAATCAAGTGGATATAACAAGGATCTAACTATAATCACTTTCTAGGATTTCAAAGTTTAAAGTTTATAAAATAAAGTGGTATAACTAGCATATGCATGAAATATAGTATAAAAACCATATGATCATAATAAATACTTGAAGAAATGAAAAGATTAAATTTTGTAAACTTACTTTGAATGAGTTAGGTGTTTAGATGATGAAAACCTAATGATCCTTGAGTTTATATTCCAAAACTCTAACAAGGACAACTAAACTATACTTGAATGTCACAACTCGTAATTTCCGGTCATTTTCTAAACCTCGATAATTTACTATTCACAAGTTACTATTCATCGATCACTATTCATCGTTTACTGTTCATCATTTTCGAGGTCAATTTGATATTCTGAGAAGCGTTCGGAAATTTTACTATTCACTTGACACTATTCATTTCCGAGAGGAAATCACTATTCACGTGCATTACTCATGTCGTCGTAAATTTAGTTTACGAGTGTTCAAATTCGCGTAACCGTATTGGTTCAGGAGCGGATTCATGCATTATTATCAGGGACATTTCATACAGACTAGAAATAGTCTGCACATCATCATTAGGGCACTTGCATGCTATTCCACTCGTAGGATAATTAAATTTATACTTTTGGTACAATTAACGATTTACGTACGTTTATTTTAAATAAACACTAATACGCGAACTATAAATGTGTCTAACATGTCCGACACTCCCGACTATTGTCCCAATATATTTTTATACTCATTTTTATAATATAAAAATTATAATATTAATTTACCCGGTATTTTGGAAATTTATTTATTACGTATCGTACGTTTAACTTAATAACGACGGTTTTCAACAAAATTAAACGATAATCACCCAAACTCTCCGTACTTGTACCCGGCATATTTTTACAATTTTTACGACTTTATTACGTCCCGAATAACTTCAATAAAATTTATTTCTAACAAACCCGGTACCCGATTAAACCTAAAACTAACACAACTACACTTTACCACTAATTTTCCCTAATTAAACCCAAGACAAACCCCCCCCCCCCCTTTCCCTCCTTTATGGGCCGGCCAACCCCCCCCCCCCCCCCTGGTCCTAAAATATCTAACTACACCAACCAAATTAAATGCAACCTAACATTTGTCTCCTAAGTATATAATAAACTTTTTTTCACCATCTTTATCACAAAATCATTTTAACTTGCACAAGAAAACTTTTCACTCATTTTCTCTTAAGGTGTATTCGAACTAGGGTGGTCAAGGAGCAAGAACAACAAGTTTTACAAGATCTAGGTATAAACTAGTTCATATAGTCATCCTTGTTGGAGTTTTGAAATAAAAACTCAAGGATTAGTAGGTTTTTATCATCCAAACTCCCTAAACCTTCAAGTAAGTTAACAAACTCATTTTTATGATTTTTACAAGTTATTACCATGTTTATATATATTTCTTACAAGAACTCATGCATATAATGGCTTATACCACTTTATTTTGTACATATGTAACTTTGAGCCCTAGAAATGGACACATAAGAAACCCTTGTTAGACCTAGTGGATTGATGATGTGTAAGGACCCATGACACCCTAAGAAGGTGTATGGTAGGTTTAGACTAGCTTTGTGGTGTTTGAAAGTGGTTTGATTGAGGTTAGAACTAGCTTGGAGACTTGAAAATGGTTTTTGAAACATTTGAAATACCTACTGTCCCTATTTTCATTTCGTGGGAAAATCAGTAGATGGTGGCCAAGTTTTGACCAAAGATTTAGAAAATACATTCAAAAACGAAACTTTAGGCGAAAGAATGGACTAAAACAAGCTTATAACGAAGGAGATATGATTTTTGCAAATTTAACGACGAAAACTACTTTTACAAAAACTGCTTGCTGTTTGGCAGATTTCAATGGGTAAAAAGAGGCATTAAACGTAACCTAAAGGAGCCGAGTTATCAAAAATATACTAGTATATACAAAGACGAATCCGTGGACATAAAGAACAAGGAAAACGAGCCTAAAACGACCGAGTTATACCCGTTTTAACATCGTCAATATATATATATATATATATATATATATATATATATATATATATATATATATATATATATATATATATATATATAGTCACAAATAAAAATAATAACGTACGTACTAAATGGTATATTTTCTAGAAACGTTACTAATGACTATATTCTTAACAAATGAATACGTACGACCCAAGAGTATATTTATACGACTTAACGACGTTATTTTAAGGTTTCCGATACGAGGATTATAACGCTAACATTTTCGTACGAGTTAATATGACAAGTTATATACTTCTCTAAATGGACCTATTTTTCCTAAGTATGGAAACTATTTTACCATGACGATAACTAGTATTTCCAAATTACGAGTGGTATGAGTATCATGTGCATGTGCATTCATTTCATTACGGCTTGATCTTAATTAGATCGCGATTATTCATTTAGGTTGCGGCTATTGTTCGCGCCTCATTGTCCCGACTACTTTACTATCGTTGTACCATCTTTGTACTATTACTCCAGGTGAGTTTCATAGCCCCGTTTTAATTCTATATTTTGATTTCAAATCCCACGGGGGAGAATACATTGCATTACTTGTTTTTGTGTACATGCCTAAGTATAAAATTTCATACATTGCTTAAGTTGCCTTATTTACCACGTCTTGACAAGTCCCCTTTATTATCATGGACCGTTAATTTCTAGTACTAAGCGGGAGTGAGTGGATAGATCTATCGAGGGTGACGCCTCCATTCGTGTTTGGGTTGCTCCAAATGGGACGAATGCATTTCATGTCTTTATTATTAGAGTGTCTGGTAAACACTCATTGGGGCCAAGTAACGTCTAGCTTCGGGGTCATGAGCTTAAGAGTCAATGTATATATTTTCCGGACATCCTATTTCTTGACTTTACTTATGGCATATGTACACTAGATTTACTTATAAACCTATGATTATTCACCAACATTCGTGTTGACCGTTTTTCGCAATGTATTTCTCAGGTTATTAAGGTAGCTCATGTTGCATACATTTGGACCTTCATGGAGTCGCGGAGTCGACGCGTCTCACCATATTTTCTGCACTTATGAAACGTTTGATCTTGTTGAACTTATTTTAACTATTTTGGCAAACTCTTTTGGGACCTAAGCTTTGTAAACTCTGAATGTTTTAATGATCAAACGCTGTATTTTCTAAACGACACTTTAGGTCGTTCAATATAACTGTAAGTATGGTGCTATGACAGTCACCCCCAGGTATTCCATTCCGCTGCCATTCAGGTATTTTGGGGGTGTGACAGATTGGTACCAGAGCTAAGGTTATAGCGAACTAGGATGTATCATGGACCCTAGACTATAACTACATCATCATAGCATCTCATCATTTCATCATAGGTGCATATTGACTATACATGTTGCTTTACGCACACACTGTACGAGTTATTCATACCCATACTCATATATATATATATATATGATTATATTGACCTGGTTCACTAGTGACATGTCTTCAGATACTCACCCTATTATCCTTTTATCGGATTCCGACATTGAAGATGCCTTGTCATCTTCCACTACCATTATACCACCAACTGTACTCACACCACCATTAGCACTATTGAATTGTCATAAGAGCAAGGTTCTCATTCAGACTATACATAGAATGCCGTTTGGTAGAGTATTCAGACTTAATTCTAATGGACTTATTAGGATGCTTATTACAAGGGAGATAGCATGTTTTCTTTCCTTCACTAGTAGGACGCTTACTACTTAGGTACTACCACCACCGTTGGTTACTTATTACACTATTGGTCGTCCCATAGTGCGTATTTCAGCTTTACCTCTTTGATGCCGCGAGATAGCGCGAAAGAGGGTAGTATCCCATTCACTATTATCACCATTATCTCCTAACTCATCACTGGGATTTTATCGTCATCAATGTTATTCTCATCCTTTAGAATACCACCATTGTCAGTTTCCTTTCCCATTTTCACTTGCACAAATTAGATAACACTTTGTGGATAATACCAAGATTACGGACTCAACAGGAACATCCGCAGGTTCCTCAAGAATGGTTTAGAACCTACACTATCTAGAACTTGATCGATGCACAACTACAGACACCACTTCAGGACTATCCCGACCTTATGATGCCGTAAAACCTGATTTCACCTAGAAGGACTACATGAAGTCTTTAGACTAGACTTATATCTTTACTAGCTTTTACTATTATCCTAACCACGAGAATTGTGACATAGTTAAAGAAACTTGTAGTATTTTGATTTTTGTACAAACGGAATCACCAAGTATTGACTCTACTATAGGGGAATGGTTGTGCTATCTATGATATTGGTCCATATAGACCGAAACCTTCATGTGTTATATTCATGTGTTATGAATAGGATGATCCTTAGTACCAATAGATTCTCATGGACTCTTATGATTTGATGGAAATAGATTTAAGCAAACCACTCCAAGCATGACGCAAGCCGCTGTTGGACAATTCATTGCCAGGAACGTAACTACCGCCCTCACCAAGGAACTTACTCACGTGGAATTTATGGGTTGTAATCCCTCCTCCTTTAGCGGAAATATAGACACAAAAGAATTTCTCAAATGGTTCGAAGAATTAGAAACAATCTTTCAAAGTGGTGACTGCCGTAAGGAAGACAAAGTTAAGTTCGCCACTTGCACTTTTCAGAAGCATGCCCAGAAATGGTGGACTAAGTATGTCCAGGTAGTAGGAGTTGATGCTGCTTACTCACACTCTTGGGAGAAACTAAAAAGGATGATGAGTTTGAAGTTCTATGTGAAAAGCGAATTACAAGCAATTGAACAGGAAACACTAAACCTTACCATGGTAGGAGATGATGTTGTTAAGTATACTACTTCTTTTTATGATTTCGCTCGACTAGGCTCTGCAATGGATGAACCAGAAAGCAAGAAACTTGAAAGGTACATCGGAGGACTTTCTCCTGAAATTCGTATGTTGGTCAACTCATTGGAACCCGATACCATGCCTGAAGCTATTAGGATGGCGATCATAGCAAAGGAACACATAGCTCACCCCAAGATCTTAGGAAGAAAAAGTGACAATAAAAGGAAGTGAAACAACAACCGAGGTGAGAATGCCACCCAAGTACCACCCAAGAGACAAGGAGTTGCTAAACCTAATGCTACAGGTCTAAAGGAAAAGAATGATTACCTTGGTATTTTACCTAAGTGTGAAGAGTGCCAACATCATCATAACCCAGGACGTTGCCCGGAACCATGTGGCAACTGTAAGAAGGTTAACCATAAAACCAAGGACTGCAGGTTTCCAACTGAGGGTGATAATCAGAAACCATCAATAACATGTTTTGGCTGTGGTGTAGTGGGACACTTCAAGAGTGAATGCCCGGTGTTGAGAGACCGGAACTGGAGGAGGCAGTTCATGTTTTAAAACCATAGTTCGAGCCCTCTAGGGTTGTACTTTCTTTTGGTACTTTCCATAAGTACGTCGGTGTAACCTAGTTATATTAAGCACTTTCCTATATAATGTAATGACTATCTTTGTCATCTCTGTGATAATCGTAACCTTCGTTTATTCCATTTCCTATTGCAATTATGCAATTTTCAATCGTTTAGCAACATTATACCATTGTCTTATTAGGGATTTGACCGATTTAGTATTTGACGGATTAGTAGATTATTACCATTCCATAGTATTTACCCATGTATCCAATAAACCATTCCACGAGTTTTATTTCAAACTATTTTACTACCTTATGGGGAAATTGTTTTTACCGAATTTCTAAAATAAGCCGTTTTGTTACCGTACTATAAACTGATTTTTCCGATATTACGCCAAATATTTACTATTATTACGCGAAACAATTTTTATATTACTTTGAAAGGAAATATTTAGTATACCATTTTTTAATAACAACGCGTTGAACACCATCTAAAGCTTTTGAGAAAAATAATATTATTTTGATTAAATCAAGCATCGCATCATTAGTCCTCAACTATACATAGCCTGATCACCTATGTATACTTCAGGAAGGATTATGCCATGAAGGAAATAGTTACTTTATAAAGTATTGTTAATAACAATCTTCATCCAAAAGCGTTTTAAACAAATAAACTCTTTTATAAATATTTCTTTCTGACAAATTCTCCCTGGATGCTTACCCCACTTGTCACACACTTAGTCATTAAGTTGGATTGTTCCATTGACTTCTCTAGGAGAGACTTTCCATATCAATTACGAGTAGGATTCCTCAATACCAGAAAAGTAAGGAAAGGATTACAGAACTACTAACCAGGACTAGAAGTATATAACAAGAAAAATTCATAACTCAACAACAATCCTAAGATACCACGAGACCATCCGACTCACCATCTCTGACCTAGTTGTCCAATTTATTATTCAAAGGTACTAGCTAGACTGAGCTACGGGATCAAACACATTGTGAAGGTACACTAAGCAACACCATGGGAATAAACCAAGCCTCCTAACCGATACTGTAAAGTGTTTTGAGTTAACATGGTCTCATCCATACGCAAACTTCCCTGCAGTGAGTTTACGACAAGAATGATTGATTCGAATTATGGATATCGATATAGATTCCCCTAAAGCATTATGTCCTCTAGAACTTCTGGATAACCTCACCTATACATCGAGAAAGGCATCAGACTCAAGAATATCTCCCCAGCTACATGTGAAGACAATACGGTAATTCATCGACAAAGTATCAATTGAGACCCTCATATTGCCAACATAATGGCAATTTCAACGATAAACCATTTCAAGACTTAAGTTGGTTGAATACCTAGGCTTGTAGTTTTACCAGATAACCACCAATAGGTACCATCCAATATCAGAAACCGAACGTTACACATCTATGCATTTATGCGAGCATTTCCTAGCCTACCATTTTATCCTTGTTAGTGTTTTCATTTTTAAATAAGATTGATTTAAAATTGTGTTTATACAAAACACATATCTTGTAGAAGATAATTTTTGAATTGCCTACTTTGAATAAATATGATCCTTTTAATCAAGATTTAGCTAAACCATTGTACAATGGGTATTGGTAAACAGTCCTATTCACAACCTATTTGAAAACCGCGTCACATTTCCTAACTATTGAATTTTGAATCATCAAGAAAGATATTATTTAGTAAACCATTTGCTCCATTTTCTAAATTCGTTTATTCAGAAAAAGATTTCGACCCAAAAAAAAAAAAAAAAAAAAAAAAAAAAAACTCAAAAAAAAAAAAAAAAAATCGCGAGATAAATTTTGAAAACCAATCACCATGCTACATCGCTTATGCATTTAGGGCTTTGTGACTTGACAATAAGGAATATTGGAATATGTGAGGAAGGAAATTAGGAGGAACACCATAGAACGATTACAAACGTCACTAATGGAGACCAAGTACAGTAGGCAAAGAATGACACATGTCTTAGCAATCTATTAGACCAAAACACAAAGAATCAAACATTGTTACCCGTATTATATCTTCTTCGTATAACGCCGTGTTCGAAAGACGTAACGTTGTGGAATTAGTCACAAGATTTATTGTACCTATTTCAATTGTTCCTGATAAAGGTGATCGAATCACCTCAGATTTCTAACAATCATTCTAAGATTTCCTTCGGAACCTCATTAAGATGTAAACACCGCCTATCATCCTCAGATCGATGGTCATAACGAGAGAACGATTCAAACATAGGAAATTTATACTCAGAGTATGAGTGATTGACTCTAGAAATGGTTGGACTAACCATTTACCATAAATCATATTCTTTTACAACCATAGTTATCGCACGAGCGTAGAGACTACACCATTTGAGGCACTTTATGGTCGAAGTACCAATTACCCATTTACAGACCGAAATCAGAAAGTTAAATTCACTGGTCTAGAACTAAACCATGGAACAACCAAGGAAATTTCACAAGTCAAGAACCGGTTACAAGCAACGAGAAACTGGTAGAAGTTAGGTTGGTACATGACGCACATCATACGGATTGGGTATCCTTGAACAAGCAAATTTACTAGATTCACGTGAAAGAACGAACTAAATTGAAAGCTTTGCCTTGGAGAGGCATGATACGATTTTAGTAACACGAAGGATTTAACCTTTAGTATATTGGACCATTTCAGATTCATGTTAGAATCGACCAGCTGACATATAAGATTTGAGTTCTGACAGAGTTCAGCAACATATATTACCCATATTACATTATAAACCTGAAGAAGCACTGATCATCTATTGACGAACCGAACTCGGAAAAAGCCAAACTCACTATTCCAGTAGGCATTCATGAAATAACCAGAAATTTCCTACAAGTCAAGAATCAATTACAAATTCTATAAGTTGTAAACCATTAAAACCTCAAGTTGGTAGCCAGATTACGTTGAAAGTTCTGCCTAGGAAAGGCATGATATTATTCGGAGAGATTTGGAAAGTTAAAACCGATATACACTGGACCACTTAATAGTTCAGACAGAGTAGGCCTAGTGGCCGTCAGACTTGAGCCTTGTTAAGGAACAGCCGGATTACACAACTATGTTTCTCCTATGCAAATTCCAGGAAATGACTTTCAGAATAGTCAATCATAATCCCATTTGGAAAGGAATCCAACCCTGAGACAAACGTAGACTTGGTAAGAGAACTAGTAGAAAGCATGGACCGTGAGGTCGAACGGTTGAAGCAAAGTCGAATTCCTATCGTGAAAGTTCGCTGGAATTCTTGAAGAGATCCCGAATTTACTTGGGAATGGGGAGACCAAATGCAACTCAAGTATCCACGTCTTTTTACCAAATGTACTCCAGAGACCAACCAAAACTGAACTTCGGGACGAAGTTCCTGTTAGAAGGGAAGACTGTCACAACTCGTAATTTCCGGTCATTTTCTAAACCTCGATAATTTACTATTCACAAGTTACTATTCATCGATCACTATTCATCGTTTTACTATTCATCATTTTCGAGGTCAATTTGATATTCTGAGAAGCGTTCGGAAATTTTACTATTCACTTGACACTATTCATTTCCGAGAGGAAATCACTATTCACGTGCATTACTCATGTCGTCGTAAATTTAGTTTACGAGTGTTCAAATTCGCGTAACCGTATTGGTTCAGGAGCGGATTCATGCATTATTATCAGGGACATTTCATACAGACTAGAAATAGTCTGCACATCATCATTAGGGCACTTGCATGCTATTCCACTCGTAGGATAATTAAATTTATACTTTTGGTACAATTAACGATTTACGTACGTTTATTTTAAATAAACACTAATACGCGAACTATAAATGTGTCTAACATGTCCGACACTCCCGACTATTGTCCCAATATATTTTTATACTCATTTTTATAATATAAAAATTATAATATTAATTTACCCGGTATTTTGGAAATTTATTTATTACGTATCGTACGTTTAACTTAATAACGACGGTTTTCAACAAAATTAAACGATAATCACCCAAACTCTCCGTACTTGTACCCGGCATATTTTTACAATTTTTACGACTTTATTACGTCCCGAATAACTTCAATAAAATTTATTTCTAACAAACCCGGTACCCGATTAAACCTAAAACTAACACAACTACACTTTACCACTAATTTTCCCTAATTAAACCCAAGACAAACCCCCCCCCCCCCCCCTTGGTCCTAAAATATCTAACTACACCAACCAAATTAAATGCAACCTAACATTTGTCTCCTAAGTATATAATAAACTTTTTTTCACCATCTTTATCACAAAATCATTTTAACTTGCACAAGAAAACTTTTCACTCATTTTCTCTTAAGGTGTATTCGAACTAGGGTGGTCAAGGAGCAAGAACAACAAGTTTTACAAGATCTAGGTATAAACTAGTTCATATAGTCATCCTTGTTGGAGTTTTGAAATAAAAACTCAAGGATTAGTAGGTTTTTATCATCCAAACTCCCTAAACCTTCAAGTAAGTTAACAAACTCATTTTTATGATTTTTACAAGTTATTACCATGTTTATATATATTTCTTACAAGAACTCATGCATATAATGGCTTATACCACTTTATTTTGTACATATGTAACTTTGAGCCCTAGAAATGGACACATAAGAAACCCTTGTTAGACCTAGTGGATTGATGATGTTTAAGGACCCATGACACCCTAAGAAGGTGTATGGTAGGTTTAGACTAGCTTTGTGGTGTTTGAAAGTGGTTTGATTGAGGTTAGAACTAGCTTGGAGACTTGAAAATGGTTTTTGAAACATTTGGAATACCTACTGTCCCTATTTTCATTTCGTGGGAAAATCAGTAGATGGTGGCCAAGTTTTGACCAAAGATTTAGAAAATACATTCAAAAACAAAACTTTAGGCGAAAGAATGGACTAAAACAAGCTTATAACGAAGGAGATATGATTTTTGCAAATTTAACGACGAAAACTACTTTTACAAAAACTGCTTGCTGTTTGGCAGATTTCAATGGGTAAAAAGAGGCATTAAACGTAACCTAAAGGAGCCGAGTTATCAAAAATATACTAGTATATACAAAGACAAATCCGTGGACAAAAAGAACAAGGAAAACGAGCTTAAAACGACCGAGTTATACCCGTTTTAACATCGTCAAAAATATATATATATATATATATATATATAGTCACAAATAAAAATAATAACGTAAGTACTAAATGGTATATTTTCTAGAAACGTTACTAATGACTATATTCTTAACAAATGAATACGTACGACCCAAGAGTATATTTATACGACTTAACGATGTTATTTTAAGGTTTTCGATACGAGGATTATAACGCTAACATTTTCGTACGAGTTAATATGACAAGTTATATACTTCTCTAAATGGACCTATTTTTCCTAAGTATGGAAACTATTTTACCATGACGATAACTAGTATTTCCAAATTACGAGTGGTATGAGTATCATGTGCATGTGCATTCATTTCATTACGGCTTGATCTTAATTAGATCGCGATTATTCATTTAGGTTGCGGCTATTGTTCGCGCCTCATTGTCCCGACTACTTTACTATCGTTGTACCATCTTTGTACTATTACTCCAGGTGAGTTTCATAGCCCCGTTTTAATTCTATATTTTGATTTCAAATCCCACGGGGGAGAATACATTGCATTACTTGTTTTTGTGTACATGCCTAAGTATAAAATTTCATACATTGCTTAAGTTGCCTTATTTACCACGTCTTGACAAGTCCCCTTTATTATCATGGACCGTTAATTTCTAGTACTAAGCGGGAGTGAGTGGATAGATCTATCGAGGGTGACGCCTCCATTCGTGTTTGGGTTGCTCCAAATGGGACGAATGCATTTCATGTCTTTATTATTAGAGTGTCTGGTAAACACTCATTGGGGCCAAGTAACGTCTAGCTTCGGGGTCATGAGCTTAAGAGCCAATGTATATATTTTCCGGACATCCTATTTCTTGACTTTACTTATGGCATATGTACACTAGATTTACTTATAAACCTATGATTATTCACCAACATTCGTGTTGACCGTTTTTCGCAATGTATTTCTCAGGTTATTAAGGTAGCTCATGTTGCATACATTTGGACCTTCATGGAGTCGCGGAGTCGACGCGTCTCACCATATTTTCTGCACTTATGAAACGTTTGATCTTGTTGAACTTATTTTAACTATTTTGGCAAACTCTTTTGGGACCTAAGCTTTGTAAACTCTGAATGTTTTAATGATCAAACGCTGTATTTTCTAAACGACACTTTAGGTCGTTCGATATAACTGTAAGTATGGTGCTATGACAGTCACCCCCAGGTATTCCATTCCGCTGCCATTCAGGTATTTTGGGGGTGTGACATTGAATAATACTAGATCTTTAAAAATAATGTGTCTTGCTTGTTTCTTGTTGTTTTGCCGAGACCAAAAGTAGAGAAAAAGAGAAAGAAAAGTCTTGCTTGATTTGATAAAATGAATGAAAAAGTATGAGTTTATGTTTTATATTTTATCATTTAGACAAGAAGTACAAACATTTATGAGTTAGTAGGAAAGTTTTCAAAGTGTAAGATGATTAGTATAGATGGGTGGGGCGGCAACATGGAAGGGTGGAAGAAAAAAAATGTAATGTGTAAGAGTTAGTTGATATTGAGTAGTATTTTAGTGTTTTTAGGTAATACCGGGTACCGGGTTAACTAAAAATAAATTTTAACGGAGTTAACCGGGACATAATAAAGTCGTAAAAATTGTAAAAATATGTTGGGTATAAATATTGAGTGTTTAGATAATTATTATTTATTTTCTACGAAAACCGTCGTAATTTTAGTAAACTTACGATAATAATTAAATAAATTTCCAAAACACCGGGTAAATTAATATTATAATTTTTATATTATTAAAATGAATATAAAAATATATTGGGATCATAGTCGGGAGTGTCGGACGTGTTAGTCACATTATTGATCGCGGGTTAACGTTTATTTAAAAATAATTAAACATAAAAGTTAATTATACCAAAAGTACTAATTTAAATATCCTACGAGTGGAATAGTATGCAAGTGTCACAATGATAATATGCAGACTATTTCTAGACTGTATGAAATGTCTCAATGATAATGCATGTATTCGCTCCTGAATCAATACGGTTACGCGAATTTTGAATACCCGTAAACTAAGTTTACGATGAAATGAGTAATGCACATGAATAGTGTTTTTCTCTCGAAAATGAATAGTATCATGTGAATAGTGAAATTTTTGAATGTTTCTTGGAATATCAAATTGACCTCAAAAATGATAAATAATAAAATGATGAATAGTAATTGGTGAATAGTAATTGGTGAATAGTAAGATGTTGAGGTTTGGAAAAATGACCTGAAATCGTGGGGTGTGATACAATGTGGATCTTAGCCTTTTACGTAAATTATTTGGTTTAAATTGTAAACATGGGGTAATTAATTCATAAAAGGATACTTATCTAAAATACTAAATATGAACTTTGAGAATTCAATTAATGAATTAATGCAACACAAATCGTAAACAAAAGTTTGTTCTTTTCTTGATAAAAGGATCAAACTAAGTCTTCCTTTCCTTGTAAGGAAGAGACTTGTTCCTATCCTTTTCTTTATAAGGAAAAGCCATAATAGGAATATTTGAATTGTCCTAATTCTAATCAAACTCAAAGCACACATACTCTAGAAATAGTGATGTCTTGTAAAGTCAAAACGGTTAAGTATGTTTGCACATCTTATTCTTTCAAGTTCGTTTTATAACCCTAGTTCCGGTTTTGAAACCTTCAAGAAATATAAGATATTTGGATAACTAGAGAACATGTTTTCTATAGCTACCAAACTAATATGAGTTAAAATAATTAGAAAACGGAAATATCAATAAACCAAAAAGTGGTAAAGGCAATTACTAGCATGATTACCTAGCAATGTGTCTTAACCCGATAAACATGGAGGAACTGCATGCCTAATTTTCAAGTTTAAAATGATGGCTAGTCCATCATCTATATATTAGAACTTGATGCACTTCCTTGAATACCTAAGTACATGTTACTAGTCATAGTGACTCACATTAGCAATAATGTGTAGATATTCAAAGAAAGCAGGAAAGTATCCAATCATCACTCACTCTCAACTGGTGATGTAACACTTTTAATGTTGTCTAATCCAGTGGGAGCTAAATGATTGTATTACTGGTGATGAAACACATGTAATGTTCTCTAATCCAGTGGGAGTTGTAAGCTCTATTAACTTACAAGTTGCCAATCTTATTTCTAGATTGTCTTGAAATAATACATTACTTGCCACATATGAAGCATCATAGTTTTAATGAGAACCATTGCATGAATTTTATTACATAACTTGTCGCGTTCCTGATGTTGCTTCCTGAAATGTTATCAATAAAATTGTTATGCATGATTCATTATAAAAGCGATAAAGTTCTACATATCTATATTTTGATTTTGACTAAAATCATATGTTATCTGTGACATTGTCATATTTGCTTGCATAATGTTGTGCTATGCACAAGTGGGAGAAATCTTAATTGTGTGCAAGGTACAACATATAACAATATGACTAATGGTTTTTCTTGAGTGCAAGATAAGAAAAACAAGGTTCTACTAGGACTTATACACATAAAATGTATGTTGCCCTAATTAGAAAAAATGTCAAGATAACATGAAAAGCTACTTCAACATATTTGCTGAATTGTTTAGTAAATATGATTATGTCTTCTTGTAAATTCATGATCATGAAGTATGTAATTAACTTGAAATTATTATTGAGGCCAATTGTCGGCACTCATAATTACTTTAGTTGAATATGTTTAGGTCTCTTGTAAAGACATAAACATCAATTCCGTTAATTGTTGAAAGACTTATAACGTAAAGTAAAGACGTTAATTTGTTATGTCTTCTTGTTAAAGACATGTACACTTACGACGTATAATAAAATATTTAATGTTTATGTTTTCTAGTTAAAACATACACATGAAGTCATTGACTTGGTCAAAGACTTTAAATATAAAGTATGCAGTAGGCTAAAAATACTATTGATGCCATATGGTATGACTTGGTTGGCAGATAAGTAAGCCAAAGAGTATAAGTTCATCTAATGAGTTGTGTGATAGTCTCACAACATCTATCCACGTGAAATACCACAACTTTATGGTATGTCCATCATGGATATTGTTTGATCTTTGATGACTTAAACTCTTTTACCTCAAAAGCAATCAAGGTTAGAAAATTGGATGTGCCATGCGTACACCCAATATGGTTCCAACCCAGAAGGAATTTAGGACACCATTGTATTATGGAATGGGATGAATCCCATTATGTCTTGATTGAAGTTCTGAATTTGTTAAATACCTGAGAGTAAGTAATTAACAAACTAGAATCAAGAACTAACGATGTATTTTGGTTGTCCCACTTAAAAACAATTTATTGTTATCAAGATGCTGAGTACTTGGAGATTAGTCTCCACTTACAAAAGCAAGTGGGAGCACCTTTAGATCTTGAAGTTATTCAAGAGCTAAATACACAACCTTCTGAGTACACTTGCTAATGTCATACTAAGGTTGAACATGCATATGTTAAACCATAGATTGATATCTCTCATTCATAAATCCGCAAGGATACCCCTAACACCTGAATGATATATTTTTTATATCAATGTTAAGGGACATAAGTTGGAGGATCATAGTGAACCTGCTAACTAAAGATATGCATTATCAGATCTTGAATCTGATGAATAGCTCAAAACTATGAATGATAAGATGCAGTCCTTGAAAGATAATCACTCATGGAGCTTGATTGATCTCTTACCAAATCAGTTAGACTGTGAGGTTTAAAATGAGTTTCTTGAACTAGAAGACTCATAAGGACAAACTTGTACACATATTTAAAGCATGCGTAGTAGAAGGAGTTTACTCATACTCAAGAAATTGATTATGATTAAATCTTCATACCTACAAACATTAAATGTATAAAGATGATTAATTGTCACACCTATTTTCATGTAAATGAAATATGACAATGGGATTTCAAAACACCTTTTGATTACTTTTGCGAGGACGATGAGTAATCAAAAGGGTTTATGAATCTGTATAATCTTTATTATGTATACAGGACATAAAAATCCAGGTGTGGATTAGATCATGCATCTAGGAGCAGAGATCTTAATTTAATCATTAATTTGATTTTGATTAAATAAGATTACTCCCGAGAACTCAGAGTGCAAGTAGGATAAATGAATTTATTTTCTTAAATCTCATATGTTGTTAACATATAAGAAACAATATTCCATCTAAGCTAGACTTTAATCCTTAGCATGGAATGAAGTTTCAATTAAGGAATTTAGGAAATAAAACATAAAACCTTGTTGCATGTGTTTATAAGGATAAACATAAGCGGTTAATAATCTAAACACAATATGACATGTCATTGAGGGGAGTCTCAATGATCAATCTTATATGATGAGATTGAATGCATGAATGGAAACCTTAAGTTTAACAAAGGGATTCATTATGTAAGTCGTATTATGTATTGGATTATTTATATCATTTGCATGAATGAAAGATGAGTTGATAACAACAAATATCTAAGTGAAAGTCATTAGATAAATTGTTAAACGAACAACCTAATGGGCCTGCAAAGGACCAAATATTTGTTCAAATGTTTACGGATATTTGAGGAGCTCTGTTATGTTTTCATTCATTAATGCTTATATAACTGAGATGATGCTCAACCCTAGTCGTAGTAGGATGAAATCATGAATGATGACACCTCTAACTAGATTTGCTCGATTAAGAGCATTGATGCATTATACATTAAATGAATAAGAATACTTTACAGTTTGGAAAACTGTTATTATGACTGTCTAAAGTAGGTGTTTTGCTAGCTTCAAACACACTATGGAATGTATTGTTGCAATACTCGTATTGTACTTGATTGCACACATACAAAAGGACAATCATCATTCAAAACATTTTTGAATTTTGAAACAAGTATTCTCAAAGTTTACTCAGATGACTACTTGTTGTCTTGTACAACAATATTGATCATGGTGGAAACATCGGATTTCGATCTGTATGTAGTCTTGTGCATATCTGTTTTTAGTATTTGGATAATGGAACTATAAGCAGTCGTATTATATAATGAATTGATATACCGGGTATTATCGTCTTCATTTATACTACTGTGTTCTATATTTGCATGTTTAATCCATGAATAATTTATTTATTCTAAAATTGTCCATTGCCAGTTGACGATACAGGAGTATCATCGAATTAAGGCAAATGTGAGCGTGTTGGTGATTTATTTGCCAAACTCATATGTTGTTCATTGTGATTAACATTGGACTGACCCAACCTTCGAGAATTCACTGCATGGATCAGCGTCAATAGTGAATCTCGCAAATGGTTATGTCTCTTATCCTTAGACTTGAGATGCAAGTAGGTCTTGCATGTGCAGAATTTTATTCTTTGATATGGTTAAACGCTGTCCTGAATAAGGTAGTTATAAAAACGATTTTCAGGAGTGATTTGAAACACATGAATGACACGTGCAGTCAAAATAGGATTTGTTCCTCCACATGTCATGGAGTTAGATACTATTGGGCCCCTAGGTGAATTGAACGGATGTTTGTATGGCCGTACCCAAATGAGATTAAGATGAATCTTAATTCACTTGGTAATCTTGTTCAAATATATGGATCGAGAAACATAATAGTTGAACAAATAGAATGACTTTGATCCATGTCTAGTGTTCAACATAGTATCTGTAACAAAAGGATGGATGGCATATAAACCATTTAAATGAGACGTTTAAGAAACTTCCTTCACATATTTCTAGGTTAGAAAGGAACAAGGGAAATAGTTCAAGGGGTTAAGTGTAACATGTGATCTTATAACCTCCTCTTGATTTGGTCATTATGTATGAATTAAAATTAGAAAACTAATTACCAATTTTTTCTCCCCTTCCTCTACCCTAGAGCCACGAAATAACACACCCATATTAGGGTTTGGTGTTTTTGATCTCATCTAACCTTATTCTAGTGTAGTTCAAGGCTAGATCGCGTGTTACGGGGTCAAAACTAGCATCGGATGGTGATCTATGACGTGTAGTGTGTTTCCTTCATAGAGGTGATCTATTTTGGTCACTTGGTTTCATAGGTGGTTCATGGTGTTGGTGATGGTCTCCATACGATTCTACCGATCACGCTACAAAGGTATAACATGTTGTTCTTTATTATTTGATTGATCATATGGCAATATGGATCCGTGTGGGTGATGTTGTTCTGCTGCGTTTATTTGATTCTTATATATATATTTTATATTCATACATCACCTATATAGTCACGATATGCATATAAGAGTGACAAATATATGTCACACACTTGAAGAGTGTGACCAAATGTCATATATGGTCACACTAAACCATACAAACATGATTAAGCATAACGTATAACACCCCCAAAATCGATCAATACAACGGAAGACTTAAAATGTCAGCGGAAGACTTTTGGGGTATTATATCGTGGATCTTTGTCACAATTATAGAAAACGATTCAAGTGATCGTTGTAAATTTTATTTAAAATACCAAATATTCATAATTCCAAGAGAATTCGTTATTCAACAACAAGCTTTATTTAAAGAGAAATAAACGTTTCTTTATTTGCCCACTTCGTGCCATTGCCATCCATTCCATTTAGTTACCTGAGATAAACATGCTAAAAGTCAACAAAAAGTTGAGTGGAATTCATAGGTTTATAATTAAGAGTTTGAACACAATATACATATGCTTATTGTATATAAATACAAATAAACAAATTAGAAAAATCACATTTATTATTGCCTTAAGCTCATAACACTCAACGATTCAACAGACATCAATATTTTCTGTAATAATGATGTAAAATATATATAGCCCCCAAGATAGGTATTTGCCAGTAACCTATGATATTCAAATAAAATGCATTTGGTGACTTTCCTCTAGCCACCAAATGGGGATTGTCAATCCCTAATAGATCTATTCACAATTATTTGCGTTCACCTTTCATGTGATTAAGGTTCATGATCGAGGGACTTTTGGCAATAGCTACTTAAGCAATAATAAGATCAGGAAAAGACTTGTGTTCGGTTTTTGAGCATGTATCCCCCCCACAAAAATAAGTTAAGTGTGGGCTATGAACTCACCTTAGTAGGATAGTAGAACAAACGTAATCTCAACGATGCAAGGCAACGGCTTCACACACAACCTATAAGATATGGCACGTTTTAGTTTTTAAGTCTCGTTTTATTGCGAACGTTTATTATTAATTATGAATAATTGATAAAGTGCATACGTGATGTGCTACGTCGGATAAAAATAGATAATGGTTACGTATTGTTTTATTCGTCTAAATTTAGTTATTCGTTATATACGTTTTATTCGTATTATGTATATATATATATATATATATATATATATATATATATATATATATATATATATATATATATATATATATATATATATATATATATATATATATATATATATATATATATATATATATAATAAGTTATGTTTATTATTTATCGTCATTAATATATATTCAAATGTATATATATAAGTATAAATATATATAATTTATAAAATTATTATTAAACTCAATATTACTATTCAATCCTTCATGTTTCTCAATTTTACACTTTTTACCCTTAACGAAAAAAAAAACATTTACGCCGTTAGTCCAAAAATTATATATATTTACGTTTTTAGTCCAAATATCAAATATTTACATTCATTATCCCTAAGTTTCAATATTTACAGTTTATACCCTTTAGAAAAACAGTTTTATACTTTTCACCCAAAGTTTACAAACTTTACACTTTTAGTCCTTAACCTTCGAACATTTGCAAAAATAGTCCAAACTTTACCAAATTTAAAACTTAGCATTTTTATTATTTCAATAAGCTCATAAAGTTTCAAACAGCTTATACCAACAGCTTATTAGCTTATAATTAGCTTATTTCATTAATTGGGCTTAACGAGCCAAAATTTAGGGCCCGTTAAGGATTTACGATCCAAGGGGTTTGGGGGTATACTTGTTTAGTCAAAAACCATCTTTTTAAGTTACAAATTCATTTCAAAAGAGCTTATACGCTCAGCTTATTGTAATAAGCTAAAATGAGCTTTTTGGGCTTTACGGCCCAATTAAGGTTTTTAAGTTTTCTGAAAACAGTTCTAATATCGATTTACTTTGGGTCTCGTTAGGTGATTAAACAAAGTTATTAGGTCGACTTATTTATCATTCCTGATAGTATATCAAGTAGGCAATTAGATCGTACAAAAATAATAGGTGGTTACGTGTCGATTTTTAAAATAACGAGGCCAAAGTAGAAATAAGATAAGTTCACAAGTGTTGGTGTAGCATGTGAGGGCGAATAGTATCACCACAAACAATGCCCAATCGAAGGTTTACAAGGTTTAGATCTTGTGAAATTTGTTCCTGTTCATTCCTGACAATCATGAGATGTATATTGTTCATTTAGGGGATTGGAGAGCATGGGTGGTGCTAAGGAATGATATGCCACGTTTAGACTTATCTTTCAAATGATGTGTTTGGTGATTCACTTGGGTGGTTTCTAGGGTAGTAAACGAACAAGGGAGGTTGCAATATTTGTTGTTTCTGGTTCTTTGGTACTAGGTGATACGAAACAAGCAAAAATACATGTTGGTTATGTGTAGAAATCGTAAAAACATAGGGCGGTTTTGGGTGTGTCGCGGCAGTGCAAAAGAAAGAAAATAATATAAGGGTGCGTTTGGGCTTAAAGCCTGGTGGGCTTATGGTTTGCATCGGCCCAGCAAAAAAGAAAGAAAGAAAAATAGTACTAGTCCGTTTGGTTTGTGTATTGGATCCGTGGCCCAAAGGGTGTTGGGGGCCCACCTGGTGTGTCTCGATTATCGTGTCGAAGTTCAAAAGTATTAATGAGCGTTCTCGGGAAGTTTCGTAGGTTCAGAGAATATATAAATAGTATACGTTATTTAAATGAAATATATTATTAAATATAAACGCGTTATATAATTATTTATCGTTCGCAATAATTATAGGCAATCTAGGTTGTGTGTAAGCATCGTTCCTGGTTAAACAGTCAATCACAGTTATCGTAGTGGTTCAATATCAAGCCATATCATATAAAAAAAAAATTTGTTACCCGTAAAATGGTGTTAGTTTATCGTAACATCGTTTTATTTATTCGTATGCATTTACTAATCATAAGGGAAATTTATGAGAGGTTACATTACCTACCTCTTACAGGGAATTCCGTCCCGGAATTGTAGTCTAAGATAGTTGCCAAGGGTGTCTTAGGTGAAGAGATGTGGGTACTTGGAGCGAATCTGATCCTCGCGCTCCCAGGTATATTCCGGTCCTCGCTTAGAGTCCCAACGAACTTTGATGATAGGGATACGGTTTTGTTTTAGTTGTTTGACTTCTCTATCCATGATTTCAATGGGTTCCTCGGTAAAGACAAGTTTATCATCTAGTTGAATCTCTTTTAGTGGAATCACGAGAGATTCATCGGATAAACACTTCTTAAGGTTTGACACATGAAAGGTGTCGTGAATCCGACTAAGTTCTTTGGGTAGTTCTAGTTTATAAGCCACGGGTCCTATCCTTTCCAGGATTTTGAATGGACCGATGTATATGGGGTTCAACTTTCCATGCTTTCTAAATCGTACCATTCCCTTCCAGGGAGATACTTTCAATAAGACTCTGTCTCCTATTTGAAATTCCATGGGTTTCCTTTTTAGGTCTGCGTAGCTTTTCTGTCGGTCTCGCGCTGCTTGCAAGCGTTGCTTAATCTTAATGATTTTCTCGGTTGTTTCCCGAACAAGGTCTGGTCCTATAAGTTGTCTTTCTCCGACTCCTGCCCAATAGACGGGCGATCTGCACTTTCTACCATACAGTGCTTTGAAGGGTGCTGCTTTTATACTGGCGTGGTAACTATTGTTGTATGAAAACTCTGCTAATGGTAAGTGCTTATCCCAACCTTTTCCAAAATCAATAACGCATGCTCGGAGTATATCTTCCAAGGTTTGGATAGTTCTTTCACTTTGACCATCAGTTTGAGGGTGGTATGCGGTGCTCATATCTAGTTTAGTTCCTAAGGCTTTCTATAATGATTTCCAAAAGTGAGAGGTGAAACGACTATCTCGATCCGAGATAATTGAAATTGGTACTCCATGCCGAGTGACAATTTCCTTCACATATAGCTGAGCTAGTGTATTCATCTCATCGGTTTCTTTGATTGGTATAAAATGAGCGAATTTTGTGAGACGATCCACAATAACCCATATTGTGTCGTATCCGGATGAGGTTCTTGGGAGTTTGGTGATGAAGTCCATAGTGATTCGTTCCTATTTCCACATAGGAAGTTCTGGTTGTACAAGTAAGCTTGAAGGTTTCTGATATTCTGCCTTTACCCTTGAACATGTCAAACATTTACCGACATATTCTGCGATGTCAGCCCTCATGTTTGGCCACTAATATAGTCTCTTTAAATCCTGATACATCTTGTCGGAACCTGGATGAATGGAGTATTTTGACTTGTGGGACTCGTACATGATGAGCTCACGAATACCTCCAATCATAGGGATCCAACTTCTGTCCTTGAAACATAGTGTTCCATCGGATTTCTTCACGAAACCATTCTTATTCTCGGGCATACCGTAAATCTTTTCCTTGGGTCGGTTTTCTTCTTTAAGTGCTTCGTTCTGCGCGGTAAGGATTTGGGATGGAAGGGGTGAGTGGATAGTCATCCCTAGTGATCCAACTCGAAGGGGTTTCAACCGTTCCTTTCGGCTTAACGCATCTGCTACTACATTAGCCTTTCCTGGGTGGTAACGGATCTCACAATCATAATCGCTGAGCAACTCTAGCCAGCGACGTTGCCTCATATTCAAATCCTTCTGATCCAAAATGTGTTGAAGACTCTTGTGGTCGGTGTACACGGTACATTTGGTGCCATATAAGTAGTGTCTCCATAACTTGAGCGCAAACACTACAGCTCCTAATTCCAAGTCATGAGTCGTGTAGTTTTCCTCATGTTTCTTTAGTTGCCGAGATGCATAAGCTATCACTTTGCTTCTTTGCATCAAGACCGCTCCTAGTCCATGATAAGATGCGTCGCAATATACTATAAAGTCCTCGTTTCCTTCTGGGAGGGATAATATTGGAGCTTCACAAAGCTTTTGTTTTAACAACTGGAAGGCCGCTTCTTCCTTTTCTTCCCAGATGTACTTCTCATTCTTTTGGGTCAGTTTAGTCAAAGGTTTTGCAATCTTGGAGAATCCTTCTATAAATCTTCAGTAGTAACCTGCGAGACCTAAAAATTGACGTATCTCCGTGGGGTTTGTAGGAGATGACCAACCTTTAACAGCCTCAATCTTTGCAGGGTCTACGTGAATGCCTTGACTATCGATGATGTGTCCTAAAAACTGTACACTGCGAATCCAAAAGTCGCATTTGGAGAACTTAGCGTACAATTCTTCTTTCTTGAGTAGTTCTAGAATGATTCGTAAATGTTCTGCGTGTTCTTTTTCGTTCCAAGAGTAGATCAAAATATCGTCGATGAATACTATTACAAACTTATCCAAGTAAGGTTTGCATACTCGATTCATTAAATCCATGAAAACTGCTGGTGCATTGGTCAGACCGAATGACATTACTTGAAATTCGTAGTGACCATAGCGCGTTCTAAATGCAGTTTTCGGAATATCCTCTTCTCGAACTCTTAGCTGATGATATCCTGATCTCAGATCAATTTTTGAGTACACACTCGATCCTTGCAATTGATCAAACAGATTATCAATTCGAGGTAATGGGTATCGATTCTTTACCGTAAGTTTATTCAACTCCCGGTAATCGATGCACATTCGAAAGGATCCATCCTTCTTCTTAACAAATAAAATTGGAGCTCCCCAAGGTGATGAGCTTGGTCAAATAAATCCTTTATCCGATAATTCCTTTAGTTGTTCTGACAACTCTTCCATTTCAGACGGCGCTAGCCTATAAGGTGCTTTAGCCACTGGTGCTGCTCCAGGCACTAGTTCAATTTGAAATTCTACTTGGCGTACGGGTGGAATACCAGGTAATTCTTCAGGGAATACTTCAGGAAAATCCCTAACGATAGGAACGTCATCAAGCTGCTTCTCGGATGACTTACTTTCCGTAACTTGGGCCATGAATACTTGACATCCTTCCTTCATGTATTTTATCACTCGCATACATGAGATAATTCCATATCGAGGTTTGCTTTTGTCGCCCTGGATAATGAGTGTTTCATCCTTGAGTGGTATATGGACGGCCTTTTTGTCACAGTGAATCCTAGCACGATGGTGGGATAGCCAATCCATGCCGACGATAGCGTCGAAACTACCAAGTTGAACCGGCATAAGATCAATGGCAAAAGGTTTTTTGGATAAGGTTAGGGTGCAATCTTTCATGATAGTATTGATATCTATTAAATTCCCGTCAGCCATTTCGACTTCGTAGGTGGTGTTTAGCTTAGAGGGGGTAACATTAAGTAAAGGGGCAAATGTATCTGATATAAAACTCTTATCGGCGCCCAAATCAAAGAATACTCTAGCATTATGATGGTTTAGTAGAAACGTACCGGTGACTACATCGGGTCCGTTTCTATCTCCGAGTAGGTATACCCTAGCTTGGGTGTTGGCTGGTTCGTTTCCTTTTGGGCAGTTCCTCCGGATGTGTCCTACTTCTCCGCATCCGAAACAAGTGGGTGATACAACCAGTGTGTTGCTTCCCGTAGCAGGAATCCTATAGTTTCTGGTTTGATGACCGATCTTATGACATTTGTCACATCGGACGGTACAACGACCCTCGTAATGAAGTTTGCATCGATGGCACAGGGGTTTCTGTCCATTGTACCCTACACCTTCCATAGCGGTGTAGACTCGGGGTTTTTCTTGTCTTTGATTCTGCTGCTGAGTGCTTCGAGTGTTGTGATATGGTTGGTGGTTCCGATTATTGTTGCGTTGGTTGTTGTTGCGGTGATGACTGTTGTAGCTTTGCTGGTTGTTGTTGTGATGGTGAGTGGTTCTTTTATCGTCCAATTTCCTTTTAAGTTCATTGTATTTCACTTCTCGATCTAGAAGTTTCTGAGCAAGCTCCATTGCTGCTTCCAAGGTTGGCGGGTTTGCTGAGGTGACATTTCCTTCAATACTCATAGGGAGTCCTTCGACATATTTCTCTAATGTCTTCTCATGATCGGGTACCATGGTAGGGAATAGTATCCTGAGTTCTTGGAATCTCCGGTTGTAACTTCTCAAATCAACTCCTTTCACTATTAAGGCATGGAACTCATCCTCGAGTTTTCGTAGTTCGGAACGGGGACAATACTTCTTTAGTATTTTAGCCTTGAATTCAATCCAAGTTAGCTGATGTGCTGCTTCTGCTCCTAGTGTTTGAACGGTAGAGCGTCTTGCATTAGTGTTCCCGTTGCGAAGCTTACCTTGTTTTTTTCCGAGCATCCACTTCGTTGGAAACAGTTTCACTTCTTTCAAACCATTGAGCTAATCCCGAGACTCCTTCAGTTCCTTTGAAATACGTCGGTTGACATGCTATGAAGTCCTTGTAAGTGCAGTAGCGGGGTGCAGGTGCATTTCCATCTCTATTACGGCCTTGTCCAGCTAGAACGGCATTAACGCCGTCAGCGATTGCTTGCTGGATTGCTGCCAGGGTCATAACTTCGGGGTTTGCTGGTGCGGCGTTCGTGGTTGTTCTCCTAGTTCTAGCCATATTGCTATAAAAGAAGGTATATTATTAGAACATTTATAATAACCTTATCACGTTGAAAATACATATCGAGTAATGAATAGTTAAATATAGGTCGTAGTTACAATGATTCGATCATTGAAAAGGTTTAAATCGTAAATTTTCGTATGTTGGGATGACACACATTACGAATAAGTTTGACCTGTATGAACCAATATATTACGATATAATGCAACGTAAATAAAGATAAAATAAACTTCCATAAATCAATGTCAAGGTGTTACAACACTTATTGATACTTGTGCAAATGTTAACAAAACACGACAAGATATTCTTATTTGTAGGACATTGATTTTTCTTATCAAGGTGATGGTCTCACGGTTTTCCTAAGGCCTTGTCTAGGCGGTTTTGGAGTTCTTGAATGGCAGTGGACATGGTTTCCATGGTTTGATCTCGAGTCCTTTCCCTTTCTCGAGCTTCTAGCAGGGCTTGCCTAAGGCGTAGGTTTTCAGTGTTGATCCTCTCAATTTCTCGGTCTAAAGTTCTCAATGCTATTTCGGTCGAAGTGTTAGCCCCACATAGTGCTCCTATGAATTCCATTGATTCCCAAAATAGAGAATCCAACTTTTCGATCTTATCTTCTATTGCAAGATGACCAATTATGAGACTGTTCATATCATCTTCAAAGGTTTCTAGAAGTTCATGTGGAATCTTGTTGAGTATACTAGCGATGGAATCAAGTAGGACTTCGTGGCGAACCATTCTTGCAGCTAACAATGGTATGGTATGGTGTATGGGTTCCCCAGTGACTGGCAGAATTCGGGAGGTAGAGTAAGAACTTTCCCCAAGTTCCCTTGTTTTTGGTGTTCCTTCTTGAGATCTCTAATATCGCATAATGGGCAATAAGAAAGACCATTTACGAGCATCTACTCGCTTGTGGATCCTTCGGCGTCTACGGTGAACACTAGATTCTGAGGTGGTTGGGCGGATTGGGTAAGTCCTTCAGTGAGGTGATAGAGGGACACTTCGGTAAGGTGCAGGTGGTGATGCTAGTGGAGGTGATGCTATGGGTGATGGTATTAGTGGCACAGTAGTAGTTTGGCTGTAGAAGATAGTTGGTAGTGGTGGTATTACTGGTGGTGCAGGTGGTGATGGCACAACTGATTTAGGTGGTTTGACAAGAGCTAGTGCTGGTACAACAGTACTTGCTTCATACGGCTGAAGTTGTCTAATTTGCCTAGATCGGCGAATCAGACCAGATGTTGCCGGAGGAGAAGCCTCTGTGTCAGATGCTGGCAGAAATTGCTGGCTTTGCATGTATCTGTCGGTAGCAGGAGACATAGGCATAGGTGAGGTAGCATAGGCTGAAGTAACATCTTCAGTTCCTGAGTTTGAGGACAAGCTGATAGGGTGGGTGTTCGAAGACATGACACAGTAATAAATTTCCCGATTAGTAAATGTAAGCATAATTATAACCAATTTAAAATGCTATAAGGTAAATAATACTTTTTACCAATTACTGGGATGCGTAGGCACGAAGGGCATAGAATGGTATTTTATGAAAATTTTGTCCCGTTTAAAGTGTAGTTATAGTCCAATGTTCCAAAAACACTTGGTTCACTATAGCCGTAGCTCTGATGCCAATCTATAACACCCCCAAAATCGATCAATACAGCGGAAGACTTAAAATGTCAGCGGAAGACTTTTGGGGTATTATATCGTGGATCTTTGTCACAATTATAGAAAACGATTCAAGTGATCATTGTAAATTTTATTTAAAATACCAAATATTCATAATTCCAAGAGAATTCGTTATTCAACAACAAGTTTTATTTAAAGAGAAATAAACGTTTCTTTATTTGCCCACTTCGTGCCGTTGCCATCCATTCCATTTAGTTACCTGAGATAAACATGCTAAAAGTCAACAAAAAGTTGAGTGAAATTCATAGGTTTATAATTAAGAGTTTGAACACAATACAGATGCTTATTGTATATAAATACAAATAAACAAATTAGAAAAATCACATTTATTATTGCCTTAAGCTCATGACACTCAACGATTCAACAGACATCAATATTTTCTGTAATAATGATGTAAAATATATATAGCCCCCAAGATAGGTATTTGCCAGTAACCTGTGATATTCAAATAAAGTGCATTTGGTGACTTTCCTCTAGCCACCAAATGGGGATTGTCAATCCCTAATAGATCTATTCACAATTATTTACGTTCACCTTTCAAGTGATTAAGGTTCATGATCGAGGGACTTTTGGCAATAGCTACTTAAGCAATAATAAGATCAGGAAAAGACTTGTGTTCGGTTTTTGAGCATGTATCCCCCCCACAAAAATAAGTTAAGTGTGGGCTATGAACTCACCTTAGTAGGATAGTAGAACAAACGTAATCTCAACGATGCAAGGCAACGGCTTCACACACAACCTATAAGATATGACACGTTTTAGTTTTTAAGTCTCGTTTTATTGCGAACGTTTATTATTAATTATGAGTAATCGATAAAGTGCATACGTGATGTGCTACGTCGTATAAAAATAGATAATGGTTACGTATTGTTTTATTCGTCTAAATTTAGTTATTCGTTATATACGTTTTATTCGTATTATGTATATATATATATATATATATAATAAATTATGTTTATTATTTATCGTCTTTAATATATATTCAAATGTATATATACAAGTATAAATATAATATAATTTATAAAATTATTATTAAAATCAATATTACTATTCAATCCTTCATGTTTCTCAATTTTACACTTTTTACCCTTAACGAAAAAAAAACATTTACGCCGTTAGTCCAAAAATTATATATATTTACGTTTTTAGTCCAAATATCAAATATTTACATTCATTATCCCTAAGTTTCAATATTTACAGTTTATACCCATTAGAAAAACAGTTTTATACTTTTCACCCAAAGTTTACAAACTTTACACTTTTAGTCCTCAACCTTCGAACATTTGCAAAAATAGTCCAAACTTCACCAAATTTAAAACTTAGCATTTTTATTATTTCAATAACTCATAAAGTTTCAAACAGCTTATACCAACAGCTTATTAGCTTATAATTAGCTTATTTCATTAATTGGGCTTAACGAGCCAAAATTTAGGGCCCGTTAAGGATTTACGATCCAAGGGGTTTGGGGGTATACTTGTTTAGTCGAAATCCATCTTTTTAAGTTACAAATTCATTTCAAAAGAGCTTATACGCTCAGCTTATTGTAATAAGCTAAAATGAGCTTTTTGGGCTTTACGGCCCACTTAAGGTTTTTAAGTTTTCTGAAAACAGTTCTAATATCGATTTACTTTGGGTCTCGTTAGGTGATTAAACGAAGTTATTAGGTCGACTTATTTATCATTCCTGATAGTATATCGAGTAGGCAATTAGATCGTACAAAAATAATTGGTGGTTATGTGTCAATTTTTAAAATGACGAGGCCAAAGTATACGGCCAAAACTCATGCGTATAACTTATATAAGTTGAAAAATAATCTAAGTCTTTTAGTATATTTCGTATAGGTTCAACCCAACTTAGAAACGTGTGATTTTTAGTGTGTATACGTTAATATTAGTTCATTGTTATTATAGGTACTCGTTAATGACTTATCCAAGAAATAGTATGATACATAAAATATATACGTCGTGTTCATCATTTACGTGATATATATAGTAAGTGTTGGTGTAAAACATAAACATACGTATGTATATAATTAGAAATGAAAATCAAGGTCTCACCTCACCTCTAAAAGGTGGAGTAAAACGTTGTGTATGGTTCGTGGAATGGTAAAATGGCTTCGTGGTTCACTTCTCGTTCCACCAAAGGTTCAAGAGGCTAAAAGCTTTGCTTCCTAGGTTCACTTCAAGGCGTGGTACTCTTGGCGATCCGTTCGTCCCTCCCTAGCTCCTTCTCGTTAATATTTTGTGTAATGTGGTTCGTATGAGTGTATGTGGTGGTTTAGGGTTGCATGGAACTCTCATATTGGCAGTAAAAATAAGATAAGTTCACAAGTGTTGGTGTAGCATGTGAGGGCGAATAGTATCACCACAAACAGTGCCCAATCGAAGGTTTACAAGGTTTAGATCTTGTGAGATTTGTTCCTGTTCATTCCTGACAATCATGAGATGTATATTGTTCATTTAGATGGGATTAGAGGGCATGGGTGGTGCTAAGGAATGATATGCCACGTTTAGACTTATCTTTCAAATGATGAGTTTGGTGATTCACTTGGGTGGTTTCTAGGGTAGTAAACGAACAAGGGAGGTTGCAATATTTGTTGTTTCTGGTTCTTTGGTACTAGGTGATACGAAACAAGCAAAAATACATGTTGGTTATGTGTAGAAATCGTAAAAACATAGGGCGGTTTTGGGTGTGTTGCGGCAGTGCAAAAGAAAGAAAATAATATAAGGGTGCGTTTGGGCTTAACGCCTGGTGGGCTTATGGTTTGCGTCGGCCCAACAGAAAAGAAAGAAAGAAAAATAGTACTAGTCCGTTTGGTTTGTGTATTGGATCCATGGCCCAAAGGGCGTTGGGGGCCCACCTGGTGTGTCTCGATTATCGTGTTAAAGTTCAAAAATATTAGTGAGCGTTCTCGGGAAGTTTCGTAGGTTCGGGGAATATATAAATAGTATACGTTATTTAAACGAAACATATTATTAAATATAAACGCGTTATATAATTATTTATCGTTCGCAATAATTATAGGCAATCTAGGTTGTGTGTAAGCATCGTTCCTGGTTAAACAGTTATCGTAGTGGTTCAATATCAAGCCATATCATATAAAAAAAAAATTTTGTTACCCGTAAAATGGTGTTAATTTATCGTAACATCGTTTTATTTATTCGTATGCATTTACTAATCGTAAGGGAAATTTACGAGAGGTTACATAACGAAAATTCGATACATATGGTCACGTAAGTTAATATGTGTGTCTAAAGTTTAGTGTGTGTTTGCTTTCCAAATCTTAATGTGTATAGTCACATATATTGTAGCATGATCATGTGACTATAGGTTTTACAATAGTCACACCATATCACAAATGTGTATCTAAATCATGATTATGGCCACGTTATAAGGGTATTATATGTGACCATTAACCATGTACACATTTATCCTTTTAACATAAATGAAGTTGTTGTAGTCTACTTTAATTATGTTAATCATTACCTAAAAATAGATTAAGTTAGTTGAAAAATGAATTTAGATAGGATTGTTTTATTTTTTAAAAATTTACAAAGATTTGTTGTTTTAATATTGTAGTTTTAAATGTTTGTAACAATCATTTAAAACTATAATGTAAAAGTTATAATCTAATTAAAATTCTTGTATTTACAAACGAAATAAAGTTAAAACATCAAGTTAAACGAAATGAAGTAGTTGTAATCTACTTTAATTATGTTAATGCTGCTTGGCATAACTTAATGCTGCTAGGCATAAATTAATGTTGCTAGGAAATTTTGGGATGTGTATGTTGGTAACCCAAACGTTTATCATTTATTACCCAAACACGCCTAAAACACATTTTCACATGTAATTACCCCGCTTATTTATATGCTATAACCCAAGTAACTTCCTCATTCATCCAGTAAACAAAAACAGTAAAACATAAATTGTATCAAAGGGTGTAAGAATGTCTCAATTTGTGCTTCTTTAGGAACTTGAAGCGGCTGCTAACTCAACTGAGTTACTATACCAAATGACGGTGTATTTTGATAGGGAGACACAACGTGATGTGAAGTATGCGAAAGATCTGTTTAAGGCATATCAAGAGTTGCTTGATATTGTTATTCAAAGGAACAAGTACATGGCTGAAATGGAACTTGTGCGTCCTTCGGTGCAGATGTTCAAGTGCTTGGAGCATTTTAAGAAGCTTCAAAAGTCCGACGTTATCGAGCTTTTGGAATTAAAGAAGAAGATTGCCAAAGCGAAGCTCAAGCTTTTCAACAAGCACGTATTTGTCAAGGGACTTTAGAGTTTCTTTCAATGTTTTTTATCAACCATGTTATGTTCCTTTAAATTTTAATGTTATGTTTTTATCATGTCATGTCATGTTATGTTTTTTTTTATCAATTTTAATGTTATATTATTAATTATGTTGCCTGAAAGTAGATATACTAGTGAAAACTGCAAAATTTTTCATTGCCATAGAAAAGCTTGACTTTTTGGAGTCTAAATCCATTACAATAGGCTAAATTACACAAACAACTATTGTAATAGCAGTAGTAACTTAATAATAGCATTAGTAACTTTTGTACAAACAACAGAGAAGCTACAATTCTCTATTTAATGAAAACAGAGAAGCTACACCCCTGCTACCTCCAAGCACCTTATCATCTTTTATTCCGTTCTTGCATTTGTCTCTCATACTGAGCATGAATTCTTTCAAAGAGATCTTTAACTACCTCTGTACTTTCTTCACATATGATCTTTTTAGATATCATCACAGCAAGTAAATTAGCACTCAAAGGATACTCTTTTTCTGCAAGCATAAAAACATCAACCCCACCTTGTGTTAATAACTGATGTACATTGCAACTATCATAAAACTTCCATGAAGTTGAGAGATCATGAATTGGGAAGTTCCAATAGATATCAGCTGGATCAGGTTCATATAACCTATGTAACTTAACCCACAGCTCTTGCTCTTTCACATCGGGCTTCTTGATTGTTTTGAGTTTTTTTTATCCAACTCCCATAATCTGTCTAAGTCTTCTCTGTCACTTCTTCTTATCAATTCCTGAAAACTTTTGCACACTTCTGATCCTCCACCAAGCCTGATTATCTTCCAAGCCTTTCCAAATTTATCTTTGTAAATCTCTTAGTCTATGCTTGGATGTCTAGATTGAATAGGATCAACATATAATGTTTCAGGAACAATCACCATCATTTGATCAAGAGAAGAGCTGTCTTCATTTCTTTGTGAATCATTCTTCTTCTCAGCATGCTTGTCTTCAATGATCTTTTGTTTCTTTGATGGTGTTTCTTCTGTACCCATGGGGATAAACTTTTCTTCAATATATCTCTTGTAGTGGTAGTATAGATGTGCAATTTCGTCATATGACTTTCCCCTGAGTTGATGAGGTTTATAAAAACCTTGATTCTTTAAGTATGTTTTCATTACACTCATGAGCAGAGACTTTGTGGTATTTCCTTTCCACTTCTGACTTTAACCTTGCTTCATTGACTTACTTCGCTGACTTAAAGCTAATTCTACACCTCTTTCATTTATCAAATCAGCAAGTCTTTGTACTCTGTTATCATCAGTTAAAGTCTTATCTTTGTAAAGTTCTGCAATTCTAGCCTGTAGAACTTCATCCTCATCAATAAAAGCTTGCATTTTTTCTGCATGAGCTCTTTTTTTCTCCTTTTCTTGAAGAATGAATGCTACTTGCTCTTCTGTTTCAAATTCAGACACTTTAGATCTCCTTTTCTCATCCATAAATTTAGCTATTTCAGCTTCATCAATTCTCTTTGCAACCTCTTCAGCAGTAGAAACTTCAGAAGTAGAAACTTCAGAAGTAGAAACTTGATTTGTTGTAGTAGCAGAAACATCTTGTACCACCTTAGCTAGTTGTTCAACATTACTAGTAGCAGCAGTTTCTCCCAAACTAGTATTAGTCACCACCATGATCTTTGAAGCTTGTACAATATTTTCACCTGGAAATTCCACTACCTGCTTTTTATTTACATCTTCCAAAACCGCCTCATTACCCTCATTGTTAGCAACTACATAGTCATCATCCATATTATCACCACTATCAATCCCAATATCCATATCCACATGCATATCAGCACAAGCACCTTCAGCATTTGTTGTTTCCTCCCCTGAGACTCTGCTTTCATTCCTCCCCTGTTTGGGAAGATCCTCCAAACTAGCAGCCTTAGAAGAACTCATCCTGTGTGCTGTGCCCACCTTCTTCAAATGTCTGAACTGAGTTTTTCTTGAGCTCTATTAACTTTTCAAATATCGAAGTCTCTTTTTCAACTTTTTGATCTTTTCACCTTGTTTTGTTGTGCGCTTTTGGAGGCCAAGAACATCCTTTTCTAACTGGGTACAATTGTCCTTCAAATCCTGTATAAGTTTCATTCTAGCCTCACGACTTCGGCTTGTGTTACCTAGCCTGAGAGATGGATCATTGGAATTGACATTTTGTACATCAGTATCCATCAATTCATGTGTTTCAGATCTACCCTCATCACTTCGGGATGTGTTACCTTCACTGAGAGGTGAATCAACGGCTGTATACTCAGTCTCATGTATGTTACCACTGGCCTACTCTGCTTCTAAGCTAGCAGCAGAAGTGGCAGCCCCTTCCATGACATCCTCACCCTTTTTTTTGGAAGGTTCACCATATATGGAAAAAGTGGTGTAACCCTTCCTGAAAAATCCTTGCCATTATTTTTCAGATTTGAAAATACTTTCTTTTGTAGTGAGGTGGCATAAAAAGTTGCTCTAGGTGTCTTAATAGTAGTCAATTGATTTGGAATAATAAGCTGCAAAAACCTTGGATATAATAAAGAGTTACCATCATCATCCAAGGTCTTGATCATACCATCCAAAATCATTTTTGAAAAATTAAAAGGTTTTCCTTTACTAAGGCATATCACAGCTGATGCCATGGTAGTACCAAACTCATTCCAACAGTTGTTTTAGGACTCAAACAATGTAAGAGAGTATGAATCAAGAATTTTCACTGAGATGAGAAGAGACCTTGTAAAATTTTAATCTATTATTCTTCTTCTCATACCCTATTTTTTTCAAACCTTTGAAAATGGCGACATTTTCAAGACACACAATCACTTCATTATCTGGTAGGTTAAGAGATTCCCTAATAGATGACTAAGTTATGAGTATATCTTGGCCATCTACCTTAGCCTTAATCTGTTTTCCTTCATTAAAAGTTATGACCTTAGCAGTAGCCCAAAACTGCTTAATAAAAGAAATGCATATAGGAGGATTCACAGTTAATGCATACCTAACAGGGGTAGCATTAAAGAAATCGATTATCTGTGTGAATCCTTCAGAACCATCTGGTTTCTTCAAAAAAGCGACCATGTTGTGTCTGTCAACAAATGTGTGTTTTGATATCTTGAATTAGAGTTTTATGATTTGGGGATTTTGAAAATGATTAATAAAAGATGTTAGTGCTTGTAATTATAGAGAAATTATGTGTGCGTGAAACTGAATAATCGATTTGATTGGGGATTTAAACCGTTAAGTGTAAATGTTACCAATCCACCCCTGCACTCTCAGTTCTAGCAGTACAAACCCAGCTGAAGTAACATTTTCTTAGCAGCAGATTTTTTTAGTGCAAAGGGTGAATCATTATGTTAATATCAACAAGTAATGAGAAAATTGAGCAATGACAAAAGTACGAGAATTAAGATTAAACATTTTCCATTAAAACTTGAAATGAAAAATTACAAAATAATGTACAAAACCAGCTGCAGTAATGTTTTCTTAGCAGCATAATCTTTTTATACTGCAAAGGGTGAATCATTATATTAATATCAACAAGTAATGAGAAAATTGAGCAATGACAAAAGTACTGGAATTAAGATTAAACATTTTCCATTAAAACTTGAAATGAAAAATTATAAAATACTGGAAATAAAAGTTACACATTCTAAAAATCTACTAGTCTAATTTTGAAGATTTCTCCGAGTCAAATGCCACGTGTGCATCTTCGTAATCCAACCCATCAAACTCCACATCAGACAAATCATCATCATCCAATGTCTTGTATGCCTTGGGATGTTGTTTGAGAGATGGTTTTTTTGTTGCTTTGTACTCCTTTTCATCCTCAACATGTTGTTTGATAGATTGTGTTTTTCATGCTTTCTTTCTTTCAGCAGCCCACCAATTGTACCATGCATTTCCATCCAATTTAAATTTTTTTACACTTTTTGCCGCTTTCTTTTTTGAAGTAGACCTGCTTGAACCTTCTCCTTCAACCCATTGTGCTGATCTCTTGTTATTTGCAGACATTGTTTATGAATACTTCCTGCAGGTTTTTGTTTAGAGATTTGATAAACTAGGATTTGTGATTTGAGATACACATGGAAACGAGTATAAAAAGGGGATATGGGAAAACCAAAATACCTATGTTTAATGCAGGAAAGGATTGATGTTTCCCATAGGTGGCTTGAACCTTTTCAACATCTTCAGGCCAATCATGATCCATTGGGACGAGCGTTTGCTAGGGATCAATACTTATAACTCTTGACAGAACTATATACATATTAGTCGCCAACAAAGACTAGCCACAATGGAACATGATTGACTTGAAGAAATCTGCAAAATTTCATGATTGACCTGATCCAAATATCCCTTTGGAAAGTAGTCTGACCATGGATTTGTTGCAAAAAAATTAAAAAATATATTAAAATTTTAAAACATATAGTGTAAATGAAATAAAAGAAAATGTTGCAATTCAGGGTGTGTTTGAAACAACCTTTGTTCTTGGAACTCCAATGGCCACATTACTTGGTGGATGGTTGAAATTCCAGACTCAAAGTAATACAAACAATCTGCAAATGTTGAGTAAAGAATAGAGTCTAAGTAACATCACTCATCTTGAATGCGATAATGAACTAGTGTGGCCTGTCATGATCAATACACACTTTATCATTATCGCATTGAAGACGTTGATACGTAGAAATCGCACCAGGCTTTACCTCTCGAGGGATCTCGAGAAGCTTACAACCCCCACCAGGCAGTGTATCTGATCGTTGTAGTATAGTATAGTGACAAGTACCGGGGGATTGATCGTTCAACTCAGGAATAGTGTCGCTAGGATTAGAAAGTCTCCTAAACTAAGTCTAGAGGTGAGGGATGATTCTTTTCGTATTTTTATATTTTATAAAAGCAAGTAAAATCTCGGGTTTTGGAAGAGTGGGCGGAATTAGTTGCTAGCCAACTAACTCAATTAACTAAGATGCAATCAAAATAAAATAACAGAAATGAAAATAAATCTAATTATACTAATTTGGTGTAAATAATGATGGGGAAAGTTGTGTTTACTTAGATTTCATTACTCCCTAGATATCTTTTACAGGTTGATAGCTTGTTACGATTGCATGGATGACGGGTCATATTCCTTAATACTAGTTGTAGGGCCGTGTACAATATTCCCTAACTCTATAGGATCCTACTTCACTCCTATGTCGAGCCGTTAGAAGCTCCTAACGTGGGATCATTAGAATTCTCCTACGCATTAAATACAACCATATATCATAGTACACCTCCAATCATGTTTCTTAAGACATTCAAGCAAGTTACCAATGGAAGTCTGCCAGTTTTCTTAAGCCTAACATCGAATACAATCATCCGTAACAACTATAAACAAACAATCAACCCATAATTAACATCTAGGTTTCACTACATCTAAGCAAACACAAAGGAAATCTAGCCTAGCATGTTAAATTGAAGACAAGCGTAAGATATATTCAAACAACACATAGACATATTGAATGATTTGAAAGAGTACTTATCTTTAATAGAACATGAAAGATTCAAAGGGTTGAAACCCTTGAAAAAGCTGGAAAATTCGACCTAGGGTATTCCTCAAAGTTGCACCCTCCAATGTTACACACTTATGAGTGAATTTTGGAAAACTATATATAGATTACAATGGGTGACGATGTCATGAAGGAATTTGTGACGCTGTCAACTCGCCGCCATAATAGAAATCGTATTGCCTAGATCTGATTTTGACGCCGTCATGTAGGAATTTCTTCTGGGCCGTCACTAAGAAATGGACCATGACGGCCTAGGTGACGCCGTCAGGTCCTATAATTTAAAATCCTCTGGACTGTCATGTGTATCTTCCACTTCTACCTCTTTTGTAACTCTTGACGCCGTCACTTGGAGACTCTTGACGCCGCCAGGTACTGTTCCCAACAAGGAAAATTGAGACTTTGCCGTTTTCTTCACTTTTATGCTCCAAAAACGTCCAAAATGCTTCCTTTTCCAGATTTCTCTCCAAAAGTACCTAACATGAAAAAAGGAACGATTTAGGGCAATATTTAATCAAATAATCACGAATCCAGGCTTAAATGACCCCTTAAAAGTAGTTCATTTTTTGCCTCATCAAATACCCTTACACTTGAGATTTGCTTATCCTCAAGCAAATGCGCTTTTATTCTAATCAAAATACAAGTTAGGGGTTATTTAACACTAATATAAAAGTAATTACAACAAATAATCATTCCACTAAAGACCAAAGACAAGCACGGAGGTCATACACTAGCACCTCACAAATAGTGTTTAGATACTCACATCTCTCGGGTGTAATAAAGTATATATCACAATAAGGAAATGGAAAACATATCTCACTACCTGTCATAGCAAAATAGATTACCATAGGCTTGGGAAAGGATCAAACCTCCACCACTTGGCGTAAGCACCTAGGATAAACTATCAAAGAGGTCTTTTAAAGGGTTATAATGTTAGGTGTAGGGATATGGAATACACGGTTTTTGGGATAAAGGCAATATTTACTGGTGGCGAGTTAATAATCTTGGTTAATTACATGTACGATATGGCATTGCTAAGCCAAGACTAGACTCGACTTAAGCTAATAAATCAAAAATAACAAAAAACATAAAAACAAACATAGAATGAAATGGGATGGTCGTCCGTATGTTTTTCTCTTTTTTATTTTATTTTATTTTATTATTTTTTTTTGCGCATACACTTTTACCCTACCATCCAAAATAATACATCATAGGGAATGTACATTCCCCTTACAACGTTAGATAGATCTTGCCTTATAATTGAGCTTTAAGTTATTAGAAAACAGATTCTTACTATCATTTATATTGCTCCCTTAGATGTGACGAACATACATATTAATTATGTAGATTCTACGACATTAGAGAGCTAATCGTGCATGAATGACAAGTTGAACATATACTTGATAATTGTTTCTGTATTTTGGCAAAGAGCAAAGATGAATCAGTAATGGATGAAACACCAGAACAAGTTTATGTTCATACTTGAAAGTGGTGGCTTTTCATCCATCACTGATACTTCTTCCTTCTTTGATACTTTGCTGTTTTAGCCTAAATATTCGCACACACATCCGCCACTTTTTTTCCTTATTCTCTCAATACAAATGCAACAAAATTCTTATATCAAAAATACATCATACATATATATAAAGCAAACAGAGTGATACAAACAATCTACAAATGTTGAGTAAAGAATAGAGTCTAAGTAACATCACTCATCTTGAATGCGATAATGAAGGAGTGTGACCTGTCATGAACAATACACAGTATATCATTATCGCATTGAAGACGTCTCAATGATTAGATCTATCTAACGATGTAGATGGGTTCCATCGCTTTAATTGGACCCCATTTTCTAACGATGTTTAATCTTGATTATTGAAAGAACCATTAAATATCGTTAGAAAATGGGGTCCAATTAAAGTGATGTAACCCATCTACATCATTAGATAGATCTGCCCTGATAATTGAGCTTTAAGTTCTTAGCAACCAAATTCTTACTATCATTTATATTGCTCACTTAAATGTGACGAACATACATATTAGTTATGTAGGTCCTACGACATTAGAGAGCTAATTATGAATCAATGAAATCATATTAAATTTATATCAACAATGCAATGAAAATATTTTCATTGTAACTAAATACATGAAAAACTCTTTAAGTTCTTGATATGTTTATTGTACTTCAACCTAATCCTAAGATAAAATAAGCTAATCCAAGCAAACCTTAATATCTCTTTTGCTCTAATTATTCGCAAAAACAACACAACATGTTCTTCCTTATTCTATCAATACAAATTATACTTGATAATTATTTCTGTATTTTGACAAAGAGCAAAGATGAATCAATAATGGATGGATAACACCAGAACAAGTTTATGTTCATACTTGAAAGTGGTGTCTGTCTAGCCATCATTGATACTTCTTCCATCTTTGATACTTAGATGTTTTAGCCTAAATATTCGCGCACACATCCGCCACTTTTCTTCCTTATTCTCTCAATAAAAATGCAACATAATTCTTATAACAGATAGTCAACCTAATCCTAAGATAAAATAAGCTAATCCTAGCAAACCTTAATATATCTTTTGCTCTAATTATTCGCAAAAACAACACAGCTTGTTCTTCCTTATTCTATCAATACAAACGCAACGCAATTCTTATAACAGATAATCAACCTAAGCCTAAGAATAAATAGCTCTAAGGGGGTATTTGGATTATATTCATTTGTGATCTTATCAGCTTTTTGAGATTTGGGATCAAAACCTAGATCCGAGTGAGTTGTAACTGTAAGTGTGAGAGAGAAAGAGAGGATTATGGAAATGTGTGAAGTGTGTTTCATAAGTTTGTATATATATATATATATATATATATATATATATATATATATATATATATATATATATATATTACTGTAGAAGTTTAAAAGTGAAGTGTGTTTGATACTCTTGGTAGGGGTGTTCACGGGGCGGTTCGGTTAGGTTCGGTTCGGTTAGTTGGAAGATTTTAACTATCCATCGTGGGGCGGGTAATTTATTTATATTATATACGGTTCGGTTCGGTTAACCACGGATATCTAAAAGTAAAAACCGAAACCGAATGCTTGGTTTGTTAGTTTCTTGGGTTTTTTGAACACCCCTAATGCTTGTTAGGGGGTTATAGGGGGTGAAGAATGGGAAAGGTAGTGAAAAAATATGCTTGGCAAAGCATAATGCAATAACCCATTACCCAATAGTGGGTAATGGATCATTACCCAATAAATTGGGGGGATTGATCTTCTTTACATTTCCCTTTCCCGACCATTAGCTTACACTTTCCCTTTCCCTTTCCTAAGTTTGAACCAAGCGCACCTGGCCTTTAGTGTATTTTGTATTTAAAAAGTCGCCCATGTGAATTAGCCATTATCGCCAGTCATGCATGGTTTCCATTACACTATAAGCGACTACAACCCTATGCACATGACCCATGACCCATGTTAATTACCCATTATATTGTCGATCACCAGGAATATATTGGTTGATAACATGACACTATAAGCCACTACAACCAAATACATATGACCCATTACCCATGTTAATTACCAATTGTCAACAGTCATGGATGTGTCGTAACATGACACTCTAAGCAACTATCCACCCAATGCATATGACCCATATGATCGATGTCAAATACCCATTAATTAATGAATGTGACTAGTGACAACCTAATGCACATGACCCATGACCCATGTGAATTAGCCATTATCACCGGTAATGCATGGTTTCCATTACACTAAAAGCCACTATAACCCAATGCACATGACCCATGACCCATGTTAATTACCAATTGTCAACAGTCATGGATGTGTCGTAACATGACACTCTAAGCAACTATCCACCCAATGCATATGACCCATATGATCGATGTCAAATACCCATTAATTAATGAATGTGACCAGTGATAACCTAATTCACATGACCCATGACCCATGTGAATTAGCCATTATCACCGGTAATGCATGATTTCCATTACACTAAAAGCTACTATAACCCAATGCACATGACCCATGACCCATGTTAATTACCAATTGTCAACAATCATGGATGTGTCGTAACATGACACTCTAAGCAACTATCTACCCAATGCATATGACCCATATGATCGATGTCAAATACCCATTAATTAATGAATGTGACCAGTGATAACCTAATGCACATGACCCATGACCCATGTGAATTAGCCATTATCACCGGTAATGCATGGTTTCCATTACACTAAAAGCCACTATAACCCAATGCACATAACCCATGTTAATTACCAATTGTCAATAGTCATGGATGTGTCGTAACATGACACTCTAAGCAACTATCCACCCAATGCATATGACCCATATGATCGATGTCAAATACCCATTAATTAATGAATGTGACCAGTGATAACCTAATGCACATGACCCATGACCCATGTAAATTAGCCATTATCACTGGTCATGCATGGGTTGCACCGGCTTGGTAGGTGTATACCATTTGTCATAGACACTAAGAAGCAAGTATCCAGGGACCTTCCCGATCATATGTTATCCGGGATCGAGAAAGTTTGAACTTGGATTGAGCTTGACTCGAAAAGCTTGATTTATCTGTAAAGATGTGTTTTATTACAAAAATTAAACTTGAAATATAACCTAAGAATTGAATTTGGTTCGACTTCAGTTCGAAAAGCTTGATACATTCATAAATAAGTATTTACACTTAGTACACTTACATATTAAAAAAAAGCACATATTTTATATCACTTACAAGCTCGAGAACTCAACAATAACTCGAGTCGAACTTATATAAGATTGATCTTAACTCATTAAACATTTCGAGCTCATTTGATAGGCTTTCAATCTCCAAATTTTTAATATAGCGCTCAAGATCCCGCCTCTTAATTTTCCCCAAAATTTCAATCTCCCGCTCCGCTCATATGGCGCCCCTTTTTCCCCCAAAATCAAAACATTAACACTACTAGCTTAGTCAAATCTATCTTTTATCTATTCATCTATTCTCCTTCTCTCTAGAACCGACTCACACCACCGCCAAACTTCACCGCCTTATCTCGCCGTGGTTCCACCAACCATCGCTCCTTCACGCCATCACCGTCATCAAGACAAGGGAACTGTATGGGAGAGTTTGTTTGCTTCAGTTGTTTGGTTCGAGATAACCACCACATCTACCACCATCACAATCGAGCCACCATCACCCTCATCTCACCTATCCTACTCTGTTCATGGGTATGCTCAAACACATATTTAATTTATATTTTCTTAAATGTGTAATCGAATATAAAATGATTTATATTGATTTTCGTGGATTAAAACTAGCCTAAAACATGTTTTTGATTATAAATTCGTGTGGTGGTAATCGTTGCAGGTAGACTTATTAAGACGAAATAGTTTTCATGTTTAATGGAATGTCGATTGTCTCCATTCCATTAAACAGAAAAACTATTTCGTCTTAATAAGTCTACCTGCAACGATTACCACCACACGAATTTATAATCAAGACGTGTTCTAAGAGGTCACTGTTTTGCTCGTAAAGGGAGTCTTGATTGGTTTCCACTCCGGGAGGATGTTGCTGAATAGTTGGAGTTTGCTTATCGCAGTTGCGTAAGTTATCTATCAAAAGATTAACATAACATTTGTTATATAGGAAATTAACTAAAAAATGGTTGCTTTTTGTGAAACCATTTCATTTGTACCAAATCTTAGTGATTTGCTTGCTTGGTAATGTGTTTGACATTTATTCGTTCCACGTTTGGCACTGTAGAAAATTGCAACCAATTGTATATTATTTGTTGCCCGAGTTGATATGCAACCCGTATGTTTGTTTTTGAGGCTAAACTTATATTTGGGACATCTAATGTTGTCGTCTTTTATGTTAGCATTAATCACGTTACTTGTTTCTTGCAGGGGCTACATGCTATTTTCATGGGTGAGGATGATACATGGGATGCTTGGCTAAAAATTCCCTCAGCTGGATTTTCTGGCATACTTCATTTTCGAGGCGTAGGTATGCTCCATCTCAGTCACCAAAGCCAACCCATGTATATTTTTACTGTTTCATGGTTGGCAGATCTTATATTATGCAGCGTTATTAGTGCCTTAGTTTCTTACATTTCCCATATTTTTTTTTGCAGAAAGAAACTGCCATTAGACTCAGATGTAAGTCATTTCTTATGTTGTTAACAATTTCATTTTCTAATGATAACACCATTGTATATCTTAATTTATACTGCAGGTGACCACTCCAATGGCCTTTGAAACTTTGGAAAACGTACCAGTAATGGAAACAGTGGTAAGTAATAAAAATCCACCTTTGATTTTTTTAGTTTTACATACATGACTAATGTACCGTGTTTTATATATACATATAGGAACCTGTTAAAACTATCAGACATACGAAAATGCTTAAGCCACGACAAACCGGTTCTACAGGTTACACCACCAACTATGATACCAAATATTAGTGAACAAAATACTGGACTAAAATTAGTACCAACGAAGCAAAAACATTTGGTCTCTAGTGAAACCTTGCAAAAGCAAGCTAAGGCGGCGAAGAGTCAACATGTTTTAACTTATGATAGTTGAGAATTTGATTATATACGACATTACAATTTTATATATATTTGCTTCATTTATATACATTCGATTTTTTTTGAATTTGAAATACAACTGTATATATATTTTCTTCATTTATATACATTCTGTTATATATATATATATATATATATATATATATATATATATATATATATATATATATATATATATATATATATATATATATATATATATATATATATATATATATATACTAGCAGTAGTAACTCTGCTCCAGCAGTACTAATGTGGTACTAGTATTAACTCTCCTATCATGTTTCTGCAAATAGTTGAACCAGTGGCTCATCTAGTTCTGTTATGTTGTGAGCTTTGACATGTTTTAGTTCTGCTCTCATCCTGATGTGTTGATATGCAGCAGCCTACATTTTCAAGGCTTTTATATCCAGATGATGAGATTAGAACAATGGGAGAAAAACTTGTAAGTTTAACTGCAAATTTTATTATTATGTTCATTGTTTTGGATTAAAAGTCTTCATGATGTTGTTTGAATTACTGCTGATCATGTTTGTGTTAATATTGCTTAGATGGATTTAGTGCAGCTCATGAACTTCAAAGAAAATGTGCCAAGTATTTACTACTGCTAGTACAAAAGTTAATACTGCTAGTTAAAGTTGGTACTGCTCAGAGATTAAGACCGCTCGAAGTTGCTACTTGCTTATGAAAAAGATTATAGATACTTAAGAAACTATTGTAAGCCGACTAGGACTCCTTGGTGTATAAAAGGATGTCCAATTTTATATTTTGTTCAGTTATATACATTCCAATTTTATTGTATTTGAATTTGTTTTGATATATATTTGAATTGTTTTGATATATATTGATTTTTTAAATGTGACTAAAAGATGCATATAGTCACACTTATTAACACTTTTGGTCACTGTTTGCTTTATTCATTGTGTGACTAAATATTACAGAAGGCCACACAAACATAAAATTCACGTGGCCATTGGATGATCTATAGTCACATAAAATACACATTTCTTCACTTTAAACAGCATACGGCCACACTTATTAACACTTTTGGCCACTGTTTCCTAAATGGTATGTGACTAAATACCTAAAACAAACATGCTTTGTGTGACTAAATATTACAAAAGGCCACACAAACATAAAATTCACGTGGCCATTGGATGATCAATAGTCACACAAAATACACATTTCTTCACTTTAAACAACATATGGTCACACTTATTAACACTTTTGGCCACTGTTTGCTTAATGGTATGTGACTAAATACCCAAAACAAACATGCTTTGTGTGACTAAATATTAAAAAAGGCCACACAAACATAAAATTCATGTGGCCATTGGATGATCAATAGTTACACAAAATACACATTTCTTCACTTTAAACAGCATATGGTCACACTTATTAACACTTTTGGCCACTGTTTGCTTAATGGTATGTGACTAAATACCCAAAACAAACATGCTTTGTGTGACTAAATATTACAAAAGGCCACACAAACATAAAATTCATGTGGCCATTGGATGATCAATAGTCACACAAAATACAAATTTCTTCACTTTAAACAGCATATGGTCACACTTATTAACACTTTTGGCCATTGTTTGCTTAATGGTATGTGACTAAATACCCAAAACAAACATGCTTTGAGTGACTAAATATTACAAAAGGCCACGCAAACGTAAACTTCATGTGACCATTGGATGATCAATAGTCACACAAAATACACATTTCTTCACTTTAATCAGCATATGATCACACTTATTAACACTTTTGGCCACTTTGTGTTAAATTTTATGTGACTAACTCTAAAAAAACAACACCATTGTGTGACTAAATCATCACAAAAGTCACATTTATTGTATATTCATGTGGCCACAGGACGGGAAATAGTCACACAAAATACACATTTACTAGAAAGAATCATCTCAAATGTCACATATAGTATATATTTATGTGGCCAAAGGTTGAAAAATAGTTACTCTAAAAAACATTCGTGTGACAATAAAGTTTTTACGGTCACTGATAATGACTAATCCAACAAAACTTGTGCATAATTTGTCAAACATATTCGGGGTTTTGGTCACTCTTTTTCGATGGAAAAGGCCACGAACTCAACAATGTGACCATATGCCACCTACGGTGGCGGGACCTATGGTGACACACAATGAAAAAAATGTGTATGACTATATGCATATCGTCACACATTTTTGTCGTGACCAATACAACTTTTTGTACCAGTGAATTGTCACAAAATCTTTCAATCTTTCTTTGTTCCCTGACATACTCCTAGAGCATCCACTGTCTACAATACCTACATCTTTATTCTTAAGAGGATGATCCTACATTAACAAAAATATACAACAACATTAGTATCAATGAGAGACCCAAGTCATGTCTGACTTGGGTCTGCCTTGTAGATCAATAGGAGTTAAACTAGGTAGATTGATGGGATCCACCATTGTTCTTGGATCCCCTTTTTAGATATGGTCTATTTTGTCTCCAAGAGCAACCTGTTGAGGACTTAATAGCAGAATCCCATCTTCCCCCCCCCCCCCCAATGTACATTGGATCATAATGAACAGGAAAAAAATCATTTTGAAAGTAATGGCTAGTAGGTCTGAAGAATGGTCTAGCAAATTTTCTCTTCCAACTAGCAGGAAAAGTTCTATCAGCAGAATCTGGCTTACCAGCAGGAACTAGTTTACCAGCAGGAACTGGCTTACCAGCAGGAACTGGCTTACCAACATGAACTAGCTTACTAGCAGGAACTGGTTTACTAGAAGGAACTAGTTTACCAGCAGGATTACATCTGCCAGCTTTCACATGTGGAACAAATGGTGGAATGTCATTAACATTATTCCATCTAGGTCTCTGTTGGTCAGTACACATACCCATTCTTTTCTCATGAAAAACATAATCCTTTATAAGATGATAAGTACTACCACAAACAAAACATGTTTTCTTTTTAAAAGATTTGTTCACAGCAGGAGAAGTCTTATTACAAACAAACTTATCACAACTGAAATTAGAAACAGTGTTGTTTTTCACATAATTAGAAGAATTTTCTTTCACATAATGAAAAGATAAATCATTAAAAGAAGCTGTCTTTGAAGACTTAGGTGAGGTCTTGGGTGAGTCACACTTGTCACTTGAATCACAACTGGCAAAGTCATTAGTCGCTGAAGTCTTGTCAATGAAAGAACAAGATACAAAGTCATTAGTTTCACTGCACTAGGCTTCTTGCCATATGACATATGTGATTCATCAAAGTCTATATGTGAGGAGGGTGGCTTAAATGTTCCTGTTATTGGTGGAGAAACAACATGCATTTCTCCTTCTTTAACATTTTTAACAGGAATTTAAGAATTTTCTTCCTCAGGGGTAGGGTCAAAGATGCTTGGTTCAGTAGGGTCATATACTTCATTTGGGCCTATAAAATCTCCATACCCCAACCCTCTCCTAGACTTAACAAACTGACAACTATCAACCAACTTGTCCAAATGTTTACCAGGTTTTTGCCATTGCAAATGCCTAGCCACTTCACTATCTAATATAGCTTTCAAGTCCTGTTTCTCAAGGTTCATCTTAGCATTTTCTTTTTCAGAATACTTTAACAGATTAGTGGTGTTTTCTAAATCTCTTTCTAAGACCCTAATCTTCTCTTCATAAGCTAACTGATTCTTTTGATACCAATTTTGTTATTCTAAAGTTTTAAAAGTACCTTTATACATTTGTACATGAATATAGTAGTCTTTATATTGGGTTTCTATGTCATCAAACTCTTTCTTATGGTCAGAATATTTACTATCACAACCAAATATACAATTTTGTACCTGAGATGAGATGCCCATCAAGGCAAATTCTTCACTCTCATCTTCTATCTCACATCCAGCAAGCATTCCATAGAGCTTAGAAGCACTACCTTCCACATCTACAGAGTCATGCTCATTCCAATCAATCATAGAATTCCCAGATACCAAGACTTTTGATTCGCCAGATTCTAACTCCCTCTGCTTGAATGCAACTTGTCTTGTCATCAACCTTCTTCTCAGTGCATTCTCTAGAAAAGTGACCCATTTGGCCACATGAGTAACACTTAACCTTTTTCTCATCAAACGTGGCTGGATCCCTTCCCTTGAAATTGAGCATTTTACCAGCCTTCTTTTCAAATCTTTTGATTCTGATAGAAAGCATAGCCATCTGGCACTTAAGATCCATCTCCTCCAAGTCCAACTTATCAATTTGTTCAAGATCTTCAAAAGCTAGCTACTGTTGTGGTTCATAGTCAGCAACAAAGGAATGGAGCACATCTTCTAACACATTACTAGATTTGGAATGTGTCTTTGGTCCAATAGAGGTGTAGGAAGATGATGTTGATGAAGAACTTGGACTATCAACATATGATACCTTGTTATTACCAGTAGTGGTACTAACAAATGTTGAATTTGTTGGAGTTGGTAAATATGCTGAATGACCCTTGATGTCAATCTCCAGAGTCCTAAGGTTGTTCCAAAGATCATCAAAGGTTAAGAACTCAATACCACCTCTTGTCTTAAGAGTGATGCAGACCTGTGACCAGGAATGAGGCAAGGTTCTTAAGAACTTGGTGTTGCAATCCTTATTATCAGGCTTTGCTTTTAACTAATTTAGCTGACTTAAAATCTTCTGAAACCTGTCATATCCTTTTTGTAAGCCTTCTTCTTCTGAAATCTTAAATTCTTGGAACTCCTGCTTGAGCATGAACTTCCTCATCTTTCTAGACTCATCATTGCCTCCAAACCTTGCTTTGATAGACTTCTAGATCTCCTTAGCATCATCCAGATGATGAAAGTCTCCCATATGATCGTCTGGGAGAGACTGAAGCAAGATAGTTCTTGCTTTGGTCTCTCTTTGGACGACAATTTGTTCATCAGCAGTACCAGGAGGAAGAATGATGATGTTGCCTTAATTGTCTCTTCCAATTTTCTTCCTACTGTTTCCATTCTGAATTACATTCCAGAGGTTGAAATCACTATTGATGATCTAGTTCTTTATCTTCATTGCCTAGATCTCGTATTCATCCTTCTTGAGATAACGGAATTTAGCATTGCTGCTGGACACAGTGGTTGTAAGTACTTGTTGAATTGGTTGACTTTGTGTAGTTGGCTGAGTGACCTCTGAATCATCTACTCCTGATATAGTTGAAGGGTGTTGATACAAAAGTTGGGCTTACCTTGTTTGGACTCCTGCTCTCGTACCAATCAGAACTTTAGTGCTTATGAAACCTGCGCACTAAGAAAGCAAACAACACCTTTAGGCTTATCGTGGGATTGTCTCCCACGATTAGACTCCGGTGTGAGAGTAAGTAATCGGTTTTAGGGTTTAGTTGAAGAGTTAGGGATTATGTGTATCGTACCTTTTAATGAGAATATATCATTCTATATATAGGGCGCAGAAACCGTGTAGGTTTCTTGCTCCTTACTCTTCGCACTCATGGTGCTTATCCGGGGTAAGGATATCTATTCCGTAAATAGAAGATCCTTATCATTTAACCGGTCATTTTAGTTGGGCTTTGGGCTTCGTGAGTCCAAGCCATTGGTATTTATGGCCCAAGTCATTTGTCATGATAGCCCACTCGTGGTGGGTTTGGGCTTAGTAATGTCTATAATTTGGGCTCGTGGCCCAACTATAGGCTATACGTCATCATGTCCCCCCAGTCTAGTGTGCGCGGCTCTTAGCCGCGGATACTAGACTAGTGAGACTAGCGGTAAGCATAGCGGGAAGAAATTAGATACTTCCCACCCAAAAAATGAGGAACAATGTATCAAGTCCCAAAATATCACAAAAGGTGCTTTGAAAAATGGGGAGGTTGTCCACGTGTGCCTCGAGAAAAGGGGAAAAGTGTTGTACCATTCGTCTCCCAACCACACGTTTTATTAGTGGGATCCACGTGGCATCCCATTAAGGGTTTCTTGGTTGCCTATATAAATCACCGCCTCCATTCACTGTGGATCACGCGGTAAAAATATTTCCACCATTTCCAAATTTTTCAAAGCTTTTCTTTCTTCAATCTCTCGTCCAACTAGGTAACTGCGCGTGCGCAATTAAGTAGATGTTGTTTATATTTGAAAAATGGTTGCTCAGTTACATGAATTCCGCTCTAGGCTGGATGAGGATGATGTACGTCAGTTTTCTTCTGACTACTTCATTTCTCTCGACGTCCATCCTGAAGCACCAGATGTGGATGCGTGTATTGCCAATTTCCCCGATGGCAAAATAGGCTTATATACACGCTTCTTTGATTACGCGAATTATCGAGTACCCATATCTGTATTTTTGAGCAACGTGCTCAATTACTACCAACTCCATATCTCACAGCTGCACTGTATAGGTGCGGCGAAGATATCTAATTTTGAGATAAATTGTCGGTTACTTGCTATCAATCCGACAGTAGACCTATTTCGTGCGTTTTACCACACAACGTGGTCGCACGGATGGGTCTCTTTTGCAAAATGCGCAGGGCGCCTTCAATGCTATACCGAGAAGGTAGATTCCTTAAGGCATTGGAGAGAGTACTTTTTCTGGGTTGATGATGATGTATTTCCGTCGCGCTTTGAGTTCTATACTCAAGGGTTGCTGCCGAGGGATGAGCATCCTATCCCTGGTTCTTACAGTGCCGCGGATGCGGACATAATTGATAGTAACCGCATTCCCATTAACTCCTATCCTGAGGAGTTTTTGGTGCATATGGGGCTGAGTCGCAACTATTTTGATGGTGCAGATGAGGTCCTAACCTTCATTGATGAGGACAGCCAGGGTGGGTGCTCATCCTTTCTTGCCTTTGCCTCTATAATGTAAGTATTTATTTATTTTGCTTGAATAACTAAGTTGTTCTTTGTTATTTTTCTTTTGTCTGTCGCAGAGATGGATCTGTTCGCTGTCGTAAAGCTGAAAGAGCCGAAATGCGTGACAGTAGGGGTGCGTCCGCTGAGGGAAGGTGAGCAGCCCATTTTACAGGCTACGGAGGGGCACCTGACGGTGTTTGGGCCTGCTGCGTATGAAGATTCTCCCCATGCAGCCATGTTTGTTGCACCAGTGCAGGTTGTTCCACCCACTGAGGAGCAGTCTCCCGTGGAGGAAGAAACACATGTTGAATCATCCAACAGCGTGGAGATCTTGGAGCCTGTTGCAGAGGTTCGTAGAGAGAAGCGCAAGGAAGCGTCTTCTGGTGGTTATGGTGCAGGTACCTCCAAAAGGAGGCGCCACCTAATTGCTGATGAGGAGTCAGCTGGGCCAGATGATATGTCCGTTACTAGCACGGAGAAGAGTCAGGCCAAGTCTCCACCCCTTGTGTAAGTATCTATAACTATAATCTTCTTTATTTGTCGTATCCGCGTACTAACTGTACATTCTTCATGTTGTAGGGACCATGCTGCAGATGTTTATCATGCCGCATCGCCACAGACTGTTAATGTGGAGGAGCCTTTGAAGGCGGCGGCGTAGATGTCTGTGTAGGAGTTGGTGGAGGAGCTGGCTGGTGTTGCTACTCGCCAAGCTGAGTTGGTTACTCAGCTAAAGGCGCGGGCCATTGTGGAGGGAGGCAGCCTTGCTCAGAGGGATGAGCTGATTGCGCAGCTCAAGGCGCAGTTGGCTGAGGCTCAGGCAGAGGTGTTGGCTGCCGATGAGCGCGCCAAGAGGGCCGCTGAGGAGAAACTGATGATGATGGTTGAGTTGCAACGCGAACGTGGAGAGTCGCAGCAGTACAAGGCTGACCTCGCCTGGGGGGTAAAATACCTGGAGAAGAGGAAGAATGAGCTCTGCGGCCATCTTGCTGAATTTGGCAAGAAGGTGGAGAGTTCTGTGGAGGCGCAGGAGGAGAAGTTGCGCGAGTTGAGCATAGAGTATGATGAGGAGTTGTATCCTCATCTTATGTCTACGATTGCGGAGCGCAGGTACTTGTTGTACATTCCTCTTTAATTCTTTGTATTTTTTTCTTCCTTTCCAATGCATTTGTTGCTATTTGTGCAGGTGGTTGATCAGCCATGGCTTGCGACTGGCTGCCATGGGCACCTTGGAATCCCTAGAGGTCGTGGGTGCCTTTGGTAAGGTGGTGGAGTGCGCCGTTGCTCGTGGCAAGGTGCAGGATGTGGAAAAGCTTGCTGAGGGTCAGCTGCTGACTGTTCTCCCTGCTGAGGTTCCTGACTACAATGCTGGTGCCTTTGATGAGCTTGTCCAGGCGATGGAGGGAATGAGGCTCTTCGAGCTTCCGCACATTGCACGGCTGGAGCGCGACCAAGATTATCCTATCAGAGTGATTATGCAGGGATTAACTCTTGGGAGGCACATAGCAGAGAATGCAAAGGCTGAACCTGACTTCTTCTTGAAACCAGATGAGTCGCAGTTTCAGGTTCCAGTGTTCGCGCAGCCGCGTGACATGCTTAACCCTTTTGCTATTGAGACGGAGGTTCTGCTGAAGGAAGTTCTGGAGCACCACGCAGAGAGGGCAACCAAGAAGAAAGGTCTTAAAGGGAAGGCCACTCTCTGCGGTGTGGGTGCCGCGCATCTTCCTAGGTCTGATGGTATTGCAGTCAGTGTGGCGACCGTGTCGCCAAAAGATGCGCTGCTGTTGAAGAAACTGCAAGAGGCTGGGAGCTCTGCTTTGCCAGAGCAATCCCCCGAGCGTTGCCATAGTGTGTAGATATGTATGTATAACTCGTAGTTGCAGCCTTGTAAAAACTCGTAGTTTTTTGGTTAATGAAATTATGGAACTTTTTTGCACACCTATATCATTTTATACTTAGATTTTTTGTCTTTATTATGTGAAAGACTTTTCTAGAGTTACGATGTGCATATAATATATTGTATTGAGCCTATAACTTGTGCATTAAGTTCGTAACTTAATAAACGTTTGTGGTCCATAACCTTAACAAACGTGCGAGTAGATGTGTAGCGTGCTACATTTTTAATTTAGTAACCAAGTGTCTTGGTTTCTTAGTTCGTTGAAACTTGTTGTTGCGCATTGTGGGATGCGTACTAAAGTCATAGTCTTGTATGAAGTTAGTGAGTTTGTGTTCGAACTTAGGAGTCAATTGTTTTGAACTCATATGGTGGAGTGCAGCGTACTGCGAATTCCACTATTTAGGAGTCAATTGTTTTGAATCTGTGTTTTGTTAAACGTACACAGTGTGCGATAAAGTGCACCCATCGTGGGATGTACTTGTTAACTTACTCCAGCATCTTGATAGTAAGGTGTTTAACAGGGATACGTGATCCAATGTTGATGGGTTTGCAACCCTCTTACTTAACAAGTACTTTAGTAGGTTTACTCATCCTTTCTGCCCTCGTGTGGTCTTAATATGCGCATGCACGCCATGTAGGCAACAATATAAACAGAATTGAAACATAAATAAATGATGTAAGCAATAATGTTGAAATGTGTTGTGGAGTTAGCTAGAAACCACAATGTTTTATTAATTCTTGCAAGTGAAAAAGGACAATTTCCTAAAAAAAAGTAATACACCGACATTTATTGAGCGCTTACTAAAGTGCAGAGGTGCCAGTGTGTGGGCCGTGGCCTAAAGGTAGCATATCTTGAGATTGAAAATGTTCTAGGTGCGTGGTAGCTCGTGGCCTTTCATGTCACGCACTTTGTACGCACCGTCCCCTAATGCTTCTGTGACCTCGTAAGGTCCTTCCCATTTGGGTCCGAGCTTGCCCGTGTCTTCTGCGTGGCTTGCATCGTTGGCGCGGTATACAAAGTCACCTGGTTTGAAAGAAGTGTTTCTGACTCTTGCATCATAGTACTTCTTCATATTTGATTCAGCTTTTGCTTCGCGTATAGCTGCCCTTTCGCGTCATTCCTCCAACAGGTCTAAGTCAATGCGTCGTTCATCATCGTTTGTTGTGACGTTGACTTCCGATGTACGGATTGTTGGCATTCCAATCTCTGCTGGTATAACAGCTTATGTCCCATAGACAAGAGAAAAAGGTGTATCGCCGTTGCTGACTTTGTTTTCTGTGCGGTGGGCCCACAGAACGTGCGATAATTTGTCCACCCATCTTCCTTTATGTCTGTCCAAGCGTGCCTTAATTCCTTCACCCAGACTACGATTTACGCATTCTACTAATCCATTTGTTTGTGGATGTTTAACTGATGCGAAGTGCTGTGTGATGTTTAACTGCACGCACCAGTCTTTGAATGGGTTATCACAGAATTGTTTTCCGTTGTCCGAAATAATCTCTCCAGGTAGGCCAGAGCGGCATACAATATTGTCCCAAACGAATCGTTTGACCTGGTTGCCTGTGATACTCGCTACTGCTTTTGCCTCGATCCATTTGGTGAAGTAGTCAATGGCGACAATGGGGAACTTAAGCCCTCCTGCCGCGACTGGAAAGGGTCCTGCAATGTCAATTCCCCATATATAGAATGGCCATGGTGAGGTGATGGGTGTTAACTCATGTTGTGGTTGACGTGGAATGGGTCTGTGGACTTGGCAGTCATTGCATCTTCTAATCATGTCCCGCGCGTCGCGGTGCATGGTGGGCCAATAGTACCCGGATCGCAAGGCACGCGCTACAACAGACCGTGGTCCTGAGTACATGCTGCAAGATCCGGAGTGGATTTCCCTGAGTACGTAGTTTACCTGAAGGGGTCCGACACACCTAAGCCATGGTTGTAGGAATGAACGCCGATATAGGATACCATCTCGAAGTTCAAATCTCTGCGCTGTGCGCCGTATCCGTCGAGCGTCCTTTTGTTCCTGGGGGAGTGTCCCCTTGCAAATAAAATCCATGATGGGTGTCATCCATGTAGGATGTTCTTCTTCTATCACTGTGGATAGTTCCATCTCAGAAATGGATTTGTTCTTCAATGTTTCCTCCAATACCTGTTTTGACAGGTGTGCGAAGCTTGTGGATGCGATCTTACTTAGCGCATCTGCTTTTTTATTGTCTCCTCGTGGGATTTGTTTGATGGAAAATTTGTCAAAATTCTTGATCAAGGACTTGGCCTTATCGAGGTATTGGATCATGCGTTCCTCTTGGGCCACATACTCGCCTAACACATGGTTAGCTACTAATCGTGAATCCACATTAGCTTCTAGGTTGCGTATACCCATTTGATTTGCTATGCGGAGTCCAGCCAGTAATGCTTCATATTCCGCCTCATTGTTTGTGGCTATGAATTCGAAACGCAGTGCGTAAGTGTGTTCTGTTCCATCTGGGCTGGTAAGGATACGGCCTGCGCCTGACCCTTCTGCGCACGAGGATCCGTCAGTAAACAGAACCCACGGCTCTTGTAGTGGTACGTCAGCCGTTGGTGATGGAGCATCAGTATCTGGCTTCTCGATAATGAAATAAGCCAATATCTGTCCCTTGATCGCGGTGCGCGGTCTATAAGAAATGTTATGCTCACTCAATAACACGCTCCACTTTTGTAGCCGCCCTGATGCATCAGGTTTAGAGATGACCTGCTTGATGGGTTGGTCGGTAATTACGGCTATTGGATGCGCCTGGAAGTACCTGCGCAGTCTCTTAGCCGCAAATACTAAAGCCAGGACCAGTTTCTCCATAGCGGTGTAGTTAGTCTCTGTCTTCTTGAGGGCTTTGCTTACGAAGTATATAGGTGTTTAAACAGAGTTTCTTTCTGTCAGTAGCACCGCGCTGACTGCTCCATGGGTCGCTGATAGATACATGATCAGTTCTTCCCCTTGTCGGGGTGCGACAAGCTTTGGTAGCTCTGCTAGGTTTTGTTTGAGCTGCTGGAAAGCTTCTTCCGCTTCTGGAGTCCATCGAAAATCTCCCTTTTTTGTACACTTCATGAGTTTTTTAAAAAGAGGGAGTGATTTGTCCGCTGATTTGGACAAGAATCGATTTAGTCCGGCTATTTTGCCGTTTAGTGACTGGACTTCTTTTAGTGTGCGCGGTGAAGGTAGTTCGATGACGGCTCTTGTTTTTTCTGGGCACGGTTTAATACCATCGGGTTCTATTAGGTATCTAAGAAACATGCCTTCTGTTGCTCCAAAAGTGCACTTCTTGGGGTTCAACTTCATGTTTATTCTTCCCAATGTCTTAAACGTCTCCTCTATGTCAAGCACCAATTCCTCTTCGGTATAGCTTTTTGTGACTAGGTCATCAACATAGACCTCCAAATTGCGGCCCACTTGCTTCTCAAATGCGTTATCCACTAACCGTTGGTATGTGGCTCCTGCATTTTTTAAGCCAAAGGGCATTTTTGTGTAGCAATACACCCCTTGACTCGTGTGGAAGGCTATTTTTTCTTCATCCTCCTTGGCCATTTGAATTTGATGGTATCCTTTGCATGCGTCTAGGAAGCATTTGAAAGGATATCCGCACAAGGATTCTACTTTCCAATCAATTTCTGGTAGCGGATAGCAGTCTTGTGGACATACTTTGTTTAGATCGGTGAAGTCCACGCACATTCTCCAGCTACCATCACTTTTCTTTACCATCACTGGGTTGGAAAGCCAATCGTGGTAATAAACTTCTCACATGATACCTGCATCTACGAGCTTGTGTACTTCCTCCAGGATAGCTTTTGCGCGTTCTGGAGCCTGGCCCCATTTTTTCTGTCGTATTGGAGGATATCCTTGTCGGATTTCTAGCTTGTGTTCCGTGATGGCTCTTGGCACTCTGGTCATATGTTTGGGTTCCCATGCAAAGATGTTTAGGTTCTTTTGCAATAATGCGTACGCCGCTGCTCTGCCCTTGTCGGACAACGATCCCCCAATTGATATCTCTTGGTCAGGATAATCTGGGTGGATTGCAACTTTCAGGTTTGTCACCTTGGTCGTGTGTTGTTCTGGAGCACACGAAACTTCATCTGTCACTATGTTGCATTCTCGTGGAGATGCGGTAGTGTTGTAGAGGGTAACGATTCCTCCTTCCACTGGGAACTTAAGCATTCCATGTACTGTAGATGGAACTGCGATCATAGCTGATATCCCTGGTCTCCTAATAATGCCATTGTACGACGAGGGGGACCTGATTACCATGAAGTTCATCCAGGCTGTTGTGGAATGGTATTCATTACCGATTACCACAAGTATGCGTAATTGTCCCATGGGCTAAATCTTTTTGCCTGTGAATCCAGTTAGCGACGTTGTGGCCGGAATTAACTGGTTTTGTATCTCAGGTTTTAGCCTTTTGAAGCAGTGTTCGTACATGATGTCCGCAGACGCTCCTCCATTGACATACATGCGGTGGATATCGTGACCTCCCTCTTGTATCTCGATGGTGAGTGGTTCTACCACTTCGTTGTTCGCAGTGAGGGTGGGGAAAGAGATTTGGTTTCCCTTGGAAAATCTTTGGCTGACTTTTTGTTTCGTGTTTCGCTGCCATGATTGTATCATGTATATCGTATCAGCCTTATTTTTTGGTATCTCCTTTTTGGCCCCATTCTTTTGTCTATCTTTCCCATCTTTGATGTTTTTAACGAGGTGGTCCATCTTCCCTTCTCTTACCAATTTATCAATTAGCTGACGTAGTTGAACGTACTCGTTAGTAGTGTGACCCTTCTGTCCATGGTATTCACAGTATCCTCCTTCGATGCGCTTTTCTTCTGGAGTGCTCATGGGTGGAGGTTTTGGAAAATTTGCTCCTTCTGTCGCGAATATTTCCTTAGGGGTTTTTGTGAGTGGGACATACTTGTCGTTATCCCTTCCATTACCTCGGTTGCGGTAATTCCTATTGCGGTTGCCACTTTGGTCATTGGATTGTCTCCTAGACTGTTCTTGTGGTTTAAAGGTTGAGTAACCTTTTTTGCTGTCTGCCGCCGCCGCTTCCCCTTGGATGAAGGATCTGGTGCGCTTTGTTAACTCATCAAAGTTTTTAGGTGATCATCAGGATCACCTGTTCCATCATATGTTTTAACATTAGTAGGCATGCGTCTTCTTTTGTCATCTAAGAAATCGCTTATGCATCGCGTGAACGCATCAACCTTTTGGCGACACCAAGGAAGGGAAATGTCTTCATCCTCCTCGTACCGACGTCGGTTTTTAGATTTCCAATGTCCCGTCTCCCTGTCCTCGTTGTCTGAGGAACTGCTAGAAGAGGAGTTGTTCCTTCTGTGGCGCTTGCGCCGTTTTTCCTCGGAGTCCGAGTTTGAAGGACTTTCACTTAGGGAGTGGTGTTTCCCAAGCCTATCTAGGATTCTTCTGCTTCCTAACCTTGAGACGCTTACGCTTGGTGAACGTTGTCGTCCAAGTCTATCTTATATCTTGCGGCCACCAAGCCTAGCATGGACATTAGTGTGTCGCACATTGTCTTCGTAATCCTCCGAGTATTGAGAGTTAGATGCTGTACCAAGTCTATCGTGAACATTGGTGCGCCTCTCATTGTTTCTGCGCTCATAGTGGCGCGGTGGAGATTTTTCTTGGTTAAAGTCCAGCCGGTTTTGTAGATCGCGGCTTGACCTTTTTCTTGCTTCCTCTTGCATGAGACTAGTTAAAGTCTCATAATGTTGGGACATGAAATCGTTTAATGTCACCTCAGGTGCATCCTCTTCTACTGCGACGATGTCCGTCTCCGAATGAGGTTCCCTTTCTCTATTAGGTGTTCCTGGTGGCATAGTGTTATCCACTATGGTTACCACCTGGTAGGGAGTGGTAAAGAGAGTGCCCTAAATGTCCTCAGCACTTGAGACTACAGTAGTAGTTCGGGTTGTCCCCAAAGGCAATTCTACCGTGGTAGGGATTGAAGTTACAATCGACTCACGATGGCTAGACGCACTGGTTGTTCCAGAGGTCGGCTGAGGAGTCGAATCTTGATGCTTTTTCCTATGTGAATCATCACGTGTTTTCTCCAGCTGCGGAGTCCGCTGGCCTGAGTTCTTGTTTTTCGGCATTCTGGTCTTGCGTTCTTAGTGTAGGGTCCCACGGATGACGCCACTTGTTGATACAAAAGTTGGGCTTACCTTGTTTGGACTCCTGCTCTCGTACCAATCAGAACTTTAGTGCTTATGAAACCTGCGCACTAAGAAAGCAAACAACACCGTTAGGCTTATCGTAGGATTGTCTCCCACGATTAGACTCCGGCGTGAGAGTAAGTAATCGGTTTTAGGGTTTAGTTGAAGAGTTAGGGATTATGTGTATCGTACCTTTTAATGAGAATATATCATTCTATATATAGGGCGCAGAAACCGTGTAGGTTTCTTGCTCCTTACTCTTTGCACTCGTGGTGCTTATCCGGGGTAAGGATATCTATTCCATAAATAGAAGATCCTTATCATTTAAACGGTCATTTTGGTTGGGCTTTGGGCTTCGTGAGTCCAAGCCATTGGTATTTATGGCCCAAGTCATTTGTCAAGGTAGCCCACTCGTGGTGGGTTTGGGCTTAGTAATGTCTATAATTTGGGCTCGTGGCCAAACTATAGGCTATACGTCATCAAAGGGTTTAAGGGCTTTTAAGAGACAAGAGTTAATCTTCTTAGACAGAGATTCTCTCTAGGCTCTGATACCACTTGTTGGATCAGCTCCTAGATAGATCTTAGAGCCTTAGGAATCGATAGAATGCTAATGTAATCACAAGCAAACTATATAGAGAATCTCTATAAAACTTATGTTCACGCGGAATATAAACAAAAGAGTAAAGAAGATGAATAACTAAAATAATTTGATCCTCTATGTTTCTATATTAATCACTATAGATTGTTTCTAATGTCATACATAATTCATTGCCGTAAGTTTCTTTTATACTACAAGAAACCCTAAACAGCTCATTACATGAAAACGTGTAAAGAAAACTAATAAAGATACGCAAAATCTTGTCCTAATATAACTCATGCATATCCTTCTAACAAATTCTAATACTACGGATTCACTATGTCCATAGAAATACATATCAGCAGGAACCTGTCAGCAAAAATACTTCAGTTAAAACCAATATTTCTTCAATAATTCCTAACAATTATGTTTGTAAAAACCTGCTTTTGTAATATTGCATCTAAGAATGCAACTTTATTAATGAATAATAATGCAAGTTTCTTCTTTCCAATTGTATTTCTCTTTTCTGATTGTGCTTGTTTGATTTGAATGCATGCAAAAGTGTTAGTTGACACAGAATACAAAATATACATATAATGTTACAAAATTATACAACACTAATCCTCTCCTTAATCAATAAGCCTCCCCTTAGGCTTATTCCTCCCCTCAAACAGAACAATCAGGGGTAAACCATCCCTATGTGGACTACTAAGTAATTAAACCTAGGGCAATCAAAAGCTTTGGTTAAAAGATCCGCCACATTTTCATCAATATGGATTTTAAGCACCTGAATGAGATGTTTTTCATTTGCATCTCTTATAAAATGGTGTTTAATTTCAATATTCTTTGTTCTTTGATGAAAAACTAGATTTTTAACAATGCAAATGGTACTTTGGTTGTCAATAAAAAATTTGGTGTTCATAAAATTGAACCCATAGTCAAGAAGTTGATTTTGTATCCAATGTACCTGAACACAACAACTAGCAGCAGCAACATACTCTGCTTCAGTAGAAGATGTAGCCACAATGGTCTGCTTCTTGCATTGCCAGGAGATTAATCTCCTACCCAGAAATTGACACCCACCAGTAGTAGACTTCCTATCTAGATTAGCACCAGCATAATCACTATCACTGTATGCTTCAAACACAAATGGAGAATCTCTGGGGTACCAAAGACCCAACTTAGGTTGTCCTTTTGGATACTTAAAAATCTTCTTCACTACATTTAAGTGAGAAGTTAATGGTGTAACTTGGTGTCTTGAACAAGCACTGACATCAAACATAATATCTGGCCTTGAAGCTGTAAAATGCATGAGTGAACCAATCATGGACCTGTAAAGATGAACATTAACGACAGGATATGGTTCATTAGTTGATTTTAGTTTTGGAGCTTCATAAAGAGTAGTTGTAGTTCTTATAGTTTCCATATCAAACTTCCTAAGTATGTCTTGGACATACTTCTCTTGACTTATAAAAATACCATCAGACCTTTGCTTGACCTGTAGTCCCAAGAAGAATGTAAGCTCACCCATAACACTCATCTCAAACTCACTTTTCATTAGTTCTTCAAACTCCCCACACCAAGCCTCCTTAGTGGAGCCAAAAATAATGTCATCCACATAAACTTGAACAAGAATGATATCCCTAGAGTTTTTCTTGATTAAAAGTGTCTTGTCAATAGCACCTCTTCTGTAACCATGCTTCAGTAGGAATGAGGACAACCTAGCATACCATGCTCTAGGTGTTTGATAAAGACCATAGAGTGCTTTCTTCACCCTGTAAATCAAGTCAGGATTTTGTGGGTCCACAAAACCCTAGGGTTGAGTCACATATACTTCTTCTTGAATCTCACCATAAAGAAATGCACTTTTGACATCCATCTGATACACCATAAAGCCCAAATATGAGGCAAAGGCTAAGAAGAGTCTAATTGCTTCAACTCTTGCTACAGGAGCAAAAAATTTATCATAGTTAATACATTCTTGTTACCTGTGACCGTGAGCTACCAATCTTGCCTTCCACAATCCCCCTTGCATACCTTTTACACTTCAGAATCCATTTGGTCCTAATTGCAAACTTACCATCAGGGAATAGCACCAACTCCTATACATCCTGATTCAAGAATTGTTGCATTTCCTCTTGCATACCAACAACCCAATCTGAATATCGAAGAGCTTGAGCTAGACTGGTTGGTTATACTTGAGACAAAAAGCAAGCAAACAGACAATGTTGAAAGTCTACATGATTGTTCCTTTGTTGATTTTGAATGTAACAAATAAAGGCATATTCACCAAACTTGGACTTGTTCACCTTGTTTCTTGTCTGAACATTTGATGTGGGATCACCAATAATCAATGATTGTGGATGAGAAATGTTAATCCTTTTAGTCACATGAGGACTAACATCAACTAAGGTTGGGAGGTTAGTGATTGTAGGTGCAAAGTCATCATCATATAAGGAGGAAGTGAAGATGCCTGTACTTGATTGATGATGAATACATTCTAACTCAGAGTTTGAAGATTGTTCATTTGCAAGATTAGACAGACTAGGAAATCTTGTGGGAGATTCATTAAACCCCAATGAGTCAACAGATGGGGTATTAGTATAAGCAGCTGGAACAGAATTATCATCAGTAGGAACACTACTAGCAGAATGGGTAGCATCAGTAGAAACAACAACAACAGGGACTAGAACACTATCAGCAGGAACAGAACCATTATAAGCAGCATCCATGTTCTTGCAGGCTTCAATAGCTGCTTGTCTCAATAGTTCCTCTCTGTCTTTGGATAATTCAAAACCAAACTTTTCAGCTACATCCATTACTTTATGTTCTTGTCTTTGAAGCTTAGCAAGTTCTTAAGCATAACTTATATCAGCTTCAGTCATACCAGAAGAATCATTAGGCTTAGTACCTGAAAAGTGGTTAGTAGGATAAGAAGGAACCACAATAACTTCTTCATCACATTCTGAATCTGAATCATCATCTGAGGCACCTGCATTGTTAGCTTGTGGATCTTGTATACCTGCAGATTGATTAGCTTTGAAATGAGTATAGCCTAAATGACCAGTTAAATAGTCAAGGTCAAAATGCCACTCATGACCTACTCCCTGAACATTAGGTTATCTTCAAGAAATCTCAGATTTCGTGTTTCTTCTATCCCTTTAGCAGATAAATTATATACCATGTAGGCTTTACTATGAGCAAAATAACCAACAATGTACCCCTCATAAACTTTTCCTTCAAATTTACCCAAGTGATCACTGGTATTTAGAATTGTCATATGACATCCAAAATGTTTAAAGTAGCCAATGGTAGGAACATTCCAGTCAAAAGTTCATAAGGTGTTTTGTTGTATGGTCTAGTAATCAATACCCTATACAAAACATAGCTGGCAGTGCTAACTGCTTCAGTCCAAAACATAGTGGATAGCTTAGAGTCAACAAGGATAGATCTTGTAGCCTCTATAAGGGTTCTATTCTTTCTTAATGCAACCCCATTTTGTTGTGGAGTCCTGGCATTGCTATAGTCCCTTTTAATCCCTTTAGACCCACAGAGTTCAATCAACCTAGCATTTTTGAACTCTGTCCCATTGTTACACCTCATAGCTTTGACCTTTTTGTTTAGCTGGTTCTCAATAAGGGCAATAAAGTCTTTAAGAGTCTGAAAGGTTTCATCCTTAGTACCCAAAAAGAATACCCAACAAAACCTGCTATAATCATAAGTGACCACCAGGCAGAAGTATTTGTGATCAATACTTCTAATAGAAGTAGGACCAAAAAGATCCATATGAAGTAATTGGAGAGGTTCTGAAATTGTGCTCACAGCTGTAATGGTCTTGAAAGAAGTTTTGTGCTACTTTCCTTTGTTGCAAGCAACACAATTATGCTCAGTAGTAAAAACTAGAAGGGGGGTTGAATAGTTTACCGATTAAAATCTTTTAACTTGTTAAGTTAGCTTTGAAACTTTCTGTTTGATCAAAGATATATGGACAAACACAATATATATATAACATGCAAGTAAATGAAAGAAACGATCAAACCACAACACGAGTATTTATCGTGGTTCGGCTACAAGGACTCTTTTTCCTTGCCCTACGTCCACGCCCCGAGTATCCAACTCGAGAGTTTCTTTCACTAGTCAACAAGCTCCTTTCACCGGCGGAGAAAACCTTACACGTCGCTTATACTTTTACCGACACAAAGCTAAATGTCGAGTTCTTTTACAAGGGCACAACCACTCCCGTTAGTTCTTTTACTAGGGTACAACAACTCCCAACACTCTTTGTATTTTGAGGACTAAAATACTAACCACTCACTTCAGAATATACACAAACAAATGACGTGTAAACAATAAGAGTTTACACAATACTAAGGTAATAAGTCTTGCAACGTTGTGTTGGAAACTTGTAACTTTTGATGACCTTGTGAGCTTCTTTGCTACAAAAGGAAACTTCACATTTACAATGTTAAGAGGTTAGAAGAAAAGATGAGTGTGTGTGTAAAATATGATCTCAAGAGGTTAGCCAAAAATCAACTTATGGCTTGGTATTTATAGCACATCATTCTGCATGCTCGGCTGGTCAGGCGGAACCCTCAGATGGGTTCCGCCCGTGTACCCCCAGGGTACCGCCGGGTCTGCAGTAGGTTTTTGCAATAACTCTTCAAACCAAACAAGGTCTTGTCTCATAACTCCTAGCAACCAAACAATGTCACATCACTTAAATCAAGTCAAACACAAAACTTGTAAGCAACACCAAAGCAAGTCAAACACATTTCTTTCCATAAATGCATAATGACAAAACTTGCCATAAATGTGATGTGACTATTTCTAATTTAAGAAATAAACTTGTGTTGTGTTTTATGAAATGTAAAATCTAGCAAAAGTCTAGTTTATGCAAGTCTTAAAAACTAAGATTATGTTTTGCTTAAAAACTAAAGTTTACATTTTGTCGTTAACAAAACTTAGCGAAGATCGTAAAATATAAATAACGTTTTTAGGCGATATTTGTATTAACAATCTCCCCCTTTTTGTTGACGACAAAACATAAACTTTGTTTTTAAGTAACACGCAAAATCTTGGTTTTCAAGACTTAAAAAAAATTATATTAACCTTGTTTTACTTAAGAGACGAAAAGCATATCAAGTATTGAAGGTTTAATATATTTCTCCCCCTTTTTGTCGAAACAAAAAGTAGAGTAGCGAAGCGGAATAATGGCCATACTCCCCCTTGGTCGATACTCCCCCTAAATGGAGTACCAATATGGGAAACATGGATTTTGAGACCTACAAAAAGATGGTTAGTTGGTGATATATATAGTCAAGCTTGTAGTTACCACACACATTGCAACCACATTGACAAACCAAAGATTGATCAACCAACAATGCACAAAAGTAAGTAGAAAGAAATATCATTCCAAGTAAAATTTTGACTTATAAAAGTCAAAAGACAAGAAATGTGGACGTATTCTTCTACTTGTACACAAAAACTAAAAAAATAACCAAGAAAATAAAATAAAATCCTACATTCCTAGATTGGGGCAAACGGCCTCCATAGGTTGTCTAGGATTTGTTGGGATGGGAAAGTGCATCCAAACGTTCAATGACATGTTGGAATGCAAACCAGGTTTCATTTTGGAATTGGTGAAGGAAGGTTTCGATGCTTTTACCCATTTGCTCACAATTTGAGCAAATATGGGGATGGTTGGGTGAAAATGGGTTGGTTTTAGTTTCTTGGTTTAGGGGTTGGTTTGGTTTTGGTTCTTAGATAGAGTATTGATTTGGTATTGAGTCAAGCAAGGTGGTTTGCAATTCCATTGCTTGATGAAGGTGGGTGTCAACCATGCTTTGTATATCCTCATAAGAGGGAAAGAAAGACTTATAGGTTTGGGCTTGAGAAGGTGGTGGAGTTGGGTGATCATGGTTTTCAAAATTTGGTTCTCCATAAAGAGGACCATTGATTTCACGGTAGATTGGGTGAAATAACAATGGTTTAGGTGGTTGGTATACTTGTTGTGGTGGTTGGGTAAGTTCAAGATCTTCATCAAGGTCAAGAATTGACCTTGGTAAGTGATTAGCAAAAGGTGGTGGTTGGGTAGGTCTTGGTGGAAGATCATTAAGATCTTGGACAAATGGGTGTGGTGATGTGGGAGAAGACCCAAATAGTTCCATTGGCTCAATTTTGGGTAATGGTGATGGTGATGAAGTTTTGGATGGTTGAGTTGGAGCACTTGGTGGAGTTGGGTCAATAGGTGATTTAGTTGGTGGTGGAGTGAGCTCATTTGGTTCATTTGGTGATGGTGATGGAGATGCAAGGTTCAAAAAGTGTTCATTTTTTATGGGTGATGTGAATTCATCCGAGGATGAAGAGCTTAGGTTGATGGGTTGATTGGACCATAGTGGTTTAACACTAATCCGGGCGGTTTTCTGGATGGGTCTTGATGGTTGAGAGGTGTTTGTTGACTTAGTCATGGTGAAAAATGGTTTATAAGTTTCAGAAATTGTGTTGAGGAAGGTGTGATTTGATGGTGTTTACGATGGCTTAATTTATAGTGTTGATGGATTATGGAAAGGAGTGTTTGGATTTGATGTTAGTCCATACAAAAATGGAGGTTTCTAATGATTTGGAAAACTAATTGTGGGTTGTCAAATCATGGAAGTCAATCCAATGAAAATGGTGAGGTGAGAAGACAAGTTTTGCACTAAATGCATAGTGGTTTTGGTGGATTTGTGGTAGTATAAATCTCAGGGATTTCAAGGATCCCTTAAAAGGGTTCCTTCCTTAATGTTTGAGGGGTCCTTGTGGTTGTTATGGTTAAATTTGAATTTTGGCGGGAATGGGTTTTGGTTAAGTTCATGGAAGATGGAGTATCCTATTATGCTAAACACATTGCAAGTAATGGGTTTCTACCTAAAAGAATTGGATTTTGGTGTTTCAATGTTGAATTGGCGAAAAAGAAAACAAAAAATTCTGCAGGTAGCTGACGACACCCTCAGAATACACAGGCGGAACCCATATGAGGGTGCCGCCTGGTCCGTTGGGCAAAATCTGGGATTCCCAGAAATTGTACTGGCGGAACCCAAATTTTGGGTACCGCCAGATCCGCCAGGGGTAAAAAAAAGTGGCAGTCCACGTTTTTGACCCGTGAGACGATTTTCAAAATTTTCGAAAACTCCTAAAATCAAAGAGATAAGGCATTTATGGTTGGGCAATGCAAAAAATAGACACGTAAACATGCATTACATAGGACTTTGACCTTGAGGTCGAGGATTTCACTATACTTAGTGAAAATATTATAAACTTGAAAATTTGACAACTTGCCAAAAGTTGTCTCCCTGCATCATTGTTAGTTGAAACATGTTTCAAATAGTATCAAACATCCTACCAACACATAAATTCAAGAGAACCATTGTTTACATAACCAAATTGTTTAAATAGCACCTTGTGCCAAAACTCCTAACACACCTGCACTCATTGACGGTCAATCTTCTTCTTCATTTTTCCAAGGAATCTCCTGATGTTTTTGAACATCCCTTTTGTTTGCTTGAACTCCTCCAACTCATTTGGAATATTCGGAAGTTGAGAAAGGTATTCTAGAGGTGGGAGCCTAGAGTTTGGCAAATTGTCATCTTCACTCATTGAGGAAGAAAATGATGAGGTAGGAGGATGTGGACATTTTCCTTGGGCTTTGTAAACTCTCTTATCACTAAGTGGAACAAAGGTGTGTGGAATGAGAGTGTAGTCAAGACGAAGACCATTTGAAGTTGGTTGAATGGGTGAGATGAACCTGAAGAGACGGGTCAAGAGCATTCCATATGGCATAGCCGTTGTGCCATGCACGGGAATGTCGGCCATTCTCTTTGCCATGTAGTAGGCAAGGTTGAAGGGTTGCCTAACGGACAAGGAGTAGAGCATGTAGCAAAGGCAAAGGCTGATATGGTTACGGTTCCCTATTGTGCTAATGACTTTTGCTCTAAGGACTTCCTCCCATTTCTTGAATTGGGGTTTGAGTTTGTTCATTTCCATTCCATATGGGTCCTTATCGACCTTATTCCCCAAACGGGTTCTCCTAGTGGTGGTGGTCCTAACAAAGAGGTGGTCACGGAGTACGTCTTTTGAGACAAGGGGTGTGTCATAAGGATGGATACGGTCTTGGAGGTTGTCAAGAGTTGAGAGGGAGTGCAAGTCGGAATAGAGGCAAGTACCACGGTTTGGGACACCTAGGATTTGAGCAAACTCCTCAAGAGTGAAGGAGTATTGATGACCGCTAACCCTAAAGTTGATAGACATATGACCATAGTCATCCGTGGAGAGGACACATGATGCATAGAACTCTAGAATGAACCTAGGACAAATAGGCTCGTCGATATTCAAAAGACACTCAAAGTTGATTGTGGCAAAATCGGCGTAAAGGTTTGTGCCTTCTAGGAAAGATGGGTCAATGGTTCTACCCTCATGGACATAGTGTTTTTCTAGGGCTTTGAAAACGTTTACTTGATTTGCGGTAAGGCCTTTGGTTTTGTGATGTTTTGGTAGGTACTTAATGGTGTCCTTGTGGTCGTAGTGGGTTAGAGGAGGCATGATGATTCCTAGAACAACAAAATTTCACATTTTAGTTTACGTAAACCACTATTATAATGTGGAAGTTCTAGTGTGTGCCTATATGAAAACAATGTGGAGGTGCGGTTATCTTGACTCATTTTGATGCAAGTTTTGTTATAAAACAAAAGATAACCCAAACGCTCCTAGTTCAATGTAGCTTCGTTTGAATGTACCCGAAAATACATATTGGTTATGTATTCCCTTTAGCATTCAAGAGACATTATGCAAGTGATGTTTTAAACATAACATTTTGATTTTGTATTCTCAATGTGAGACGAAAAAAATATTTGTCCTACTTGTGAGAAATTTTTGAAAGGATTTGACATGGGGTGTTTTAGCAAACATGTTTATACTAATTAAAGATGCAGTTCCTAACTATGGGAAACATGATTAGTTTTATTAATTACCTAATCTCATGCATGAATTTCTTAAGTTAATGCATAACCCCAAGTTTTTGTTTTTGTGCAATAAATAGAATTGCTAGAATCAGATCAGGATTGTAATCATGTTAAGAATACTTACAATGATGATTGATTTGCAATGTAAATGAATGAAGGACCAAGAATTCGTAGGTGTGGATGAGAGGTGAAGTGAATAGTAGCATCCTTGAAGTGGTGGTATGAGATAATGGGTGTTTGGTTTAATATAAACAAAGAAAATGTTTCTGCAGGTCGACGGATACGGCGGAACCCTGAGTTTGGTTCCGTCCGTTATGGCTGAGGGTTCCGCCGACCCTGCTGAGAAAAATGGTTTTAGATTTGTTTTGATTTTTGTGATTTTTGTCTAATGTCCAGAACTACAATGTAGGTTCCATGAGTCCTAAGCCTAGCCTAAGAAGATTAAAGGGTTCACGTTTAAGAGGTTTTGTGAGAATGTCGGCTATGTTGTCTTCGGAAGAAACTTTCTCAATTGAGATATTTCCTTTTTGAACGTTGTCACGAAGGAAATGATGACGGATTTCAATATGTTTGGTACGAGCATGTTGAACCGGGTTTTTGCTAAGATCAATGGCACCTTTGTTATCACAAAGAATTGTGATGTCGTTGAGTTGAATTCCGTAGTCGACAAGAGCTTGCTTCATCCAAAGAGCTTGTTGACATGCCTTTCCGGCCGAAACGTACTCGGCTTCCATTGTTGAGATAGCAAGAGCCGTTTGCTTCTTAGAGAACCTGATGCGTGGGAATCGCAACAGGCTTTACCTCTCGAGGGATCTCGAGAAGCTTACAACCCCCACCAGGCAGTGTACCTGATCGTTGTAGTATAGTATAGTGACAAGTACCGGGGGATTGATCGTTCAGCTTAGGAATAGTGTCGCTAGGATTAGAAAACCTAATTAATAGTTCTAAAGGTGAGAGATGATTATTTTTGTATTTTTATGTTTTTATAAAAGCAAGTAAAATCTCGGGTTTTGAAAGAGTGGGCGGAATTAGTTGCTATTCAACTAACCCAAAACTAATATATATTCAAAATAAAATACTGAAAATGAAATTAAACTAAATTATACTAAGGTTGTGAGGAGTAATTGGAGAAATTGTGTTTACTTAGACTTCACTACTCCCTAGATATCTTTTACATGTTAATTACTTGTTATACTTGTATGGATGACGGATTGTATTCCTTAATACCATTCGTGGGGTGGCATACATAACTCCCCAACTCTATGAGCTCTTATCTCCTCCTACACCATGACCCAACACAACTATAGGGATTGTAAACAGTGGCTCATGCATTAAATACAACCAATAAAGACCTAGTACGCCTCGGTTCATGTTTCTTAAGACGTTCAAGCATGTTACCATTTGGAGATCTGCCAGTTTTCTTAAGCCTAACATATAAAATCATTCATCCAAGACAAGAATAGACAAGTAATCAACACATAATCAACATCTAGGTTTCATTAGATCTAAGCAAACACAAAAGAGATCTAGCCTAGCATAATGGAATTGAGACAAGAACAAGATATAAACAACCAACACATAGACATATTGATTGAATTAGAAGAACACTTATCTCAATTACAATGCAAGGTATCAAGGGTTTGGAACCCTTGAAAAACCTGTAAAAGATGCACCAAATTCGTCTTTAGGGTTTCACCAAAACTTCTCTCTCCTTAATGAAGAAAAACTAGAAAACTATATATAGGAAAACTGGGCTGACGGCGTCAAGACAAGCATGTGACGCCGTCACCTCGCCGCCAAATACTTCCTCGGACGGCCTTGATCTACTTATGACGGCCTATGTGACGCCGTCACCACCCACGGTATTTTATTCTTGGTGCTTTGACGCCGTCAGGATGACTTTTGACGCCGTCACCAGCTACGGTATTTTATTCTTGATGTCTGACGCCGTCAGGGTGTAACTCTTGACGCCGTCACCTAGTGTCTTCAGCATAGAAAATTGATACTTTGCCGTTCTCTTCACTTTTATACTCCAAAAACGTCCAAAATGGCTTCTTTTCCAGAATTCACTCTCCAAACACCTAAAATCATAAAAGGAACGATTTAGGGCAATATTTGATCAAATAAAGTCGGATTCGGGCTTAAATGACCCCCTAAAAACGGATCATTTTTTGCCTCATCATATACCCTTACACTTGAGATTTGCTTGTCCTCAAGCAAATGAGCTTTTATTCTACTCAAAAGACAAGTTAGGGGTCATTTAAAACTAATATAAAAGTAATTACAACAAATAATCATTCCACTAAAGACCAATAGACAAGCACGGAGGTCATACACAAGCACCTCACAAATAGTGTTTGGATACTCACATCTCTCGGGTGTAATAAAGTAATATAACATTATGGAAATGGAAGATATCTCTCACTACCTGTCATAGCAAAATAGATTACCATAGGCTTGGGAAAGGATCAAACCTCCTCCGCATGGCGTAAGCACCTAGGATAAACTATCAAAGAGGTCTTTTGAAGGGTTGTAATGTTAGGTATAGGGATATGAATTACACGGTTTTGTTGGATAAAGGAAGTTTTACTGGTGGCGAGTTAACAATCTTAGTTAATTACATGTACAAGATGGCGTTGCTAAGCCAAGACTAGACTCGACTTAAGCTAACAAATGAAAAATAACAAAAACATAAAATGAACATAGAATGAAAAACGGGATGGTAGTCCGTATGTTTTTCTCTTTTTTTTTTTATTTTTTTTTATTTTTTTTTAATTTTTTTTGCATACACTTTTACCCTACCATCCAAAATAATACATCATAGGGGTATGAACGTTCCCCTTACACTTGAATCTTTACATACTTTACAATTAACTAATCTAATGACTCGAATTAAGAAAATCAAAACACTTGGAGCACTTTTAAGATTAACGCACATATGGGGGTAATAATATGATGTTCTTCCCCATTACTCCATAAAATAAGTACTTACCCATGAGTCCCAATCGTCCCAAAACAATATGTACAAGGATATGACTTGACTTAGCAACCATGTAATCAATTAGAAAGTTAACTTAGGGTTTAACAAATAACAATAATGCACTAAAAATGAGCGCATACACGGAAGGCTAAGGCGATTTGGGTGTACATTTAAGTGGGGTGTAACAAATTCTTCCTTTAAGTAAGATGCTTAAAGTTAGAAACGAAAAGATAGGCTCGGAGGGGTGTACTAGGGGTATCGTGTACTAAAAATGAGTACAACGCTAAGGGTGTGGGAAAAATTAGTTGACTTAACTAGCCAAGTAATATGACTTAAATGGTCAAGTAATTATGATACGGGTTTAACACAAGGGTGATCCTAATGCCTCTTATCATGTAGTAAATCCTACCACACGAATGTAGTCTCACTAGCGGTCTCGGAATGCTTCCCTAACGCAAGTTCTAGAATCTAAATGCTACCGGTACACTCATAAGCACTAATAGTAAATGCTTTTCCTATCAAATCTAAAGGCGAACCTCACATTTTTGGGTGGAAAATTTTTCTGAATATACGGTTATGTGCTAGTCATACAATCTCCTATCCATGAGACGCTTGCTATGGCTAAAGTTTCACTCCTAAATGTTGTAAAAAATTTTAAATTTGGCGCTAAAATTACACTAACAAGTATTTCTCGTAGTTTTATTACACATCTACTATCAAACAAAACAAACTCAAGCGAAAGTGCATATGTAAGGTATCATCTTTTTACCCTCCCCTTACACTTAGGATGAACATTGTCCCCAATGTTCAAGTAAAGAATGTAAAAGTGAAAAAGTAAAGAGAATGAAATCAAATACTCCCATGATTCGCTCGGTATGGATTATAGGTTGGCCAGGTTAAATCTTCCTCCAAGAAAATGAACAATCAAAGCTTCCCTTCCAGAATATAAATCATCTTCTTGTCATAAATAACCTGTAAATCCTGACAACAATAGACAAGATAACCTCGCGTAAAATCGGCGGCATCCTATATAAGTTACTAAATCCTAGAAAACAAAGTAAGATATAATGCTTGTGGAATGAAGTTTGCAGATTTCCTGGAGATTATAAAACTTAATAATTCACAAAAACCATAAGACTCCGTTAGAAAAACAAAACTGGTAAAATTTCCAGATTTTTAACTCCTGACGCCGTCAAGAGTAATACTCTGACGCCGTCAGAATGGACCTGCAGAAATTCTTATGTTAAGTTTCCTGAAAATTTCTGGAAAAACTTTGTCCTACTTCCTGGAAAATCCTACAAAACTTCATTATGACTCAATACAAGCATTTGACTCTAACAAATACGAATATACATGTTCATTTAATATTGTGGAGAATCATGATCAGTTTGTTTCTTAAAAACATATTTGGGGTTTCCCCTTACACTTATCTTTTGCAAAAATACCTTTAGGTTGAAGTTAAGACTAGGCCAAACAACATAATAAAGTATTTCCACATTTTAATTGAGAAACATGATCATCCAACAATAAAAATAAAACATGCATACGGAAGTAAATAACAATCAAACAAATAAAATCACACAAAACATGGGTTGCCTCTCAAGAAGCGCTTGTTTTTGTTCGAGTCATGAGCCTGACTCTACCCTTATTTCACGGATAAAGGTGAGGTTTTCCCTACACTTAGGATTAAGTGTGGGTGAAAGTAGCGATACACACCCTTAGGGTGTAAATATGCCTCGTGAGGAAAGAGTGGTGGATGAATTTTATGCTCAAAGATGCGGGATCCTATCATCATAGCCTTACCTAATTCAATTGGGTTAGTGGGTGAATTAAGATTTTCTCTTAGAAAGGGATCATCTTCAATCAACTTCAAGAGACTCCTAGTTGGGAAACCATCTTGACCTAATAAACCCGGTTTAAACCCATAATGTTTCTTATGATCAATCATAAATTGGTGATGTAAGCATGTAAGGTCATTTTCCACTCCTATATTGGTTTCCTCTCTACAATACTTAGAGTCCACTACCTTTATCCTAAGACTACCCGGACTACATGGGTTGATGGGTGGGTCAACTCCTCTTTTGTCTCCTAGATGTATATCTAAGGATGGAAAGTTGTGTGAAGATTGAGGTTCCGGTTCATCAACATTAGGAAATTCCCTAGAACTAGGAGTAAGGTTATCACTATAAGTATTCAAACCTATATCCTCTAGTGGTGCTTGGTCCAAGGGTTCTACCTCAATTGGGGTTCCTATAGTCTCTTCTACTTCATCCGAATAAGTCACGGGCGGTGTGTGTGCCTCAGATGATGCTAGGACTTGTGGGGTACTTGGTGGGCTTAGATTTTCTACTTCATCATTCCTTGTGTCAGGATCACCAATATCCTCAACATGTCTTTTATTATAATCTAACCCTAACATTTTCCCAAGTATCTCAAGTGCTTCTTTAGGCATCTCAACTTCTATATCCGAATCATAAGGATCATCCTCAATATTATGACTACTATATACAAATTGCCCAAAAGATTCATCATCTGTTTCTTGAGATCCATCATCATCGATCATAAAACCTGGGTCTTTTTGATCAATGTGATCATGTTCGGCTACATCCTCCATCACATCAAGGTCACCTATGTGTTTGTTTTGTACTATGGCTTTAGATGACATCCACACAGGTATCCCTGAGTAATCATCCCCAGACAAGCTTCCTGTTTGCTCCTTCAAACTTGTTTTTGATTGATTTGTGATGTTATTTGTTGGGTTGTCAACTCTATAATAATATTGGGCACAGTTTTCTATGGTATCCCATGCTTCTTCATCACTTAATTCCCTAGGGCCCCCATTGGCAAAATCATCAATGCACATTTGGTCACATCGGCTGACACGATAGTAAAAGGTTTCGGTTAGGGATGCTAAAGAGAAACTATGATGAGGGAATTTTCAAAGTAAAATTTTAAAACGATTCCATGCATCATATATGGGTTCATCTCGATATTGTTTGAAATTCGAGATGTCAATAGGGTAGAATGGCCTTTGTGGTTGGTGGTATGGTGGATTCGCGTACTCCATAATGGTGAACGGAAGAGTCAATGGAAATTACGAACAAACACACAAAGAAAAAGATATACTAAAGAAAACCTAGAAAATAAAAATAAAATCTTACTAGAAAGGAATCTAGCAAGTAGACCTAATAAAAAGAAATCCTAACCTAGACAATAACTATTCCCCGGGCTGCGGCGCCAAAAACTTGATGCGTGGGAATCGCAACAGGCTTTACCTCTCGAGGGATCTCGAGAAGCTTACAACCCCCACCAGGCAGTGTACCTGATCGTTGTAGTATAGTATAGTGACAAGTACCGGGGGATTGATCGTTCAGCTTAGGAATAGTGTCGCTAGGATTAGAAAACCTAATTAATAGTTCTAAAGGTGAGAGATGATTATTTTTGTATTTTTATGTTTTTATAAAAGCAAGTAAAATCTCGGGTTTTGAAAGAGTGGGCGGAATTAGTTGCCATTCAACTAACCCAAAACTAATATATATTCAAAATAAAATACTGAAAATGAAATTAAACTAAATTATACTAAGGTTGTGAGGAGTAATTGGAGAAATTGTGTTTACTTAGACTTCACTACTCCCTAGATATCTTTTACATGTTAATTACTTGTTATACTTGTATGGATGACGGATTGTATTTCTTAATACCATTCGTGGGGTGGCATACATAACTCCCCAACTCTATGAGCTCTTATCTCCTCCTACACCATGACCCAGCACAACTATAGGGACTGTAAATAGTGGCTCATGCATTAAATACAACCAATAAAGACCTAGTACGCCTCGGTTCATGTTTCTTAAGACGTTCAAGCATGTTACCATTTGGAGATCTGCCAGTTTTCTTAAGCCTAACATATAAAATCATTCATCCAAGACAAGAATAGACAAGTAATCAACACATAATCAACATCTAGGTTTCATTAGATCTAAGCAAACACAAAAGAGATCTAGCCTAGCATAATGGAATTGAGACAAGAACAAGATATAAACAACCAACACATAGACATATTGATTGAATTAGAAGAACACTTATCTCAATTACAATGCAAGGTATCAAGGGTTTGGAACCCTTGAAAAACCTGTAAAAGATGCACCAAATTCGTCTTTAGGGTTTCACCAAAACTTCTCTCTCCTTAATGAAAAAAAACTAGAAAACTATATATAGGAAAACTGGGCTGACGGCGTCAAGACAAGCATGTGACGCCGTCACCTCGCCGCCAAATACTTCCTCGGACGGCCTTGATCTACTTATGACGGCCTATGTGACGCCGTCACCACCCACGGTATTTTATTCTTGGTACTTTGATGCTGTCAGGATGACTTTTGATGCCGTCACCAGCTACGGTATTTTATTCTTGATGTCTGACGCCGTCAGGGTGTAACTCTTGACGCCGTCACCTAGTGTCTTCAGCATGGAAAATTGATACTTTGCCGTTTTCTTCACTTTTATGCTCCAAAAACGTCCAAAATGGCTTCTTTTCCAGAATTCACTCTCCAAACACCTAAAATCATAAAAGGAACGATTTAGGGCAATATTTGATCAAATAAAGTCGGATTCGGGCTTAAATGACCCCCTAAAAACGGATCATTTTTCGCCTCATCAGAACCATGAGGTGAGACAATGTCCAACGAAAGTACAAATACCACTTGTGCTTTTTCTATCGACATAGTCACCGGCATGATCCGAGTCGGCATACACTATGGTGTCTATTCCCGTTCCTTTGGGATACCATAAACCTAAATGTGTAGTGCCCTTAATATACCTAAAAATCCTTTTAACGGCTTCGAGATGGGTAGTTTTAGGATCTTCTTGAAAACGAGCACATAGACAAACACTAAACATAATGTCGGGTCTACTAGCCGTTAGGTAAAGTAGACTACCAATCATACCTCTATATTTAGTGCTATCTACGGATTCACTTTCCTCATCCTTGGTGAGTTTAGTTTCCGTGGACATGGGAGTTTTGATAGGTTTCGAATCTTCTAGTCCAAATTTCTTAAGCATGTCCTTAATATATTTAGATTGGTTAAAGAAGATACCATCTTCTAGTTGTTTGATTTGGAGTCCTAAGAAAAAGTTGAGTTCTCCCATCATACTCATTTCAAACTCGTCATGTATGATTTTTGAGAAATCCACACATAATTCTTGACAAGTTGATCCGAATATAATGTCATCAACATAGATTTGGACTATGATAATATGTGAATCTTTCTTCTTAGTGAAAAGAGTATTATCAACTAAGCCCATGGTATACTTATGGTCAACTAGGAATGTTTTAAGTCGATCATACCATGCTTTTGGAGCTTGCTTAAGTTCGTAAAGAGCCTTTTTAAGTTTGTAAACATAATTAGGTTTTTCAAAATCGATGAAGCCCGGTGGTTGAGCAACATACACTTCTTCATTAATGACTCCGTTTAGAAATGCACTTTTGACGTCCATTTGAAAGAGTTTAAAATTATGTGCACACGCATAAGCAAGTAATATTCTAATTGACTCGAGCCTAGCTACCGGAGCAAAAGTTTCATCGTAATCAATGCCTTCTTGTTGATTATATCCTTGTGCTACTAGCCTAGCTTTGTTTCTAGACACAATTCCATTTTCATCCATTTTATTACGAAAGACCCATTTTGTTCCAATTATTGTTTGACTCTTTGGTTGAGGAACTAATGTCCATACATCATTCCTAACAAATTGGTTTAATTCTTCTTGCATTGCAATTACCCAAGATTCATCTTTAATGGCTTCATTAATGTTTTTCGGTTCAATGGTTGACACGAAACAAAAGTAGTTGCTTTCATTTTGAACTTTTGATCTAAGTGTTCTTTTGTTAATGTTGCCTATGACACCATCTAATGGATGACTTTTAGATTCTTTGACATTGACAAGTTCTTTGTTTAATAGTTCATCTTCCTTGTCATTACCTAAGATTTCTTGACATTCAATTGCTTGGCTTTCAACTAAGTCATCATCTACCAAAGGTGATGTCTTAGAGGGAGGTGGACTTTCGTCAAATGTTACGTTTAATGATTCCTCGACTTTTAAGGTTTCTTTGTTCAAAACAATGTAAGCTTTACTATTTTGTGAATATCCAAGAAATATACCTTTATAAGACTTTGGGTCAAATTTGGTGAGATAATCCTTGGTGTTAAGAATGAAGCATTTACTCCCAAACACTCTAAAGTATCCTAATGTAGGCTTTTTACCTCTATAAAGTTCATAAGGAGTTTTATTCAAAAATCATCTAATTAGGACTCGATTAAGAATGTACGTTGATGTGTCAACGGCATTACACCAAAACTTTTGTGGAATAGTTTGTTCATTAAGCATTGTTCTACTCATCTCTTGCAATGTCCGGTTTTTACGTTCTACTACACCATTAGATTGAGGAGTACGTGGAGCCGAAAAGTTATGAGTAATTCCATTTTTATCACAAAAGTTTCCAAATTGAAATTCATTATCAAATTCACGACCGTGATCCATTCTAATAGACACTATATTAGACCCTACTTGATTTTGAATTTTCTTACTTAGAATCTCAAATTTATCAAACGCTTCATTTTTACTTTTCAAAAACTTTGTCCAAGTATAACGTGAGTAATCATCTACTATGACCAAAGTATAGAAGTTACCTCCATAACTTTGTATAGCGGATGGACCAAATAAATCCATATGCAAAAGTTCTAGACACCTAGATGTAGACACCATGTTTTTAGCCTTATGGCTACTATAGACTTGTTTACCGATTTTGAAAGCATCACAAAAGTGTTGGTCATATTTCAACTTGGGTAGGTTTCAAACTAAGTCTTTGGAGGAGAGGTTTTGGATTAGTCTCATGTTAGCGTATCCTAAACGTCTATGCCATAAAGTTGAGGATTCATCTAATGAGGTAAGACAAAGTTTGTCTCTAGATGTTGAATCCAACTTCATGACGTATACGTTGTTCTTAAGGACACCTTTGGCTACGGTTATACCATCTTTAAGTATTTTACTACCGTTTTCACTAAAAAGGACATTATACTTATTACGACAAAGTTGACTAATACTAAGAAGATTAAATCCTAAGTTATCAACATGAGCAACATCATCTATAGAAAGGGAGTCGTGAGAGATTGTACCTTTTCCGATGATTTTGCTCTTAGCATTACTACCAAACGTAACATTACCTCCATCACATTTGTGATATGTTGAGAAGAGGCTTTTATTACCCGTCATGTGCCTTGAACAACCGCTATCTTTAATCCATTCATCCGGTTCCAAACAAACTTTAAGGCACACCTATTTTATGAAAAACACTCAAACATTTGGTCCCCAATTTCCCATGGGTCCATTTTGGTTAAGCATGCCATTAATTTGTTCCAAGTATGAAAATAGAGCATAAGGGTTCCATGGCATGTAGCTTGAATTTTGGTAATTTCCAGGAGTGTTTTGATTCCAAACTTGTTGATAGTTTGGTCGAGCGTTGAAGTTGCTCTTTGGAAAGGGGCGTTTGGGAATTGGAGTCTTAGGTCTTGGTTGAGTAGTCTTAGCTCTAAATTCATTTTTACTAAGTCCTACTCTAGTTCTAAAGGTAGGTTTTGTTCCATTTTTATATGTAACTTTAACAAATTTTGAACGATCTGATGTGGATGGAGTTACTGCTGCAGCAGACCTGGCGGAACCCTCGGGGCCAACGGGCGGAACCCTAATTTGGGTTCCGTCTGGTCCGCGGGCTGCTGTAGCAATTTTGTTTGATTCATGTGCGTTCTTTTCTTGTTTCGTTTCACCCTTAATGATTTCTACCTTCCTGAAACCTAGACCTGTTTTATCAAAAGGTGACTTTTGAAGTTTCATAATTTCATCCGCACATGAAATGCTCTTATCGAACTTTTTGAACTTTGTGGTTTGTTTGATTAGATCATTTTGAGTAATTTTAAGTTTCTCAACTTCTAGTTTAAGTTCTTCACATGATTTGCATGAGGTGTCAATACCTTTACCCTTTTCTAATCTCTTAGCTTTTTCTTTTAACTCATAGACTTCATTTTCTAAAAACTCCTTTTTAGTTTTCAAAAATTTATTTTTGTTTATGATTTTTAAGCTTAACTCACAAAGTTTGTTATATTCATTTTGTAAAGTAGCATCATCTATAGAGGAGTAAGATGAGTTGGAGAGTACCTCATTTGAGTTGTGAGCCATGAGAGCAATATCATCATTCTTTGGCTCATCATCATCTCCTTCATAGTCACTCCAAGCACCACCCACAAAAGCTTGTTAAGGTTTGCTCTTGGGTGGTTTTGGACATTCTCCTACAAGATGACTTGGGTCTCCACACCAATAACATTTTCTTTCAACTTTTCCTTTTCGATCATCACGATCTTTCCGGAAGGTTTTCTTGTCATCTTTAGGTTGCCTTACAAACTTCCCTCGCCTACGAAAGAACTTCTTGAAGTCTCTCACGGCCATATCATATTCCTCATCATCACTATCCGAAGTAGATTCTTCATCATCACTTGATTGGACTCTAGCTTTCAAGGCAATGGACTTAACTTTTTCTTTCTTGCCTCTAACTAGTTCCGAATCTTTTTCCATTACCATTTCGTGAACTTTGAGGTTTCCAATTAGCTCATCAAGTGACATGCTTGAAAGATCTTTGGATTCTTCAATTGCCGTCACTTTTGCTCTCCACTTCGGATGGAGTGCTCTAAGAAATTTCCTGACAAAGTTCTTACTACAAAAAGATTCGTCAAGTGCTTTAAGTGAAGTAATAATAGCATTAAATCTAGCAAAGGCATTATCAATAATCTCATCTTCGGAAATAACAAATTGTTCATATTGTTGAACAAGAAGATCAATTTTGTTATCTTTAACTTGTGAGTTTCCTTGATGAGTGACAATTAAAGATTGCCAAATATCTTTGGCGATTTTACACAAAAAGACTCTTTCATATTCTTTCTTAGGCAAAGCATTATAAAGCATCATTTTAGCTTCATTATTTTTACCTATTAATTTCTTTTGATCATCATCTTTGATGTTAGTAACTACGTTATCACCATCAATAATTATATACCACAAATCTATATCTTTAGATTTCACGTAAGTTTCAAAATGGTTTTTCCAATATATAAAACCATTTGCTTCAAAGATTGGTGGTCTTTGCATAGATTGCCCTTCTTTGTAATTTTCAAAATCCATGGATCGTTTCAAGTTTTAAAACACAATATATTTTAAAAGCTTGAGTAACGTAGCTCTTGATGCCAATTGTGGAAAACTAGAAGGGGGTTGAATAGTTTACTGATTAAAATCTTTTTAACTTGTTAAGTTAGCTTTGAAACTTTCCGTTTGATCAAAGATATATGGACAAACACAATATATATAACATGCAAGTAAATGAAAGAAACGATCAAACCACAACACGAGTATTTATCGTGGTTCGGCTACAAGGACTCTTTTTCCTTGCCCTACGTCCGCGCCCTGAGTATCCAACTCGAGAGTTTCTTTCACTAGTCAACAAGCTCCTTTCACCGGCGGAGAAAACCTTACACGTCGCTTATACTTTTACCGACACAAAGCTAAATGTCGAGTTCTTTTACAAGGGCACAACCACTCCCGTTAGTTCTTTTACTAGGGTACAACAACTCCCAACACTCTTTGTATTTTGAGGACTAAAATACTAACCACTCACTTCAGAATATACACAAACAAATGACGTGTAAACAATAAGAGTTTACACAATACTAAGCTAACAAGTCTTGCAACGTTGTGTTGGGAACTTGTAACTTTTGATGACCTTGTGAGCTTCTTTGCTACAAAAGGAAACTTCACATTTACAATGTTAAGAGGTTAGAAGAAAAGATGAGTGTGTGTGTAAAATATGATCTCAAGAGGTTAGCCAAAAATCAACTTATGGCTTGGTATTTATAGCACATCATTCTGCATGCTCGGCGGATCAGGCGGAACCCTCAGATAGGTTCCGCCCGTGTACCCCCAGGGTACCGCCGGGTCTGCAGTAGGTTTTTGCAATAACTCTTCAAACCAAACAAGGTCTTGTCTCATAACTCCTAGCAACCAAACAATGTCACATCACTTAAATCAAGTCAAACACAAAACTTGTAAGCAACACCAAAGCAAGTCAAACACATTTCTTTCCATAAATGCATAATGACAAAACTTGCCATAAATGTGATGTGACTATTTCTAATTTAAGAAATAAACTTGTGTTGTGTTTTATGAAATGTAAAATGTAGCAAAAGTCTAGTTTATGCAAGTCTTAAAAACTAAGATTATGTTTTGCTTAAAAACTAAAGTTTACATTTTGTCGTTAACAAAACTTAGCAAAGATCGTAAAATATAAATAACGTTTTTAGGCGATATTTGTATTAACATTATGCTTGTCTTTCTTTTAACATGCTAGGCTAGGTTTTTATTGTGTTTGCTTAGATGTAGTGAAACATAGATGTTGATTATTGGTTGATGGTTTGTTTATAATTGTTGTGGATGATTGTATTCGATGTTAGGCTTAAGAAAACTGGCAGACTTCCATTGGTAACTTGCTTGAACATTTTAAGAAACATGATCGGAGGTGTACTACGATTTTTGGTTGTATTTAATGCATAAGTGAATTCTAGTGATCCCATGTTAGGAGCTTTTAGTCGGCTCGACATAGGAGTGAAGTAGGAGCTTATAGAGTTGGGGAATATTGTACACGGCCCTACGAATAGTATTAAGGAATATAACCCATCATCCATGAAATTGTAACAAGCTAACCAACTGGTAAAAGATATCTAGGGAGTAATGAAATCTATGTAAACACATCTTTTCTCATTATTGTTTCCACCACATTAGTTTATTTTCATTTCTTTTGATTTTATTTTGATTGCATCTTTAGTTATTTGGGTTAGTTGACTAGCAACTAATTCCGCCCACTCTTTCAAAACCCAAGATTTTACTTGCTTTTATAAAATACAAAAAGTACAAAAAGAATCATCCCTCACCTCTAGACCTAGTTTAGTAGGCTTCCTAATCCTAGCGAACACTATTCCTGAGTTGAATGATCAATCCCCCGGTACTTGTCACTATAATATACTACAATGATCAGGTACACTGCCTGGTGGGGATTGCAAGCTTCTCAAGATCCCTTGAGAGGTAAAACCTGTTGCGAGGGTGCAATCCCGCGTATCAAGTTTTTGGCGCCGTTGCCGGGGATTGTCTATCTTTACATTTATTCCTCAACTTTCGCAAAAGTGTGTGGTGCATCAAGTTTTTGGCGCCGCAACCCGGGGAATAGTTATTGTCTTGGTTAGAATTTCTTTTTATTAGGTCTACTTGCTAGATTCCTTTCTAGTAAGATTTTTATTTTTATTTTTAGGTTTTCTCTAGTCTATCTTATTTCTTCGTTTCTTTGTTCGTAACTTTTACCATCCGCCATCATGGAAGGTGGTAATCTCTTTGATCCCATCAACCCACCACAACAGAACAACCCATAAAACCCACCACTAGCAAACCAACCTCCTAGACCCCAAACTTTAAGAGAGTATTCCTGTCCTAGCCACCAAGGCTATCAGAACACCATTGAGCTCACTCAAGGAGCCAATGTGTCTCCCTTGCGATCTGACACCATCCGGTTGGTGCAAAGCGGATGTGCATTCCATGGACTTCGTTCCGAAGATCCTAATCAAACTCAAGGATTTCCTAAAAATCATAGATTCCATAGACCTTGATGTTGCAACTAGAGAGACGACCCGATTACGTCTATTCCAATTCTCTCTAGGTGACTGATATGTGTCTAAATACACATATATTTTACATTGTTAAACCCACAAAAACGACCAAAAGCACACAAATAAACCATATAATGTTACAAATATCTTTGAAATGTGTTTTTGGGTATTTCAGATGCAAAAGGATTGAAAATAAATGAAAAACGAACAAAGTTGATAAAATGACAGTTTCAGTCCTTGAACTTCCAAAGATTGTCAGAAATGGTCCCTGGATAAAATATTTCGAAGAAAAGTCAACAATAGTCCCCCAGGAATCATGAAATGACAAATTTTACCTTTGGAGTTCAAGTTTGCATAATTGGCAAAACTAGTCCCTAAAGTTTCAAAATGACAATTTTGGTCCTTGGGTTTTCAAAATTGGAAAAATAACTTTTATGGTCCTTGTACTATCCATGCTTGGCAGTTTCACCCCTTTTGATAACTTTGGGCAGTTGACACTCCCAGGTTTGCAAAAAATACATGAATGGTCTTTGTGATAATAATTTCTACAACAAAAAGGGTCCAAAATGTTACAACCCAACCAAACCAAAGCCTCATCCAATCCAATATCCCGCTACCCATTCCCCTGGCCCAAATCCAAGCCCAAACACAAATAACAAATCCACCCTTCCCCTGTTTTTATTAATTCCCTCAGTCAAACCCCTTTTGACCACCTCCTTCACTCCCACTTGTTCTGCAAACACACTGCAACACTCCATCTCCCCCCTCCTCCACCTCACTCAACCCATACCTTGTCCCCTCCACCTCACACTAAATCCCAAATCACAATTAATGCCCTTAAAACCTTCCAAGTTACCTTCCCAGTTGCAAAAACCTTTTCCCGCCAAAAGAAAAGCCAATGGCCAAGATTAAAATGGAGTCATCCAAGGGTCACAAATAGTGGTGGGAAAGACAGAGAATTACCCAAGGAGCTATAAAAGTAAAAGAAAAGAGAAAAAGGAGTTAGTTTGTTATCTGAGTAGTAGTATAGTAGTGTAAATCTTCGTTTTAGTGCAATTTAAATTACCAGTTGTCTTTCTTAGTTCAAAAATGATGTAATCAGTATTATAAATGTAATTTCAACTCACTTTGATCATTTTGTCTATTTTCCTTTAGAATTTTAGTTTTGGCAATTTTCACTTAACATTTCAATTTAATCTTAAAGCTGTTAGAAGTGATTGTTAATTGTTCCATTTAGTTTAGTGAGCTCATCCACAAACTTTTAGAAGCTCAGTTAGTATTAAAATAGGTTATAACTCAAAATTCTAAATAAAATCATGAAAAATCAGTGAAAATACAAAATAATTCAAAAATTGGTGAAAGAGCGAGGAGGATGGTGCATTAATGATGGAAATGGTTTAGTAGCTTCATGGGAAGCTTAGGAAATAGTTTTGTGACCTTAATTCATGTCCTGTGCATATGGATCAATTGTAAGCATTTTCCTAAATTTTTGTAATTTACTGTAGCTTAGCTTATTAAGTGCTTATTTCAGTTTGTTCATGCTTGTCAGTAGTATTTTGAACTATTTATGCTAAATAAATGGTTTAGGTAGTTGTAACATAGATTTTGTTTGCAGACTGTTTGGTATTAGCTTATTAGCTTATTAATGATTAACTAGTTAATACTGCTTATTTGTTAGTGTTTTCTGCTTAACTTAGCATAATATAATCTAGTAAGTCTTCACATCTCATTTTGGAAGTTCAAACTGTTACATATAGTGAAAAAGCAAAGATAGATAATCATAATAGGGTGTTTGGATTTGCTGTCTTAGATAGGCTCAGGGAGTTTATTGTTATTGTTTCTACTTGTAACATGTCACCTTAGGTTGTGTTAGGTCAATGAAACCATAAAAACCAGTACCTATAGTGTTAAAAGTCAAAAATTGCATGTGAGACAGAAAACCCATTTTTTGGGTGATTGTTTTGAATTTTGTGTTAGGTTTCAGGGCTTGAAACTTTCAGAAGTTATAGCCCCCCACCTCATCTTTGAAGTCCCATCTTCCTTTCATTTTTGTGATTTTTTCCGTGGGTCCCACAAACACACCTGCAGAGGTCTGATCTCCCCTGTGCACAGCATACCACGGTCCCACAGGCCACCTCAGTGGGCCCCACAGCCCCTCCTTGGCTCTATAGATTCACAAGCTTGCCACCTCTCTATTGGTACCAAGATTTTGAGGTTAAGCTCCCTGGGACCCAGCTGATATCACCCCTAATCTCTGCCTCATTTTCTGTGTATAAGGTAGGAAACCAAGTGCTTATTTTGTGCTTATTGGCTTATTCAGTGGGTTTATTTGCTGGATTCTTGCTTACTCATGTCCACTTAACTTATTTGAACCATAATCCATCACTGTGGACCCCACATAAGTTAATTTAAGTTTATTTCTTAATATGGTCAACATGAGTCAACTGTCAAGCTTATAAGCACTCACAGTGCTTATTTTTGAGTTCTAAACTAGTTGTTTACAAAAGTCTCTTAATTTTAGTTATTAAATAGCTTTGTGAAAGAAAATTCCAGAAAAACCATTTTAAAATTAAGTGATAATTTCTATTTAATATTATTTATCTTTTTAATTTTCCTTTTTAGATTTTTATTAAGTAACTTGCATTTTTATATTTTTCTTAATTGTCTTTTATATTAAAGTATTTTTAGTAATTTTTCTAGATTTTTCTTTTGTCATCTAGTATTTATTAGAATTAAATATAGTTTAAGTAATAATTAATTAATATGTAAGTATTAAATAGCATAATTAGTTTTTATAAAGTAACACCTAGTTTTTATATTTCTCCTAGCTTTTATAAGTTATAAAATAGTTTTAGGAATTTTCTTATAATTTTTACTGTTCATTTTCTATTTTTCTAAATTTAAAATATTTTAAATTAATTAATAATTAGTTTTTAATTAATAGTAATTATTTAAAAAGTAAGAAAAATATATTTTCAGTTTGAAAATTAGTTTCATAATATTTTAGATTTTTCCAAATTTATTTTTCATAATTAGTTATAATTTAGGTTAATTTAAATAATTAATAAGTAATTAGAAAATAGTAATTAATTAATAATAATTAATTAAATAGTGTAAAAATTAATTTTAATTTTCTAAAAATTTTCTTTTATCATTAGGATTGTAAAAATGTAATTTTCGCATTCGTAGGTATTTTATTTCTACAAAACTCGCGTTTTATCTTGTACGTTCACGTAAACATAAACTGAACGTACGCGTTTTTAGGTTTAAAACGTTTATGGGTTTTCCAATTTTTCAGTCTTTTTAATATAAGTTATTTAGGCTATTTCCTTTCAAAATTCCTTAGTATAACCATTCACACCCCTTTCCTGTCCAAATTCACCCGATCACAAGCCCGTTTTTATACCTTTGCACGCCTCGTCGGGACATAACGACCCGGGGAAACCCCTATACTTCCACGGAGATTGACTATAGGAAGTTTGACCATATTGACCACATAGGCTGTCTGACTTTGTTGACCATTCCTTGGTCAATATAAGTTGACCGTTTGGGGCCAATCAAATTTTGGCGCAGCTGCCGGGGAGGTTGTGTGCGTATCCAAACGTATTTGAAGATTAGTGATCTTTGGATATTCATTCCTTTGTATATTTACCATCCTTGTTTATATAAAAACAAAACTGTTCCCGAAAACATTTTCAACGAACACAAAAAACCCAAAAAGATTTTCTTTCTTTTTTGTATATAAAATGTCTTTCCAAAAATCCAAAAATATTCATCTTTACCCTCCTACCCTTTTGATTCTTCATCCCTTACCCTCCCAAACCTTTTGATTTTTTCTATGTCTCATCCACACCTTCTGATTTGTCAATGGTGTGGTAATCCTTATAATGGTGGTAATTGTCACAGTTGTGGCATGGTAGAGTCAGGAAACGGGTCTGTCTATAACCAGGATCCCTATTCCTACCATGACACAACTGATTTATTCCATCAGCTACCACACCATGAGACTCAGCAGTTTTACTGTTGTGAGTACTGTGGTGGTTCACACTACAGTTCTGATTGTCAATCGGGAAACACGCTTGTCTATGAGCAGTTTCCTGATAACAGTTATGACTTTAGCACATACAACCCAAAGCCACATCAGTTTTACTGTTGTGATTACTATGGAGGTCCACACTTCAGTTCCGATCGTCAAACAAGGAATCCATTTCCTTGTAACAATTTTGACACATCGTATTATGACGAACCTCCACCTCAGCAAATTCCTCAATATATTCTCCTTGATCTTTTGGATTTAGTGAAAGATTTGAAAGGAATCACACATACCCCAGATAATCCAAATCAAAAATCGATGGAAGAATTGTTAGCTGAAGAACAGACTGCTAAAATAAAATCCCAAGATGCCTATGAAAAATCTATTAGGGAATCAATTGAAAAAGAAAAAGTAGCCAGATCTAGCTCTCGATTCCGTTTCATTCCTGATGATAGTGATGATGAAGATATACTTGATATTCTTCAATTTTATAATGATTCATCAGATGAGACTCCATCAGTTGAGATTCCATCTCAACCCACCATTATCACACCCGAGGTTCCCATTCACTCTTTGAGCATGGGGGACGAGCATCTTGACACTGTTCCTGAAAAGGAATTGGATGAATTCATAAAGTCTAGTGTTGAGAACCTTGTCCCAATCCGAAGAGAGTCACAGGGAATTCTTGATCATATGTGTGATATCCCTCCTCCTCTGGTCTTCCCGACTGATCATGTTGAGATGTTCTCCGATTCTACTGATGACTATTCGTTATCTTGTAGAGACATCGTTTTTATGGAATAATTACCTTCTAAGCTAGTTAGCTTAGAAGAAGAGAATGATGAGATTAACACTGAAATCAAGGATGAAGCACTTCGTGCAACATTATTGAATGTCAATCTCCTTATTTCTAAAATCGAGGCTTTCAAAGAGAAACCTATTTCATCTCCTATCCCCATTAAGGATAGTGATATTTTCTCCGATGATCCTATTCCGGAGTTTGAAGCCTTTACTTTTGATCATATGGGAGAGAAGATTAGTGGCAGTACCACTTCTCATTCTCAAATTTCTCTCCCTAAGTATGATTCATTCTCCTTCGAGGATTTCTCCGGTGAACTCACTCATATCATATCTCCACCTGAGTCTAATAACTTTTACTTTGATTTAGACAAAGATGATCTTTGTGTCTCGGAGGGAAATATTCTCAACCGTGAAAATTTGCTTGATATCAAAATCCCAACTCTCCCTCCCATAATAGGTCTAGATCATATGAGCTTAAATGATGAGATTCATGATACACAAATTATGAATTCTCTTTCTGATGATGATGACTTTATCTTGATTGTCATCAAGATCTTTCTTCCCTTCTTTACCTACCGGGTGACTTCTCCTGTTATTCATTCCTTCGGGAATGAAGACATTATTGTTGAAGATAAGTCCTTGATAGATCTTATTGAGCACTCTAGAATCGTTAGTTATGTTAATGTAATCAATAACACACTAATAGACAATCTCTGTAACTTGTATTTTAAAGCGGAAACAAACACAAGTTTAATACTAAGAACTTTTGATCCTCTATGGATCTTTTAATAACTATGAAAAGTGTTTTCTAAAAAAAACGTAATTCAATACATAATCGTGTGTTCCTTTTATACACAAGGAACCCTAAACCATTTCCCAAGAAACGTATATTCTAAAACTTCTAAAAGATATGCATTATCACTTCCTAAATAAACTCATGCATATCCAAACTATAATACATAAAATACGGAAATACTATATCCGCAGAAGCTAATAATGCTGAAACTAGACTTCAGCAGATACACTGCTTCAACAGGAACCAGCTCTTCAGCAGTAACCTTCAGCAGAAATCTTACTTAGCAGAATTCCCAACAATCCTCCCCTAATCTTGAATTTGACATGGTTAAGTTCAAGATTCTTGATAGATCTTTGAAGTTATATACCAAGAGGATTGAATTAACACAGTACTAGCAAAGAATCATCTTCAGCAGGATCTCTATGATCAACAAATACTTGAAAGATCCATTCTTTGCAGCAACAAATGACTAAATGTACATCAAAACAAATTAGTTTCATACTATTCTCATCACTTCCAGGTGTGTTAACTCCTGTGAGAGGTGAATCATTGAAAACAATGGATTTGGTGTCTCTTTACCAATAGCCATCACTACTGGAGTAGCCAAGTGTTCTAAGGTACACTGATAACCACATGATTTTTAGCAAATCATCAGCTATAAATGGATTTGAGATGTCTTTACCTGTAGCCGTTTGCTAAGGACTAGCCAATTATTTTGATGAAAAATCATCTTGGTTAACTGATTACCAAATATGGTTTTCCACTGCCTTTACCAAAAGCCATATACATGTGGGCTAGCCAATTATTTGGAATCCATAAAGGAAAAATCCATGGTCAATTGACAACAATTTCAACTACTCAGCAATAAAGCATGGGTGAGTTGAAAACCCTATGGTTTTGAGCAAACCATTACAGCTATAAACAGATTTGATGTGTCTTTACCAAAGCTGTACCCTTTAGACTAGCCAACTTTTTGATGGAATAGTCAACATCAGGTAAGTTGATGACCAAAGAATAGTGTGTGAAACACCAAACCTGCATACCTTAAACGCAATACTATATAACAAAAATGTTAGTTTTTTTTTTTTTTTTTTTTTTTTTTTTTTTTTTTAAATAAGAAATAAAAACAAAGATACAACATTATACCATTAAACAGAAGCTGCTCTGGAAGTCTTAATCCTTTGTTTGAAGACTTTCACCAAAGATTCAGCAAACAATCTTGCATTCCCAACAGGATCAGGAGGAATCTCCATCTTTTGTTGTAGCATTTTCTCCATCAGAGACACTTTCAGTGGATATCTCTTACCAATATCCATAATAAGCCTTAGACCAGTTGTAGTTTCCAACACATGAACATAAGGCATAGGATAAAATTTCCAACTCTGAACTTTCCATCTCTGATTGTTTTTCCATATGTCAAAACTAGCACCAGTGGGAGTAGAAGAATCAAACAACACTCTTAGATCACCTAATAAATACAATCCAGACCCTGTAGGAGTATGATTTGCATAAAATTTGAGAACCAAATCATATAGAGTGACCAAATCCTGATGATCAACAAGATGTAGAATCTCTTGAAGAAATGTAAAGGATATAGAAGTTTTATCCAATCTATAAATGGTATTGAACTATCCATTCTCAGTTAACTCCCAGTGAACCAAAACATCTCTAGTTGCATCAGGCCAATCATCAGGGGATCCTTCTCTTATAAATGAAGCAGCAAAAGCATTCAAATTTATTAGGCTTTGTATGGAATGTGAAGTTCTGACTCTAGCCATTCTCTTTGCTCTTCTTCCAGGAACATAAATAGCAGCATGAGGTAGAGAAGTTGCATCAAGAACTTCAGCTTCAGCAGATTCACCTTCTGCAACATCAGTTTCCACTGATGGATTATCCAATTGTTCATCAGTAGAATCCTGAGAAGATTCAAGTGCAGCAGATGCATATTGTTCATCCATAGCCCGCCTCATCTGTTTGGCTCTAGTAGCTTGAAGTTCAGCCTCTCTTACCTTAATCTCATGAAATCTTGCCAAGTCAGCTTGTTGTTCCTCATGTAACTTTTTAGCAGCCTCTTCACCCAATCTTTCCTCCTCCATTTGTTTTCTGGTTCTCTTTCTAGATGGAGGATCTTCTGCGATCACTTGAGCTTTACCTTTATCCACATAAGTTGAAACAACAACATGTGGTACATCAGCAGAAGTATCAGGTAAAGATACCTTTTCAGCAGCAACAGGAATATCCACATTAATATATGAACCATCATCAGCAAGAGTGATAGGAATATGCTTAGAAACACCCATTCCATCTTTGTCATTTCTAGACTTGATCCTGTTATACATCTGAACCAATTTGTCAAATGGAAGTGCCCACACTTGTTTCTTAGTCCAAGCAGTATTATATAATGATGTGCTTTGACTTTTCACATATGTTCTCATATAATCCCTCTGTTGTGCTTGAGTCATAGGTTTATCACTTTTAGCTTTGGCTTTTAACTCATCTGCTACTTTCTTCTTCAACTTCAGCACTTTCAGAATTTCAGAAGCCCAGTCCTTTTTCTCCACCCTATTACCAATAATGTCTGCAGCTAAATCAGGATTAACAATTACTTGTTGTCCAATATGCTGCCAATCTGACTCATCAAACTCTTGAACAGCAGCATCCAATTCTCTTTGTCTTTTAATAGGCAAAGTAGAAACATATCTTTGAGTGGCAGACTGGTATGCTGCATCAAACTTGGCTTGCTGTGCCTCAGCCATATTAGAACTCTTCTTATAATCTTCCCATTCTTGGAAGAGTTTATCTTGTGCACCTCTTTCTTCAGCTGTAACAAGCTCATCCTCAGCCACTTAAGTTCCTTCAGGAAAATCATCATAAGGAACATCCAAATCTCCCATAGGTTCATCATTTAATTCTTGAACATCTCTATCAGTAGATCCTTGAGGCTTGAGGATTTCAGTGATGTCATCAGGAGAAACTTGCTGATTCCCAGATGAATTATGAACAGGGGAATTCAAATACACTTTCCCTGCTACAAAGAATGTATCTCCTGATGCATGAGCTTTATCAGCAGAAATGTCAGCAGCAATAAAAGTTGGTGATTGTTTCTCCTGAAGAATATCAGTAGCTTCAGCCATAAGCACATCATTATCACTACTAGATACTTTGGAAGATTCAACAGCTTTCTTTGCCAAGTATTGTCTTCTACTTCTTTTTCTACTGAATTGAATTTGTGGCTTAGATGGAGGTACTTCAGCAGATTTAGGAGGAGCAACATGAGACTGTCTAGCAACTTCAACTAGAATTTCAAGAGAATCCAAATTTGCCTCTTGAGAAACTTCAGTAGTATCCAATCCATCCTTACTTTGCTTCTGCTGATTCAACTGTGCCTCCAAATTTTGAACCTTAGTTTTCAGCCTTTCAATTTCATTACCAAGAGTAGACTTGGTACCAGCAAGCTCCTTTTGGAGATCATTAGTCCTTTTCATGTACCTGCAAAGTGAATCATATACAGAAGTAAGAGTAATAGAGTCCTCTGCTCTACCAGCTGATTGCTCAGTGATAAGAGGAGCTTCATTGAACCCAGCAAGCGAAACAGACTCATGTACAACATTAGGAAAGCCTTCATCAAATGGCTCTCTCATAGGGCTGGGTGTAGGTAGTCTAGTGAACTCAGGCTCAAGAGGCTGAAATGTATCTTCAAACTCATGAGTTTGCTCAACTAGAGCATCCTGAGATGGTGAAATGGTAGGACTAGGTGACATATGTGCAGGGGAAGGTGGTGGTAGGTCAGTAGAAATAGGTAATGGTTCAGCAGTTGTAGCTGGCTCTTCCTCAATTACCACTGAAGGATTACCATTAGTAGCAACACTAGAAGATGATGGATTACCATCATCAGCAGTATTATGAGTAGGAACATTACCAGCATCATCACCCTCAACTACATTATCATTGCCATGTGGCAACATAGCAGCTAACAAAGGGCGATGTTCCGCATTATAATTTGTTTTCATTGAGGCAAACAACTTAGAACCAAGACTTTTAATAGGCACATGGGTTCTATCTTCAGTGGTTATATCTAGAATAATTTGTAAGAACCTAGGGTACATTAAAAACTTATACTATTGTTTATCAATATTTTCTAGCATATTTTCAAAAATAAACTTAGAAAAATTATAAGTTAGACCCTTAGAAAGACAAACAATACCACAACCCAATTGTAGAGAGAATTGGTTCCATCCACCACACTTGTTGCTTATACATTGGAGCAGTAAATGTACCAAATACCTCCACTTAGGACAAAATTGATTCTTGTGCCACTTAGTTGTATCAGTACTTTGATATCCAGCTTCCCTTAGCCCAGCAAGAATCTCTATAGTGTTGGAGTGATACACATCATTCTCATCATCCAACTGAAGCTTTGTCCTAATCAAACCTTCTGTTACCACATACTCTACACCATCAATTTCAGCTACAATCTCTGTGTCAGATCTCTTTGCAGCAGATGCCCAAAATTGCTTCACCATTGATTCACAAATCAGATTGGGACTATGTGTCAAAGCATAATGAATCTTTGACCTTTGTAGAAACTCCACCATTAAATCAAATTCTTCATGTCCCTTAGCCTTTTTCAGAATAGCATACTTGTTATGATCTCCTTTCAATTCAAGTTGTGCCATTTGAATGAATTTGCGTGAGACGGTTATGAATTACTCAGAGAATTATGGGTTTAAATGGAGTTACAAGCGAATAATTTTGTTTAGGAAGAGATATGCGAAGTGGGTTATATTTGGAAGTTCCCCAATCGTGGTCAAAATTATTGGAACTAATTATTGACCAAGTCTGACGTGTAATTTAAAAACTTCCAAATTCAAAATTACCCTTCAGCAGAAATGAAAGTCAAATCTACTGAGGAATGGTCAACATCAGCAGAAACCAAGCAAATGTAAAAATATCTTCGGTGAATATCTTGATTTTACTGTGCCACCCAACTCGCATTAATTAACATAACGCCTAAACTTGGCTTATTTAATCACCCCCAAATAACACATCTCAGTCATCAATTTACCCCAAATCATCTCTCAACCCTAATTTCCCAATTAAACTCAATTCATCACCAAAATCATGTCATCAAAACCGGAAACTTTAGATCAAACTTCCTCTTCTCATTCTTCTTCATCATCAGAAGAAGATTTACCACCATATCCTTGGGAACTTTCTGATTCAGACTATGAAAGAGAAATGGAGAGTCGATGGGAAGCACATGAAAGACGATGGAATGCACATAAAAGGGGTGAACCTAGCCATGTTCCCATTCCTGCTGAGAGAGAACTTGTCTCTCCCTTCATCTGTACCTATGATGAAGACTCTTCAGAGGAGGAAAATGAAGATCCAACATTTCTTCCTCCTTCCACTCCAGAGAGATCCCAACCAAGGTCAAGTAAGAGAGATCCATCTCTTCCAACATCACAAAATGTGGTGTTGGATCTTCCTGCTCCAGGACCTGGTCTTTCTAATCAAGAGCACATCGGACAGAGCAAGAAGGCAGAGATTGTTCATAAGGGAAAGGAGAAGCTGAAGTAGATGATTGAGGAATGTTTCCATGGACCAAAGTTCTTGAGTATTTTCTTGACTTTGGTACTTGAGCATCTTCACAGTCTTCCTTCTCTTCTTTTTCCAATTTCATCTTCAGCTTCATCATTGTACTTGTCATAGCCTCAAGTATTTGTAATAGATGATAGAAGCTAGTAGTACTCGATTAGGCAAATGTATAGGAATGGTCTTTGTAATCCAGTTGGAACTTTGAATGTAAGCTGTAACTTGTTTCTTTGAATGAATGAAAAGTTCTTCTTCATTAATCAACTTTGTATGACCTTCAGTATAATCAACTAATCAGAAGAAACCATGTTCAGCATACTTGACCACATTCCCTTGAATACAGCTCTTGGTGACTTTTAGCATAAAATTTACAACATCAGCACATCTGCAAAACAGACATAAAACATACAAATACACCAAACAAACTTGAAAAAACATTAGAGGGTTAGTGTTAAAAACTCAAATTATACAAATCTATAAAGTTTACACTCACAATCCTCCCCTGAGGCATATGCCTCCCCTGAGGCTTATGCCTCCCTTTAAACTTTGCATTTAAGGGTTAAGCATACCAATATGGACCACCAAATATTGAAACCGTGGTCCATCAAATGCTTTGGTTAATAAATCTGCCACATTCTCATCTGTGTGAATTTTGACCACTTTAATTAAATATTTCTCATAAGCATCCCTGATAAAGTGGTGTCTAATTTCAATATGTTTGGTTCTATTATGAAAAACTGGATTTTTAACAATGCAAATTGTACTTTGATTGTCAATGAAAATGGTAGTATTCATTAAGTTATACCCATAATCCAGCAATTGATTCTGAATCCATAGAACCTGTCCACAACAATTGGCAGCAGCAACATAGTCTACTTCAGTAGTAGAGGTAGCAACAATGGTCTGTTTCTTGCATTGCCAAGAAATCAGTCTCCTTCCAAGGAATTGTCAACCTCCAGTTGTGGATCGTCTATCCATATTGGCACCAGCATAGTCACTATCACTATAAGCTGCTAGCTGAAATGGAGACTCTTTGGGATACCAAAGACCTAATTTGGGTTGGCCTTTTAGGTACTTAAAATTCTTTTTGACAGCATTCTAGTGAGAGGTAAGTGGAGTGACTTGGTGCCTTGAACATGCACTCACAGCAAATGTAATATCAGGTCTAGAGGCAGTCAAATACATCAAAGAACTAATCATTGACCTGTATAAATGAACATTCACAGGGAGATCAGGATCAATATTGTTCTTTGGTTTGGGAGCCTCATAAGGAGTAGTGGCAGTACTGACATTCTCCATATCAAACTTTGACAACATATTCTTTACATATTTCTCCTGATGAATGAAAATTCAATCAGGTTTCTGCTGAACCTGTAAACCCAAAAAGAAAGTGAGTTCTCCCATGGCACTCATTTGAAATTCTCCCTTCATCAGATCCTCAAACTCTCTACACCATGCTTCTTTGGTTGAACCAAAGATAATATCATCCACATACACCTGGACAAGAATAATATCCCTGGAATATTTCTTGAGGAATAAAGTCTTGTCAATGGAAACTCTTCTGTAGCCATGCTTCAGCAGAAAGGTGGAAAGTCTAGCATACCAAGCTCTGGGAGCTTGATGAAGTCCATAGAGAGCTTTGACAACCTTGTACACATACTCAGGATGATCAGGGTCTTCAAATCCCTTGGGTTGAGTCACATAAACCTCATCTTCAATCTCACCATATAGGAAAGCACCTTTAACATCCATCTGATAAACCATAAAGCCCATATAAGAGGCATAGGCCAAAAAGATCCTAATAGCTTCAACTCTGGCCACTGGTGCAAAGACTTTATCATAGTCAATGCCTTCCTCTTGTCTAAACCCTTGAGCCACTAGCCTAGCTTTGTTCTTCACCACAATTCCCCTTGCATCTCTTTTATTCTTCAAAATCCATTTTGTCCCAATGGCATATTTATCATCAGGGAGAGGAACCAATATCCAAACCTGCTGATTCTTAAATTGCAGCATCTCTTCTTGCATTGCTTCAAGCTAGCTTGAATCAGCCAGTGCTTGAGGAACACTAGTTGGCTCAATCTGAGAAAGAAAGCATGCAAACAGACAATGTTTGAAGTCTGTGTGATTGTCCCTCTTTTGATTGTAGACGTAAGAAATGAAAGCAACTTCACCATATTTAGTATTCTTGACAGTGCTTCTTGTTCTAACAGGTGCTTTAGGATCTCCAATAATCTCTGATAAGGGATGAGCATTATGAATCCTTTTTGTTGCTGTAGGGTTAACATCAATTGTGGCATCAAGGTTGTTGACTGTAGGCCCAAACTCAGTATCATAAGAAGCTGAGTGAAATAGGCCAGGCTTGGGCTGATAATTCCCAAGATCAGAAGGACTTGGAAATCTTGTAAAAGGCTTTTCCAAGTCTGTAGATGCTTCAGTAGAAACGGGAGAGTTTGCATCATTAGTATCAGCAGCTTTGAACTTATCAGTGGGAATAGGTGTGCCTTCAGTAGAATTGTCAGCAGCATCCTTGTTTCCACTGACTGCTTGTGCTGATTGATGTAAGATGGCTTCAGTCTCTTGTGTAACCTTTTCATTGAGTTTCTGAGCTTCCTTTGTAGCAGCATGTTCTTGCTTCTTAAGTCTTGCAAGATCCTCTGCATAATGTGACTCATCATCTTGTTTAGCAGCAGAATGATTATCTACAAAATTGTTAGGTGGAAAAGATGGTACAACAATGGTATGTTCATCTGGCTCAGAGTCACATTCTGAGTCATCATCCATGGAACCTGCAGGGTTAGAATTTGGATCTTTGGTACCTGCATTAGGATTAGAAGCATATCTAGTATAACCCAAATAATCAGTCAAATAATCTAGGTCAAAATACCAAGAATGGCCTTGTCCCTGAGTATTAGGCTGATCTTCAAGAAATGCTAGGTTAAGGGTCTCCTCTATCCTTTTGGCATTCAGATTATAAACCCTATAGGCCTTGCTATGAGCTGAATAACCCACAATGTATCCCTCATCAGCTTTCCCATCAAACTTACCCAGTGTATCAGCAGTATTCAAAATGGTCACTTTGCAACCAAAAGGCTTAAGGTAATGAATGTCTGGAACTTTCTCAGTGAGAAGTTCATAAGGTGTCTTGACATGATGTCTAGTGATGGATACCCTGTTCAGGACATAACAAGCAGTACTTACTACTTCAGTCCAAAACATAGCGGGTAATTTAGAGTCTGCAATCATGGATCTTGCTACCTCAATTAAGGTTCTATTTTTCCTTTCAGCAACCCCATTTTGTTGTGGGGTTCTTGGAGTACTATAGTCCCTTCTAATCCCCTTAGACTTACAGAATTTTATGAAAACAACATTTTTGAATTCTGTCCCATTGTCATACCTAATGCCTTTAACCTTTTTATTAAGCTGGTTTTCAATTAAAGTGATGAATTCTTTCAAAATAGGAGTTGTTTCATCTTTTGTTTTTAGAAAGAATACCCAGCAAAACCTGCTAAAATCATCTGTGATAACCAGGCAGAAGTACTTATGATCAATACTTCTGATAGGAGTTGGACCAAAGAGATCCATGTGCAGCAACTGAAGAGGTTCTGTAATGGTGCTCACAGCTTTTATGGCTTTGTAAGAGGCTCTGTGTTGCTTTCCCTTGTTGCAAGCAATACAATTGTGTTCATTGGTGAAGAATTTAGAAGGAAGGCCCTGAACAAGACCAAGTTTAGACAACTTGTTGATAGTCTTGTAATTAACATGAGCCATTCTCCTATGCCACTTTGTAGATTCATCCTGGGAAGCTTTGGCCACCAAACATGTTAGATCACCTTCTGGCTTGACATCATTCAGATTGAATGTGTACAAGTTGAAGGTTCTAGGAACTCTCAGCAAAACAGTTGTGTCTTCTGGAAGTTTGAAGTCCTTGGAGAGCACAAGACACTCATCTTCAGAGAAGAAGACCTTATTCTTAGTGTAACAAATTTGTGATACAGAGAATAGATTAAAATGCTCATGTTCCTTCACATAATAAACATTTTCAAAATCTAACAAAGGTGTCTTAATAGTTCCTTTCCCAGTAATTTTGCCATCTCTACCACAAAAAGTTACACTGGCTCCTCCTTCTATGGGCACAAAGTCATGCATCTTGTCCTTGTTCCCTGACATACTTCTAGAACAACCACTATCAACTATACCTACTTCAGTACTTTTCAAAGGATGATCCTACAATAACAACAAAATATACAAAAGTTAGTACACATTGGAGACTCAAGTCATTGCTGACTTGAGCCTGCCTTGTGGATCATTAGAGATAGGCCATGTAGATGTTTTAGATCCACCATTGTTCTTGGGCCTGTAATGCAAATTAGGTCCCTTCTTTGTCCAAGAACAACCTGCTGAGGGCTTCACAGCAGTATTCCAATACCCTCCACCATAATACAATAAGTCAAAGTGATTAGGCCAATAACCATTAGAAAAGAAAGAAATAGTAGGTCGAACATAAGGTCTATTACTGGTTCTTCTCCATGAAGAATGTGGTTCAACAGAATTGGATTTCTGCTGATGTTGAATAAAAGAAGGTATATCTCTAACATTCTTCCACATTTGCCTAGGTTTCCTTTGACTAAAACATACACCCATTCTTTGCTCATGAAAAGTACAATCCTTAATCAAATGAGATTTACTTCCATACACAAAACATTTCTTCTTTTTAGAAGATTTATTCAAACTGAAGGAAGTTCCATAACTTGAAAAAGCATTCAAACCACAATGGTTAACAAAATTGTTTTTAACAGAACTAGAAATATTGTTTTGCAAAGAATTAAAAAATAAGTCTTCAGTAGAAACTGTCTTGGTATTAGCAGCAACTCTAGAAGGCTTGTGGGGAGTCCTGGGTGATGTCTTGGGTGTGGTCTTGGGCAGGTCTGACTTCTCACTTGAATCACAACTACAAATGAGGTAGACCCTTCATCAGAAGACTTGTCACTGTCACAACAAGAGACAGAGTCAGTAGATTTAATAATAGGGTCTGGTAAGTCAGTTGACTTTTTGCCATAGAGATGGTGTGATCCATCAAAGTCACTAGGTATGGATAGGTCTATAGGCATATGTTCCCCTCTTATAGGTCCAGGGACAGCATTCATTTCCCCTTCCTTAACAAATTTAACAGGTGTTTGATAAGCTAAGGCTGGTTCAGGGTCAAAAACACTAGACATATCAGGATATGTTAACTCTTCAGGATCTATGTATTTTTCATATCCTAATGCTTTTCTAGACCTAACAGATTGGCGACCATCAATCAATTTATTCAAATTAGTTGCTCCTTCCTGCTATTTCATACGACCAGCTATCTCTTTCTCTAACTTAGCTTGTAATTCTTGTTTTTCCTTTTCTATATCAGATTTCTCTTTTTCAGTACGTCTTAAGTCTATCTTAGCAATTTCTAAATCACTTTCTAGAACTCTTATCTTTTCATCATATTTAACTTGATTCTTTTGAAACCAGACTTTTTGTTTTTCTAAATACTTTAAAGCCTTTTTATAGGCCTCTACTTCAATATAACACTCATTGTACTTAGGTTTCAAATCATCAAATTCTTGTTTAAGTTCATTGTATCTTACACTACATCCAAACACACAGTTGTGTACCTGAGAGAACCCTATCAAGGAGACTTGTTCCTTCTTGTCCTCTGAAGGTGAGTATGCCAGCAGATTCACTTGTGTAGAAGTAGAAGCTTCCTCTTCAGCAGGTTCATGTTCAGCCCAATCAATCTGGTGATCCAGAGTCACCAAAGCCTTTGAAGGTGTAGCCTTAGAAGTCCCTGATTCCAATAGATATGAGCCATATCTAACTTCATCACCAGACTTCCTCTCCTTGCACTCTCTTGAAAAATGACCCACTTGACCACAAGTGTAGCATTTAACCTTCCTTCTATCAAACCTTGCTGCCTCTCTCCCATTAAAACCAAATTTTCTTCCAGACTTAGTCTCAAACCTCTTAATGTTCATAGAAATCATTGCTAGCTGCCATTTTAAGTGCATCTCCTCCATCTCCAATGGATCCACCTGTTCAAAATCCTCATAAGTAAGAAACTGCTAATGTTCATATTCAGCCATAAATGAATGAACAATATCATCCAATACACTACTGGATTTTGATTTAGGAGTTAATTTTGACTGTGTTTGAGAAGATGCTCCTTAGGTGTAAGAACGTGAGGCATGATGCACCGGTTTAGTAGTGGTGCTGACAAAGGCTGAGTGAGTGGATGGTCGAATGGGACTTCTAACATCAGGCTCAAGAGATTTGAGTCTATTGTAGAGGTCATCAAAGGAAATCATGTCCAACCCTCCTTTAGCTTTGAGAGCAATGCTGACTTGCAACCAAGATGGTGGAAAGGATCTCAAAAACTTAGCATTGCAGTCCTCATTATCTGGCCTAGCCTTCAGTTGATTAAGTTGACTTAAGATTCGGTGGAACCTGTCATAGCCTTTGTGGATTCCTTCTTCCTCAGATATCTGAAACTCTTGAAACTGCTGCTTCAGCATTGACTTCTTCAACCTCCTTGATTCATCATTCCCACCAAATCTAGCTTTTATTGCCATCCAAATGTCCTTGGCATCCTCCATGAAGTGGAAGTCACCCATATGGTCATCTGGTATAGCTTGGAGTAGAATTGTTCTCACTTTATTCTCCCTTTGCACGGCTAGAACCTCTTCAGCAGTTTTGGGGCCAACTATTGTAACTACCTCATCAGCATCTTTAACATGCTTCTTCAGGCTGTTCCCTTTCGAACAACCTCCCAAAGGTTCCATTCTATGTTTATGATCCAGTTCTGCATCTTCATGGACCACAAATCATAGTCTTCAGCATTCTTCAAGTATGGAAATTTAGCATTACTGTTGGAGAGGTTGAGTTGTTGGAGAGAAGTGGTGTTAAGGTTCTGGATTGTATCAACTTCATCGTCTGTTCCAAGCATTTTCCTTGATTGGTTTGGATTTAAATGGTGTAAGATTTGTGTTTCTCAGTATCACAGAGACTCTCTCGAGGCTCCGATACCACTTGTTGAAGATAAGACCTTGATAGATCTTCTTGAGCACTCTAGAATCGTTAGTTATATTAATGTAATCAATAACACACTAATAGACAATCTCTGTAACTTGTATTTTAAAGCGGAAACAAACACAAGTTTAATACTAAGAACTTTTGATCCTCTATGGATCTTTTAATAACTATGAAAAGTGTTTTCTAAAAAAAACGTAATTCAACACATAATCGTGTGTTCCTTTTATACACAAAGAACCCTAAACCGTTTCCCAAGAAACGTATATTCTAAAACTTCTAAAAGATATGCATTATCACTTCCTAAATAAACTCATGCATATCCAAACTATAATACATAAAATACGGAAATACTATATCCGCAGAAACTAATAATGCTGAAACTAGACTTCAGCAGATACACTGCTTTAGCAGGAACCAGCTCTTCAGCAGTAACCTTCAGCAGAAATCTTACTTAGCAGAATTCCCAACAATTATCTTTGACCCCGGCATCAGCACTTATAGTTTATACTATTTAAAGCCGGGAATATATCTCATCAGTGTGGAACTTTCACGTGCTTCAAATGTTTGTCCAAACATCTTGAATGAAAGTCCGATGGAGATTGTTTCTTCCACATCATGCTTCCCCAAGAACAAATGAATTCGGGGTCGAGTCAAGCTAGCGACTCGGTAAACAAGAATAGTAGCATGCTTATAGGGTTTTCACCCTAAGTGTGGGGGAGTTACCCCTACTGTGGTTACCAAAAGTGAAGAATAAAAATGGTGTTTCCACGTTTAGCTTGTAATATTGCTCTTATACATTCAAAGAGTCGGCATAATAGCCGGGACTTTGAATATTGAGGACAATATTCAATTCTAAGTGCGGGGGGGGGGGGGGGGGGGGGTATTCTAACGAATTTGATCACATTTTACCATCTAGTACCCCCGTTTTTGGTAAAAATTTAAAAAAATTTTCACTTGTGCTTCAAAATTTTTTGTAGTTATCAGTCCGCCATGTCTAAACGACAAAAGGATTGGCTAATCCAGGAGCAAACGGCTCTTGGTAAAGATATATCAAATCCGTTGACGACTTACAAGTTGCCCAAAATTGTATGGTATCTCAACTCGCCATATCCTAAAAACTGAAAGAGTTGGCCAGCCCGCAAGATTATGGCTTGTGGTAAAGGCAGTGGAAAAACCATAATTGGTAATTAGCTCACCAAGATGTTGACTATGTCCATCAAGAGTTGGCTAGTCCAGAAGCAAATGGCTTCTGGTAAAGACTAATCAAATCCGTTTACAGCTGGTGGTTTGATCAAAATCACATGGTTATCAGTGTACCATAGTTCTTACTTGAACTGAAACATTTGGCTACTCCAGAAGTGATGGATTTTGGTAAAGAGATAAAATCCATCAAGTTCTCATAAAAGATTGCTAAGGACTAGCAATTGTTTAGTGTGAGGGATTTGATATGTGTCTAAATACACATATATTTTACATTGTTAAACCAACAAAAATGACCAAAAGCACACAAATAAACCATATAATGTTACAAATATCTTTGAAATGTGTTTTTGGGTATTTCAGATGCAAAAGGATTGAAAATAAATGAAAAACGAACAAAGTTGATAAAATGACAGTTTCAGTCCTTGAACTTCCAAAGATTGTCAGAAATGGTCCCTGGATAAAATATTTTGAGGAAAAGTCAACAATAGTCCCCTAGGAATCATGAAATGACAAATTTTACCTTTGGAGTTCAAGTTTTGCATAATTGGCAAAACTAGTCCCTAAAGTTTCAAAAATGACAATTTTGGTCCTTGGGTTTTCAAAATTGGAAAAATAACTTTTATGGTCCTTGTACTATCCATGCTTAGCAGTTTCACCCCTTTTGATAACTTTGGGTAGTTGACACTTTCAGCCCCCAGGTTTACAGAAAATACATGAATGGTCCTTGTGATAATAATTTCTACAACAAAAAGGGTCCAAAATATTACAACCCAACCAAACCAAAGCCTGATCCAATCTGTGGAAAACTAGAAGGGGGTTGAATAGTTTTACGTCTTTTTAATTCGTTATAAAAGATAGTTTTAGTGTTTTCTTAGCTTTTAAAAACTTAGATTCGATAATATGTGATCTCAAGTCTTGCACAATATAAACAACTATCAATAAATAATATATAACAATGATAAGTAATGAAATAAGTAAGAGATGGAAAGATCAAACCGCGAGACAAGAGATTTATAGTGGTTCGGCTACAAGGACACCTTCCTTGCCCTACTCCACTCCCCGAGCACCTAACTCGAGAGTTTTCTTCACTATATCAACAAGCTCCCTTATGGCGGAGAAAACCTTACACACCAATTTACACACCATGTTGATATAAATAATCGACTAAAAACGTTATTCTTATCTTTCGATATCTCTATGTTTTGATAATCACAAAACGAAAACTCATTAAATCTAAGGTAATGACGTAAACAAGTATTTAGTAGTTAATAATCACTTTCACCATCTAATCACTTAAGGTATGAATAAACATCGTGATTAAAGCATTATAAGATCAAAGGAAAGTTTAATTAAGTATTACAAAGCTTACTTAATTATATAAACATATTATATATTTTTGAAAAACACTTTTTGGTAATAAAGAAAAATGTTTTATTCATACTAAATATATGAATTCAAATTTTTAACCAAAATCAGTTAGTTTTTCACCAAATAAACTTTCCCCACTAAAAGACAAAGAATCTGGCCGTTTCAGCTGGGCGGCTCCCTTAATTACAAAGGGCGGTCCCCTTAATTTTAAGGGGGCCGGCCATGTTTTAAGGGGACCGGCCACGCTCCTCTATCAGATTCTGTTGCCTATAAATACCGCCTTAAACCTGGATTTTTTCCTCACCTTTTTGCACAAAAACTTTCTGATCTAAACATCCCTCTCCATCTTCTAAAAATCCTTTGATCTTATATACTTTGATCCTTGTTTTAAAAGTGATTCAACCCTCAATACTCAAGTGCAAAGAGAAGAATACTTCTAATAGAAGTATTACAACTTAGTATCATCTTGCTATCTAAGTTGTTTGTTTAGTTAATCTTGTATATCATTTATTTCTTTGTGAACATATTGTATACATTGGTTAGATAGATTTAGATATAGAATCTAGATCTATTGAAGGCGTGAAGTAGTAATAGAAGTGAAGAAGTAGAGGTGGATAGGATTAGTGATAGAAGAAATAAGTTGTGGTAGTTCATTGAAGTGGAGATAGTTGTGAAGACGAAGAAGTTGAAGCTTTGAAGTTGAAAAGACCTTGAAGTCTAGAAATTGTGAAGTAGTATATATCTTGAGGTAGTGGATAAGACTTAGTAGTGAAGGTGTGAAGAAACAAGTGGCGTGAAGAAAAAGTGTTAGGAAGTATTAAGTTGTGAAGACGCTAGGAGCAAAGTAGAAAGTTGTGAAGAAATTTGAAGTGTAGAAGATTGGTGTGTAGAAGTTAGGTGTGAAGAAGATTGGTGTGAAGAAGTTGTGTTGAAGTTGTGATTGTGGTGTGTTATTGTTGTAGTGTGCTAATTGGTGTGTAAGGTTTTCTCCGCCATAAAGGAGGTTTTTTGATCTAGTGAAGAAAACTCTCGAGTAGGTGACTCGGGGAGTGGAGTAGGGCAAGGAAGGTATCCTTGTAGCCGAACCACTATAAATCCTTTGTCTCTCGGTTTGATATTTCCATCTCTAACTCTTTGATTAATTACTTACTTGCATATCATTCATAGTTACAATTGCTTGTGTGTTGTGCATATATTGGTTTCACATAAAGATCAAGTTAGGTTCCATTCAAAACATAAATTATACATTAGTAAATTAAAGTATATACAACCATTAAAACACATATACATATATAAATACAAACTTATATTTAAGTGAGACATATGAAATTATAATTTCTATTTAACACTTTAAATAAGAAGTATTTATGTTACATATGTGAATTAACGTGTATCTATACTTTAGCTTCAAAGGGTTTTTACAAACTACCATTACTTTCTTGAAAGCAAAATTTTATTGAAACAAAAAAGACGCAAAACTATTCAACCCCCCCCCCCCTTCTAGTTTTCTACACACCAATTTTCACACCACAACTTCTTCACACCTAAGTCACAACTTCTACACAACTTCTTCAAATCAATCTACTTCACAACTAACTACTCCGCGCCTATCTTCTTCACACCAATCTAGTTCCTAACTTTTCTTCTTCACACCAAGCTACTAACTAATCACACAATCTATATATCTAGCACAACTATCTACAATCAAATATTCACAACAATCTTCACAAAGAATAATGTAAATAATCTTGATGATGCACCAACAACTTGGATGTGGAGATCACACCAAGTTGTAATACTTCTTGTCTTGGGGGATAGAAGTATTCATCTCTTGCACTTGAGAGGATGAAGTTTGAATCACTTTGAAACAAAGAATTATACACTTATGATCAAAGGATAAGAGAATAGAAATGTGCATCTAGATCAGAAAGTTTAGAGGTGCAAAAGGTGAGAAAATTCTGAGGAGTGAATCAATATTTATAGGGGAGAAAAATACTGTTCTGGAGCATGGCCGGTCCCCTTAATTAATGGCCAGTCCCCTTAATGATTAAGGGGGCCGCCCCTTCAGAACGTTGGTTTTTCCTGTCTTTTAGTGGGGAATATTTTTCTGGATAGAATTTGCCATTTTTGGTTGGAAATTTGAAATCATATATTTATAATGAATTAAACATATTCTTTTAATTCCAAAAGTAATTTTGTAAAAGATATAAGATGCATAATACATTTTATAAAAATTCTAGTGATTAGAAAAATTTTCTTTGATCATAAAATGCAATAAACCATTTGTTTATTCATACCTTAAGTGATATGGAAGCAATGACAAATATTAAGCACTAAAAACTTGTTTACGTCATAAGTTTTAGATTATTGAGTTTATGCTTTCTAATTATCAAAACATAGAGACATTGTTAATATGCTAACAATGTTTTAAGACATTATTTATGTCAACAATCTCCCCCTTTTTGATGATTACAAAAACTTAAACTCATTAGGTCTAAAAAATAATTTTTAGACAAGTATTTAGAGTTTAACATTCTCTTCTCCCCTTTTTTGTAAAATCGAAAAGATTAATGCTCCCCCTTGATGTATGCTCCCCCTCATTTGAGAGCACCAAGGGAATGAGCTATGGAAATCTTGGCTACACAAAATATTAGAAGAGAACAAGGCACATATACATGCAAAGCAATAATTATAAAAATAGATTCATTCAGGCATCATAGAAAGCATTACAACATTTAATATGCTTAAGGCATATTGATCATAATAGAACAAAAGAAAAGACATAGTCCTATATTGCCTAAAAGAGCACTTGGACTTGCTTGCAACTCATGGTTGATTGTTTTTTTTGCTTGAAGGATAACATAAGCATAAAGCTTAGTTGTTAGATGGAGAAGGATATGGAGTGGGGTATGGAGCGGAAGAGGTGGACCTTACGATATTGTATCGTGTTAAGGGTGGAATGGGATGAGGTCAAGTGAGGAGATATTCAATCCAAGAAATATCTTCACTCAAGTATAGGATTTGTTTTTGAAGGAAGATGCAACAAGGGCAATAGTGAGTATAGTTTGTAACTTGATCCAAGTTGACAGAGTGAGGAAGGCAATTGTTGTAGGGTGATGATGGAGGTTGCCCTTTGTTGCGTTGTGCAAGATGCATGGCATTGAGATCACAAAGATCATGGATTTGTGATATTTCATCACGGAAATTTTGCTTTTCCATGGTAATGCGGAGAAAGTCATTGTGTCGATATGGATGAATTGGGTTTGTGTAGTTGGAGTTGTAGTGGGATGGTTGATCAAACTTGTATGGATCATTACAAGTGGTTGGAGGATGAGATGAGTGGTTTGGCATGAAGGAAGATATTTGGCCAATGTTGTATGGTTTGTAAAGAGGATCAAATGAATGTCCTTGTGAATTTGGTGTAAAGTTTGGAAAGTAAGTGGTTGGTGGTGTTGAGTGATTTCCAACTCCATTTGTTATGATGGATTTGTTTTGAGGGCTTTTTCTTCGCCAAACGGGTTTTTTCGTCATTCTTGCAAGCCTTGAGGCTTTTGGTTTTGGTTTGTTTGGAGAAGCCATGAAGGGATGAGTGAAGAGTTTTGAGGATTGGGGGGTATTTATAGTGTAAGATTTGTGTGTTTATGGATGTATAAAGTTTGTTTTGGAGATTAGGACAAAATTTGTGTGTTTATTGGGGGTATTTGGAAATGTAGGTTGAAATGGGCTAAAAAGAAGAAAAGATTCTGTAAACCCGACCATCAGATGGCTGGTCCCCTTAATTAGGGGGCGGTCCCCTTAATGATTAAGGGGGTCGCCTTACAAAATTAAGGGGGCCGCCCATCTGGTGATTTCTAGGTTGCCAGAATTGGGTTTTTGGCCGAAATTTTGCAGAGAGGTTGTGTGTTTGTATTAGAATTCAAGCAAGTTCAATTCCTTTAGGCAATATAGAACCTAATCTAATCAAGATATAGCATGCATGCAAGAACACATAGGCAAAAGAGCAAATAATCAACACATAATAAGCAAGAGGAGGTAAGTAAGGGCAAGATCACTTAAACTTCCTAAGGCACCTATCTTAGATTAAAGGCAAAGGCAATTAGTAAGTGAAAAACTAGTGATGGATCAAGATGACAACATTATTAGTGAATTTGTCCTAGTGTGTGTCTATATGCATAAAATGTGGAGTTGTGATTGTTTCGACTCCTAAATGCAAAAAGAAATAACGATCCTAAGAAACAATCCAAATGATCTCCTTGATTCAATTTTTGCTCGATCATGAATGTCAAAGACATATATTAGATTATATACCTTGACAATTTATGTGAGAGTTTATGCATGATTTTGAAAAACAATGTTTTTAGTATTAGTCAACAATGCAAGGAAAATGATCTTCATGTGATTCCTAGATGTGAGAATAATTTTTAAAGAAAATTGATTGGGTTTTACAAAGGAGTTTATGCAAAGAAAATAAATTTTCCCAATCTTTAGTTTTGTGCGAAATAGATTCCTAGACTCAGAAAAGATGAAATGGAAGAAAAATAAATTTTATGCAAGTATAAATTTGTATTAATTCAATATAATTTAGTCAACTTGTTCCATCATTCCTAATCCTAAACGCAAGTGGTTGAATAATTCACGCTTAAGGGGTTTAGTGAATATATCCGCAATGTTGTCTTCCGATGCAACCTTTTCTATAGATATATTTCCATTCTGTACATTATCCTTAAGAAAATGGTGGCGTATTTCTATGTGTTTAGTCCTAGAGTGTTGCACCGGATTTTTACTTAAATCTATCGCACCTTTGTTATCATACATAATGGGGACATTTTCTAACCTAATGCCATAGTCTACGAGAGCTTGTTTCATCCATAGTGCTTGTTGACATGCCTTTCCAGCGCTTACATATTCGGATTCGGTGGTAGAAATAGCAAGAGCGGTTTGCTTCTTCGAAAACCAAGATGTTAGACAACATCCCATAAACGTGCAAATACCGCTAGTGCTCTTTCTATCTATGCAGTCTCCCGCATGATCCGAATCCACATAGACGATGGTTTCTAGGCCGGATCCCTTAGGATACCATAATCCTAAGTGTATAGTGCCTTTAACGTATCGGAAGATACGCTTAACCGCTTCTAGGTGAGAGGTTTTGGGATCCTCTTGAAAACGAGCACAAAGGCAGACACTAAACATGATGTCGGGTCTACTTGCCGTCAAGTATAGTAAACTACCTATCATTCCTCTATACTTGGTGTTATCTACGGACTTACCTTCATCGTCCTTTGTGAGCTTTACTTCCGTAGACATGGGAGTTTTCATGGGTTTTGAGTCTTCTAGGCTAAATTTCTTAAGCATTTCCTTAATGTACTTAGATAGATTAAAAAATATTCCATCTTCTAATTGTTTTATTTGTAATCCTAGGAAGAAGTTAAGTTCACCCATCATACTCATCTCAAACTCATCATGCATGATTTTGGCAAATTCATCACACATGTCTTGACAATTCGATCCGAATATAATGTCATCAACATATATTTGGACAATAATGAGATTTGGGTCTTTCCTTTTAGTGAAAAGAGTGTTATCTACCATTCCTATGGAATAATCATGTTTAATAAGAAAAGCTTTTAATCGATCATACCAAGCTTTGGGAGCTTGTTTGAGTCCATACAAAGCTTTCTTTAACTTATAAACATAATCAGGTTTTGCGAAGTCAATGAATCCTGGAGGTTGTGCCACATATACCTCCTCATTGATAAAACCGTTAAGGAATGCACTTTTCACGTCCATTTGGAATAACTTAAAATCTAGGGCGCAAGCATAGGCAAGTAATATCCTAATCGATTCTAGTCTAGCTACGGGGTCATAAGTTTTGTCATAATCAATTCCTTCTTGTTGATTATAACCTTGGGCAACTAACCTAGCTTTATTCCTAGTAACTATTCCATTCTCATCTAACTTATTTCTATACACCCATTTGGTTCTTATGATGGTCATATTCTTTGGATTTGGGACTAATTCCCAAACATCATTTGCTTTAAATTGATTTAATTCTTCTTGCATAGCTATAACCCAACTTTTATCTTTTAAAGCCTCGCTAATATTCTTAGGTTCTATTGCTGAGAGAAAACAAAAGAAATTGTTTTTATCTTGGGCTTGTGACCTAAGGGTTCTTTGGTTAAGATGTCCTATTATATTATCTAATGGATGTGATCTAGATTCTTTAATATTAACAGTTTCGTTATTTTCTAATTGAATGTCTTCATTATCATTTCCTATGGGTTTTGTTTTACTAACCTCAATAGCTTCATCTTCGACTAAATCATCATCTTCTAAAGGTAATGTTTTAGGAGGTGGTGGTGTTTCATCAAATGTTACATTTAGTGATTCCTCTACTTTCATGGAGCATTTGTTAAGTATTATATATGCTTTGCTATTTTGTAAGTATCCTAAAAATATTCCTTCATATGATTTTGGATCAAACTTAGTGAGGTAATCCTTAGTGTTTAGAATATTACATTTACTTCCAAATACCCTAAAGTAGCTTAAGTTTGGTTTTCTACCTCTTAATAACTCATAAGGAGTTTTTCCTAGAATTCTCCTAATTGATACTCTATTTAAAATATAAGTTGATGTATCTACGGCGTGACACCAAAATTTTTGTGGGATGGATTGTTCATTTAACATAGTTCTACTCATTTCTTGTAGTGACCTATTTTTCTTTCTACTACGCCATTTGATTGAGGAGTACGAGGAGCGGATAAATTGTGAGATATTCCATTTAACTCACAATATTTTCCGAATTGTACTTTGTTATCAAATTCCCTACCATGGTCCGTCCTAATGGCAACTATTGAGCATCCTAATTTATTTTGAATCATTTTACTAAATCTTTCGAATTTTTCAAAGGCTTGGGTTTTGTCACTTAAAAAACTAGTCACGTGTATCGTGAGTAGTCATCTACTATTACTAAGGTATATTTGTTTCCTCCGTAGCTCCGCACAGCGGATGGACCGAAAAGATCCATATGTAATAATTCTAGGCACCTAGTAGTGGATACTATATTCTTAGCTTTGTGACTAGCATGAGCTTGTTTTCCAATTTTACATGCATCACAAAAATGTTTGTCATATTTTAGATTAGACAAATTTCTAACTAATTCCTTAGAGGCCAAAGATTGTATTTGTTGCATGTTAGCATGTCCTAATCTCCTAGGCCACAATGTAGAGTTTTCATCTAGGGTCGTTAGGCATATCCTATCCTCAGGCTTTTTTCCTAGTTTCATAACATATATGCCACCTTTCCTAATTCCTCTACCTATAATTTTTCCATTCTTAACTATTTCGCTATCCTCTTCGGTAAATGTGACTCTACATTTATTATCACATATTTGTCCAACACTAAGCAAGTTATATGTCAAATTATTTACATGCTCTACATTTTCAATGGTAAGCGAGTCATGAGAAATCGTACCTTTGCCAATGATTTTTCCACGTAAGTCACTACCAAAAATAACGTTACCTCCATTGTATGCCTTGTATGTACAGAATAGCTTGCGGTTCCCGGTCATGTGCCTCGAACATCCGCTATCTTTGATCCATTCGTCGGGTTCCAAGTCAATTCCTAAACATATTTCGTCGCTTTCTTTTGCCATAAAACACTTTTCGTCTCTTGGCTTTTCAACTTCTTCTTTGTCACTATCACTCCATGTTCCACTAACAAAAGCGCCTTGATTTTCATAACCCAGTGGCTTTAGACATTCACCAATGAGATGATTTGGACTTCCACATCTAAAGCACTTTCTTTTCCCGTAGTTTTCACTTCTATTTCTTTGGAACGCTTTTCTTTCGTCTCGTGATGATCTAGTGAATCTTCCTAGTCTCTTGAAGAATTTCTTGAATTCTCTTACGGCCATTGCATATTCTTCGTCTTCACTTTCGTCACTTGAATCATCATCATCACTAGGTTCCTTTTTGGCTTTTAGAGCAATGGATTTGGTTTGTTCTTTCTTGACTTTGACCGTTTCCGAATCTCTTCTTATGATTTCTTCATGAACCTTCAAGTTACCAATCAGTTCATCTATTGATAACGTCATCAAGTTCTTTGATTCTTCAATTGCCATGACCTTAGCTCGCCATTTTGGATGCAATGCCCTAAGAAATTTCCTAACACAATTTTTACTAGAAAATGTCTCATCAAGTGCTTTTAAACTTGTGATAATAGTGTTAAACTTAACAAAAGCATTATCAATAGATTCCTCTTCCGGAATCGTAAATTGTTCATATTGTTGTACAAGAAGATCTATTTTATTATCTTTGACTTGGCTATTACCTTGGTGAGTTATTAGTAAAGAATCCCAAATTTCTTTGGCAGTTTTACACATAAAATTTCTTTCATACTCTTTGCGTGGTAACGCATTATAAATAACCATTTTAGCCTCATTATTTTTTGCTAATTTCTTTTTCAAATCATCATTTTGTTATTCGAAAGATACAATTTCATTCATTTTAGTTTCAACATTATATTGAATAGGGAGAAAATCACCAAAGGTAATAATATGCCAAAGATCAAGATCTTTTGATTTCACATACGTTTCGAATCTATTTTTCTAATATAAAAATCCATCACTTTCAAATAGTGGTGGTCTTTGCATAGATTGCCCTTCTAAATATTTTTCAGATTCCATAGATCGTTACATGTTTTAAAATACAATATATTTTAAAAATCTTGCTAGACGTGGCTCTTGATACCAATTGTGGAAAACTAGAAGGGGGGTTGAATAGTTTTACGTCTTTTTAATTCGTTATAAAAGATAGTTTTAGTATTTTCTTAGCTTTTAAAAACTTAGATTCGATAATATGTGATCTCAAGTCTTGCACAATATAAACAACTATCAATAAATAATATATAACAATGATAAGTAATGAAATAAATAAGAGATGGAAAGATCGAACCGCAAGACAAGAGATTTATAGTGGTTCGGCTACAAAGACACCTTCCTTGCCCTACTCCACTCCCCGAGCACCTAACTCGAGAGTTTTCTTCACTATATCAACAAGCTCCCTTATGGCGGAGAAAACCTTACACACCAATTTACACACAAATTTTCACACCACATATTCTTCACACCTAAGTCACAACTTCTACACAACTTCTTCAAATCAATCTACTTCACAACTAACTACTCCGCACCTATCTTCTTCACTCCAATCTAGTTCCTAACTTTTTTTCTTCACACCAAGCTACTAACAAATCACACAATCTATATATCTAGCACAACTATCTACAATCAAATATTCACAACAATCTTAACAAAGAATAATGTAAATAATCTTGATGATGCACCAACAACTTAGATGTGGAGATCACACCAAGTTGTAATACTTCTTGTCTTGGGGGATAGAAGTATTCTTCTCTTGCACTTGAGAGGATGAAGTTTGAATCACTTTGAAACAAAGAATTATACACTTATGATCAAAGGATAAGAGAATAGAAATGTGGATCTAGATCAAAAAGTTTAGAAGTGCAAAAGGTGAGAAAATTCTGAGGAGTGAACCATTATTTATAGGGGAGAAAATTACTGTTCTGGAGCGTGGCCGGTCCCCTTAATTAATGGTCGGTCCCCTTAATGATTAAGGGGGCCGCCCCTTCAGAACATTGGTTTTTCTTGTCTTTTAGCGGGGAATATTTTTCTGGATAGAATTTGCCATTTTTGGTTGGAAATTTGAAATCATATATTTATAATGAATTAAACATATTCTTTTAATAAATCCACCCTGGCCCAACTCCAAGCCCAAACACAAATAATAAATCCACCCTTCCCTCGTTTTTATTAATCCCCTCAGTCAAACCCCTTTTGACCACCTCCTTCACTCCCACTTGTTCTGCAAACACACTGCAACACTCCATCTCCCCCCTCCTCCACCTCACTCAACCCAAACCTTGTCACCTCCACCTCACACTAAATCCCAATCACAATTAATGCCCTTAAAACCTTCCAAGTTACCTTCCCAGTTGCAAAAACCTTTTCCCGCCAAAAGAAAAGCCAACGGCCAAGATTAAAATGGAGTCATCCAAGGGTCACAAATAGTGGTGGGAAACACAGAGAATTACCCAAGGAGCTATAAAGTAAAAGAAAAGAGAAAAAAGGAGTTAGTTAGTTATCTGAGTAGTAGTAGAGTAGTGTAAATTTTTGTTTTAGTGCAATTTAAACTACCAGTTGTCTTTCTTAGTTCAAAAATGATGTAATCAGTATTATAAATGTAATTTTAACTCACTTTGATCATTTTGTCTATTTTCCTTTAGAATTTCAGTTTGTGGCAATTTTCACTTAACATTTCAATTTAATCTTAAAGCTGTTAGAAGTGATTGTTAATTGTTCCATTTAGTTTAGTGAGCTCATCCACAAACTTTTAGAAGCTCAGTTAGTATTAAAATAGGTTATAACTCAAAATTCTAAATAAAATCATGAAAAATCAGTGAAAATACAAAATAATTCAAGAATTGGTGAAAGAGCAAGGAGCATGGTGGATTAATGATGGAAATGGTTTAGTAGCTTCATGGGAAGCTTAGGAAATAGTTTTGTGACCTTAATTCATGTCCTGTGCATATGGATCAATTGTAAGCATTTTCCTAATTTTTTGTAATTTACTGTAGCTTAGCTTGTTAAGTGCTTATTTCAATTTGTTCATGCTTGTCAGTAGTATTTTGAACTATTTATGCTAAATAAATGGTTTTGGTAGTTGTAACATAGATTTTGTTTGTAGACTATTTGGTATTAGCTTATTAGCTTATTAATGATTAACTAGTTAAAACTGCTTATTTGTTAGTGTTTTCTGCTTAACTTAGCATAATATAATCTAGTAAGTCTTTACATCTAATTTTGGAAGTTCAAACTGTTACATATAGCGAAAAAGCAAAGACAGATACTCATAATAGGGTGTTTGGATTTGATGTCTTAGATAGGCTCAAGGAGTTTATTGTTATTGTTTCTACTTGTAACATGTCACCTTAGGTTGTGTTAGGTCAATGAAACCATAAAAACCAGTATTTATAGTGTTAAAAGTCAAAAATCGCATTCAACCTTAGTTATGAGTTAACTGTTAAGGTTTTGGAGTGGTATACCCACCATTTAGGCTTAAGACTCTTTAACATAGCTTCTTTCAGTCTTATTATACCTTAATATATCCATTTCATTCAGTAAATTAGGATTGAACTTCACAAAAGTCAACTTGTTAGTGTAATGTGAAAAGTCAAAATTGCATGTGAGACAGAAAACCCATTTTTAGGGTGAATTGTTTTGAATTTTGTGTTAGGTTTCAGGGCTTGAAACTTTCTGAAGTTATAGCCCCCCACCTCACCTTTGAAGTCCCATCTTCCTTTCATTTTTGTGATTTTTTCTATGGGTCCCACAAACCCACAAACACACCTGCAGGGGGACTGATCTCCCCTGTGCACAAGATACCACCACCACTGCCACCACTTTGGTGGGTCCCACAGGCCACCTCAGTGGGCCCCCACAACCCCCCTTTAGCTCTATAGATTCAAAAGATTGCCACCACTCTATTGGTACCAAGATTTTGAGCTTAAGCTCCCTGGGACCCACCTGAAATCACCCCTAATCTCTGTCCAATTTTCTGTGTATAAGGTAGGAAACCAAGTGCTTATTTTGTGCTTATTGGCTTATTCAGTGGGTTTATTTGCTGGATTCTTGCTTACTCAAGTCCACTTAACTTATTTGAACCATAATCCATCACTGTGGACCCCACATAAGCTAATTTAAGCTTATTTCTTAATATGGTCAACATAAGTCAACTGTCAAGCTTATAAGCACTCACAATGCTTATTTTTGAGTTCTAAACTAGTTGTTTTTACAAAAGTCTCTTAATTTTAGTTATTAAATAGTTTTGTGAAAGAAAATTCCAGAAAAACCAATTTAAAATTAAGTGATAGTTTCTATTTAATATTATTTATCTTTTTAATTTTCCTTTTTAGATTTTTATTAAGTAACTTGCATTTTTATTTTTTTCTTAATTGTATTTTATTTTAAAGTATTTTTAGGAATTTTTCTAGATTTTTCTTTTGTCATCTAGTATTTATTAGAATTAAATAGCTTAAGTAATAATTAATTAATATTTAAGTATTAAATAGCATAATTAGTTTTTATAAAGTAACACCTAGTTTTTATATTTCTCCTAGCTTTTATAAGTTATAAAATAGTTTTACGAATTTTCTTATAATTTTTACTGTTTATTTTCTATTTTTCTAAATTTAAAATAATTTAAATTAATTAATAATTAGTTTTTAATTAATAGTAATTATTTGAAAATTAAAAAAAAAAAAATTTCAGTTTGAAAATTAGTTTCATAATATTTTAGATTTTTCCAAATTTATTTTTCATATTTTTAGTGTAATTTCATAATTAGTTATAATTTAGGTTAATTTAAATAATTAATAAGTAATTAGAAAATAGTAATTAATTAATAATAATTAATTAAATAGTGTAAAAATTAATTTTAATTTTCTAAAAATTTTCTTTTATCATTAGGATTGTAAAAATGTAATTTTCACATTCGTAGGTATTTTATTTCTACAAAACTCGCGTTTTATCTTGTACGTTCACGTAAACTTAAACTGAACGTACACGTTTTTAAGTTTAAAACGTTTCTGGGTTTTCCAATTTTTCAGTCTTGTTAATATAACTTATTTAGGCTATTTCCTTTCAAAATTCCTTAGTATAACCATTCACACCCCTTTTCTGTCCAAATTCACCCGATCACAAGCCCGTTTTTATACCTTTGCACGCCTCGTCGGGACATAACGACCCGGGGAAACCCCTATACTTCCACGGAGATTGACTCTAGGCAGTTTCATCATATTGACCACATAGGCTATCTGACTTTGTTGACCATTCCTTGGTCAATATAAGTTGACCGTTTGGGGCCAATCGGTGACCAAGCTAGTCAATGGCTTGAACGTTTACCCGCGAGATCCATCACCTCTTGGGATGATCTCTCTTCTCGTTTCCTTGCTCAATTTTTCCCACCGGGGAGAACTACCAAGCTTAGAAATGACATCTTGATGTTCCAACAACGTCAAGGTGAAACTTTCTATGAAGCATGGACTCATTTCAAGGACTTACTTCAAAAAGTCCCTCATCATGGCATAGATCTTTGGCTATTAGTTCAAATCTTCTATGACCATGTCGACTTTCACACCAAATGCACCATTGATCGAGCCGCCGGAGTTAGGTTGTGTGATAAAGACGCCGAGGAATCCTGGGAAATTATTGATGAACTTTCCTTCGACAATCGTGAGTTATGAGAAGTTATGCACGTTATAAACTCGGCTATCAATGCAATCTCGACACCTGAGGAAACCACTCACATCTCCGAAGAATTCCTTTGCGAACTTGAGAGAAAAATGGATTACCTCACGGATAAACAAAGGAGACCTTTAAGTCCCAGACGAGCAAAAGTCAATTCTATGTCAAATATGAATCCAACACCATTGTCTGAGTCACCTCTTAGAGAGAATGTCGAAACCCTTCAAAAATATGCTCGACCTTATTCGCCTCCTCAAAACCTCAGCCCAGAATTCGAAACTCGAATGAGAGAGTATATGGCAACCCATTCTGAGTGGCTTGTTAAATTCGAGGAGGCTGTTTATAAACAAAAGGAGGAGATGCAAAAGAAAATGACGTAGATGATGAGCATAGTGGAGGAATACTCAAACCAAAAAACCCCGGAAATGATGTTATTTAGGAAGGAAAGCGTTACCCCCACTACCCAATTTGTTAACTCTATCACAATTGTCCACGAGATTAATGAAGAGAAGTTGATGTGCGTAGGGTTGCACCAAGCTTTACCTCTCAAGGGATCTCGAGAAGCTTACAACCCCCACCAGGTAGTGTACCTGATCGATGTAGTATAGTATAATGACAAGTACCGGGGGATTGATCGTTCAGCTAGGAATAGTGTTGCTAGGATTAGAAAACCTAAAGATTAAGTCTAGAGATGAGGGATGACTCTTTTTGTATTTTTATATTTTTTAGAAAGCAAATAAAAATCATGGGTTTTGAAGGATATGGGCAGAATTAGTTGCTAGTCAACTAACCCAATACTAAAGATGCAATCAAAATAAAATACTAAAAATGAAAATAAAACTAAATTAAACTAAAGTTGTGAGCAATATATGGGAGAAATGTGTTTACTTAGATTTCACTACTCCCTAGATATCTTTTACACGTTAATTACTTGTTATAGTTGCGTGGATGATGGATTGTATTCCTTAATACCATTCATGGGGTGGCGTACTTACTTCCCCAATCCTATGAGTGCCTACTTCACTCCTATGTCGAGCCGGCTAAGAAGCTCCTAACATGGGATCATTAGAATTTACTCATACATTAAATACAACCAATAAAACCTAGTACACATCGGTTCATGTTTCCTAAGACGTTCAAGCATGTTACACAATGGAGATCTGCCAGTTTTCTTAAACCTAACACTGAAATCATTCATCCAATACAACCATAAACAAGTAATCAACACATAATTAACATCTAGGTTTCATTAGATCTAAGGAAACACAAGATAAATCTAGCCTAGCATGTTGAAATTAACACAAGAACAAGATATAGACAACCAACACATAGACATATTGATTGAATTAAGTGAAGACTTATCTTAATAGCACATGAAAGGATTCAAGGGGTTAAAACCCTTGAAAAAGCTGTAAAATATGTACGAGGTTCGGTCCTAGGGTTTCTCCACACAAGTTCTCCCTAATGAATGAAAATTAGAAAACTATATATAGATTTTAGAAGGTGACGGCATCAAGAACAAATGTCTGACGCCGTCATCTCGCCGCCAAATAATTCCTCGGACTGCCTAGATCTGGATCTGACGCCGTCAAGTGTACACCTTATGCAGGCCATCATGATTTTAACTCTTGACGCTCTTGATGTGACACCTTCAGGTTTCTTCTGGGTCGTCATGGACTTTACTCTTGACGCCGTCAGGATTTCCTTCTTGACGCCGTCATACACTGTTTCTAGCATGGAAAATTAAGTCTTTGGCATTTTCTTCACTTTTATGCTCTAAAAACATCCGAATTCCTTCCTTTTCCAGATTTCTCTCCCAAAGTACCTAAAATCACAAAAGGAACGATTTAGGGCAATATTTGATCAAATAAATTCAATTTCGGGCTTAAATGACCCCCTAAAAGTGGTTCATTTTTTGCCTCATCAGAAGGAAACCCCTATTGTACAAACCGTTGAGGAACCACCAAAATCCCAATCATTAGGGTACTACCTAAAACATGATATAAATGAGAATACCATAACAAATTGGATAAAGGGTGACGGGCGTAACCAATCTTCCAAACGGGTTTCCAAAAGAGAAAAAGAGGGGAAAGATGAGTATGATACATTAAATGGGGGGTCGGTATTTGAGTTATACAAAAAGTGGCTACAAAGCAGATGGCTTATGGGAACTTTGAGATACCATCCAGCATTGGAAAGTTACAATATCTGGATACCTTCGCCGATCAAGGATCGAAAGTAAACCTAATTCCTTTAACTATTAACACCCAACTCACTACAGAAATGCCGGCTACCACCCGTGTTAGGCTATCCTTTGCTAGTGACTCTTATGTATACCCTTTGGGAATTGCAGAGGACGTACTGGTCAATGTAGCAGGTTTCATGTATCCCATCGATTTCATGATCATTGATGATAAAAGAGGTGGGTGCATGCCAATAATCCTTGGAGCACCATTCCTCACCATAGCAAGAGCTGTCATTAGGTATGAAAAAAGGGAAATTGAACTTAAGTTAGGAAAAAGGAAGATTAGCCTTCCTATGACCCCACGAAGTGTGCAAGAAAGCCTGATGAAAAGAAAGCTCAAAAACAACATTGACACATCGCATAATCATGTTCAAGAAAAAAATCCTCGCATGGGAAGAAAGAATCAATAGCTACAAAGAAACTGAGTCTGAGAGGGACAAAAGCAGCGATAAAGTTCATGTCAAGTTTGAATGCAGTCAACCGACGGAGAATCATGTACCATTTACAGAAGGAGACTTGGTACTCTTAAGACATTCAGAGATAAAATTACCTCCTGATGAGCCAAGTCCCCAGTGGTATGGACCATTCACAATTGAAAGCCTACGCTAAGATGGGATAGCTACCTTGTGTAGTAAAAGAGGAGGGGAGGTGACTGCAAGTGTTGAACGATTAAAACACTAACACCCCGATAGCGAGGATCATACTTATATAGGATACGTCATCTCAAGAGACGAGGTTACGTAATTGCCCGTGACCTTGAGTCTAGCTAGAAGACTCGTTAATAAAGAAAAGCGCTTCTTGGGAGGCAACCCATGTTTTGTGTGTTTATTTGTTTGATTTTATTTGTTTCCGTATGCGTGTTTTATTTTTATTGTTGGTAAATCATGTTTTAAAGTAAATTGTGAAAATGTTTTTTTTTTTTTTTTTTTTTTTTTTTTTAACTTCGTCTTAATTACATATAAAGGTATTTTGCAAAAGCTAAGTGTAAGGGAAATCCAAATTTGTTTATAAGAACGAAAGTGAGCATTATTCACTACAATATTAAATGAGCATGTATGTTAGTAATTGTTAGAGTCAAATGCTTGTATCGAGTCATAATAATGTTTTGCAGGATTTTCCAGGAAATAAGGCATAATTTTTTCCAGAAATTTTCCGGAAACTTAACATAAGATTTTTCCAGGAACATTCTGACGGTGTCAAGAGTTACAACCTGACGGCGTCAGGTACAAAATTCTGAAAAAATTTGCGAGTTTTATTTAAATCGGAGTCTTAAAGTTTTTGTTGATTCTTTAGTTTTATAAACTCCAGGAAATCTGCAAACATTCATTCCACAAACATTATATCTTAATTTGTTTTCTAGGATTTTTTAGTATATATAGATTGCCGCCGATTTTACGCGAGGTTTGCCTTGATTGTTTTCTCAGGTTTAATAGGTTATATATGACATGAAGGTGATTTATATTTCTGGAGGGAAGCTTTCAAAGTTCATTTTCTTGGAGGAAGATCTAACCTTGTTGACACAATATCCACACCGAATGAACCAGGAGAGTATTTGTTTTCATTCTTTTACCTGCTTGATACATGGGAATTGCGCCCTCGCAACAGGTTTTACCTCTCAAGGGATATTGAGAAGCTTACAACCCCCACCAGGCAGTGTACCTGATCGTTGTAGTATACTATAGTGACAAGTACTGGGGGATTGATCGTTCAACTCAGGAATAGTGTCGCTAAGATTAGAAAGCCTACTAAACTAGATCTAGAGGTGAGGGATGATTCTTTTTGTATTTTTATATTTTATGGAAAGGAAGTAAAATCTCAGGTTTTGAAGGAGTGGGCAGAATTAGTTGCTAGTCAACTAACCCAATAAACTTAGATGCAATCAAAATAAAATCCGATCATGTTTCTTAAGACGTTCAAGTAAGTTACTAATGGAAGTCTTCAAGTTTTCTTAAGCCTAACATCGAATACAATCATCCGTAACAATTATAGACGAACAATCAACCAATAATCAATATCTAGGTTTCACTACATCTAAGCAAACATAATAAAAGCCGAGCCTAACATGTTAAAAGAAAGATAAACATAAGATAGAATCAAACAGTACATAGACATATTGAATGATTATTGAAGTACTTATCTTTATTAAAACATAGAAGAAAGAAGGGTTTGAAACCCCTTCAATATGCAGGAAATTCGATCTAGGGTTTGTGCACAACTTGTTCCACACTTTACAATGAAAAATAAGAAAAATATATATAGACTATGCATCCTGACGGCGTCATGTATTAGCCTCTGACGCCGTCAACTCACCGCCAAGTTGAAATTCGTATTGCCTAGATCCACTTCTGACGCCGTCATGTAGAAATAAGCTCTGGGCCGTCACTAGTATTTGGACCATGACGTCCTTGGTGACGCCGTCAGGCCATTAACAAAGAAAATGTTCTGGGCCGTCACGTTATAAGTTCCACTTCCACCTCTTTTGTCACTCTTGATGCCGTCATGTGTTGTGGCTTGACATCGTCAGGTACTGTTCCCAGCAAGGAATTTGAGACTTTGTCGTTTTCTTCACTTTTATGCTCCAAAAAACGTCCAAAACGCTTCCTTTTCCAGATTTCTCATCAAAAGTACCTAAAATGACAAAAGGAACGATTTAAGGCATTAATTGATCAAATAATCATGAATTCGGGCTTAAATGACCCCTTAAAAGCGGTACACTTTTTGCCTCATCACTGCTTTACTTTTACATCCTTTAATTGAACATTGGGGACAATGTTCATCCTAAGTGTAAGGGGAGGGTAAATGATGATACCTTATAGAATACAATTGCACTTGAATTTGTTTGTTTGATAGTAGGTGTGTAATAAAACTAAGAGAAATACTTGCTAGGGCAATTTTAGCGCCAAATTTAAATTTTTTTTACAACATTTAGGAGTGAAACTTTAGCCTTAACAAGCGTCTCATGGATAGGAGTTGTATGACTAGCACAAAACCGTACCACTCAAAAAAAATTCCACCCAAATATGTGAGGTTTGCCTTTATATTTGATAGGAAAATTATTCATTATTAGTGCTTATGAGTGTACCGGTAGTATTTAGATTCTAGAACTTGCGTTAGTGATACATCCTGAGACCGCTAGTGAGACTATATTCGTGTGGTTAGGATTTACTACATGATAAGAGGCATTAGGATCACCCTTGTGTTCAAACCCTTATTATAATTACTTGACCATTTAAGTCATATTACTTGACTAGCGAAGTCAATTAATTTTCCCACACCTTAGCATTGTACTCATTTTTAGTACACGAAACCCCTAGTACACTCCTCCAAGCCTATCTTTTTGTTTCTAACTTTAAGCATTTTACTTAAAGGAAGAATTTGTTTACAATCTGCCCAAATGTGCAACCAAATCGCCTTAGCCTTTCGTGTATGCACTCATCTTTAGTGCATTATTGTTATTTGTTTAAACCCTTAGTTAATTATTTAATTGATTACATGGTTGCTAAGTCGAGTCATATCTTGTACATATTGTTTTGGGACGATTGGGACTCATGGGTAAAGTACTAGTAATGTGGAGTAATGGAGAAGAATATCAATTTATTACCCCATATGTGCGTTATTATTTAAAAAGTACTCCAAGTGTTTTGATTATCTTGATTCGAGTCATTAAAGTAGTTTATTGTAAAGTATGTAAAAATTCAAGTGTAAGGGGAATGTAAGTTCCCTATGATGTATTATTTTGCATGGTAGGGCAAGAGTGTATGACAAAAAAAAAATAGAAAAAGAAAGAGAAAAACGTATGGACTATCATCCCGTTTCATTTTATGTTTGTTTCATAGTTTGTTAGATTTTGATTAGCTTAAGTCGAGTCGAGTCTTGGCTTAGCAACGCCATATTGTACATGTAATTAACCAAGATGATTAACTCGCCACCATTAAATATTGCCTTTATCCAACAAAACCGTGTTTTCCATATCCCTACACCTAACGTTATAACCCTTTAAAAGACCTCTTTGATAGTTTATCCTAGGTGCTTACGCCAAGTGGTGGAGGTTTGATCCTTTCCCAAGCCTATGGTAATCTATTTGCTATGACAGGTAGTGAGAGATGTTTTCCATTTCCATATTGTGATATATACTTTATTACACCCGAAAGATGTGAGTATCTAAATACTATTTGGACCTCCGTGCTTGTTTTGGTTTTTAGTGGAACGATTATTTGTTGTAATTACTTTTATATTAGTGTTAAATGACCCCTAACTTGAATTTTGATTAAAATAAAAGCGCATTTGCTTGAGGACAAGCAAATCTCAAGTGTAAGGGTATTTGATATGGCGAAAAGTGTACCGCTTTTAAGGGGTCATTTAAGCCTGAATTCGTGTTTATTTGATCAATTATTGCCCTAAGTCGTTCCTTTTGTCATTTTAGGTACTTTTGAGAGGAAATTTATAAAACGAAGCATTTTGGACGTTCTTGGAGCAATTTAGTGAAGAAAATGACAAAGTCTCAAAATCCTTGCTGGGAACAGTACCTGACGACGTCAAGACTTCACACATGACGACGTCAAGCTTGGGAAAAGAGGTAGAAGTGGAAAATACACGTGACGGCCGAGAACATTTTTAGTGCAATTGACCTGACGGCGTCACCATGGCCGTCAGGATCAAAATGTATGTGACGGCCCAGAGCTTTATTCCTTCTTGACGGAATCAAGATTGGATCTAGGCAATACGATCCTTAATTTAGTGACGAGTTGAAGGCGTCAGAAACTACAACGTGACGCCGTCAGGATGTTTTATCTATATATATTTTTCAAATTTTTCATTGTAAAGTGTGGAACATTAGGAGAACTTTGGAGAGCTTAAACCCTAGACGAATTTTATGTAAAATTAAGGGTTTCAACCCTTGTTCCATCCATGCTTAATTGAAGATAAGTTTTCCAATAATCATACGATATGTCTATGTGTTGTGTGATTCTATCTTATGCTCGTCTTTCTTTTAGCATACTAGGCTAGGTTTTTATTGTGTTTGCTTAGATGTAGTGAAACCTAGATGTTGATTATTGGTTGATGGTTTGTTTATAATTGTTGTGGATGATTGTATTCGATATTAGGCTTAAGAAAACTGGCAGACTTCCATTGGTAACTTGCTTGAACGTCTTAAGAAACATGATCGAAGGTGTACAATGATTTTTGGGTGTATTTAATGCATAAGTGAATTCTAGTTATCCCATGTTAGGAGCTTTTAGTCGGCTCGACATAGGAGTGAAGTTGGAGCTTATACAGTTAGGAAATATTGTACACGGCCCTACGACTAGTGTTAAGGAATATAACCTGTCATCCATGCAATTGTAACAAGCTAATCAATCGGTAAAAGATATCTAGGGAGTAATGAAATCTAAGTAAATACATATTTTCTCATTATTGTTTCCACCCACTCCTTCAAAACCCCAGATTTTACTTGCTTTTATAAAATACAAAAAATACAAAGAGATTCATCCCTTACCTCTAGACCTAGTTTAGTAGGCTTCCTAATCCTAGCGAACACTATTCCTGAGTTGAACGATCAATCCCCCGGTACTTGTCACTATACTATACTTCAACGATCAAATACACTGCCTGGCGGGGATTGCAAGCTTCTCAAGATCCCTTGAGAGGTAAAACCTGTTGTAAAGGAGCAATCCCGCGTATGATCATCAAAAGAAGCTTTCTTTGAAATAGATTCATCAGCAGCAACTATTGGGAAGAAGTTAGCAGACTTGTGAGAAGACTTGGGTGAGGTCTTGGGTGAGTCAGACTTGTCACTTGAATCACAACTGGCAAAGTCATTAGTCTTTGACGTCTTGTCAATGAAAGAACAAGATACAAAGTCATTAGTTTCATTGCCAGTGTCAGGTAAGTCACAAGACTTCTTGCCATATGACATATGTGATTCATCAAACTCTATATGGTGGGAGGGTGGCTTAAATGTTCCTGTTATTGTTGGAGAAATAGTATGCATTTCTCCTTCTTTTACATTCTTAACAGGAATTTGGGAATTTTCTTCCTCAGAGGTAGGGTCAAAGATGCTTGGTTCAGTAGGCTCATACACTTCATTTGGGCCTATAAAATCTCCATACCCCAACCCTCTCCTAGACTTAATGAACTGACAACGATCAACCAACTTGTCCAAATGTTTACCAGATTTTTTCCATTGCAAATGCCTAGCCACTTCACTATCTAATCTAGCTTTCAAGTCCTGTTTCTCAGGGTTCATTTTAGCATTTTCATTTTCAGAATACTTTAACAGATTAGTGTTGTTTTCTAAATCTCTTTCTAAGAACCTAATCTTCTCTTCATAAGCTAACTAATTCTTTTGATACCAATTTTGTTGTTCTGAAGTTTTAAGTGTATGTTTATAGGTTTTTACTTGAATATAGTAGTCTTTATATTGGGTTTCTATGTCATTAAACTCTTTCTTAAGGTCAGCATATTTACTATCTCAACCAAATATACAATTTTGTACCTGAGATGAGATGCCCATCAAGGCAAATTCTTCACTCTCATCTTCTGTCGCACATCCAGCAAGCATTCCATAGAGCTTAGAAGCACTACCTTCCACATCTGCAGAGTCATGCTCATTCCAATCAATCATAGAATCCACAGATACCAAGGCTTTTGATTCGCTAGATTCCAACTCCCTCTGCTTGAATGCAGAGTATCTTGTCTTGCCATCAGCCTTCTTCTCAGTGCATTCTCTAGAAAAGTGACCCATTTGGCCATATGAGTAACACTTAACTTTTTTCTAATCAAACCTGGCTGGATCCCTTCCCTTGAAATTGAGCTTTTTACAAGCCTTCCTTTCAAATCTTTTGATTTTGACAAAAAGCATAGCCATCTGCCACTTAAGATCCATCTCCTCCAAGTCCAACTTATCAATTTGTTCAATATCTTCAAAAGCTAGTTACTGTTGTGGTTCATAGTCAGCAACAAAGGAATGGAGCACATCTTCTAACACATTACTAGATTTGAAATGTGTCTTTGGTCCAGTAGAGGTGTAGGAAGATGATGTTGATGAAGAACTTGGACAATCAACATATGACACCTTGTTATTACCAGTAGTGGTACTAACAAATGTTGAATTTGTTTGAGTTGGTAAATATGTTGAATGACCCTTGATGTCAATCTCCAGAGTCCTAAGCTTGTTCTAAAGATCATCAAAGGTTAAGAACTCAAGACCACCTCTTGTCTTAAGAGTGATGTAGACCTGTGACCAGGAATGAGGCAAGGTTCTTAAGAACTTGGTGTTGCAATGTAGCAACCCTTAAACTTTTCATAAGGCAAAATGACTATTTTGACCTTTGACTTTGACTTTTGACTATTTGACTTTTATTGTAACGTAAAAGCAACTATTGTAACCGGTAGTTAACCGGTAAATTTTTCCAATTTAAATAATTCAATCTACTTTGAATTATTACTCTCTGAACATTTTTGTTCATCTTTGTCTATTTAACGAGACGATATCTCGCAAAATGTAAAAATCGCACACAACGCATACTGACACAACAATAAACTCAACAAGCAAATTGATTAGATTATTATTTTTATGACATATAATATTACTTTTAATATTTAAATTACTCTTATAAGTAACCACCAAAGTTTAACCGTGTAAACTTTTCCCGCGACCAATACAAGACTGGGATGAGTCTATATATTGAAAATACTCAAACCTCACCAATAGTCATATTTTATATGAACTATTGTCATTTTATCATTTTTACGTAAACATTTTACTCTTTACGTATTATGCATACTTAAACCTATGTTATTAGGTTTTAACAACATATACGCACTCTGTTACACTATCACCCATCTAATATACTTAGTTGGAGTATATTGATAAGTTTTGACATTTTTGTAAGTATTACAATTTTATGTTACCCGGTTTTAAGTTTTGAGACTTAAGGGCGTAACATTAGTAATTACCTGGACCAAACTATACCCTGTTGGACTTTACTTCACCATGAAGTAACGTTTTATAAGCTAGCAAGCTAGCTACTCACCACCTCAAACTTAAGGTGGCGTCTAAATGAGCTAAGTGTCCCAACAGTTGTCCCATTTTTGTTACATTTAGCTAGAATAACTACATGTGTACATAACCAAGATATAAAAACCATTAAACTAAGATTTATCTCATCAGGACATGCAAAATTTCATCTCAAATTCTGTCTTTATTCTTCTTAGTGCTGTACAACATACAAGTCATCCTCAACATCATTAGTTTAATTCAAGACACAAGATATGCACAAGAGATGAAGACCATAGTGTGGTCTACCTAGCTCAAGTGTTGATTTATTGATTACAAGGGTGAATTAGACACACAAGACTAAGGGCTGAAGTAGAAGATCAAGTCCAAGGTTTCATAAGACTACAACAAGTTGGGTTAAAGATTGAAAGACTAGTTGGTGATACAAATATTTAAGATAGTGGTTCTTGGGTTTTTGGTGTTTCTCATCCAAGAATTTGTAAGAGTATATTTAGTTTTCAATATCTTTCAATCATTTTGATGTAATTTATACCTTGTACAAGTCTTATATGTATTTTGACAAGATATGATGTTGTACATAAAAGAAAAACATGAGTTAAAACTCAATAGAAACCTTTTTGGAGCAACCGGATGTAACTAGTGATTGTGTTAACTGTTGACACAAAATAATGAACCATGGACTTGGACAAGCTTAAGAAACAGATGGAGGAAGTAAAAATTAGAACTTGAGCTTTTAAAGCACTTAAAAAGGACTTGTGGTTAAAAAGTTATGCTTGGTTTAAGATTATTAAGAAGAAATATAGTGCTGAGACAACTAGTCTTGTGAATTTAGCCGCACGGTTAGCTTGGGTTTGATGACCCGAAACTTGTCATTGAGACATGTTCAATAAATTGACTCATTTCTCGACCTCGACAATTTATAAAAATTGACCATATCACATATCCTTACTACACAGTCACAACTAATATTAGATCCTCGAAATTGTAATAATTAGTATGATATCTAAATATCATTTTGAACACTTTACACGATAAAGTTATAAAACGCCATTAGAAAATTTCATCGCAACGCACTTGACCATTAAATTGGTAGAAATCACACTTGACGAATGTTACACTAAATAATTTCACGACACCACACTAGTTCAACTAATAGTAATTGACAAAACACGACAAACGCTTTTATATAACATTTGTCTCGTCAATTACTTTCACTTATAAATGATAAGTACTACAACACTAGGGAATTTCATAATCATAAGAGGCCTCTTCGGGGTGTCGTATCGACGAGTTGTGGATTTACGAATTAAAGTGTCCTCGCTCCTCATACGTTCACTACATGACCTCTAGATTTTGATAGCCCGAACGGTAGTACGAAGTTATTTATAAAAGGCTAATAGCCAAACCATACTTTAAGAGTATTTCACTCATTTACACAACATGAGACATATGTACAACATATTAATCAAGTCAATGACTTTACATATACTTGTACACTCATATTTTACATTATATTATGACGCGATCACTATGCTCTCGTAGGTTGTCATTAAAGATCGTGGTCTTGCCATACACTATCTGTTGTATTAAACTACTACTGATTACTACGGTGAGTTCATAGCCCCAACTTTTTATTAACTGTTTTATAAACTCCTTGGGGGAGATACATGCCAAAACTTTTATTATGGACAATTACTTGAAATTTGAATGCTAGCCTTGATTGTATTATTGCATGCATGTCTAAGTTGTTTATGCCAAAAGTCCCCTTATCATGGACCACTAATCACTTGTTGTTGCAAGTGAGCGCAAATATTGTGGATAGGCCTATCGGGATTGACGAATCCCGTTTGTGTTAATCATACAGCGGATATCACAAACGCACTATATTTGAATTCCTAGGTATATGGCATAGTAGCTATTCGGGGCAAATTTTTTAATATATATATCATACGGTGATATATATATACAGTCAGTCGTGCGTGCCATGAGCTTAGAGCAATAATAATTATCAGGATGATAATTGCGCACATTGCAATTATACTATGAACTTTATTGTCCATTACTGTTTTCAAACCTATGGATTCACTCAACCTTTGTGTTGACTTTTTAGCATGTATTCTCAGGTACGAAAGGAAATTAGCTGGCATGTGAAGGCGCACGGAAAACATTTTGAAGACGATGCATATTATCATTCGAAAAACTTTGCAACTTTAATGTTGTACATTTTGTAAACTTGTGGGACCTCTTTGTAAACTCTGATAATTTATATCGAATGATAATTTATTTCAAAACGTCTCATTTAGAGTTGTTTTCTGTAACTTGTACTGTGAACAATGAAGTAATACCCCGGTGAAATAATCTTCCACTGCGATAATTTTGAGGGTGTTACAGATTGGCATCAGAGCTACAGTTATAGAGAACCAGGTTCCATATGAACCTAGACTATAACTACATCTTACGTTTAACCCGTATAACTCATTGTTGTCTTCAACATTCCGTGCGCCATGCTTACTACTTAACACAATACTATATTATTTGTATACAGACTATTTATATGAACGATTGACTAACTATGACTGCGTATGTCTACTTGAAGGCATTACGACACAACAAGATTTCCCCTAATCATACACATTTTATTGTGATCTACGAAATTTCTCATGACATTGTAGTAGATACAGTGGTCATACTTATATCTCAGACATCATGAGATACACAATTGACTTAGACATATCTCAGACATCGTGAGATACACAACTTGCTTATTCATATATCTCAGACATTGTGAGATACACAACTTGTTTGTTAACATATCTTAGAGATCGTGAGATATAAAACTTGTTTATTCATATATCTCAGACATTGTGAGATACACAACTTGTTTGTTCACATATCTCAGACATTGTGAGATGCACAACTTGTTTATTCATATATCTCAGGCATCGTGAGATATACAATTGACTTAGATATATCTCATACATTGAGAGACACACAATAGTCTTATTTATTTCTCAGATATTGAGAGACACACAATAGTCTTATCTATTTCTCAGATATTGAGAGACACACAATAGTCTTATCTATTTCTCAGACATTGAGAGACACACAATAGTCTTATTTATTTCTCATACATTTTGTGAGGTACACAATGGTCTTATATATTTCTCCGACATTGTTAGTGGCACAATGGTCTCTCTGATATTTCTCAAACATTGTGAGAAAACTATTTCACAACTATGAACTCATCAATTCTTTTGAACGCTATGTTAATTTTCTTTGATTGTGTTACTCCTCGTCACCGAGGATGAGTGTGAACATTCAATCCATACTCTTGGAACACCTACGACATCTCGTGATACACCACCTTGTAACTCATCGGTTAAGTATGAGTGTTGTGTCGGGAATTCTTAAGTAGGATGATTTGGAATATCTTTATTTGAATAAATTAGGACGCCTTTTTATTTAAATAAAGAAATTGTGAATCGCCGAACCATAAATTTATATTTTTTTATTTACATTGTTTGGGATGCCTCTCTATGTACATAATGAATTATAAATGAGTGGGCTTATTTGTATCCGATATAACATGAGTATAAACTCGAACTCGAGAATCACCAGTATTTTACCATACAACAAAAATCTTAAGAACTCATTTGGACTCTTTAAGTTCATTTTTAAGTTATCACGTTTGCTGTTACAAATCTTTACAATCATGAGCTACTTATTGAGTTAACAGACTTGTTACACTCGTGAACTAATGAACTTGGTTCAATCTTGAACTAACAGACTGAGTACGATATTCCACTTACTTACTTGGGTACATAAGATGCCTACTCTACTTAGGTACGTGGACACCTACACATAAGCTCTCCCAAGAGCTCCTCCAATTTGTTGGCCTTTATTCTAGAGACACTATTTCTCGAAATGTCCTCACTTCCACATTCCATCACTGTTTGGATTCTTGAGCAGACCGAGCTCGTACAACTTGATCCACTGGGTTACAAGACATCTAGATTGTTTCATCTAGTGTGAGTGGATAAAACGAAGTTCTCTTGAATGCTAAGTGAAAGTTCTCAGATAAAATTCTTTCCCCATAACTTCTAATTGGTTGAGACCATCATTGGGCACACTATTGCCAACTCTTGAAAGCGACGAATATAAGTTGTCATATCAACACCACTGACCGCAAGAAAACTTCACATCCATTTCTTACACCTCATTCTGAGGATAGCACTTCTTGATCAATAACTTCTTAACTTAGTTCCAGCAACCTTTTAAGCATTCTAAATACCAATAGATTGTACAATAGCATTCCAACATGATAAAGCATCGTCTAGAAGTATGCTTGTGGCATATTTGACTTTGCAGTCTTTAGACAGCTATTGATTAGAAATACTAACTCTGTCTTCTCAAATGAACGAGCCAAACCAACTGCTCATTCTGTGCTTTTGAAATTGCTAAGCTTACAGTTCATGAAATCCTTGTAAGAACAGCTTTGACCTCTAGTACAACATTCACTTTTGCGACGACTCCAACTGGCCCTACAACATTTGGTCCTTCAGCGCCTTCAGCTGATCTTGCAATATTTGGCCGTTTGACTGGTCCAACAACATTAAGCTCTCCAGTTGCGCTAGTCCTCCAATCATCTATATCTTTACATTATTCCTTAAAATACTAGATTGAATCTTAATATTAATCAGAGCACTTTTGCTCACCCATCAAAACTTTAAAAGAGTTCCTGATATCACCTGGGAGCGTGAGATCAAAATTCACCATAAATACCCACATCCTTTTCCAGACATCTCAATATCGGACCATCAAGATCCTGACTAGGATTGGTTCGGCAGCATATAGATTTGGGTTTAGAAAGAACTAAGAGGAATCCATAACACTTTTCACCTATCGAACTTGAAGAAAAGTCTGTCTAATGAAAGCTTCGTCATTCCACTAGACGAGATTCGGGCACATCATCAACTCATAACACAAACTAAATCATGAGGACATGATTCCCGTAACTGGTGGAGGCTGTAGCAACCCTTAAACTTTTCATAAAGCAAAATGACTATTTTGACCTTTGACTTTAACTTTTAACTATTTGACTTTTATTGTAACGTAAAAGCAACTATTGTAACCGGTAGTTAACCGGTAAATTTTTCCAATTTAAATAATTCAATCTACTTTGAATTATTACTCTCTGAACATTTTCGTTCACCTTTGTCTATTTAAGGAGACGTATCTCGCAAAATGTAAAAATCGCACACAATGTGTACTGACACAACAATAAACTCAACAAGCAAATTGATTAGATTATTATTTTTATGACATATAATATTACTTTTAATATTTAAATTACTCTTCCCGCGACCAATACAAGACTACTCAAATCTCACCAATAGTCATATTTTATATGAACTATTGTCATTTTATCATTTTACGTAAACATTTTACTCTTTATGTATTATGCGTACTTAAACCTATGTTATTAGGTTTTAACAACATATACGCACTCCGTTACACTATCACCCATCTAATATACTTAGTTGGAGTATATTGATAAGTTTTGACATTTTTGTAAGTATTACAATTTTATGTTACCCGGTTTTAAGTTTTGAGACTTAAGGGCGTAACATTAGTAATTACTTAAACCAAACTATACCCTGTTGGACTTTACTTCACCATGAAGTAACGTTTTATAAGCTAGCAAGCTAGCTACTCACCACCTCAAACTTAAGGTGGCGTCTAAATGAGCTAAGTGTCCCGACAGTTGTCCCATTTTTGTTACATTTAGCTAGAATAACTACATGTGTACATAACCAAGATATAAAAACCATTAAACTAAGATTTATCTCATCAGGACATGCAAAATTTCATCTCAAATTCTGTCTTTATTCTGCTTAGTGCCGTACAACACACAAGTCATCCTCAACATCATTAGTTTAATTCAAGACACAAGATATGCACAAGAGATGAAGACCATAGTGTGGTCTACCTAGCTCAAGTGTTGATTTATTGATTACAAGGGTGAATTAGACACAAGAGACTAAGGGCTGAAGTAGAAGATCAAGTCCAAGGTTTCATAAGACTACAACAAGTTGGGTTAAAGATTGAAAGACTAGCTGGTGATACAAATATTTAAGATAGTGGTTCTTGGGTTTTTGGTGTTTCTCATCCAAGAATTTGTAAGAGTATATTTAGTTTTCAATGTCTTTCAATCATTTTGATGTAATTTATACCTTGTACAAGTCTTATATGTATTTTGACAAGATATGATGTTGTACATAAAAGAAAAACATGAGTTAAAACTCACTAGAAACCTTTTTGGAACAACCGGATGTAACTGGTGATTGTGTTAACTGTTGACACAAAATAATGAACCATGGACTTGGACAAGCTTAAGAAATAGATGGAGGAAGTAAAAATTAGAACTTGAGCTTTTGAAGCACTTAAAAAGGACTTGTGGTTAAAAAGTTATGCTTGGTTTAAGATTACTAAGAAGAAATATAGTGCTGAGACAACTAGTCTTCTGATCTGATTAATAAATCGCGATTTCGACCCTTTTCTGCTCCGAATTGTCGAAAGTGTAAACCACAAAAGTTGCTCAGAATGATGTTTTATACAAAAACTCGCGAACACGTAACCTGAAAGTGAATAACTAAGGCTAGAAACTGCAGAAACCAACTGGACTTGTTATAGACTATAAAAACAGTCATGGCTAAAGAGCTTTTGTGGCGTTTTAATATCTTGAGGCCAAGACACGGCCAAGACTAAGCAAAGGTTGTTGTCTTAAACCCTTCTAAGCTGAGACATAGCAACGACTATGGTATTGGTTGTTGTCTCAAGGTTGTGAATTTAGCCGCACGGTTAGCTTGGGTTTGATGACCCGAAACTTGTCATTGAGACATGTTCAATAAATTGACTCATTTCTCGACCTCGACAATTCATAAAAATTGACCATATCACATATCCTTACTACACAGTCACAACTAATACTAGATCCTCGAAATTGTAATAATTAGTATGATATCTAAATATCATTTTGAACACTTTACACGATAAAGTTATAAAACGCCATTAGCAAATTTCATCGCAACGCACTTGACCATTAAATTGGTAGTAATCACACTTGACAATTGTTACACTAAATCATTTCACTACACCACACTAGTTCAACTAATAGTAATTGACGAAACACGACAAACGCTTTTATATAACATTTGTCTCATCAATTACTTTCACTTATAAATGATAAGTACTACAACACTAGGGAATTTCATAATCATAAGAGGCCTCTTCGGGGTGTCGTATCGACGAGTTGTGGATTTACGAATTAAAGTGTCCTCGCTCCTCATACGTTCACTACATGACCTCTAGATTTTGATAGCCCGAACGGTAGTACGAAGTTATTTATAAAAGGCTAATAGCCAAACCATACTTTAAGAGTTTTTCACTCATTTACACAACATGAGACATATGTACAACATATTAATCAAGTCAATGACTTTACATATACTTGTACACTCATATTGTACATTATATTAAGACGCGATCACTATGCTCTCGTAGGTTGTCGTTAAAGATCGTGATCTTGCCATACACTATCTGTTGTATTAAACTACTATTGATTACTATGGTGAGTTCATAGCCCCAACTTTTAATTAACTGTTTTATAAACTCCTTGGGGGAGATACATGCCAAAACTTTTATTATGGACAATTACTTGAAATTTGAATGCTAGCCTTGATTGTATTATTGCATGCATGTCTAAGTTGTTTATGCCAAAAGTCCCCTTATCATGGACCACTAATCACTTGTTGTTGCAAGTGAGCGCAAATATTGTGGATAGGCCTATCGGGATTGACGAATCCCGTTTGTGTTAATCATACAGCGGATATCATAAACGCACTATATTTGAATTCCTAGGTATACGGCATAGTACCTACTCGGGGCAAATTGTTTAATATATACATCGTACGGTGATATATATATATATACAGTCAGTCGTGCGTGCCATGAGCTTAGAGCAATAATAATTATCAGGATGATAATTGCGCACATTGCCATTATACTATGAACTTTATTGTCCATTACTGTTTTCAAACCTATGGATTCACTCAACCTTTGTGTTGACTTTTTAGCATGTATTCTCAGGTACGAAAGGAAATTAGCTGGCATGTGAAGGCGCACGGAAAACATTTTGAAGACGATGCACATTATCATTCGAAAAACTTTGCAACTTTAATGTTGTATATTTTGTAAACTTGTGGGACCTCTTTATTTCAAAACGTCTCATTTAGAGTCGTTTTCTGTAACTTGTACTGTGAACTATGAAGTAATACCCCGGCGACATAATCTTCTGCTGCGATAATTTTGAGGGTGTTACATGCAATCTTTATTATCAGGCTTTGCTTTTAACTAATTTAGCTGACTTAAAATATTTTGAAACCTGTCATATCCTTTTTTAAGCCTTCTTCTTCTGAAATCTTGAATTCTTGGAAATCCTGCTTGAGCATGGACTTCCTTATCTTTCTGGACTCATCATTGCCTCCAAACCTTGCTTTGATAGACTTCCAGATCTCCTTAGCATCATCCAGATGATGAAAGTCTCCCATATGATCGTCTGGGAGAGACTAAAGCAAGATAGTTCTTGCTTTGGTCTCTCTTTGGACGGCAATTTGTTCATCAGTAGTAGCAGGAGGAAGAATGATGATGTTGCCTTGATTGTCTCTTCCAAATTTCTTCCTGCTGTTTCCATTCTAAATTACATTCCAGAGGTTGAAATCACTCACTCTTGATGAACTAGTTCTTTATCTTCATTGCCCAGATCTCGTATTCATCCTTCTTGAGATAAGAGAATTTAGCATTGCTGCTGGACAGAGTGGTTTTTAGTACTTGTTGAATTGGTTGTGTTTGTGTAGTTGGTTGAGTGACCTCAGAATCGTCTGCTCCTGACATAGTTGATATGTTTAAGGGCTTTTAAGCGATAAGAGTTAATCTTCTTAGACAGAGAATCTCTCTTGGCTCTGATACCACTTGTTGGATCAGCTCCTAGATAGATCTTTGAGCCTTTGGAATCAATAGAATGCTAATGTAATCACAAGCAAACTATATAGAGAATCTCTATAAAACTTATGTTCATGCGGAATATAAACAAAAGAGTAAAGAAGATGAATAACTAAAATACTTTGATCCTATATGATCCTCTAAATAGTTCATTACAAGAAAACGTGTAAAGAAAACTATCAAAGATACGCAAAATCTTGTCCTAATATAACTCATGCATATCCTTCTAACAAATTCTAATACTACGGATTCACTATGTCCGCAGAAATACATATCATTAGGAACCATTCTATCAGCAGGAATCTGTCAGCAGAAATACTTCAGTTAAAACCAATATTTCTTCAATAATTCCTAACAATTATGTTTGTAAAAACCTGCTTTTGTAATGTTGCATCTAAGAATGCAACTTTATTAATGAATAATAATGCAAGTTTCTTCTTTCCAATTGTATTTCTCTTTTCTGATTGTGCTTGTTTGATTTGAATGCCTGCAAAAGTGTTAGTGGACACAGAATACAAAATATACAAAAATTATACACATAATGTTACAAAATTATACAACACTAATCCACCCCTTAATCAATAAGCCTCCCCTTAGGCTTATTCCTCCCCTCAAACAGAACAATCAAGGGTAAACCATCCCTATGTGGGCTACTAAGTAATTAAACCTAGGGCAATCAAAAGCTTTGGTTAAAAGATCAGCCACATTTTCATCAGTATGGATTTTAAGCACATGAATGAGATGTTTTTCATTTTCATATCTTATAAAATGGTGTTTAATTTCAATATGTTTTGTTCTTTGATGAAAAACTGGATTTTTAACAATGCAAATGGAACTTTGGATGTCAATAAAAAATTTGGTGTTTATAAAATTGAACCCATAGTCAAGAAGTTGATTTTGTATCCAGTGTACCTGACCACAACTACTAGCAACAGCAACATACTCTGCTTCAGTGGAAGATGTAGCCACAATGGTCTGCTTCTTGCATTGCCAGGAGATTAATCTTCTACCCAGAAATTGACATCCACCAGTAGTAGACTTCCTATCTAGATTAGCACCAGCATAATCACTATCACTGTATGCTTCGAACATAAATGGAGAATCTCTGGGGTACCAAAGACCCAACTTAGGTTGTCCTTTTAGATACTTAAAGATCTTCTTCACTACATTTAAGTGAGAAGTTAATGGTGTAACTTGGTGTCTTGAACAAGCACTGGCTGCTAACATAATATCTGGCCTTGAAGCTGTCAAATACATGAGTGAACCAATCATGGACCTATAAAGATGAACATTAATAGCAGGATATGGTTCATTATTTGATTTTAGTTTTGGAGCTTCATAAAGAGTAGTTGCAGTTCTTATAGTTTCCATATCAAACTTCCTAAGTATGTCTTGGACATACTTCTCTTGACTTATAAAAATACCATCAGACCTTTGCTTGACCTGTAGTCCTAAGAAGAATGTAAGCTCACCCATAGCACTCATCTCAAACTCACTTTTCATTAGTTCTTCAAACTCCCCACACCAAGCCTCCTTAGTGGAGCCAAAAATAATGTCATCCACATAAACTTGAACAAGAATGATATCCCTGGAGTTTTTCTTGATGAACAGTTTCTTGTCAATAGCACCTCTTCTATGACCATGCTTCAGCAGGAATGAGGACAACCTAGCATACCATGCTCAAGGTGTTTGATGAAGACCATAGAGTGCTTTCTTCACCCTGTAAACCAAGTCAGGATTTTGTGGGTCCACAAAACCTTTGGGTTGAGTCACATATACTTCTTCTTGAATCTCACCATAAAGAAATGCACTTTTGACATCCATATGATACACCATAAAGCCCATATATGAGGCAAAGGCTAAGAAGAGTCTAATTGCTTCAGCTCTTGCTACAGGAGCAAAAACTTCATCATAGTCAATTCCTTTATCTTGCCTGTGACCTTGAGCTACCAATGTTGCCTTGTTTCTGACCACAATCCCCCTTGCATCCCTTTTACACTTCAGAATCCATTTGGTCCCAATTGTAGACTTGCCATCAAGCAATAGCACCAACTCCCATACTTCCTGATTCAGGTATTGTTGCATTTCCTCTTGCATAGCAACAACCTAATCTGAATATCGAAGAGCTTGAGCTAGATTGGTTGGTTATAGTTGAGACAAAAAGCAAGCAAACAAACAATGTTGAAAGTCTACATGATTGTTACTTTGTTGATTTTGAATGTAAAAAGCAAAGGCAGATTCACCAAATTTGGACTTCTTCACCTTGTTTCTTCTCTGAACATTTGACGTGGGATCACCAATAATCAATGATTGTCGATGAGAAATGTTAATCCTTTTAGTCACATGAGGACTAACACCAACTGAGGTTGGGAGGTTAGTGATTGTAGGTGTAAAGTCATCATCATATAAGGAGGAAGTGAAGATGCATGTACTTGATTGATGATGAATACCTTTTAACTCAGAGTTTGAAGATTGTTCATTTGCAAGATCAGATGGACTAGGAAATCTTGTGGGAGATTCATTAAACCCCAATGAGCTAACAGATGGGGTATTAGTATAAGCAGCATGAACAGAATTATCATCAGTAGTAACACTACCAGCTAAATGGGTAGCATTAGCATAAACCACAACAGCAGGGACTGGAACACTACCAGAAGGAACAGAACCATTATAAGTAGCATCCATGTTCTTGCAGGCTTCAATAGCTTCTTGTCTCAATAGTTCCTCTATGTCTTTGGAGAATTCAAAACCAAACTTTTCAGCTACATCCATTGCTTTATGTTCTTGTCTTTGAAGCTTAGCAAGTTCTTTAGCATAACTTATATCAGCTTCAGTCATACCATAAGAATCATTAGGCTTAGTACCTGAAAAGTGGTTAGTAGAATAAGAAGGAACCACAATAACTTCTTCATCACTTTCTGAATCTGAATCATCATCTGAGGCACCTACATTGTTAGCTTGTGGATCTTGTGTACCTTCAGAATGATTAGCTTTGAAATGAGTATAGCCTAAACGATCAGTTAAATAGTTAAGGTCAAAATACCACTCATGACCTGCTCCCAGAACTTTAGGTTTATCTTCAAGAAATCTCAGATTTAGTGTTTTTTCTATCCTTTTAACAGATAAATTATATACCCTGTAAGCTTTACTATGAGCAGAATAACCAACAATGTACCCCTCATCAGCTTTTCCTTCAAATTTACCCAAGTGATCACTCGTATTTAGAGTTGTCACATGACATCCAAAAGGTTTAAAGCAGCCAATGGTAGGAACTTTCCCAGTCAAAAGTTCATAAGGTGTTTTGGTGTGAGGTCTAGTATTCAATACCCCATATAAAACATAGCTAGCAGTGCTAACTACTTCAGTCCAAAACATAGTGGTTAGCTTAGATTTAACAAGGATAGATCTTGCAGCCTCTATAAGGGTTCTATTCTTTCTAAATACAACCTCAATTTATTGTGGAGTCCTGGCATTGCTATAGTTCCTTTTAATCCCTTTAGACCCACAGAGTTCAGTCAACCTAGCATTTTTGAACTCTGTACCATTGTCACACCTCATAGCTTTAACCTTTTTGTTTAGCTGGTTCTCAATAAGGGCAATAAAGTCTTTAAGAGTGTGAAAGGTTTCATCCTTAGTACCCAAAAAGAATACCCAACAAAACCTGCTATAATCAAAAGTGACCATCAGGCAGAAGTATTTTTGATCAATACTTCTGATAGAAGTAGGACCAAAAAGATCCATATGAAGTAATTGGAGAGGTTCTAAAATTGTGCTCACAGCTGTAATCGCCTTGAAAGAAGTTTTGTGCTACTTTCCTTTGTTGCAAGCAACACAATTATGCTCAGTAGTAAAAATTTTGGAAGGAAGCCCTTGGACCAATCCATGTTTAGCCAGCTTGTTAATGGTTTTGAAGTTCACATGTGCTATCATTCTATGCTATTTAGTAGACTCATCCAAGGATTCTTTTGCCACCAAGCAAGCTGGACATCATTCAGATTGAATGTGTAGAGATTGTGACTTATTGGAACTCTAAGCAAAACCTGAGTATCATCAGGTAACTTGAAGTCTTTAGACAACACAAGACAATCCTTTTCTGTGAACAAATGGTGGAATGTCATTAACATTATTCCATCTAAGTCTTTGTTGGTCAGCACACATACCCATCCTTTTCTCATGAAAATCACAATTCTTTATAAGTGATAAGTAGTACCACACACAAAACATGTTTTCTTCTTAAAAGATTCGTTCACAGCAGGAGAAGTCATATTACAAGCAAACTTATCACAACCAAAATTAGAAACATAATTGGTTTTCACATAATTAAAATAATTGTCTTTCACAGAATGAAAAGACAAATCATCAAAATAAGCTTTCTTTGAAATAGATTCATCAGCAGCAACTATTGGGGAGAAGTTAGCAGACTTGGGTGAGGTCTTGGGTGAGTCAAACTTGTCACTTGAATCAGAACTGGCAAAGTCATTAGTCTTTGAGGTCTTGTCACTGAAAGAACAAGTTACAAAGTCATTAGTTTCATTGCCAGTGTCAGGTAAGTCACAAGACTTCTTGCCATATGACATATGTGATTCATCAAACTCTATATTGTGGGAGGGTGGCTTAAATGTTCCTGTTATTGGTGGAGAAATAGTATGCATTTCTCCTTCTTTTACATTCTTAACTAGAATTTGAGAATTTTCTTCCTTAGGGGTAAGGTCAAAGATGCTTGGTTTAGTAGGGTCATATACTTCATTTGGACCTATAAAATCTTCATACCCCAACCCTCTCGTAAACTTAACAGACTGGCAACTATCAACCAACTTGTCCAAATGTTTACCAGATTTTTGCCATTGCAAATGCCTAGCCACTTCACTATCTAATCTAGCTTTCAAGTCCTGTTTCTCTAGGTTAATCTTAGCATTTTATTTTTCAGAATACTTTAACAGATTAGTGTTATTTTCTAAATCTCTTTCTAAGACCCTAATCTTCTCTTCATAAGCTAACTGATTCTTTTGATACCAATTTTGTTGTTCTAAAGTTTGAAGTATACCTTTATAGGTTTGTACCTAAATGTAGTAGTCTTTATATTGGGTTTCTATGTCATCAAACTCTTTCTTAAGGTCAGCATATTTGCTATCACAACCAAATATACAATTTTGTACCTTAGATGAGATGCCCATCAAGGCAAATTCTTCACTCTCATCTTCTGTCTCAAATCCAGCAAGCATTCCATAGAGCTTAGAAGCACTACCTTCCACATCTGTAGAGTCATGCTCATTCTAATCAATCATAAAATCCACAGATACCAAGGCTTTTGATTTGCCAGATTCCATCTCCCTCTGCTTGAATGAAAAGAGTATCTTGTCTTATCATCAGCCTTCTTTTTAGTGCATTCTCAAGAAAAGTGACCCATTTGGCCACATGAGTAACACTTAACCTTTTTCTTATCAAACCTGGCTGGATCCCTTCCCTTGAAATTGAGCTTTTTACAAGCCTTCCTTTCAAATCTTTTGATTTTGACAGAAAGCAAAGCCATTTGCCACTGAAGATCCATCTCCTCTAAGTCCAACTTATCAATTTGTTGAAGATCTTCAAAAGCTAGTTATTGTTGAGGTTCATAGTCAGCAACAAAGGAATGGAGCACATCTTCTAACACATTACTAGATTTGGAATGTGTCTTTGGTCCAGTAGAGGTGTAGGAAGATGATGTTGATGAAGAACTTGGACTATCAACATATGACACCGTGTTATTACCTGTAATGGTACTAACAAATGTTGAATTTGTTGGAGTTGGTAAATATGTTGAATGACCCTTGATGTCAATCTCCAGAGTCCTAAGCTTGTTCTAAAGATCATTAAAGGTTAAGAACTTAAGACCACCTCTTGTCTTAAGAGTGATGCAGAACTGCGACCAAGAATGAGGCAAGGTTCTTAAGAACTTGGTGTTGCAATCCTTATTATCAGGCTTTGCTTTTAACTGATTTAGCTGACTTAAAATCTTCTGAAACCTGTCATATCCTTTTTGTAAGCCTTCTTCTTTTGAAATCTTGAATTCTTGGAACTCCTGCTTGAGCATAGACTTCCTCATTTTTCTGGAGTCATCATTGCCTCCAAACCTTGCTGTGATAGACTTCCAGATCTCCTTAGCATCATCTAGATGATGGAAGTCTCCCATATGATCGTCTGGGAGTGATTGAAGCTAGATAGTTCTTGCTTTGGTATCTCTTTGGACGGCAATTTGTTCATCAGCAGTAGTAGGAGGAAGAATGATGATGTTGCCTTGATTGTCTCTTCCAATTTTCTTCCTGCTGTTTCCATTCTAAATTACATTCCAGAGGTTGAAATCACTATTAATGATCTAGTTCTTTATCTTCATTGCCCAGATCTCGTATTCATCCTTCTTGAGATAAGGGAATTTAGCATTGCTGCTGGACACAGTAGTTGTAAGTACTTGTTGAATTGGTTGTATTTGTGTAGTTGGCTGAGTGACCTATGAATCATCTGCTCCTGACATAGTTGAAGGGTTTAAGGGCTTTTAAGAGATAATAGTTAATCTTCTTAGACAGAGATTCTCTCCAGGCTCTGATACCACTTGTTGGATCAGCTCCTTGATAGATCTTTGAGGCTTAGGAATCGATAGAATGCTAATGTAATCACAAGCAAACTATATATAGAATCTCTATAAAACTTATGTTCACATGGAATATAAACAAAAGAGTAAAGAAGATGAATAACTAAAATAATTTGATCCTCTATGTTTCTATATTAATCACTATAGATTGTTTCTAATGTCATACATAATTCATTGTCGTAAGTTTCTTTTATACTACAAGAAACCCTAAACAGCTCATTACAAGAAAACATATAAAGAAAACTATTAAAGATACGCAAAATCTTGTCCTAATATAACTCATGCATATCCTTCTAACAAATTCTAATACTACGGATTCACTATGTCCGCAGAAATACATATCAGCAGGAACCATTCTATCAGCAGGAACCTATCAGCATAAATACTTCAGTTAAAACCAATATTTCTTCAATAATTCCTAACAATTATGTTTGTAAAAACCTGCTTTTTGTAATGTTGCATCTAAGAATGCAACTTTATTAATGAATAATAATGCAAGTTTCTTCTTTCAAATTGTATTTCTCTTTTCTGATTGTGCTTGTTTGATTTGAATGCCTGCAAAAGTGTTAGTGGACACAGAATACAAAATATACAAAAATTATACACATAATGTTACAAAATTATACAACACTAATCCTCCCCTTAATCAATAAGCCTCCCCTTAGGCTTATTCCTCCTCTCAAACAGAACAATCAGGGGTAAACCATCCCTATGTGGACTACTAAGTAATTAAACCTAGGGAAATCAAAAGATTTGGTTAAAAGATCAGCCACATTTTCATCGGTATGGATTTTAAGCACCTGAATGGGATGTTTTTCATTTGCATCTCCTATAAAATGGTGTTTAATTTCAATATGCTTTGTTATTTGATGAAAAACTAGATTTTTAACAATGCAAATGGTACTTTGGTTATCAATAAAAAATTTGGTGTTTATAAAATTGAACCCATAGTCAAGAAGTTGATTTTGTATCCAGTGTACCTGACCACAACAACAAGCAGCAGCAACATACTCTTTTCAGTGGAAGATGTAGCCACAATGGTCTGCTTCTTGCATTGCCAGGAGATTAATCTCCTATCCAGAAATTGACACCCACCAGTAGTAGACTCCCAATCTAGATTAGCGCCAGCATAATCACTATCACTGTATGCTTCCAACACAAATAGAGAATCTCTAGGGTACCAAAGACCCAACTTAGGTTGTCCTTTTAGATACTTTAAGATCTTCTTCACTACATTTAAGGGAGAAGTTAATGGTGTAACTTGGTGTCTTGAACAAGCATTGACTGCAAACATAATATCTGGCCTTTAAGCTGTCAAATACATGAGTGAACCAATCATGGACCTGTAAAGATGAACATTAACAGAAGGATATGGTTCATTATTTGATTTTAGTTTTGGAGCTTCATAAAGAGTAGTTGCAGTTCTTATAGTTTCCATATCAAACTTCCTAAGTATGTCTTGGACATACTTCTCTAGACTTATAAAAATATCATCAGACCTTTGCTTGACCTGTAGTCCTAAGAAGAATGTAAGCTCACCCAAAGCACTCATCTCAAACTCACTTTTCATTAGTTCTTCAAACTCCCCACACCAAGCCTCCTTAGTGGAGCCAAAAATAATGTCATCCACATAAACTTGAACAAGAATGATATCCCTGGAGTCTTTCTTGATGAAAAGTGTCTGGTCAATAGCACCTCTTCTGTAACCATGCTTCAGCAGGAATGAGGAAAACCTAGCATACCATGCTCTAAGTGTTTGATGAAGACCATAGAATGCTTTCTTCACCCTGTAAACCAAGTCAGGATTTTGTGGGTCCACAAAACCCTTGGGTTGAGTCACATATACTTCTTCTTGAATCTCATCATAAAGAAATGCACTTTTGACATCCATATGATACACCATAAAGCCCATATATGAGGCAAAGGCTAAGAAGAGTCTAATTGCTTCAGCTCTTGCTACAGGAGAAAAATTTCATCATAGTCAATACCTTCATCTTGCCTGTGACCTTGAGCTACCAATGTTGCCTTGTTTCTGACCACAATCCCCCTTGCACCCCTTTTACACTTCAGAATCCATTTGGTCCCAATTGCAAACTTGCCATCAGGCAATAGCACCAACTCCCATACATCCTGATTCAGGAATTGTTGCATTTCCTCTTGCATAACAACAACCTAATCTGAATATCGAAGAGCATGAGCTAGATTGGTTGGTTACACTTGAGACAAAAAGCAAGCAAACATACAATGTTGAAAGTCTACATGATTGTTCCTTTATTGATTTTGAATCTAAAAAACAGAGGCAGATTCACCAAACTTGGACTTCTTCACCTTGTTTCTTGTCTGAAAATTTGACGTGGGATCACCAATAATCAATGATTATGGATGAGAAATGTTAATCCTTTTAGTCACATGAGGACTAACATCAACTGAGGTTGGGAGGTTAGTGATTGTAGGTGCAAAGTCATCATCATATAAGGATGATGTGAAGATGCCTTTATTTGATTGATGATGAATACCGTCTAACTCAGAGTTTGAAGATTGTTCATTTGCAAGATTAGATGGACTAGGAAATCTTGTGGGAGATTCATTAAACCCCAATGAGTCAACAGATGGGGTATTAGTATAAGCAGCTGGAACAAAATTATCATCAGTAGGAACACTACTAGGCAAATGGGTAGCATCAGCAGAAACAACAATAGCAGGGACTAGAACACTACCAGTAGGAACATAACCATTGTAAGCAACATCCACGTTCTTGCAGGCTTTAATAGCTGGTTGTCTCAATAGTTCCTCTGTGTCTTTGGAGAATTCAAAACCAATTTTTCAGCTGCATCCATTGCTTTATGTTCTTGTCTTTGAAGCTTAGCAAGTTCTTTAGCATAACTTATATCAGCTTCAGTCATACTAGAAGAATCATTAGGCTTAGTACCTGAAAATTGGTTAGTAGGACAAGAAGGAACCACAATAATTTCTTCATCACATTCTGAATCTGAATCATCATCTAAGGCACCTTCATTGTTAGCTTGTGGATCTTGTGTACCTGCAGATTGATTAGCTTTGAAATGAGTATAGCCTAAATGATCAGTTAAATAGTCAAGGTCAAAATACTACTCATGACCTGCTCCCTGAACATTAGGTTTATCTTCAAGAAATCTCAGATTTAGTGTTTCTTCTATCCTTTTAGCAGATAAATTATATACCCTGTAAGCTTTACTATGAGCAAAATAACCAACAATGTACCCCTCATAAGCTTTTCCTTCAAATTTACCCAAGTTATCACTGGTATTTAGAATTGTCACATGACATCCAAAAGTTTTAAAGTAGCCAATGGTAGGAACTTTCCCAATCAAAAGTTCATAAGGTGTTTTGTTGTGAGGTCTTGTAATTAATACCCTATACAAAACATAGCAATCAGTGCTAACTGCTTCAATCCAAAATATAGTGGGTAGCTTAGAGTCAACAAGGATAGATCATGCAGCCTCTATAAGGGTTCTATTCTTTCTTAACGCAACCCTATTTTGTTGTGGAGTCCTGGCATTTCTATAGTCCCTTTTAATCCCTTTAGACCCATAGAGTTCAATCAACCTAGCATTTTTTAACTTTGTCCCATTGTCACACCTCATAGCTTTAACCTTTTTGTTTAGCTGGTTCGCAATAAGGGTAATAAAGTCTTTAAGACTCTGAAAGGTTTCATCCTTAGTACCCAAAAAGAATACCCAACAAAACCTGCTATAATCATAAGTTACCACCAGGCAAAAGTATTTGTGATCAATACTTCTGATAGAAGTAGGACCAAAAAGATCCATATGAAGTAATTGGAGAGATTCTGAAATTGTGCTCACAGCTGTAATGGCCTTGAAAGAAGTTTTGTGCTACTTTCCTTTGTTGCAAGCAACACAATTATGCTCAGTAGTAAAAACTTCGGAAGGAAGCCCTTGGACCAATCCATGTTTAGCAAGCTTGTTGATGGTTTTGAAGTTCACATGTGCTATCTTTCTATGCCATTTAGTAGACTCATCCAAGGATTCTTTTGCCACCAAGCAAGCTAGACATCATTCAGATTGAATGTGTAGAGATTGTGACTTCTTGGAACTCTAATCAAAACCTGAGTATCATTAGGTAACTTGAAGTCTTTAGAAAATCACAATACCCATTCTTTTCTCATGAAAATCACAATTCTTTATAAGATGATAAGCAGTACCACAAACAAAACATGTTTTCTTCTTAAAAGATTTGTTCATAATAGGAGAAGTCTTATTACAAGCAAACTTATCACAACCAAAATTTGAAACATAATTGTTTTTCACATAATTAAAAGAATTGTCTTTCACAGAATGAAAAGATAAATCATCAAAAGAAGCTTTCTTTGAAATAGATTCATCAGCAACAACTATTGGAGAGAAGTTAGCAGACTTGTGAGAAGACTTGGGTGAGGTCTTGGGTGAGTCAGACTTGTCACTTGAATCACAACTGGAAAAGTCATTAGTCTTTGAGGTCTTGTCACTGAAAGAACAAGATACAAAGTCATTTGACGGATCTAAACACCTTGATCTGTATTAGAATGATACTTTCAATAATACCACTAAGTATGCGGAATCTAGTTAGTAATACTTAGAAGTTTGTATGTGAATGAAAATAGTTATATATGAATGAGAATAATGAATGAGTTAAACTGTTAGCTCCAATATTATTAAGAATAAAAATACGAGTGATCTTTGTATCACTAGGGTTACAACCTTGAAGCTCTAAGAAAACATATATATTAAACCATAACCTAGGATCTCCTTTTATAGCACAAGGAGTCCTCTTCTACAAGATACGTATAATGATAATAGAATAAGATATTCACTAAATCTATTCTATACTTATCTAAACAAGTTTCCTAACATTTATCCTAACAGCAGTGGTAATAATATGTACTAGCAGTGGTAATGAGTTTCCACTGCTAGTGCATTCTTCAGCAGTTGTAATCTTCAGACTAGCTGTGGTAACTGTTAATGTAATTCCCAACAATCCTCCCCTAAACTTATGATTACTATGTAAATGAATAAGTTTCTTCAAGTTGTCAGCATATATAAGGATATGGGAATTCTTCCAAACACTTATCTTCTTTTTCTCAACTCCTTATCAGCCTTCACACTTTGATCATAAATCCTCTGTAGCAAATCTTCTATTATTTCACTTCTTTCCCAACATCTGAGCTTAACAGACATCATAATAGTGAGAACACATGCTCTTAATGGATATTCCTTTTTAGCTAACATAAACACATCAACTCCATCTTGAGTAGAAACATGATGTACAACACTTGAATCATAGAATTTCCACAGAGTATTCATATTATGAGCTTCAAATCTCCAATATCTGTCACTAGGGTCAGGTTCATATAATCTATTGAAGTGAACCCATAACTCTTTAGCTTTGACATCAAAAAGCTCATCTTTCTTAAACTGATCTTGTATTATTCTCCACAAAGTATCCAGATCTTCTCTATTACAAGATCTAACAACATCTTCAAAATCTCTACAAATACGTGTGACATTGCCAGTTCTGATAATCTTCCATGCAACACCAAAATCATCAGAATAAATTTCCCAACCAACTACTGGATATCTTGCTTGTAAAGGTTCTACATTTAGCACATCAGTTTCAATAAACACCATATTAGTAACTTGTTCTTCAGTTAACTTGTTGTCACCTTCCATTGCTTGAGATAACTTCTGAGTCTTCAATTTATTTACATCTTTGGATTCAAGACTCACACCTGACCTTTTTGACTTCATAGCTTTAGGTTCTTTATCCATAGGAATGAAATTACTATCCTATCTTTTAACCCTGTAATAAATTCCTTCAACCTGATCATGTGACATTCCTTTAAAATGTGTCATCTTCCAATTGCCAACATGACAGCAATAGGTCTTCATCGCAGCAATAATTTGTGCCTTTGTAAGTTGTCTTGGCTTCTTTTGACTCTTTCTTACTGTGCCAATAATATCATCAAGAGCCTGTTGATTCTTCATCTGAATGAAATCCTTTAATTGAGCAGACTTTTGAACTTTAGTTAAAGTTGTATTAGCAATAAGTTCAACTGCCTTCTTCCTAATCACTGGATCATTTGCAATCATAAACTCAATCTCTTCTTCAGTAGGCACATATGTAAACATAGGTGTGAGTAACAGCAGGTCAATATTGTAATGGGAGGAGGTGGTTGTTTGTGCCTCCTCTCATAGATGTGAGTAACAGCAGGGGTATGTTGAATAGGTGGAACAACAATAGAGGGTGTGTGATGGGATGCAACTGGGATGGTTGCATCTTCACCCTGTACTTGTGAAATCTTTAAAAGCATTTCAGGAAAAAGTGGTTTAACCTCCCCATTCCAAAGTTCTGAAGCCTTACACATATTTTGAAAAACTTCTGGCTTAAGACAGGGGGTTTGATAAACTCTTTTGTGTGTTTTCAGTGGAAATTCATTTAGCACTGCTTGCACAAACTTTGGATACATAAAAAATTTATATGAACTCTTTACATTGCCCTTCATATTATTGAAAATAAACTTTGAAAAATTGAAATTCCTATCAGTTGCCAAGCAAACCTAAGGGTAAGCCATAGTTGATGCAAATTGCTCATAAGAAGTTTTCTTAGGACTTAGACAATGTAAAAGAGTATGTATGAAAAATCTCCAATGGGGACAGAAACATCCTTTTCTGAAAGTAACTTTTTGATCAGATGTATCATACCCCATGGAAGCAATATATTTGAAAATATCTGAATTAGGTAATGTGATGATACCATTGAGATCATCCAATTGGAGAATTCTCCTCAAGGATGACTCAGTAACATCAATAGTTACCCCATCCACTATGAATCTAAGAGCTTCTACTGATTCTTGTGTGTCTCCCTGTATAATAGTTATGGACTCCACAGTGTTCCAGAACTATTTGATATGAGAAGCATAGATTGTGGGATTGACAGTTAAAGCATACCTTATATGGGTAGTATTGAGAAAATCCACAATCTGATGGAAAACAGGGCCACTCTTTTCGTTTGACTTTTGAAAATAGGCCACTTGGTTGTGCTCCTCAGCAAAGTTTAGAATTGCCATACTTTTGTGAGAGAAAGATAAAAGTGTTAGTAATCATAAATAAGAATCAAGCCGTATGTTGATAAATATATACTAATAGGGTTTTGAGAAGAATGCGTAATGTGAATTATCTTTAGAATGAATTTATCTTTAGGAAAAGAATAGATTAAAATAGGTAAATGGATAATTCACAAAAATTTACCCTATTAATAAGGAAACACGGTTATTTACAAAGGCTAGTTAAAAAATTAGATTACTAACAGAACAGTTGTAACGGCTAGTTCACCTGTGGTAAAAGTTACTCTTGCAGTGGTAACTGTGAACAAGAAGTGGTAAATTTTCACAAAATTTTCAAAGAGCAGTGGCAAGCAAAACAAGTAAAATCAGCTGCTTTAAACATAGTTTTTAGCAAACTATCAGCTATCAACGGATTTGATATGTCTTTACCATGAGCCATTTGCTATGGACTAGCCAACTCTTCATCACTTGGAATATGGTGAGTTGATAACCATATAGTTTTTGGTAAACTATCAACCATAAACGGATTTGAGAAGTCTTTACCAGTAGCTGTTTGCTCTGGACTAGTTGATTCCTATGTTTATTAGACATGGTGAATCAATAACCATTTGTTGTGTGCCTTAGATACACACCTTATAACTTCAATCATACATAAAATATTGGTTTGTACTCTATATAAGTAGGAAACACCAAACTTAACCAATATAATTTAACCCAAAGTAACTTTTTGACCAAGTTAATATTCACAAAAATATCTCTCCAAAGTCAACCCGATAATATCCAAATTTACTCCTCCAACCTACCAAAACAGATAAGAGTAAATAACTCTCATTAATTAACCCTGGGCCTTGACTTTGATTATAAAAGGAGGCTCAAAACACATAAGTCTTTATCAAAAGCAATCTTCAATTTCACAAACCCTAAGCATCATCATGAGTTGGTTTCCATTAATCTACATCTCATCCGATGACACATTTGATGAGGAAATCAGCTATTTTTTTGATTCAGAAGAACTATCATCTAGATGGAGTGGATATTTTCCTCCAAGTGCTGCAACAGCTACATCATCCAACATGAAGCCTAACAAGAAGGTCTCAGCTGCTCCTGCTCCATCTCTGGAATTTTACTCAAGCTCTTCATCAGATGATGATGATCCTACCTACACCCTGTCCAAGGAGCTTCCAAAAGCCCTCAATACAGCTCTGGAGTCAGCCATAGTCAACATGAAGTGGCCTGCACTTGAAAAGCCTTCAAGACTTCCAAAGCCACCCAAGTAAGTACTGGGCCTTGCTTGTCCAAGAAAGCAACTTTCTTTTGATGACAAGAGAAAGAAAGCTTCTAAGGGCAAGCATGACTATGAGGGTAAAGGAAAGAAGCCCATGAACTAGCTTGTCTGAAGAGTTGGGTGTTATGTTTTGTTGCTTTGTGTTTTGTGTTGTGGTTTTTATGTTTGTCTCCTTGTTTTATTGTACTCTGTATCTTTTGGATTTATGAATGAAAGTACTTGAATCTTTTTCTTTTACCACTGAGAGAACAAATCTTTCCACTGTATGTACCATGGTTTCCATTGTGCTTTAATTCCTCTGCATACAAGTTAGTAGAAAACCATACAAACATATACAAACAATATTAGTACCTAAAAACTATCCTGCAACACTGAAAATCATTAGACATCAAAGATTTATGGGCTTAACATTCCAATACCTATTACCAAGTACTGAAACCTACCCACATCAAGCCCTTTTGTTAACAAATCAGCATAGTTGTCATCAGTATGAATTTTGACAACTTGAATAAGCTTTTTCTAAAAACAATCTCTTATAAAATGATGTCTAATCTCAATATGCTTAGTTTTAGTATGTTGCACAGGATTTTTAATAATGCATATGGCACTACTATTGTCTATATATATAATGGTGTTCATGAAATTGTACCCATAATCCAACAATTGATTCTGAAGCCATAAGATCTGAGCACAACAGCTAGCAGCAACTACATATTCTGCTTCAGTGGTTGAAGTAGCCACCATTATCTGTTTCTTTCATTACCATGACACCAATCTACATCCAAGAAATTGACATCCTCCTGTAGTTGATCTTCTATCCAAACTTGCACCAACATAATCACTATCTGAGTATGTGATCAACTCCATAGGGGATTCTCTTGGATACCACAATCCTAGATTAGGATATGTCTTCAAATGCCTAAAAATCTTCTCTACTGCTATCATATGTAATGTATTTAGAGTAACTTGAAATCTTGCACAAGCACATACAGCAAACATAATTTCTGGTCTTGATGAAGTAAGATACATCAAAGAACCAATCATAGATCTATAAGTATGCCCATCAACATCTGCTCCACTAGCATTCTTCAACAATAGATGAGTAGTCTTATCAGCAGGGATATTTGAAGGTTTTGCATCAGTAAAGTTAAACTTCCTTATAATCTCAGTTACATACTTGTCTTCACTGATAAAGATGCCATCTTTTCTTTGTTGTACTTGCAGTCCCAAAAAGAAAGTAAGTTCTCCCATAGAACTCATTTGGAATTCATCTTTCATTAACTTTTCAATCTCTTTGCACATCTCATGTGTAGTAGATCCAAAGATGATATCATCAACATATACTTGAACTAGTAGAATATCATCCTTGTCTTTCTTGATGAACAAAGTTTGATCAATCTTACCTCTATGAAACCCATTATTCAACAGATAATTGGCTAAGGTTTCATACCACTTCCTTGGAGCTTGATGTAAGCCATAAAGAGCCTTAACCACTTTATACACTTTATTAGGGTGTTGAGGATCTTCAAAGCCTGGAGGTTGAAAGACATAGACCTCCTCATCAATCATTCCATAAAGAAAGGCACTCTTGACATCCATTTGATAGACAGTAAAGCCCATAAAGGATGCATAGGCTAAAAACAATCTAATAGCCTCAATTTTGGAACAGGAGCAAAAACTTCTTCATAGTCAATACCCTCCTCTTGAGTGTATCCTTGAGCAAGCAATCTAGCTTTGTTCCTGATAACAATACCTCTTTCATCATTCTTATTTCTGAAAACCCACTTAGTACCAATCACCTTCATTCTATCAGGCAAATCACAAAGAACCCAAACCTTTTGAAGTTTGAATTGCAACAACTCTTCTTGCATTGCTTCAACCTAGCTTGATTCTTCTAAAGCCTTATAAACATTTTTAGGCTCCACTTGTGATAGAAAACAGAAAAACAAACATTCATTCTTGTTTGTATGCTTCTTGGACTCATAAACTTCACTAATGAACCCATGAACATCATTCTTCTTTGTTTGTCTTCTTGTCTTCACACCTGATTGTAGCTCACCAATTACATTTTCAAGTGGATGCACTTTGTAAATTGAAGTATGTGATGTGCTAGGAATATCATATGTTGTAGGCATGTTAGTGATCTCAACATCATCACTGGGTGATTCCTGAGTTAAACTTTCCACATTTGGACCATCAGTGGAAACTTCTATTGTAGCAGTGGGAATTGAATTACCACTGCTAGCAGGAATTTCTTTATTCAAAACATCAAAATTCACAACATTTGCATCACTTTCCTATTTAGAATTCTTTGAAGGTTGTGAGTCTTCATTATTGTCAACAAAGTCCCAAAGTGGCATAACAATTTGATCTTTATCATCTTCATCATCTTTGCAAGATTCATCTTCATCAATGAATTCTTCTGATTCTTCAAGATTATTATCTCCTGTACCTAAGGTAATAGGTACATAATTCAATGTATTTGATAAAGTTTCAAGATCAAATAACCATTCTGGTCCTGAACCTGCTATGTTAGTTTTATTTTCAAGAAACTCAACATGCAAATTCTCTTCAATCTTCTTTGTTCTTAAGTTATAAACTCTAAAAGCCTTGCTAACCATAGAATATCCAACGAAGAAGCTTTCATCTTACTTTTCTTCAAACTTTCCCAGATGATCAATGGTATTGAGAATTGTGACATGACATCCAAATGGCCTCATAAAATCCAAAATTGGGGGTCTTCCTCTGAATAGCTCATAAGGTGTCTTGTTCTTTGTCTTCACCACTAAAACCCTATTCTGAATATAACAAGCAGTGTTAACTGCTTCAGCCTAAAAAGTCACTGGTAGCTTGGAATCAGCTAACATGGTTCTAGCAGTCTCAATTAGTGTTCTGTTTCTTCCTTCATCAACTCCATTTTGTTGAGGAGTTCTTGCAACACTAAATTCTCTCTTAATACCTTTGTCTCTGAAAAAATCATCCATAACTTTTTTATTGAACTCTGTCCCATTGTCACACCTGATGATCTTGATCTTCTTATCATCTTGGTTTTCAACTTCAGTGATGAAAGTCTTAAGGATGCCAGTGGTTTCATCCTTGGTTCTTAAAAAGAAAACCCATGTAAATCTACTAAAATCATTAGTTACAACAAGACAATACTTCTTCAAATTTATGTTGCTCACAGATGTAGGACCAAACAAGTCCATATGCAGCATGTAAAGTGGATGATCAAAAGAATTATATGCCTTGGTCATGCATGAAGCTCTATGTTGCTTGCCTTTAAGACAGGCAACACATGTTTGGTCATTTTCAAATCTCTTTTATGGTAAACCTCTAACAAGACCATCCTTCACAATCTTGTTAATGGTCTTGAAGTTAACATGACCAAGTCTTCTGTGCCAAAGCATGGATTCATCCAAAGTGGCTTTTGCAAGCAAGCAAGTAACATCATCTTTAGCCACTATGTTCTTCATGTCTATGCTATATAGATTAGCTTTTCTAGGGATTTTAAGCAAAATATCACTTTCATCAGGTAGCTTATAATCCATAGATAAGATATAGCACTCATCTTCTGTGAATAGAACTCTATGTTTCTTGTCACATATCTGTGATACACTGAAGAGATTGTACTTGAGTTCTTCACATAATACACATTCTCAAAGTCCAAGTTTCCAGCCTTGATAGTTCCTTTGCAAGAAACCTTTCCACCAATACCACCTCCAAAGCTGACAAATTGTCCATCATATGGTTTGAAATCTGAAAGATAGGACTTATTGCCAGTCATGTGCCTGGAACACCCACTGTCTGAATATCCTTGATCTTCTTTAGGCTTTGAATGTCCCGGCACATAAAATAAAGGAATTAGTTCCTTTTGGGGACCCCAAGCAACAAATGACTTGGATGTAACAACCGTGGTTTTGGCAGGTCAGTTTGACTGATAGTCTTGACTCAGTAGACGTTTTTCTGGTGTGTCCTAGGTGATTGAAGTAATCTATGAGTGATATAGGTGAGTTTTTGCACTAAATCCCTTTGCGTAAATGGTTTTATTGTGATTTAGGAAGTTTGGAATTTTGGAAAATTCATTTTGATCACATTTGGGGTGTAGAAATGACTTGTGTAGTTTTGGTGTTTTTGTGTTTTTGGGGTAACGAGGCTTCGTTCAAGTAATTGAGCGTTAGTAAGTTACGTGGGATTTGTTTTTATGAGTTGTATTTCAAAAAGAGTGTGAAATTCTATTTTTGGAAATTTATTTTGAAAATGATTATTTTCCGGTTTATCGTAAAATTAAGGTTTATCGCGTAAGACGTTAGGTTTCGATATGGGAATACATAAAATATGAAAAGTATGAGGTTTTAAGTGTAATAATTAAGTTAATATATATATATATATATATATATATATATATATATATATATATATATATATATATATATATATATATATATATATATATATATATGGTATAAGAAAATCGGCTAGGGGAAAAAAGGAAGGAAAAGGAAACCAAATTTGAGTCCAATTACAACTCCTAACTAAAAGGGTTATCTAGAATTATATTAGGATAGTATATATACAAAACCAAAACACCCCAAACCTCTTTTTCTCTTGTTTTTGTCGTTCATGGGAGGCAAGGGAAGAAGAAAATTAGGGTTTATAGTTTTGAAGCTAAAATCAAGAATCAAGGTAAAATCTTTAAACCGTATGTTCAATTAATTGATTAATTAATATGATTCATGTAATAATTATATGATGGATTAAGGTTTGTGTTAACTTCTGTAAATTAATGTTATTAAACATGTTGGGATCAATTAATGATAAAAGTGTGGTGATTGGTTACGAGAATTGAGCGTAAAACATGCTAGTTATTGAGTTAGGGTTTGGACAGATTTGTAAGGCTGTAAAGATGTGAGTGTAAATAACAGATGGTGAAGAGTTAAGTCACGAATTTTAGGTCTAAATTGAAGTATAATGAAAGATCTTTCTAAAAAGTCCAGCCACGATTGATTTCAAGGTCGGGAAGTTGGTCTTTTGATTTTTCTTTGTTAAGGTGTCAAAGTTGTCAAACCGGGACAGATTTTGGGTAAAATTTTGAGGGTGTCATGTGCTTGTAAAAGTGGAATTTTGATTAGGCCTTCTGTAATAGTTAAGTATTAGGTTATATTAGACTACCTCGAAGAGGATTCGCGATTAAACTTGTAGAAGTATTTATTTAAAATCAAAACTTTTTGGTGTGCTTTCAGATCCGAATTTGAGTAGTTGACAAGTTTGAATTTCTTATGAGTATTTGTGTGTGTTAATGGTCCATGGCCTTCTGGGATTAGCTTCTATGCTTATGAGACACCATGGTGAATTTTTGGTGTGAGTTGTTGAGCTTTATTTGTCGTGATTTTATGTGGGGGAATGTACCCAAAAATTCTGCATTTTCTGATTTTAAGAGTGCAAGGGATTTAGTGAGTATTAAGTTATGGTAGTGGTTAGTGTGGTGTCTAGGAGATCCATGGTGGGTCATATGAGTCTTAGACATCCATCATATGTGTATTACATGGGTTGTAGCTTTTAGCTTGACCTTGTGTAATGTGGAATATTTTTGTGTGCTATAGATTGTGAGTTGTTTTTGTGGAAGCTGCGGAGTTTTAAGGTGAGTTCATAGTCCCATATTTTAACTTGTTTTAAACTTGGGATGGGAATGATGCTTGTCTTAAATGATTTGAGTTACTGTGATTATGTGTATGGTGTTAAAGAGCTTGGACTTCTAATTGTTATCGTATTTATGCTATATGTGAACGGTAATCATATGTTGTGTGTTAGCTGTGTGGTCCAATTGGGAGGGTGCTTACCCTGTTGCTCGTGCATACGACCTAATTGGAGGGTATTAATTTACCCATTATTGTGGGTGTGGGGGTCACTATCCGGCCCGGTATGATGTGTTTTGGGAGCGGGGGTCACGATCTGGCCCGGTATGATGTGTTTTGGGAACGGGGGTCACGATCCGGCCCGTTGGCTGCCTTATGTGTGATGTTGCCTAGTAATATATGTAGCTTACATGATAACTATAATTATTTGTCCAGCCATATTTTGTAATCACAGTGATTTTGGTTGCCTTGTGTGTTGAGTCTCAAACCTATGAATCTTACCAATGTAATGTTGACATTTTAAGCATCATTTTCAGGTGAGCTTTCTAAGGATAAGATAGAAGGAAGTGGATAGACGAGACCTTAGTTGCATTGGAAGTGGTTTAGTATCTATGTTTGAATTTATGTATTGTTTCGGATTTTGTTTTGGTTGTTTTGTTCTGGTGTATTGATACAACACTTCGTGTTTGTACTTTGCTCTATTTTTGTGCATGTAGTTGTTCTCTATATAGACACCAGGTGTTGTGATGATATCCATGAAGTTACACCCTCGCGTTTCCGCCGTGGCGGTGTGTGACAGATTGGTATCAGATCCTTGGTTATAGAGAAGTAGGTGGTTGAACCTAGACTATAACATAGGAGTCCCTCATATAGATGCATTTAGGATCTATGTGTAAGTATAATACTTTTACATGTCTATTTTCCTATATTTATGAGATGTTTTATTGAGTTTTGGACGTCTATTCTATCCCCTATACGTAGTATTGTATATATCGACTTTATTATATCGTCCTCCGTGCTTAAGATGCTTCGTTGGACTGCCGTTGTCGCTATCGGATGCAAGAGAAGTGGTAGGATGAAGCGGATTAACCGCGGAATCTGAGTTCCCGATAGCATGTATCCATGTTCGGATAAGGAGAGGACGTTTATGGGAAACGTTGGTGGAGAAGAAGTGGAGAGGTTTGGAACCACGGTGACTTCTGGAGATGGAGCCATTACCAAATACCCTTGGTAGTTTCCTCACTTCACCTAGGAAGGAGATGTGGTTTAGTCTAAACATCATTATTTGTATGCGCTTGTGAATTATGTAGAATTGGAAGAAAAGAATGGAGATAGTTTTGCATGTTGTCGACTACCTCAACATGTAGGAAACATGAATGGTTGGTAGAGTAAAGATGAAAGGGAGTTAGGATGAAATGGTGTGGATTTGGATCTAGAGTCCACAGCGAGTAGTAAGTTGAATTGATCTGAGTGGGGAGATAAGTGCGAGAGTGGAGTTGAGCCATTATGCGACGTCTTTTGTTTTGTGTTATGTTTTGGAATTTGTATATTGTATTTTTCCGTCAGAAGCCATGTTGGAGCATGATTATTCTTGGATATTTGATCGACCTTATCCAAGTAATTTTGATGATAGAGTTTAAGTGATCGTTGGAATTGTTCCATGCGAGATGATTGCTTGCGACGTCTTTTATTTTTGTATGCGTGATTGTTTGCATGATGTGTTGTCATAGGAGGGAGTACACTTATGAAAGGGGGCATAGATAATTATGGTGGCCAACATAATTATACATGCGTCACAACACAAGTGGACTTACAAGTATGATAGCATGGATTGCATAGTGTGTTAGGTGCTATGTGGTATATGTGCGTTATCATTGAGATGTGTGGTTTTGGAAGTAAGTATGCGTGTGGAAGAGGCTTATAACTATGGTCGCGAACATAATTATAAGGGTATCACACACGTGGACTTGTGACCATTATCGCATTGATTGATGTTTGTTGTTATATGTTGTGGTAGATGGTATGTGATATCATGTTGGTGATGGCTGTATGGTTTGAGAAGTATTCTCTTAACCGTTAGGGCAGTCGTTATATGTTGGGGTGTGTGGGTGGTGAGATTCTATCCTACTTATCATATGTTGATACCTCAATTATCGGTGGGTACTTATGTTGTGGTATTTAAGTTGATTCGTTTGCTAGAAGCTCCGTTGTATAACTAATTCTTTTGTTGGCATTCCTATTCATACCATGATGGTACATATGCCATATTCTTTCTATTTGACGTCGGGATAGGTGTTGGGTAATCGAATTCATTTTCGTTGGATACTGGTTCGTTTCTTTGGTTATTCCTTGCATTCATTCCGCGAATGAATATTATATTGTTCTTCGAGTATTGTTGGTTCGTGACGAGTTGGTGTGGATATTTGATCCCTCATTTACACACACCAATTGAAGTTTGTGACATGTTTTGTGACCTGTTAGTATTGGTGTTTTTCTATGGTTTTGGTTTGATCGTTGTACGAATGAGTCTGTAAGTTCATCATTTGGTTTGCAGTGTATTTGCGTGAGTGTTCACTGGTATGAGTTCGTTTGAGGATTATTTTGATTACGGAATTCTTCAATGTCTTTCGCGTTTGATTAAGAGGTTGTATTAGAGTCTTTATGGCATTTTACAAATTCGTTTTGGGTATTTCAAGGTCGTTTGATGGAAACTAATATTTTTATGGGAAATGAAGTGTGAAAAAAAATGCTTATGTTGACGTCTTACATAAAATGGTTTATATATATTTTATAAAAATGTATAAGTTTAAGATATGTTTTGTAAAAAAAAAAACGGCGTTCATTTGTTTTTGGGAAGGTTGAGTACGGGAATAAGAACAGTCTATGGTTCTCATTTACCAAACTTGTTATGTATTTAGTACATCGTGTGTTTCTTTCATTGAGGTACGCTTGTGGATGTTTTATGGGTACGTGTATTTTATATTTTCTTTGTATGGGTTTTCATGAACATTTTATCCGTGTCTATTTTATTGGGGGAAAATTTCTCATGGTGTTTTTTTTCTAGCTTTGATTTTGATGTTCGTTACTTCGTTAGTCGGTGATTTATACCCCTTTTGAGTTCGTTTATATACGTTTTAGTTCGACCGGTTTCATGGTTCGCGTCGTTTACTTAGGATAGATTGTCGTTTAGAATATCAATTTGTTCATTGAAGAGGAAGAGGATGTTGCCAAGTGTCCAAGTGAGAAGTTCAGTTTCAAGATGTACGTTCTTCAGGCATCGCGGAGGTAGAAGGACCATATGAGGAACTATGTGATACGTGACTTAGAGTTGGGGAGTAGAACCTGGAGATGATATTGGTATGGAGCAGAAAGTGTTATCTACACAGATCATAAGAATCTTTAGCATATATTTGACAAGAGGATAATATATGTTGAAGAGAAGTTGTATGATGTGGAATTTCTCAGTGACTACGATTGTCTGATTTGCCACCGTCAAGGAAGGGAGGACATCATGGTAAGAGCGCTGAGCGGGAGTGAACGAGTGAAACTTAGATGTTTGTGAGCAAGGACTATGATAATTTAGTTCAGAGTTACAAGGATGATATTGACAGCCTAGAGAGAGAGGTTCAAGGATAAGACCATGTAAGAAGAATGATTACTTGGTTTAGACCAGTAAATGGAAAGGAACGAAGATGGAGGAATGTACTTTGCGGACCAGCTATTGGTTTCATTGAGAGGAAACGTAAGGACATCAATCATGCAAGGTTTTTGATACATCCGAGAATGGAAAAGATGTATTATTACCTTAGTAAGAGGTGTATGGAGGAGTTGGCGAGATTTTTTGCTCGGTGAGTTGGTAAAGAACCATGGGGTGTCGCATTGATCATCAAGATACATGATGAAATACTTACTTCGCGATAGTGGTAAACGTGTTATAAAGTCTTAAGAACGCGTATGTAGAGGAGTACGACTTATCATTCTCTAAGAAGTGAACTAAGTGAGCGTACAAATCAGGCGTTGAATGGTGAGCTGAGAGCATGGGTGTGTTTGATTTTGGAGGAAGCTGGGGTATACATTTACCTTTAGCTGAGTTCTCTTATATCAACAATTATCATTCTAGCATAGAGTATGTGTTGTGTGAAAAGTTGTATAGAAGGTAATGTAGGTCACCGTTCTGTGGTGTAGGACCTTAAATATCACAACTTTATCACACCAATAGAAGATTAGAAGAAGAAAGATGGTGACTTGGTGACTTATATGTGATTCGTATGTATTGAGAGAGAGAGAGATGGAAAATGAGAGAATATTATTCAAAGAAAACACACACAAATACACACACAAGCACACCTTACAAATGAGAGGTAAGGTGCCTTATATAGTTCCATACATAGGCTTTGATGGGCTTGAGCTTGGACTTGGTTACATGGTTGGATAACTAGGCTTATGAAACATGGCACATAACATATTAGCTTGCCAAGTCCAAGGCCCAATGACTAAACTATTACTAATCTTAACAAACGACACAAAGTTACAATATGAGAATGACCATCACTTCTATATAAATATTTTTAATGCTAACAATCTCCCCCTAAGGGGTGGTCATTCGAATGATGCTCCACGTGAGTGGTTCTTCCGTGTTCTTTGTCTTTAACTTTATGTGTCGTTGTAGAATAGTCTTTAGTCTTTGTTCCTTCATGCTTTGTGATCTTTGATAACTAATTTTTCATCGTTCTTTGTTCCTTTGTGATGTGGAGTTATCTGCCTTTTGTCACTTCTGCGTCTGTGGTGGTTGTTAGCCATTCCAACATGCTCATACATCTTTGGATTTAGATATTCATATGCACGTAGTTCCCTTTCTTTCACTTTGATCTTTAGTCTTTATACTTTGTAGATTCTTCTTTTTGGCGTAGAATCTTTCTTTGAACTTTGTGTTGTATAGATCTTTGAGGGAGCTTTCTTTAACTTCCAGATGTATGTATGAGCACGTGGAATCTGTCACCATGGAGATGAAGTGTCCCTGCATATAAACGGTTAGCAATAAAACATCTGGTACTTACAGATAAGAATTAGAGATCGTCAACAGCATAGTGTGAAGACTCCTTCTAACCCTTACCATGGCCGTTCCCATGTCAGATACTCTCAAGAGAGCTTACAAGACCTACTTAGTAGCTCAATGACTGGGTGAGTCACTGGGGATCACTCCACGACTGTAGACCGTTTGAAACAACCGCGAACACTAAGCGTAACTCATAAAGAATTACCGAAGTGACCTGCTGTCAGGGCTGCTTGATGTTGACCCTGGCAGGAATTTCCATTCAATCATTGAGAATCACTTGTGTGAATTCTCTCATAAATGTTCTGGCAGATTGCTAAGATCTGCGTAGGACTCTTAATTTACATCTGGCATCCTTAATGATGAACAACCAGTGTAGAGATATTATGTGTTCCTATGAGATCTTTTGATGAATCTCGGGGCTCTAGACTCGATAAGTGCACATTTGGTTTCCTATGCGGAGATTAGGGAGAGGTCTCCTGTTTCAATATCAACCATCTCTAAGAGACAGGTCGATAGATTACACCGGTTCCCCGTGAGAATGAAACAAGCTCTTTTAAGAGAACTTGAGTGGTTAAGAAGGTTTAGTGCAGTGCGTCACTGGGTCCATGACGTCTTTGTCTTCAATACCTGTGTCACCTTAATAACAACCAGTAGCATATGAGTTGAACCCGGTGTCTGCCCTAAGGTTGAACATTTGGAGGGCTATTTCTTTTCACCCTTTTTCATAACTTTTCTTTTTAATTCTTCAACCCCTTCTTTCTCCTTTCTCATTTTCTCCTCTTGTTTTTTCAATCATACCTAAGGACTTCTAATTCTAATCTATTGGATTTGTCCTTGGGTAGATCCCTCCGGCTCTGGTGGATCATAGGACGGTTTTCCCTAACCTTAGTCACCTTATAACTCCATGACTATCCTATCATTGCCAAAAAACCATTCATTTGAAAATCTCTCAAAGTGTTTATGATAATAAAACACATTGTTGTTACCACTTTGAGAGTTTTTGCATTTCTTTTGAAGGACTCCCCCTTCACATGTGCTCATGAGTTTTTTAGAAATTTGCACATGCGTGAGGAGTTTGTACTTTTTGAATTGATCCACTTTCAGTGAACATGACCGATTCGAGACACGCTTACATCACTAGTTAGACTAGCTTGAAATTATTACCCGTCCTGGTCAAGTCCAAAGAAAGTCTCTCGATACGGTACATTCTACTCAGACAAATCCTATTCGAGACACGCTTACATCACTAGTTAGACTAGCTTGAAATTATTACCCGTCCAGGACAAGTCTTTTCGATTACTGACATTTTAAGCTTCGTCAATTCATTGGTTCATTCTGAGTCGAGCTCTTTTGAGATTCAGCCACAATCTTTAAACATCTTTGAACACATTTTAATCATGTCTTCTCCCCCTCAAAAATAGCATAGCGTGATATTTTTGATATCAACTGATTAATAAAAACTTTTGGAGAGAAAGACAGATTCATTTTGCATGAATTTGGAACAATTTTGTTTTTGTACTCCCCCTTAATGATAGCATATTTAAAATTACTTAAGGGTTTTGAGGGAGTTATCTTGAGCACTAATTTTGAGAGATTTTGAGAAATCTTTTGAATAATCTTGAAAAAGTGCTCAAGAATTTTGTTTGAAAACGAGTTTATGCTTGAAATCTTTTTCGTTTGTTTAGACTCGAACTTTTTGAAAAAGATTTCGTCATTGAACGTACGAGTCCTTGATTTGAAAACTAATCAGAAGTCATCATTGAAGTACGGGTTTCGTACTGAAGTATATGAAAGCCATAGTGAAGAAACTTTTGAGAAACGACATGTTTTAGAAAAACATTAAAAAGAACTCCCGCTCAAGCATCTGTACATGTCCGTATCATTGTTGAATGACATTTCTAGAAACGTACAGAATATTGATTTATACGAGAGACATGTCGTAAGAAGAATATTTTTGGATTTTTTTTTTTTTTTTTATATTGTTTTTGTATTTTTTGGAAATTTTATATTTTTGTATTTTGTTTTTGTTGGTTTTTCAAATTTTGTATTTTGTTTTTCAAAAAATATTTATAGCGAAGCGATGTTGAAAACATTTTTCAAGAAGATTCGAGAAGACGTTCTAGCTCCTCAGGAGTTAGGCTTCGCATGCCAATTCGTCGAACTAAATAGTCAAACCTTTCTTTTGGAAGGGCTTTAGTAAAAAGATCGGCGAGTTGATAATCAGTCTTAACGAAAAATAATTCAACAGTACCCTCTTCCACGTGTTCTTTGATGAAATGGTAGCGGACTTTGATATGCTTCGTCTTAGAGTGATGTACGGGATTGCACGAGATGGCTATGGCACTTTTTGAGTCACAATACATAGGTATTCGGTCAAAAGTAAAGCCATAATGTGTGAGCTGTGTCCGCATCCAAAGAACTTGGGCACAACACGCACATAGAGACACATACTCGGCTTCGGCGGTTGATAGCGCAGTACAGTCCTGTTTCTTTGAAGACCAGCTTACAAGCTTTTCACCCAAAAATTGTGCTCCACCTGATGTACTTTTTGCTGTAACTTGATCACCAGCATGGTCTGCATCTGAAAATGCTGTTAGATTAAACTCCGAATCCTTCGGATACCAAAGTCCCATGTTAATGGTGCTTCGTAGGTACCGAAAGATCCGTTTAACCTCTTTGAGGTGAAGTTCGGTAGGCTTTGCCTGAAACCTTGCTAATAAACATACAGCAAATTGAATATCGGGGAGGCTAGCAGTTAGGTACATGAGTGAACCGATCATGCTCCGATATTTCTTTGGATCGATAGGTTTCCCAAACAAATCAGCACCTATTTTTGGTGAAGTGACCATTGGTGTACCAACAGAATCACAATTTTCCATTCCATGTTTTTTCAAAATCTCTATTGTATATTTAGCTTGATTGATAAAAATACCACGAGGGGATTGATGGATTTGTAAACCAAGAAAGAATTTTAGTTCCCCCATCATGGACATTTCAAATTTACTTTTCATGAGATTTTCAAAATGTTTTGAATGGTTAGGATTGGTTGATCCAAAAATAATGTCGTCCACGTAAATTTGAACGATCAAAATATCATCTTTGAATTTTTTGATAAACAAGGTGTCATCAACCGTTCCTTTTGTGAAATTGTTTTTAAGCAAGAAAGATGATAGTTCGTCATACCACGCTCTTGGAGCTTGTTTTAGACCATAAATTGCTTTCTTAAGCTTGTAGACATAGTCTGGATGATCTTTGTCGATGAATCCCTCTGGCTGACTCACATACACTTCTTCTTTCAGAGTTCCATTCAAGAAAGCTGTCTTAATGTCCATCTGATAGACTGTGATGTTTTTGTGAGCTGCATAGGCTAAGAAAATCCGGATTGCTTCAAGTCTAGCTACAGGCGCGAATGATTCTTCGAAATCTATCCCTTCTTCTTGTGGATATCCTTTAGCCACGAGACGAGCTTTGTTGCGAATGACAGTCATTTCCTCATCCAGTTTGTTCTTCCACAACCACTTGAGATCAAGAACTCGTTTATCAAGTGGTCGTTCAACAAGTTCCCAACTATCATGTAACAGGTATTGAAGAAATTCCTCCTGCATTGCTTCAATCCATGGGTTTTCTGCCATTGCTTCCCGAATGTTCTTAGGTACTTTGGTGCTTATTGAGCAAATGTAAATGCACAATTCGAGATCGGTGGCAAGTTGTCTCCTCGTCTGAACTGGCATTGAAGGATCACCAATAACATGTACTAACGGATGGTCTTTTGTCCATTGAAACGTAGAAGGGTACCTTTGGTTGAATGAATGTGTGTTAGATGGTTCTTGTAACCTTGAAGAAGATTCAGCAGAGTCTGTTGCAAACGGGTTTTCAAATACTTCTTCTTCTTCTTCTAACGTAACATCGTTTGAATTATTTGTTGGTTCTTCTTGAAAATTTGTGTTTTGGTTTTGCTCATCAACTCTTGGTATTTCAGTGTCAAGTACTGGAGTTGCTTGAGTAGATGTAGATGATGTTGATGTAGTTGGTGCTTCAGCTTCGATTGTTGTGGATGCATCTCGTGATGGTGGTGGTTGATTTTGAGCGGGTGCAGCGGAATGTTGTGGAGATGCATTTGTCGAAGTTCCACCATAATATTCATCAAACATTAACTCAAAGAAATTTTCCAGTTCTTGTTCTGAAGGTTTATCCGTGTTTGTTGACTGAGCTCCTTGAGGTACGAGTCCTGAACTGATGTGTCCAGAAGTCTGCATGTTTGGTGCGGGTTCTAATCCGTTATGATTAGAAGCCATTGGATTAAGCGCGGGTTCTAGAGCGTATCTCTCAGAAGCCATTTGTGAAATCTCGTCAAACTTCACATTCATCGTCTCCATTATCTTTTTCGTTCTTCTATTATACACCCTGAATGCCCTCGAGTTTTCTGAATATCCAATGAAGATTCCAATATCACCCTTAGCTTTTAACTTCCCTAGATCTTCTCTGTCGTTCGTCGGATAGCACAAAGCGCCAAACACGTGAAGGTAAGAGATGTCAGGTTTACGGTTGTTCACTAGCTCATATGGGGTTTTATTGAATCTCGGATGGACTAGGGATCGGTTTTGAGTAAAACAAGCAGTGGCTACAGCATCAGCCCATAAGAATAGTGGTGCACTAGAAAAAATCAGCATTGTGCGAGCAGCTTCCACAAGAGTTCGGTTTCTTCTTTCAACTACCCCATTCTGCTGTGGAGTTCTAACAACTGATGTTTGGTGTGTGATTCCAACATCTTCAAGGTAAGTTCTTAACTCCTGGTTTGTAAATTTTGTGCCATTGTCTGTTCTTATAATCCTTACTGGAGCTTGAAGTAGAACTTGAATACGCTTCAGAAAGGTGATGATGATGCCTGGTGCTTCGTCTTTTGATCTCAAAAACTTTACCCAAGTATATCTTGAATAATCATCAACAATAACAAGAATATACTTCTTCTCATTAATGCTTTCAACTCTCATTGGGCCACATAAGTCCATGTGCAACATATGTAACCTTGCTTCCGAACTAGGTACGGTTTTGGGTTTATATGATGCTCTTTTACTTTTTCCTTGTTTGCATGATGGACATAGGTGTTCCTTGGTGTATTTGAACTTAGGAAGTCCAGTGACGATGTTGTCTTTGGCTAACTTATTGATGGTGTCAAAATTGAGATGGGATAATCTTCTATGCCACAGCCAGGACTTAGTTTCGGTTGCCCTTGTCATAAGACAAATTGGTGATGTAGAAGCCATTTGGTTGATGTCGATAGCATACAAGTTTGTACCACGATTACCAGTTAAGAGATCATCACCAACCAAATTTCTAATAAAAACCGTGTTTCTCCGGAATGCAACTTCTAAATCTGCATCACAAAACTGCCCAACTGAAAACAAATTATGTCCCAATCCTTCGGCGTAGTAAACTCGAGTGATCAAAAAATTCCCAAACTGAAGATCTCCAAAACCCAGGATAGCTGCTACATGATCATTTCCAAAGCGTACAGTTCCCATGAATTTCCAGACAAAATTGATCAGCAGCTTTAAATTCCCGGTCATGTGCTTGGAGCAACCCGAGTCGACGATCCAAAGACATATTTCGATAACCTGCCAAGAACAGAAGAGTTTGTATTTGGAAACCGTGTTGAATTTGGTTCCATGGGGTTAGGAGTAAAAGCAGAATCACACTCATAGACAGTTGCTACTTGTTTAGCTTGAGTTATTTCTAATTTGCCGTCCTTAAGAGTGAACTCTCTACCTGTCGGAATCCACATACAAAACTTAAGATAGTTCCTAGGCATTCGACTAATAGTGGTAGTCCTAAATCGTGCAACTAATCGTTCTAAAGATCTGGATCTAGCACTAGGTCTTTTTGGAACATTCTTCTGTTCAGGTGTAACATTCACATTCTTAGAAACACATTCATCATGAACATCATTAATTAAACATTTCTTGCATATTAAACAATCAGAGTCATTACATGCATTAGAACCAATACTTTCGATATTACATTCAGATGAATCATGTTTCTTATTAAAAAGCGATAAATTCCTAGGGTGTTCTTCTACTTCTTCAACTGTATTCTTGCTACTACTCGTAGAGACAGGCGAGACTCTATTGTTCCTTGTATTGCTCTTAGGCTTTAGTCTGCTGCTCCTAGAGGTGCTTTCTAATCCTGTAGAAGGTAAGGCACACACATTAGGATTTATATTGTTGTCCTTTTTAGCATTCCTAGATTCTTTAGAATTAGCCTTTATGCACTTGTCATTTGTCTTAGATGTTGAGGCAGACGCACTAGTGGGACTAATCCTAAAAAGGCCAGGTGCTATCACTTTTGGTGTTTCGACAACTGCTTTTCCTTTATCAACAATCATTTCATTTTCACTTTTCATGGGCAAGGGTGTTGGAGTGACTGGTTTTATCAAATTCTTTTTCTCATCGACTTTTGGAGCAAACCTTGAAATTGACATCTTTGGTTTTTGAACCGTGTTTGAAACATTTGGTTTCTCCGAAGTCGACGGTTTTGCAAACTTAGTTTCCTCACCCTTTCCTTTGTGACTTTCAAGCTGGGCCCTCAAAAGATCATTTTGCTCTTTCATGTTCTTTAAGGCACGCTCATACGACAATTTGTCATACTTGCATTCTTCCTTTTTTCGATCAAGTTGTTTAAAATATGACACATTTTCTTTTTCAAGCTTTATAAGAGCATTTTCATATTTTGAAACAATTTCAGAGGTCTCAGCTCTCAGTCTTTCATCGTCTTGAACCGAATATGTTTGTAAAATGATGGACATAATATCAGTGCTCATAACAGCTTCGAAGAGAGAATCATTTAGGTTTTCCAAAACATTGATTTGCTCAAAAGATTCATTTGCCTTCTTTATCAGGGATTTGTGATCCGTGACGAAGTCAGCTGTTTCTTTCAAAAATGCTTGTTCAAAATGACTTACTCGAGCATGGATGTTATTAATTTGAGGAGCAAATTCATTTTCGAGAATCTTTTTAAGCTGTAAATGAACCGTGGAATTCCAGTTGATCTCATTGAGTCTCGTTTTAGATTCTAAAGTCGTTTTAAGTTGCCCAATTCTGGTTTTAAGATCATCAAGATATCCTCTTGCAGCACTTGTGTTAAAAGTGTTGTTTGAAGAAATCTGTTCCATGTTTGAAATCGATTTGGAAGCAACTACCTTTTTCGAAAACATTTTTGAGAATGGACGTTTTATGGAAAACACTGATGGTTCTTTTTGTGGAACAAAAGTAATTCCCGAAAGTTTGTTCAATTTGTTGTAATCAATGGGTTTCAAATCCTTTTGTTTCATTTTAGAAATGCTCTCTTCGACATGTTCTATCGTTTGTACAGAATCCCGAACGACGGGAGGATCATGTTTGGTGTAAAAAACACTACCATTATACAAGACGTTCTGTTCTTCCTGAGCTTTCTTGAGATTACAAGGATTGTTGTTACCAAGAGCCACTTTATGTTTCGTATGGTAAACCGGATTAGTTTGATTTGAAATCATTTTCATTGTTTGACTCGAGTGACCCGACTTAACCACCAATTCTTCTAAATGAGCAATCATGTGTTCTGACTCTACGATTTCGGCCAAAAGTTTGTCTTCTTTCTTTGCAAAGTCCTTTTTCAACTCTTCCATTTCTTTTTCAAGATTGGTATAAGCTGATTTTTGTTTAGAAAGTTGGTTTTGTAAATCAGAAATTTCTTGTTTTAAAGAGTTAATGGTTTTTGTTGAACTTATTTCAAGATTAGCAAACTTGGTTTTCCATTCCCCATCTTTAACAAGTAACTTCTTATAACCAATTTCAAATTCTGACTCGCGTTCTTTGTGAATTTGAAAACTTTTTGCATTTTCCTTGTATCTCTCAAGCTCATTGGTCAATTTCTCATTCGCGGCCTTAACATCGCGATTGACCTTTTTCACTTTCTCGATTTCAATACCACAATTATTTAATAATGATTCAAATAAAGCACGTGTTTCCTCATCATTCTCAGCATGCTGTGAAACGAAGCCTCCATTATGATTCACATCTGGAGTTGCTGAAGAAGTATTGCTACTACTTGGCGTGTCCAGGTATGTATCATAAGTGGGTGCTTGCTTCTCAGAATGCTGTTCCTCATGAGGAGACATATCAAATATATCATTATTATGACATGTGTTGAGACTTGATACCTCAGATGGTGCACTGGTGTCATAAACAGGAAGTGTGTCAGAATCCGTGTCATACTTAGCTTCCTGAAGATTCGCCATGAATATGCAGTTCGCATCGATATCCTCTCTGTCTTCCATTTCATCCATAAGAGCCATAAAATCATGTTCCTCTGCATTCAACTGAAACCCTGCCTTCTCTTTTTGTGCCAACAGAACTGCTTTCTGCAAATACTCTAGATCTTTCTTGTTCGGCTTAGTAGGACAGTTCCTTGCCATATGACCTACTCCTTGGCAGTTGAAACACTTTACCGGATTACCCTGATTAACATTTCCATAATTCCCAACAACTGGAGCTGCCACATTCCTATTCTGATTACCCATTGCCTGATTACCAACATTCTGACACCTCTGATTTCCAACATGCTGACCCATCTGATTCCCTGCATACTGACCATACTGATTCCCTGCATACTGAACTGCATTTTGCATATTCTGATTACCCATGTTAATTCCAGTAGCGTATCCTTGTTGATTCCCATAAACTCCAACCATGTGGCCTCCATTGCCTATATTGAAACTCGGCTGAGCGATCTGCCTGTTGCGAGTATTTGATGAAATCCTTTGGTTGTTGTTTGTTGGTGTAGAATAGCGTCCTTTGAAAGCTTTTGTCAGAAAAGCAAACGCTTGAGTCAATGCTGCAGTAGCTTCATCATTTTCAGTGAATTCTGGTTCTTGAAATTGTGGGTATTGCTATTGTGGAATAAGATGTTGTTGTTGCTGTGGGTAGAATTGTTGTTGGTAGACCGGTGTTGGTTGTTGAATGTAGGATGGTTGCATGTAGTTGTGAGTGAAAGATGATGATGTTTGTTGTTGTGTGTTCACTGGTATAGGTGTTGGTGTATCAGCAATTAATGCTAGAGGATCATGTTTTTTAGCTAGTAATTCAGCTCTTACTTCATTAGCTTCATCTTGATTTTGCTTCAAGAAGTCATACACTTGATCATAAGTAACTTCATGCAAATTCTTTGTCTGATAAACAATAGTGACATATCTTCCCCATTCTGGTTGTAACTCATTCAGAAAAATGGTGTTGTTAGCAATATTTGTCTGACTGAGGTTGTGTCTTGATAAATCATTCATGATCTTACAGAATCTGTGGTAGTACGTCTCTATGGATTCACCAGGAATTGAAGTAACCTTGCGAAGTTCCTTAAGCAGTTGTGTTTCCATTTCCTGTTTCCCGATGTCTGTCCCATACATTAACCTCTTGACTCTTTCCCAGACTGCATGAGCACTTACTTCACTGTCAACAGTAGCATAAATGGTTTCAGGTAAACCAAGAACGACGTAATGAAATGCCTGATCATCAGCTTCAATCTGTTTTCTGTCTTCCACAGTGTATTCAGTCTCATTTTGTTCTCTGTAGTATGGTTGTACTGGGGGGTACCATTTGGATCACCAGGGTCTAGTACTTGTGATGGTTTGAAAGGTCCATCCACAATGGATTTGATGAGAAGACTTCCATTTGTTTTGCTCTTAAGATAACGCATCATACGACTAGCCCACTGTGAGTATCCACCCTTTGACAGCATGGGAGGTCGGTTTTCGGCACCGGCTGCATGAATGCCTTGCTGCGTTGCCATTGATGAAGTGTAGATGGATAAAGTTGATTCTTGGATCTTTCCAACGAAATAGGAGTAGAGTTTAGAGTGAGTTGATGCAAGTTTTTATGGTGAAAATTTTGACTGAAAACCTTAAAACCTCAATAACTTCTTCTCGGAGCGTTTTTAGGCCTCGAAACTTCGCCTAAATCGATAAATCTATTTAGCGTGTCGTTCTCCTCTGTATGACGGTCGTTTTGACAGCTGATTCGTCGAAAACGGAGTTACGGTTCAAAAGTTATGGCCGTTTGAAGTTTGGTCGTCAAAAACTTCACTTTTGTCAAAATTCTTGAAACTTTGTTGTGTTCTCAATAATTTACCCAATTTCTCGATAAATTCACCCAAGTTCTCGATAAGTTACACAAGTTCTCAAAAAAATTATCCAAGTTTCTCGATAAATTCAGGTTCTCGAAAAATTTTCCAAGTTTGCAAAAATTTTTCAAGTTCTCGAAATTTTCCAAGTTTGCGAAAATTTTTCAAGTTCTCGAAATTTTCCAAGTTTGCGAAAATTATCAAGTTTCTCGAAAATTTTTCAAGTTTGCGAAAATTATCAAGTTTCTCGAAAAATTTTCAAGATCTCGAAAATTTTCACTTATCGAGAAAGTCCAAACTTATCTAAATTATACAATTTAGAAAAGTATCCCAAGTCGAAGTGTTTTTTCTAACTTATACAAGGAAGAAAAACACCGAGTAAACCACGGAATCGATTGAAGATTTCTTAAAAACAGTTCTCGATAAAAGAGGGTTTTAAGTTCTCGATATATGGCCACAAGAATCGATTAACTTAAAGCACACCGAAATCAAGTTTGTGTTCCAAGATACTTGTACTTTTATGCATAAAATCACCAAAACTTGAAGAAAGTTCCAAACTTGATGATTTTTATCAAACTTTTTTAAGATCTCGAAAACAAGTACAAAACCAAAGTCGAATTTTTTAAGCTAGAAATTTTCAAAAAGATTAAGACTTTCTTGTTAGATAAGGTTTATAACACTAGTTTGTAATCAAAAAAGTGTTAAAAACCAAGAAAAAACAAGAAAAGTAGGAATTTTTCTAAAAAAAACGTGAAATATAGCTTAAAAAACACGAACCACACAAACTCTCAACCCTCCTAAATCATTGTTAGGCGATTGATACCACTTGTAGGACCTTAAATATCACAACTTTATCACACCAATAGAAGATTAGAAATATAGTTCCATACATAGGCTTTGATGGGCTTGGGCTTGGACTTGGTTACATGGTTGGATAACTAGGCTTATGAAACATGGCACATAACATATTAGCTTGCCAAGTCCAAGGCCCAATGACTAAACTATTACTAATCTTAACAAACGACACAAAGTTACAATATGAGAATGACCATCACTTCTATATAAATATTTTTAATGCTAACATGTGGACTGAGATTGGAACAAGCCAACTAATTGGTCCTAAACTAGAACGAGAGACTACGAATAAGGTTTTCGGATTAAGGAAAGACTTAAGGCAGCAAGAGATCGCCAAAAGAGCTATGCGAATTATTTCTGTAAGCCCTTAGAGTTTGGTGTTGGTAATATTGTGAGGTTAAAAGTATCGCCTTGGAAGGGTGTTGTGCGTTGCGGTAAGAAAGGCAAGCTAGCACCGAGGTACGTAGAACCATTTGAGATTTACGAAAAGGATTGGATTTGCGACATATCGGTTGAATTTGCCTGAGGAGTGAAGTAGAGTGCATGATACGTTTCACGTATCTAATGGAAAGAAGTGGTTAGCAGATGCCAGTCTGCATGTGCCATTAGGTGAGAATAAGGTTGACAAGACTCTCCGTTTTGTCAAGAAAACTGTTGAGATTATGAATCGAGATGTTAAGGGTTGAAGTATTGTGAGATAGCGTTGGTAAATGTATGGTGGGATTATAAGCGTGGTCCTGAGTTTACTTGGGAACGTGAGGATCCGATGATATTTAAGTACCCAATTTTGTTTGCTGATGTGGTTGGTGAAGTAGATCGTTTGTACTTGGATTTAGATCGTGGATGTTAGATGCGGGGTGTTCATAAATGCTTTGTTTTATGGGTATCTATTATTTGAGAGTGCGTCTTGCGGTTACCATTTGGCTTTTCATTTGGTTCGAGAGTATCGTACCTATCTGTGAGAAGTCTTTCGGATCTTTGGTGTTATTGATCGGTGTAGTGTATTTATTTTCGTATATCGTTGGAGTGTCGGAATGTTTTCTATCGTGTGAATTCGGGTATTTAGTCGGTTCACATTTTTGCGATTCTTTCTCTGTGATTTTATGGTGTGGTATTTATCCGCTTAAAAATCCATAAATTTCCTTTTGCTGTTGTCAGTGGTGACTATAGTAGTTGAAATCTCGGGACGCGATTTCCCTAAGTGGGGGATGATGTAACAACCGTGGTTTTGGCAGGTCAGTTTGACTGATAGTCTTGACTCGGTTAATGTTTTTCTGGTGTGTCCTAGGTGATTGAAATAATATATGAGTGATACAGGTGAGTTTTTGCACTAAATCCCTTTGCGTAAATGGTTTTATTGTGATTTAGGAAGTTTGGAATTTTGGAAAGTTCATTTTGATCACATTTGTGGTGTAGAAATGACTTGTGTAGTTTTGGTGTTTTTGTGTTTTTGGGGTAACGAGGCTTCGTTCAAGTAATTGAGCGTTAGTAAGTTACGTGGGATTTGTTTTTATGAGTTGTATTTCAAAAAGAGTATGAAATTCTATTTTTGGAAACTTTATTTTGAAAATGATTATTTTCCGGTTTATCGTAAAATTAAGATTTATCACGTAAGACGTTAGGTTTCGATATGAGAATACATAAAATATGAAAAGTATGAGGTTTTGAGTGTAATAATTAAGTTTAATAAATATATATATATATATATATATATATATATATATATATATATATATATATATATATATATATATATATATATATATATATGGTATAAGAAAATCGGCTAGGTGAAAAAAGGAAGGAAAAGGAAACCAAATTTGAGTCTAATTACAACTCCTAACTAAAAGGGTTATCTAGAATTATATTAGAATAGTATATATACAAAATCAAAACACCCCAAACCTCTATTTCTCTGGTTTTGGTCGTTCATGGGAGGCAAGGGAAGAAGAAAATTAGGGTTTATAGTTTTGAAGCTAAAATCAAGAATCAAGGTAAAATCTTTAAACCCTATGTTCAATTAATTGATTAATTAATATAATTCATGTAATAATTATATGATGGATTAGGGTTTGTGTTAACTTCTGTAAATTAATGTTATTAAACATGTTGGGATCAATTAATGATAATAGCGTGGTGATTGGTTAAGAGAATTGAGCGTAAAACATGCTAGTTATTGAGTTAGGGTTTGGACAGATTTGTAAGGCTGTAAAGATGTGAGTGTAAATAACAGATGGTGAAGAGTTAAGTCACGAATTTTAGGTCTAAATTGAATTATAATGAAAGAGCTTTCCAAAAAGTCCAGCCACGATGGATTTCAAGGTCGGAAAGTTGGTCTTTTGATTTTTCTTTGTTAAGGTGTCAAAGCTGTCAAACCGGGACAGATTTTGGCTAAAAGTTTGAGGGTGTCATGTGGTTGTAAAAGTGGTATTTTGACTAGGCCTTCTGGAATAGTTAAGTATTAGGTTATATTAGACTACCATGGTGGGTCATATGAGTCTTAGACATCCATCATATGTGTATTACATGGGTTGTAGCTTTTAGCTTGCCCTTGTGTAATATGGAATACTTTTGTGTGCTATAGATTGTGAGTTGTTTTTTTGGAAGCTTCGGAGTTTTAAGGTGAGTTCATAGTCCCATATTTTAACTTGTTTTAAACTTGGGATGGGAATGATGCTTGTCTTAAATGATTTGAGTTACTGTGATTATGTGTATGGTGTTAAAGAGCTTGGACTTTTAATTGTTATCGTATTTATGCTTTATGTGAACGGTAATGATATGTTGTGTGATAGCTGTGTGGTCCAATTGGGAGGGTGCTTACCCTGTTGCTCGTGCATACGACCTAATTGGAGGGTATTAATTTACCCATTATTTTGGGAGCGGGGATCATGATCCGGCCCGGTATGATGTGTTTTGGGAGCGAGGTCACGATCCGCCCTGGTATGATGTGTTTTGGGAACGGGGGTCACGATCCTGCCCGATGGTTGCCTTATGTGTGATGTTGCCTAGTAATATATGTAGCTTACATGATAACTATAATTATTTGTCCAGCTATATTTTGTAATCACAGTGATTTTGGTTGCCTTGTGTGTTGAGTCTCAAACCTATGAATCTCACCAACGTAATGTTGACATTTTAAGCATCATTTTCAGGTGAGCTTTCTAAGGATAAGATAGAAGGAAGTGGATAGATGAGACCTTAGTTGCATTGGAAGTGGTTTAGTATCTATGTTTGAATTTATGTGTTGTTTCGGATTTTGTTTTGGTTGTTTTGTTTTGGGGTATTGTTACAACACTTCGTGTTTGTACTTTGCTCTATTTTTGTGCATGTAGTTGTTCTCTATATAGACACCAGGTGTTGTGATGATATCCATGAAGTTACACCCTCGCGTTTCTGCCGTGGCGGGGTGTGACATTGGATCTGCCTCATGTATCAATATAATTATATCTGTCAAAGGTAATTGATACACCATTGGGATTGTTTGAGGTGATAGTTCCTTTTGGTTTCCATTCCCAACGTGCTAAGGCCTTAACAACATTTCCACATTTACCCTTTTTTTGTTCACAGAACCACCAGTGGAAACTTTTGGCCTTGCAGTGGTAACTGCTGGCTTGGCAGTGGTAACTGCTGGTTTTGAAATTTTAGGTATCTATTTGTGGTTATTGTAAACTTTCTTTTCAAAATAGGTCTTTTTCCCTGTTTGTGCAGATTTAACAAAAGTTGTAATTGGATTTGCACTTTTAACAGGAGACTTAGGGTAAACTCTGTTTATTTTTCTAGCAGTGGCAACTGCTGGTTTTGCAGTGGAGAGTGATTTGATGCCAGAATTTAACAAAACAGACCTGGGAATCATCTTACTTAGTGGATTTGGGTGAGTAAAATTATTAGCATTATTTACATTCACCCTGGTATTCCCAAACACTACCCTTCTACCCATGTGATAGTTACAATTATAGTGAAGATGATCAAAACTACCACATATTTAAAAAGGTTTGTTGTTGAACACAAAGTCACTACCACATTGTCTAGATTTAACATGATTCCAACTCCTTTTGTTGGCCCTTGGAGTTGTTGACTTGCTTCTGTACATCTCAGCATGTCTAGTAGTGGGCCTAGTATAATTAGCTTGTGTTCTAGGCTTCTCTTTGACAACTTCAGGAATATTCTTTTTAACTTCCACTTGAGCACACTCAGGAACACTAGTTTTAGACTCAACATTCATATTTTCATCTTTAAGAGATGAGTCACTAGCACTATTAAATGTGTCAACCTCAACCTTAACCCTTTCAATAGCAACTTCTTTAACAAATTTTGGGCCATATGTCATGGTTGGTTCCTGGAACTCTTCTAACCCTGTGTGTGCTAAGTCAATACCTGGAGTTGATGGAGCACCTCTTAGGGGTGGTGGAATTGATTTATATCCTACTCCTGACTTGGCTTTGTTTACAACTTGGGCTTCCCAAATTTTGTCAATGCACTTAGATTGATGATCTAGTGTATTACAAGTTATCTATATATTTTCATTGGCCTTTTTAACCTTCTCTAACTCTTCCCTAAGAGCCTCATTCACAGCAATCTTATAATCGAAGTCTCTTTTTAAAACAACAATATCATCATTGAACTTAGATTCATTGGCTCTATAGTGCTCTAATTGTGCTTCTAAAATAGCAAGACCTCTTTTATGATTTGCTAGGTTATAATTAGTTTGATTTTACTCTAACAATTGTTCATCATATTGTTCTTTAAGTTTCTCACAATCTTTTAAAGCCTTACAGGTTTTAGAACAGGCATTATTAATTTGTACGTAAGAGTCAGAAAAAGCCATAAGTGCAAGCTCAGTAGCAATCATTGCAGACTCTGAACCTTCTTCTTCATCCTCAGCCATATAGCTCCAATCATAGCTCACTTCATCAATGGCCAAAAGCACCTTTGGTTCTTCAGTTGTAGGCCATTTCTTCTTGTCCTGCTTATACCAAATTGACCTGTTATCAGGCTTCTCTGGTTTCCTGCATTCTCTGGCAAAGTGCCCCTTCTTATGATAGTTGTAACACTCCACCTTCTTCTTATCAAAACCTACAATTTCATTGCCATTAATGATGATCTTCCTACCAGTCTTCTTCCAGAACTTCTTTGCCTTTAAGCTTAGCAATGCAACTTGCCATTTAATGTCCATCTCTTCCATGTCATCCTCATCAATTTGATCCAAGTCCTCATGTGTCAGAATTGAACGATTCATTTGACTTGAAAGAAAGGCATAAAAAGTAGAATCTCCAAGACCAGCAACCTGCCTTTTTGAACTAGCAGTGGAAACTCCTCTACTGCCAGTGGAAACAACAATGTTAGCATCATCATCATCACTATCACTCTCTTCATCTGAACTATCATCAACAGATGATGATATAAGTGCTAAGTTCCCTGATCCTGAACTTAGTTTGCCAGCCTTCTTCAACCTCTGTTCAATAACTTTAAAGTTATTGTACAAATCATTAAGCTTCATATTCTCCAGTTCTGGCTTGTCTTCCCACACAGCAACATTTGTACCAAACTCAGAGGGTAAACTTCTTAAGAACTTTAAATTGAGGTCTTCCCTTTCCAGCTCAATTCCAAACACTGTGAGTTGAGTAACAATCTTTTGAAGCCTTGTGAAGATGCTTCAATTGATTCATTACTTGTTGAACCAAAGTTTTCATAAGTCTATTTCAACAAGGTCTTCTGTGTCTTCTTGGTGGAATCATTACCACTAAAAACATTGCAGATCTCCTCAAATAATGTCTGTGCAGTCTTGTACTTGCTGAATGCTAGAATTTGATCTCTGGGAAGGGTCATCAACAGCAAGCCTCTGGCCTTTAGATCATTCTTCATCTGAAGTCTTTCATCATTTGTGACTGGTCCAGTGTTAATCTTTTGTACTACCTTGCCATCAATAGTTTCTGAGGTAGAACTAGGTTTAAAGGAATTGCCTAACATAATGATCTCCCATAGTGCATAGTCTTGCACCATAAAAAATTGTTCGATCATTAGCCTCCACATCTCATAGTCATTCAACTTAAGCTTAGGAAGCTTAGCAGCAATGTTGGACTGACTGGTCTCTGTCTCCATTGAATCCTCTGAGTGTACTTGGGGTCTTCTAAATCAAAGTATCAAAGCCTGGCTTTGATACCACTTGATGGATCTAAACACCTTGATCTATGTTAGAATGATACTTTGAATAATACCACTAAGTATGCGGAATCTACTTAGTAATACTTAGAAGTTTGTATGTAAATGAAAACAGTTATATATGAATGAGAATAATGAATGAGTCAAACTGTTAGCTCCAATATTATTAAGAATAATAATAATACGAGTGATCTTTGTATCACTAGGGTTACAACCTTGAAGCTCTAAGAAAACATATATATGAAACCATAACCTAGGATCTCCTTTTATAGCACAAGGAGTCCTATTCTACAAGATACGTATAATGATAATAGAATAAGATATTCACTAAATCTATTCTATACTTATCTAAACAAATTTCCTAACATTTATCCTAACAGCAGTGGTAATAATATATACTAGCAGTGGTAATGAGTTTCCACTTCTAGTGCATTCTTCAGCTGTTGTAATCTTCATACTAGCCGTGGTAACTGTTAATGTAATTCCCAACATCATTAGTTTCATTGCTAGTGTCAGGTAAGTCACAAGACTTCTTGCCATATGACATATGTGATTCATCAAACTCTATATGGTGGGAGGGTGGCTTAAATGTTCATGTTATTGGTGGAGAAATAGTATGCATTTCTCCTTCTTTTACATTCTTAACAGGAATTATAGAATATTCTTCCTCAGGGGTAGGGTCAAAGATGGTTGGTTCAGTAGGGTCATAAACTTCATTTGGCCCTATAAAATCTCCATACCCCAACCATCTCCTAGACTTAACAGACTTACAACTATCAACCAACTTGTCCAAATGTTTACCTGATTCTTGCCATTGCAAATGTGATGTGTCTTGCGACTACTAGTTTTAAATTTATAACACGAATTACCGGATAAAGCTAGGATTTGGGTGTTTTCAATTGTGAAAAATCTATGTAACAATAAGCAATAAAAAGGTGATAATTGGTTGTCACGATCCAAAATACCATATAAGTAATAAGTAACACGAAAATGATGGTTATGTAAATTCAATAAGATTAAAAACTACACTTGCTTAGACTAGTTTACATCCTTGATAAGCATGATTGTGATAACTCTTATTAACATGTTGGTTATGATGATTAATTGGTGTTCTAATCAATTGTTCTTACAAATTAAACCTTGGCCAAGATCTTAGTTTATAAAAACAAGCATTAAGTTTAACCAATCAATTCAAGATCAATTCAAGGTTCATAAGGTTGGGTTAACAATCTTAAACACAAAAATAATCTTTTGTTTTTATCAAATACTCTTAAGAAACGGTCAATACAAAAGGTAACCGATCATAGACAAAAGGTTACAATTGATTGCAAACTACTACATTTCTGACCAATTAGGCGTTTTATAATCAATCCGATTTGATAGACAAAAGTTTTCTCATTACAATCACACTTTAGTTTCTTTGTTTAACCAAGAATAATTTTGGTGGAAAACAATCATTCATAGACAAATGATTATAACTAGTTGAATAACAATTAATCTTTCGACCTATAAAATCATTAGCAACTAGTTAAACTTGATTCAACAAATTTCAGTATGAAACTTAAGTACAATTGGGTTTTAGAATTAACTTGAAATTGAATTAAAACATGTTATAACAATCATAAGTAAAACATTAAATAATAAACATCATCTAAGCAAGTGCACAAAGGCACTAGCCACTCATAGCAAACATGAACATAAACTCAGAATTTTGAACATTAGAAATCATAATTAAAAGTCTTACAATGATTGAAATAAGATAACAAATGATGTAGTAATGATGCCTCAAGTATTGGTGATGACTTCTTGATGTTTTGACCTCCAAATGATGACTTCTTGGACCTCCAAAGTTTCCTGGGATTTTATGGACGAATTTTGGTATGAGAGGGAGTAATGGTGGTAAGAGAAGTGTTCTCTCAAGTTGAGATAGAGAGAAATGGTAAGGGATGTGTTAGAAAAGCTTGCAAAGTTCTCTATTTATACTATTCCACAAGCCTAGGCTGATCAATGCAACAACTTGGCCTCCAAGGTGAATAGAAGAACCTAGAATACTAGAAGGAAGAGCCTAGAATCGGGTAGAATGAGGTAGAAGGAGTTTTGCAAAAGTTTAATGAGCTGAACATCCGATCGGTTATGGGACAATGTCAATAGGTTGGGCAAAAGTCATAAACACGAAAAATGTAGATCTTTCTCTTAGCTTTCTGTGGCCGCTTGAATCAACTAAATCCGAGTTCGTATGCTCAAGTTATGGCCAAAATGGTGAAGGTGTGTCGGGAACAACGAGTCTTCCATTAATTCTTCGTTCGAGCTTCTTTTCTTCATTTCACTTCTCGTTTTCCCTCTTGTACTTTATTCTTGAGTCTTTTGAGTGACAACTTCATGACTTTTATCTTCTCGAACATACTCCAAGAGACTTTCATTTGTCGGGAATTCTTCGTACATGCATAAATCTTCGTTTATTGATCGTTTCTTCGTCTTTTTCATCATTTTCTTGTACTTTAGCTTCCATGAACCTAAAACACGAATTATGCTCAATTAAGTACCATAAGTACATAAAAGTGATCATTAAATCCACAATAACGCTCATAAAAACATGTTAATTTTGAGCGTTATCAAATCCCCCACACTTGAACTTTGCTTGCCCTCAAGCAAATCTAGGAAAAGAAAAATCGAAACCATACCTAAATGAAAAAAAAAATTTTGAAAACTATAAAAATTTGAAAAATATAAAAATTTGAAAAATATTTTTGGTTTTTTTTTTTTTTTTTTTTTTTTTTTTTTTAATAGTATCTCAAACAAGCGAAAATGAGATAAATAAACGAAAATGAGCGCAAACTCCCCCACATTTAAGGGTTTGCTTGTCCTCAAGCAAAAATTAAGTAAAATAGATCCACATGGTGCACAAGTATGTTTAGAAAAATGTGATGCAAATCTACCAAGCACAAGTACAAGATACGATTCATCGTTTTAAGCTTTAGTGGTGAAAAATCGAGATGTTTGACAATACCCAATGATTTTCTTGCTTGATTAACATTTCTAAACACCTCACGAAAAAAGGAATCAAGTATAATTCACTCAACACTCATTTTTTTAGGTAGTGGAGTATATGTAATATAAAGCACACTCATTGCTCAGTCATGATTTGTTTATTACCATAGGCTTGTACAAGAAACAAAACTCCACCGACATGGTGTAAGCACCAAGTGTAATCATCAAAAGAGGACTTTTATTTGGGTTGTAATGTTAGGCTAAAGGGCTTATACCAGGCTTATATTCAAACATCTCATACAAAAACATAATAGATCGCTGGCGCGAATTCTTGATTACTCAAAAACCGGATGGTCACTAGAATATTCATGCACTTGATATTCTCACAAAGCCATTACTATATCCGGATAGATAAAGTAATTTGGTAAGGGTAGGGATATGGCATGGGAATATTTATGAAATTGGTTTTAAAAGAAAAATAAAGTCAAGTCTAAGTCTCATTGTTGCTAGTCACCAAACAATCCACGAACCCGTAACTGATTATAGTTACAATCATCTCATCTTCAGACTTTCACATATCGATACATTGATTCGCCATAACAATATTCTTCATACTTAGCACATCGGCTAACAGCATATCATATAACTTTCCTTCTTCATCTCCATACATAGTATAGCACATTGGCTATAATTGTCATCACATATCCTTTTTTTTTTTTTTTTGATGACTTATTCATTTATTTTTCTTTCTTTTTTTTCACATTTTTTTTCATACATAACATATCCCCCACACTTCGTATAAGCATACACCACAAAAATACAAATAAGAAGGTGCACTCTTCGTCTTTGTCGGAATGGCACACATGAATCGAAAAGTGTGGCTAACTAATAATCATAAAAAACAATCCAACATACCAAGCAACTAGCAACCCACCGTTTAGACTTTGACAAGGGTAAGGCTAAGGTTTAAATTGTAAAATATTTTTGTATTTTTCTTGATGTAACAAAAATGAAAAGATTGGTTCAGAGGGTTTAACTAGGGGTATCTAGCGCTAAAGATAAAAGCTAACAAATGGGTTCCAAATACGAGGATAACTAACCGATGTGGTTAGCAAAAATTATTTTATAAACGGATGGCCATGTGGTTTTATTCCTAAGGTGCGGTGCCTCTTTATCACACGAATACACGTATATCACACGAATGCGATCTTACAGCAGTCTGGTAATGATTTACATGTACAAGTTCTAGAATAAATAAAATCACCGGCACACTCATAGCAAAAGATCCAAGCATAAAAAAATGTATGCTATATATGAAATAGGCTCAAATCCTCACAATTTTAGTGGAAAGGGCTATAATATGCGCTAGCAAATGTTATCGATCCCCGAATGGATTGCAATATTAATCGGGACACATCTCAAATTTTTCAAAAATTACAGATTTCACCAGTGGATTATCAAGTTATTCTAATATATTATCCTAAAAGCGTGAAAACAACTAGATCACAAGGGCAAACAAGTATATAAAAATTATTTTCAAATTGGCCCAAAAATAATAAATTTAAAAATTGGTTTCGTTTTTCACTATTTAACTTTTCCCCCACACTTAAGTTATGCATTATACTCATGAAAAATAAACTTTAAAGCATGTAAAATGGGAAAAATAAATAAGTAAATAAATAGTCCAAGAGAAACGAAACTTCCCGGGCTATAGAAATCGCGATCGAACTCCATATGATAAAATACTAAGCAAATGCTAGCATGAGCTTCAGATCCAAGAATTCTCCTCCATCACCTATTACATTTATTCAAACAAAAACAAAACAAAACAAACAAATTGCACACAATAACAGATTAAACATTACGAGAATGTAACACCCCCACACTTAAGATCTTCCAAGTTTTGAAAAGAAATTTTGTAAAAAGGGTGTACATGTTTATTTCAAACAACTAAAAAGGAGCTCGGGTTGCCTCCCGAGAAGCGCTTAATTTATTACTGAGTCATTAGCTTGACTCTTCCCCGGATCAGGATACTTTGACGGTATGGTTCAAATAGGGAATTTTAGTTCTTAAACGTTGAGGATATGGGATATTTGGTATGTACTTCACAAGTGATGGACATTCTTTGGATTTGACCACGTGATAATCCCTTTTTGTTATCTTGAACGGTTGATCGAGTTTATTAGAAATGAAGACAGGTGGTGAATCTTTTTGATTTTTCAAAGGTTCATCAGACTTTCCACTCCTAGTGAATACGTCATTCATGTTCACAATGTGAGCTGGAGGAGGTGGGTTAGTCATACCATTTTGTTTTGAAGAAAATGGATTTTGTGGCTTAGACCATTCGTCTATCTCCCTTTCCCATTCCCCATTCCTCTTAGGTACCTTTGACACTTCTTTCTCCTGCTTCTTAATCTCTTTTTCTTTCAAGACTTCATTCCCAACGTCTCCAATTGCATTGAGTTCCTTGTTACCAACATGATTTGACACTTCATCGTGTGTAAACATTTTCTCTTTCACTAAGAGTTTAGTCGACGGGATATGCACGGTACAATCCTCAAGAAAAGGTGACACGGTTGGTGAACTAGTAATGATTTGGTTCGGATTAGGCATGGTTGTAATGGGTTCCTCAATAACTTCAACATCACCCTTATCATGCTCGTTACAGATTGAGGGTGGTTTGTAGACAAATTCATGTCCTGGATTGGAATCTGTTGTTTGAGGAAGTGATTCGGTATGATGGACTTCTTTCTTTTCACCCAACTTCATTTCCACCACATGGTTTTTCATACTCTCATTTTCTTCCATCCAGTCTATCATCATCTCCTCCGGTGAGGGTTTGGAATATTGTGATGGATGTAGCATTTCATCTTGGGAATGATTTGCGTTGTGGCTTGAATAGGAGTATGAATTTCTGGAATTTTGGTTGTGATATCCGTCGTGGTATCTTGCTTCATTAGGTTCAAGCATCAGCATGTCATCATCCGTGTGGTATTCTGAAGCATTGGCATCTTCATCATCTCTACGAGCATCCCATAACTTTTTTAACTCTCCTCTTATGTTCAGGAATTCGGAATCGATTTTTGTAGCGAGAGTTTCAAGTTTCTCCATCAAAATGGCGTGATTGGAATTGATGATGATTCCACCGGCGGAAACAACGGTTTTTGGTTTGGGCACGATTAGAGAATTTTCTGAGAAATCAATCTTGAGTTGGACCTTGTCCTCAAGGATTTTGAATGCTTCCTTGGGAATATTGTAGAGGAACATTCCTCCGGCATCAAGAATTCCTTGAGTTGGATTATCTAAACCATGATAGAATGTTTGAATGATCGATCCTTTGGTTAGACCGTGTCCATGACAAGTGCGAAGCATATCTTTCATACGGAGCCAAGCATCAATGAGAGTTTCGTGATCGAATTGTTGAAAGTTGTGAATGTCAATTAGGAGACGTTTAAACTTTGCGGGAGAAAAGTATCGGCTAACAAAAGCTTCTCTCATCTCTTCCCACGTAGTAATTGTTCCTTCATTTAATTCATTCAACCAAATCTTGGCTTCTCCGGACAACAAAGTCCTCAATTTAACCGCTTCCTCTTGATTTTCACCATAATAGAATAGGTTACTAATCTCAAGAGAATCAGCTATGTGTCGGTGAGGATCGGATCGGATTCTCCCATCGAATTGATTCTCCCGAATCATTTGCATATGGATACCCTTGATATGGAAATTGTTTGGAAAAGGGCGTTGAATAATAGTGGAACTAGGTGTTGGTGCAACGGTCCTAGTGCTTGACCACATGGGTTGGTCATCGGGATCAACGACGGTTACAGGCAGGGAATTGGGTTGACTTTCAACTTTCTCTTCGATTATGTCGATTACCACAAAATGTTCCTCGATGAATGGTGATTTTGGATAAAGTTTGGTTGATTCGATCTTTAAGGGTAAGATTGGTGTCTTATCGGGTTTACGAGTTCTCTTTTTGATTTTACGTTTAAGCTCGTAAAGTGGACTAACAAGTTGTTTACCCCATGAGTGTGAGTTTATACAAACCCAGAGCGATTCATAAAATATCACAAAAAGTAAAAATAAAAACATAATGAAAATGAATACTAAGAAAAATCTTTTTGTATTTTTTTTTAAGTTGAAGTAAACAAAAATAAGCTTAACTAAGATAAGAAAACCGTTATTATTATAACTACCAGAAGTTTAAGAAAAATAAACTAATTACGTCAAAACTTTTTTTGTAATAGACTTTTTTTTTAACTTTTAATTAAAAGACGTTCAAAAAAAATCTAAAAAGACAATTTTGTAAAATAATTTACGAAAGAAACAAATAAGAAAAGAAAATAACAAGGACACAAGAAAAATAAACACTCCTAAGGGTGGGTTGGGTGGTGTTTGTTTCGAACTAAGGTGAAAATGGTTTTTGAAAAAAAAAATGGGCGAAACGATCTAACCGAATCGGATATAGGCTCGTACCGATCGGTTCGATTGGGTTTTTGGGTCTAACCGATCGGTTGGATATCAAACCGGTCGGTTGGATGACTCGGTAAAAATGATTTTGTTCAGCCGATCGGTTGGATGGCTCGGATTTTTTTTCGAAAGTAAAAGCGACACAACTAGGGAATGATTAAAGCAGAGATTCAAAGCAAACAAAAACAAAAACAAATCCCCGGCAATGACGCCAAAAACTTGATGTGTCTCGCGACTACTAGTTTTAAATTTATAACACGAATTACCGGATAAAGCTAAGAACACACGGGCAAGTATGACCCTTTCGTATGTAGTTAGTTTTGGTTGGTAAGCCGAGGTCGTTCACTAGGATTTGGGTGTTTTCAATTGTGAAGAATCTATGTAACAATAAGCAATAAAAGGGTGGTAATTGGTTGTCTTGATCCAAAATACCATATAAGCAATAAGTAACACGAAAATGATGGTTATGTAAATTCAATAAGATTAAAAACTACACTTGCTTATACTAGTTTACATCCTTGATAAGCATGATTGTGATAACTCTTCTTAACATGTTGGTTATGATGATTAATTGGTGTTCTAATCAATTGTTCTTACAAATTAAACCTTGGCCAAGATCTTAGTTTATAAAAAAAAAAAAAAGCATTAAGTTTCACCAATCAATTCAAGATCACTTCAAGGTTCATAAGGTTGGGTCAACAATCTTAAACACAAAAATAATCCTTTTTTTTATCAAATACTCTTAAGAAATGGTCAATACAAAAGGTAACCGATAATAGACAAAAGGTTACAATTGATTGCTAACTACTACATTTTCGACCAATTAGGCATTTTAAAATCAATCCGATTTGATAGACAAAAGTTTTCTCATTACAATCACACTTTAGTTTCTTTGTCTAACCAAGAATAAATTTGGTGGAAAACAATCATTCATAGACAAATGATTATAACTAGTTGAATAACAATTAATCTTTCGACCTATAAAATCATTAGCAACTAGTTAAACTTGATTCAACAAATGTCACTATGAAACTTAATTACAATTGGGTTTTAGAATTAACTTGAAATTGAATTAAAACATGTTATCACAATCATAAGTAAACCATAAAATAATAAACATCATCTAAGCAAGTGCACAAAGGCACTAGCCACTCATAGCAAAAATGAACATAAACTCAGAATTTTGAACATTAGAAATCATAATTAAAAGTCTTACAATGATTGAAATAAGATAACAAATGATGTAGTAATGATGCCTCAAGTATTGGTGATGACTTCTTGATGTTTTGACCTCCAAATGATGACTTCTTGGACCTCCAAAGTTTCCTGGGATTTTATGAACGAATTTTGGTATGAGAGGGAGTAATGGTGGTAAGAGAAGTGTTCTCTCAAGTTGAGATAGAGAGAAATGGTAAGGGATGTGTTAGAAAAGCTTGCAAAGTTCTCTATTTATACTATTCCATAATCCTAGGCTCATCAATGCAGCAACTTGGCCTCCAAGGTGAATAGAAGAACCTAGAATACCAGAAGGAAGAGCCTAGAATCGGGTAGAATGAGGTAGAAGGAGTTTTGCAAAAGTTTAACGAGCTGAACATCTGATTAGTTACGGGACAATTTCAATAGGTTGGGCAAAAGTCATAAACACGAAAAATGTAGATCTTTCTCTTAGCTTTCTGTGGCCGCTTGAATCAACTAAATCCGAGTTCGTATGCTCAAGTTACGGCTAAAATGGTGAAGGTGTGTCGGGAACAACGAGTCTTCCATTAATTCTTCGTTCGAGCTTCTTTTCTTCATTTCACTTCTCGTTTTCCCTCTTGTACTTTATTCTTGAGTCTTTTGAGTGACAACTTCATGACTTTTATCTTCGAACATACTCTAAGAGACTTTCATTTGTTGGGAATTCTTCGTACATGCATAAATCTTTGTTTATTGATCGTTTCTTCGTCTTTTTCATCATTTTCTTGTACTTTAGCTTCCATGAACCTAAAACACGAATTATGCTCAATTAAGTACCATAAGTTCATAAAAGTGATCATAAAATCCACAATAATGCTCATAAAAACATGTTAATTTTGAGCGTTATCAAAATGCCTAGCCACTTCACTATCTAATCTAGCTTTCAAGTCCCGTTTCTCTAGGTTCACCTTAGCATTTTCTTTTTCAGAATACTTTAACAGATTAGTGGTGTTTTCTAAATCTCTTTCTAAGACCGTAATCTTCTCTTCATAAGCTAACAGATTCTTTTGATACCAAACCTTTTGTTGTTCTAGTGTTTTAAGTGCACCTTTATAGGTTTGTACCTGAACATATTAGTCTTTATATTGAGTTTCTATGTCATCAAACTATTTCTTAAGGTCAGCATATTTACTATCACAACCAAATATACAATTTTGTACCTGAGATGAGATGCCCATCAAGGCAAATTCTACACTCTCATCTTCTGTCTCACATCCAGCAAGCATTCCATAGAGCTTAGAAGCACTACCTTCCACATCTGCAGTGCCATGCTCATTCCAATCAATCATAGAATCCACAGATACCAAGGCTTTTGATTGGCCAGATTCCGACTCCCTCTGCTTGAATGCATAGTATCTTGTCTTGTCATCAGCCTTCTTCTTGGTGCATTCTCTCGAAAAGTGACCCATTTGGTCGCATGAGTAACACTTAACCTTTTTCATATCAAACCTGGTTGGATCCCTTCCCTTGAAATTGAGCTTTTTACCAGCCTTCCTTTCAAATCTTTTGATTTTGACAGAAAGCATAGCCATCTGCCACTTAAGATCCATCTCCTCCAAGTCCAACTTATCAATTTGTTCAAGATCTTCAAAAGCTAGTTGTTGTTGTGGTTCATAGTCAGCAATAAAGGAATGTAGCACATCTTCTAAGACATTACTGGATTTGGAATGTGTCTTTGTTTCAGTAGAGGTGTAGGAAGATGATGTTGACGAAGAACTTGGACTATCAGCATATGACCCCTTGTTATTACAAGTAGTGGTACTAACAAATGCTGAATTTTTTGGAGTTGGTTAATATGTTGAATGACCCTTGATGTCAATCTCCAGAGTCCTAAGCTTGTTGTAAAGATCATCAAAGGTTATGAATTCAAGACCACCTCTAGCCTAAAGAGTGATGCAGACCTATGACCAGGAATGAGGCGAGGCTCTTAAGAAGTTGGTGTTGCAATCCTTATTATCATGCTTTGCTTTTAATTGATTTAGCTGACTCAAAATATTATGAAACCTGTCATATCCTTTGTGTAAGCCTTCCTCTTTTGAAATCTTGAACTATTGGAACTCCTGCTTGAGCATGGACTTCCTCATAATTTTGGACTCATCATTTACTCCAAACCTTGCTTTGATAGACTTCCAGATCTCCTTAGCATCATCCAGATGATGAAAGTCTCCTATATGATCATCTAGGAGAGACTGAAGCAAGATAGTTCTTGCCTTGGTCTCTCTTTGGATGGCAACTTGTTCATCAACAGTAGCAGGAGGAAGAATGATAATGTTGCCTTGATTGTCTCTTCTATTTTTCTTCCTGCTGTTTCCATTCTGAATTACATTCCAGAGGTTGAAATCACTATTTATGATCCAATTCTCCATCTTCATGGCCCAGATCTCGTATTCATCCTTCTTCAGATAAGGAATTTAGCATTGCTGCTAGACATTGTGGTTGTAAGTACTTGTTGAATTGGTTGTGTTTGTGTAGTTGGTTGAGTGACCTCAGAATCGTCTGCTCCTGACATAGTTGAAGGGTTTAAGGGCTTTTAAGAGATAAGAGTTAATCTTCTTAGATAGAGATTCTCTCCAGGCTCTGATACCACTTGTTGGATCAGCTCCTAGATAGATCTTTGAGTCTTACGGATCAATAGAATGCTAATTTAATTAAAAGCAAACTATATAGAGAATCTCTATAAAACTTATGTTTACGCGGAATATAAACACAAGAGTAAAGAAGATGAATAACTAAAATACTTTGATCCTCTATGGATCTATATTAATCACTATAGATTGTTTCTAATGTCGTACATAATTCATAGCCATGAGTTTCTTTTATACTACATGAAACCCTAAACAACTCATTACAAGAAAATGTGTAAAGAAAACTATTAAAGATATGCAAAATCTTGTCCTAATATAACTCATGCATATCCTTCTAACAAATTCTAATACTACGGATTCACTATGTCCGCAGAAATACTTATCAGCAGGAACCATTCTATCAACAGGAACCTGTTAGCAGATATACTTCAATAGAAACCAATATTTCTTCAATAATTCCTAACACTGGGATTGAGTGATGAGACTAGGAGCTTTTAGTGGACCAACCATACCTTAGTAGTCATGGATTTTATTTCTGATTTATGTTTAAGTATTTCATTTCTTTTAGTAGTTGATTAGTATTGTATTTGTTTCATTAGTTCTTTTAGTCTCAAGATTTGTAATTTATTGAGCTAAGTCTTCCGCTTGCGCTTTATGTTCTGAATTGAAACCATAATGTTACACTTTAGACCCTTATCGGTTTGGGGTGTTAAAGATAAGATTCTACAAGGAGATATACGAAGCACATAAACCTACAAAGCAAACATAGCGGTAGAACTAAACGATAAACCTTCATTAACTCCAACTGAAATCTGAGCGAATAAAGGAACTTTCCAAGATCGAAGGAGTACCAAAAAAATCATCAAACGTAACCAAAAGTCTCAAAATAATATGGAGAAAAAAATCGTACTGACATTCAAAAACATAACTCAAAATATCCAAAATGTATTGGGAGAGGAAAATCAATTCTCTGTTCCACTCACTGTTGATGTGCCAAGAAGCTAGACCCATCTTCTGCCAAAGGAAATCTCTGCCAATCTTTCAAGCAAGCCATCCTAGTTGATGCTCTACTGTAGCTCTTCTTGTCTCATCCTTCTCGTCGGGCGCGGAAATCTCCAATGCAGTCGCCACCGTCTTCATGCCATCCCATCCAGCTCCAGCCAGCTGCTTCCCTCGTTCTTCATCCCGCAACAGTTACTCTTCGAGAATGTCACAGGGGCGTCTTCGAACGTAGAATGTCAACACAAAATACAAAGATGATACTCGGGTTTCTCTTTCGTCTCTAAATATACTAAAATGTCATGCCATGACCATTTTCCAGGTATTCATAAAAGGCTTGATCAACCCATTCCATAGGAATAGTCGAAAAGGTAACAAATACAATTGGCATAACACATACAAGTACGAAAATAATTACTAAGAGTATCCTGATCCTCTCACAAAATAAGACACGATTCTGTTTCCAACAATAAATACCATCATCATTCTCTTCCATGAATAAAACAAAACACACAAAGATACACAGTAAACGTTCCAACAAATTGAATAATTCTCGAGGCGAGTTTCATCGGAGAAGTATCTTCATAGAAGTTGGGAAATCAACGCACGAGTTTCAAAACAGGATGGTCATAAATGATTATCAGCTCAAGAATGATGAACTTCACAAAACGTCAAAGGTAACAAACATAAAATGACAGTCGTCATCATCATAATACTCAGGCAACAAATCCAAATCCAGAATAACATCGAATCGAACATCTCCAACGTAAACAAATTATCACCACGAAATCGTCTCCAAATATCTCCAAAACACATTGGACAGATCGAATATACACGATGAAAAGTCACAAAACAATCATAGGGGTAAAATAGGTAAGGTCAAATCAAGAATGAAGAAAGAATCAAAAGCAAAGATGTTGGGAATTACAATTAAGTTGATAAGACTAAACATGTGAAACATGAGGGACTTATGGAGACAAAGGAAGAAACTTGCAAAGAAAGAAAAAGATTACTGCATATCTTTTTATTATTCTAGAATATCCTTTGTAACCCTAGTATCTCTATTATATAAAGAGATACAGGGATTGATTACTGCATATCTTTTTATTAGTCTAGAAAAGCGTGTGTGTGTAAACCTAGGCGTAGCTCTTATAAACGCCTAGGTAGTTTAGTGTTTAGCCTCAAAAATCATAGGATTCCTGTTACAATGATTGATGTAACCGTATTATATTGATATAATAATATTGGGGCTGTGGAGAATGTTTGGTAAAACCATGTTATGATAATATTGATTTATGTATGAATATTCCGCCTATATTATTATTATCCTAGATTAAGACCTAATAAGTCTAGAGCCAAAACGATCCTGGAATCTAGTCTCTATCACGTTATTAGTTTCTAACATGTGGTATCAGAATGGGGGCTCTTGATATCTGGGATTTACAAGGTTTGGTTTGTAGAAGAACGAAGAAAACAAAAAAAAAATCAAATTTGGTTCAATTTTCGTAACTCAGTGCAGGTCAGTTTTCAAGGCTCGATATCTCCTTCGTTAACCGTTTGGATCGGGCTGAAATTTTTACTGGAACTTCTTTGCATATAAATAAAGATTTCCACTAGAGGGATCTTCGATATGAGCTTCCAATTAAAAGATAAAAATTCTCAAAGTCTGCTGCAGAAAAAGTTCATGTAAGTCGAATTTTTAGGGTTTCTTTGATGTTCAACTTCATGAATTCGTGGTTACTTGTTATAATTCATCATGAAAGTTGGCTATACATTGTTTGATGTTTAATGATTCGTGAATGAAAGCATATTTGGAGAAGCAATTAATCGTTTAGGGTTTATTGACTTTCAAGATCTGTTCTTTTGCTTTAAAGAAACCCTAAGTTGATTTAAACCCTAGCCTTTCTGTCTCAAACTTGGCGACAAGTGTATCTCAGCAAAGTGGTGTTTAGGGTTGTAACTAACCCTAATAGGAATCTGATCTAAGTCATCTTGATGTGGTTATTATGGACGCATGGTGATTACTAAATAACTGATTGTGTATTATTGCTGGAAGATTATTATCTTTGGATTTGTTCTTTATAAACCCTAACAGTAACATTTGGGGTTTGTAAGCAAGATTATTGGTGCTTTAATTTAATCATTATAGATTTCATGGTACGATGAAAGTCTTGTGAGAATAAGGTTATTGGTACAAGGACGATTTGGAATGAGACTACTGGAGAGCAGTTCATGTCACAAATTGTTGAGGTAAATTGGTTACTGAAACAAAAGTAGGCTATAACAACTGGTGTTACTGATGTTGGGGGTAAACATCTGCGTGGATGAAATAAGGTTACTGGTATCACAATTATTGTCACGTGGAGAGATTAAGCTAGTGGATAGGTACTTCTAGTGGTTGATTGATGCTAAACCGTCAACCAAAGTCAACCACGGATGTGGTCAAGATGGTCAAACAGCCTAGAGTCAATGCTCCGCGGAATATAGTGTTTCCCCGGGGTCGTTATGTCCCGACGATGTGTGGATTGTAAACAAACGGCTTTGTGATCGGGTGAATTTGGATGAAAAGGGGTTTGTGAGTGATCTGAACTAAGGAATCTACAATAAAATAGCTTAAACAAGCTATGTGAATAAGGCGGGAAGATAAGGAAAACTAGAAACGATTTAAACCTAAAAACGTGTACGTAACGTTTAAATAAAACGCAGACGTACGAAATAAAATGTGAAAAGTGAATTCTGAAAACACCCAGGGGGTGAAAATAACTTTTTTTTTTAAACTAAAATGTAAAAGAAAATTTAAAATGAAAATGAAATTATTAAAATGATTATTTTAATATTTAAATTCTATTTAATTAATTAAAACTATTTTAAACCTAATTTTAATAATAAACTAAAAATGATAAAAGTTACAAAATAAACTTAAAACTTACAAAAATATTTTCTAAACTTAAAAATGAACTTGAAGAAAGTATAAAAAATAAAAATAAATATTTTTGTCTTTTTGTGAATTTTCTATTAATTAAAAACTATTTATATTAATTAAACTAATTAAACTAATTTAAATTACAAATACTACTAAATTATCTTAGAAAATTATGGAAAAATTCCTAAAATTATTTTATAACATTTAAAAGCTAGGAAAAATATAAAAACTAGGTTTTACTTAATAAAAACTAATTATGCTATTTTAAACTAATTATTAATTAATTATAAATAAAACTAAGATTAAATCTAATAAATACTTAATGACAAAATAAAAATCTGAAAAAATTATTATAAATACTTTAATATATGAGGAGTTTAATAAAAATATAAAATAGCTAAGTACTTAATTAAAATTTAAAAATGAAAATTAAAATTAAATTACATTAAATAGAAACTATCACTTAATAATTAAATTGGATTTTTTGGAATTTTTCTTTTGGAAACTTATTACACTACTAAAAATAAGAAAATTTTACAAAAACAACTTCCTTGGAGCTTAAAAATAAGCAAAGCAAGTGCTTATTTGGTTGACAGTTGACTTTGGTCAACTGTCAAGGGAAAATGGTAATGTGGACTACTAGAGGGGCCCACAAAGGATAAGTCTAATACAAATAAGCTATGAGAACTAAAATAAGGTGGAAAAAGAAACTTGGGACCACAGAATAAGCAGATGGGTCAAAATAAGCAATTCCAACAACTATTTGACACTCAGAATTGGGACAGAAAAGATGGGTTGATTCAGGTAGGTCCCAATGGGTTCAAGGTCAAACTAGTGGTCAATACCACTTCCCTGGTAGGAGGAGGGTGGAAAGGAACCAAATTGGTGGCCTGGGGCCCACTGAGGTAGCCAGAACACCGCCACAAAGTGGGTGGTGTGGGCTGATGTGCAGCTGCACAGGGCAGACCTTGCCCTGCAAGTCACTTTGGGGCTTTGTGGGGCCTAGGGAAAAAATTGCAAAAATGAAAGGGACATGGGGACTTGTAACTGAGATGGTAGGCAACAATTAGAAACAATTTTCAAGCAATGAAAGCAAACATAAAATTCAAGACAATTCTTTGAAGCTTTGTAAAAAACTGAAAGAGTGCAATGTTGACTTTTGATAAAACTTGGAAAGTTGACTTTTTTGAGTTTTAATCTAATCTAACAAGCTTGTAAACATGTAATAAACCAAAATAAAGTTAGACTCACCTAAAGCTACAAGATACAAGCTAGTTTAAAGGTTTATGGGGCTTAATGACCAAACAGTGAACAGATAGGCAACCTTTGTGGTGATTTTGACTTTAGCTTACAAAGGGACTAAGTTTTAAAGCTTAAATATCCTCACTAAACCTAAACAAACATGTTCAAGCAGCAAACACCCACTGAGACTCACTGTGTCTCAGTGGAACCTACTAATCCAAACACTCCTATGTAACTGAAAATGGTGATTAAGAAGAGCAGATAATCAATCTAAACCATGAAATTGTGTAATTAACTCAAACTAATAGTAATCAAACCTAGATGAACTAGATTGAGCAACTAATGAAGTACATAAATATTGAATGCAAGAAAAAATTGAAAGATGCTTACTATGGAAGCCAACTGAGAAATGGAACCAGGGAAGCCAAACCACAACCTACACCCCCCTTGGGGTTCTAATACCCCTGAAATCCAAATACAACCAAGTCTCTTGCCTTCTTCTTTCTTGAAGACTGATTTTTATTTTTTATTTTTTATTTTTCTTTGATTTTTTTTGTATTTTTTAATTTTGAAGTTAACACTGCTTAGATTAATTAGGAACTTAAAGAAGCTTATAATTAAGCTAAGTGAGCTTAAACAAACAGAAAATAACACTCCTCAACAACTTTAGAGGAGTTTGTCAAATTCCTATAAAATTGCCAAAAACTGAAATTTAACTTGGAAACTGAACTTAAGAAACTTTGAAATTGAAACTTTCATTAACATAAACTGAGTACAAACTTGAAATTACAACTGACTTTGAAGATTTAAAATAGAAATTAAAGATATTACACTAGAATTGGTCTAAAAGCAATGACAACCATAAACTTCTCTTTTCTTTCATCTTTATAGTCCCTTGAGTGATACTTTCTCTTTCCCACATGCAATCTGAGCCGTTGGATGCCTTGATTCAATCTCAGCCATTCAAAACTATTTTGGCGGGAAATTGGGAAATGGGCAGTTGTGGTGTTGGTGAGGTAATTAATGAGGGTAGGAGGGGGAAGGTGAGGTTGGTGAGAGTATTAATTGGAGGTGAGACTTTGGTGATAGGGGGAACACAGTTGCAGAAATCATGGAAGGTGGGGGATGATGAACAGTAGGTCGGGGTTGTGGTGTTGACTAGGGTCAAATGGGGTATTATTTAAAACGGTTGGGAGATTTGGGCTTGATCATGGTGGGCTTGGGATTTGGTTCTTTGGGCTGTGGATCAGTTTTGGTTTGGATTGGTTAAATAACAAAAAGGGTTCTTTTGGTTTGTTTATTACAAGTTTCAAAATAACAAGGACCATTCATGTAATTAACTGAAATTCAAGGGGCTGAAAATGTAAATGTTCTAAAGTTATCACAAGGGTGAAAATTGACAACTTTAATAACCCAAGGATCCAAAATGTATTTTTTTCAATATTAAATTTCCCGGGGACCATTTTTGTAAAATTTCCAAACTCCGGGGACCAAAAGTGTAAATTTTCAAAACTTTTTACCCAAGTGTTATTTTTGATAACTTTTTATTTTAAAAGGACTTGGGTTGACTTTTCTTGCAAAATAATTGCACAGGGACCAGTTTTGTTAATTTTTGAAAGTCGGGGGACTGAAACTGCCAATTTTGCAAACTTTGTACGTTTTTCATTTGTTTTTACTCGTTTTGCATCTAAAACATATAAAACACAATTTTGAAATATTTTTAGTATTTTGATGCATTACTGAGTGTTTTTGTATGTTTTGCAGTTCAGATTTGACCACAAATGATGAGTGTTTGAGCACTCATCAGTGGTCCACAAAAGTTTATAGTTTTATGATGCTATTGCTATGGTGACATGTGAGTATTTCGTACTGATTAAACTAATGGTTTCGTGGTCACCAAGACTTAGTACTACTGTCCTCAATGTGATTAGTACTCCTGGACCACATGAGGTTTTATGAAGCTCGACAACATATAATATTCATGAGTATATTTGTGAGTAGTACAAATTCTATGTTGTCAGAGGTTTATTATAATGGTTCGAAGTAGTCCTGAAAGAGTAGTACTGCTCATCCTTGGCATGATGCTACTGGTTCGTTTTGGATGTTGGAATGAAAATTCCTACTGCTCTCATATTGGTGATAGCAGTTCGTACTGCTCATTCATGATACCACTGCTAGCTTAAAAAGTTTCCACTGCTAGTTGTTTGTTCCCACTGCTACACTTAAAAAGTTTCCACTGCTGCCTAATTTGTTTCCACTGCCACGATGGATTGCTAGACAAATATACCGATGCTTCTAGAGTAGTTTTATGGGCATGAGTTACAAGCAGTGATGGGAAGTATATAATTGATTTGGAATAGGTTGTTCCAACACACACACACATACGAAAAGAAACACACACACAAGATGGAAATTTGGATTTTTGGTTATTTTGTTCTTAAAGGTTTAAAAGGCTCGGTATTTGGTTTTTATTTGTTCTAATTGGTACGAAGAAAGGTTTTTATCACCTATTTGACGTTGAAGTGGAGTTTCTTGGATGTGTGTTCTTATCATATCTCAAAGTGGGTGTTACACTTGGAAGATAACTTGTTCGTGCATTCATGCTGTAACGAAGAATTGACAAAATCTAGTTTTCATAGGTCAAGGGGTGGATGGATGAAGACCTAGTCAACTATCACTTTAAGGAGTTACATTATTGTGCTCAGTGTCTCATTATAGATGAGGATTATTGTCAAGAGATTGCGATCTCCATATACTTTAGCTTTGGTATACGTTCAGAGTCACGTGGTTAGTACAAGACATAAGACACAAGTTTGGGTTATTCTACTTCAGCAACAAGTTGGTAATACTTAGTTTTCTTCATTAGTGATCATTACATAGAGCCTACATTCAAGAGATGGTTAGCATACGGGTTTAAGGGAAAGAAGAATATTTACATTGAAGCTGCAACTTGAAGATCCTTGGTGATATGCATGGTGTAAGGGGGTCACATGTTTCATGTCATATTAACTTCAGGGGAAGTTCATGCTTATTGGTTTTGTCATTATCAACTAGGGGAAGATTGTTGGGAATTACAATTAAGTTGATAAGACAAAACATGTGAAACATGAGGGACTTATAGAAACAAAGGAAGAAACTTGCAAAGAAAGAAAAAGATTACTGCATATCTTTCAATTATTCTAGAATATCCTTTGTAACCCTAGTATCTCTATTATATAAAGAGATACCGGGATTGATTATTAGTTTGTACAAAATATGTAGTCCAGAAAAGCGTGTGTGTGTAAAGCAAGGCGTAGGTCTTATAAACGCCTAGGTAGTTTAGTGTTTAGCCTCAATAATCATTGGATTCCTGTTACAATGATTGATGTAACCGGTATTATGTTGATATAATAATATTGGGGCTGTGGAGAATGTTTGGTAAAACCTTGTTATGATAATATTGATTCTATGTATGAATATTCCGCCTATATTATCATTATCCTAGATTAAGACCTAATAAGTCTAGAGCCAAGACGATCCTAGAAACTATTCTCTATCACATTATTAGTTTCTAACAAAAATGTTGAGCATGTAGATAATTTAACATATAACTTAATTAGAATAGGCAAAATATGTGATAATAAATGTAAGGTTACCTTTACGGATAGAGATAGCGAAATAGTTAAGAATGGAAAAGTCATAGGTAGAGGAATTAGGAAGGGAGGCATATGTGTTATGAAAATAGGAAACAAACCGAAAGATAAGATATGCCTAGCAACTCTAGATGAAAACTCCACTTTGTGGCATAGGAGATTAGGACATGCAAACATGCAACAAATACAATCTTTAGCCTCTATGGAATTAGTTAGAAACTTGCCTAACCTAAGATATGACAAACACTTTTGCGATGCTTGTAAAATTGGAAAACAAGCTCATGCAAGTCACAAAGCTAAGAACATAGTATCCACTACTAGATGCCTTGAATTATTACATATGGATCTATTTAGTCCATCCGCTATGCGGAGCTATGGAGGAAACCATTATACCTTAGTAATAGTATATGACTATTCACGATATACGTGGATTAGGTTTCTAAGTGACAAAACCAAAGCCTTTCAAAAATTTGAAATATTTAGTAAAATGATTCAAAATAAGTTAGGATGTTCAATAGTATCTATTAGGACAGACCATGATAGGGAATTTGATAATGAAGTACAATTCAGAAAATATTGTGATTTAAATAGAATATCTTACAATTTCTCCGCTCCTCGTACTCCTCAATCAAATGGCGTAGTAGAAAGAAAGAATAGGTCACTACAAGAAATGAGTAGAACAATGTTAAATGAACAATCCATCCCACAAAAATTTTAGTGTCACGCCGTAGATACATCGATATATATAATTAAGAGAGTATCAATTAGGAAAATTTTAGGAAAGGCTCCTTATGAGTTGCTAAGAGGTAGAAAACCTAATTTAAGCTACTTTAGGGTATTCGGAAGTAAATGTTATATTTTAAACACTAGGGATTACCTTACTAAGTTCAACCCAAAATCATATGAAGGAATATTTTTAGGTTACTCACAAAATAGTAAAGCATATATAATACTTAACAAACACACTATGAAAGTAGAAGAATCATTAAATGTAACATTTGATGAAACACCACCACCTCCTAAAACATTACCTTTAGAAGATGATGACTTAGTTGAAAATGAAGCTATTGAGGTTAGTGAAACAAAACCCCTATGAAATGATAATGAAATTATAGACTTAGAAGATAACGAAGTAGTTAATATTAAGGAATCTAAATCACATCCATTAGATAACATAATAGGAAATCTTAACCAAAGAACCCTTATGTCAAAAGCTCAAGATAAAAATAATTTCTTTTGTTTCCTCTCAGCAATTGAACCTAAGAATATTAATGAAGCATTAAAAGATGAAAGTTGGGTTATGGCTATGCAAGAAGAATTAAATCAATTTAAGGCAAATGACATTTGGGAATTAGTCCCAAATCCAATGAACATGACCATCATAGGAACTAAGTGGGTATATAGAAATAAGCTAGATGAAAATGGAATAGTAACTAGGAACAAAGCTAGGTTAGTTGCCCAAGGTTATAATCACCAAGAAGGAATTGATTATGATGAAACTTATGCCCCCGTAGCTAGATTAGAATCTATTAGAATACTACTTGCCTATGCATGCGCCCTAGACTTTAAGTTATTCCAAATGGACGTGAAAAGTGCATTCCTTAACGGTTTTATCAATGAGGAGGTTTATGTGGCACAACCTCCAGGATTCATTGACCTTGCAAAACCTGATTATGTTTATAAACTATAGAATGCTTTATATGGACTCAAACAAGTTCCTAAGGCTTGGTATGATCGATTAAAAGCATATCTTATTAAACATAATTATTCCATGGAAATGGTAGATAACACTCTTTTCACTAAAAAGAAAGACCCAAATCTCATCATTGTTCAAATATATGTCGACGACATCATATTTGGATCGACTTGTCAAGAAATGTGTGATGAGTTTTCCAAAATCATGCATGATGAGTTCGAGATAAGCATGATGGGTGAACTAAACTTTTTCTTAGGATTACAAATAAAACAATTAGAAGATGGAATATTCTTTAACCAATCTAAGTACATTAAGGAAATACTTAAGAAATTTGGCCTAGAAGACTCAAAACCCATGAAAAATCCTATGTCTACGGAAGTGAAACTCACAAGAGATGAAGAAGGTGAGTTCGTGGATAACACTAAATATAGAGGAATGATAGGTAGTTTACTATACTTAACGACAAGTAGACCCGATATCATGTTTAGTGTTTGCCTTTGTGCCCGCTTTCAAGAGGATCCCAAAACCTCTCACCTAGAAGCGGTTAAGCATATCTTTCGATACATTAAAGGCACTATACACTTAGGATTATGGTATCCTAAGGGATCCGGCATAGAAACCATCATCTATGCGGATTCGGATCATGCGGAGACTACGTAGATAGAAAAAGCACTAGCGGTATTTGCACGTTTATGGGATGTTGTCTAACATCTTGGTTTTCGAAGAAGCAAACCACTCTTGCTATTTCTACCACCGAAGCTGAATATGTAAGCGCTGGAAAGGCATGTCAACAAGCACTATGGATGAAACAAGCTGTCATAAACTATGGCATTAGGTTAGAAAATGTTCCTATTATGTGTGATAACAAAGGTGCGATAGATTTAAGTAAAAATCCGGTTCAACATTCTAGGACTAAACATATAGAAATACGCCACCACTTCCTTAGGGATAATGTACAAAAAGGAAACATATCTATAAAAAAGGTTGCATCAGAAGATAACATTGCGGATATATTCACTAAACTCCCTAAGCGAGAACTATTTAACCACTTGCGTTTAGGATTAGGAATGATGGAACAAATTGATTAAATTTTATTGCATTCGTACTACATATTCATTACATAAGATTTATCTTTCTTCCACCTCTTCAAGTCTGAGTCTAGGAATCTATTTTGTACAAAATTAAAGATTGGGAAACCTCATATTATTGCATAAATACTCTTGTAAAACCCAATCAAATTTTCTTTAAAAATATTCTCACATCTAGGAAACATATGAAAACCATTTTTCTTGCATTGTTGAATAATGCCAAAAACATTTTCTAAAATCATGCATAAATTCTCACATGAATTGTTAAAATATATAATCTAATATATACCATTTACATTCATGAATTGAGCAAAAATCAAATCAAGGAGCTTTTGAATTGTTTCTTAGGAAGTTTTTCTTATTTGCATTTAGGAGTCGAAACAATCACAACTCCACATTTGTTGCATATAGGCACACACTAGGGAAAATTCACAAACAATGTTGTCATTTTTGTTCCATCAATAGTTTCTCACTCACTAGTAGCCTTTGCCCTTGATCTAAGATAGTTCAACTAGGAAGAATTGATTGCCCTTGTGTTTACTTGCTCCCTCTAGGTAATTATTGATTGCTCATTTGTTCTATTACTTTAGTGTTTTTGCATGAATTCTATATTATGAATAGATTAGATGCTAAATTGCCTCAAAATGTTGAACTTGCTTGAATCCAAACCCAAAAACACAACCTTTCTGCAAATTTTCTGCCAAAAACCCAATTCTGGTAATCTGGAAACCACCAGATGGGCAGCCCCCTTAATTATGTAAGGCGGCCCCCTTAATTATTAAGGGGACCGGCCATCTGAAGGTCGGGTTTTACAGTATCTTTTCTGCTTTTTAGCCCATTTCATCCTACACTTCCCAAAATTCACAAACATATTTCGTCCTAATCTCCCAAACAAACCTTATCCATCCATAAACACACAAATCCCACTCTATAAATACCCCATTCTTCAAACTCTCCATTCATCTCATCATGACCTCTCCAAACAAACCAAAACGAAAAGCCTCAAGGCTAGCAAGGATGACGGAAAACCCGTTTGGTGAAGAAAAAGCCCTCGAAACAAATCCATCATAACCAATGAAGTTGGAAATCAATCAACACCTCCAACTACTTACTTCCCAAACTTTACACCAAACCCACAAGGACATTCCTTTGATCCTCTTTACAAACCATACAAGATTGGCCAAATATCCACCTTCATGCCAAACTACACATCTCAACCTCCAACCATTTATAATGATCCCTACAAGTTTGATCAACCATCAAACTACACATCCAACAATTTCAATTCCAACTACACAACCCCAATTCATCCATATCAACAAAATGATTCGCTCTACATTGCCACGGAAAAGTAAAAGTTTTGTGAAGAAATAAACCAAATTCATGATCAAAGTGATCTCCTTGCTATGCATCTTGTAGAACGTAACAAAGGGAAACCTCCATCATCACCCTATGCAAATTGCTTACCTCACTCTCTCAACTTGGATCAAGTTACAAACCACACTCTCTTTTGCCCTTGTTGCATCTTCCTCCAAAAACAAATCCTCTACTTGATGAAGATATCTCTTGGATCAAATATCTTCTCACTCGTCCCCATCCAATACCACCCTTGACATGATACAACATCGTGAGATCCACCTCTTCCGCTCCATACCCTACTCCATATCCTTCTCCATCAAACAACTAAGCTTTATGCTTATGCTCCTATCAACCAAATAAAATACTCAACCATGGGTTGCAAGCAAGTCCAAGTGCTCTCTTTGGCAATTTAGGATTATTTTGTTCCTTTTAGTTTATTGTTGTATAATCAAAATGCTTCTAGCATATTGAATGTTGTAATGATGTTTATCTTAATGATCATCTTATATGATTGAATGAAGTAGACATCCATGTTCTATTTCTTGCTTTGCACACATACACACACACACACATATATATATATATATATATATATATATATATATATATATATATATATATATATATATATATATATATATATATAACAGGAGACGTTTGACCATTTTAATGCCAAATAAGCATGGTCAATGCCTTGTCATCAGATTTTTGACTGCCATGTCATCACTATTTACATTTTTGTTGTCCATGTCAGCCAATTAAAATGCCACATCATCAGCAACATGTCCATGTCATCGCAATCATGTCCATGTAGGCAATACTTTAATGTGAAATTCGCCTGTAAATTTTTTTTCAAAAAATCAGCTGCATGGGTTCGAACTCAAGACCATGCAGATATTATGCGGTATCTTAACCACTGAACCACCACATTTTTTTTGTTGAGATTCTGTAACTAAAAATCTATATAAGATAACAAATAATTATCTCTTAGAAATTATACATATCTTTTTCTTAAATATAATTTCACAGTATAGCCTTTTGACTGATCACATACAGGAAAAAAAATACGCCACTTTTCCTCAAAACCCTAATGATGAAAAGAGGTACCTTTTATATCCATGAATTCATTCCCAATTCATGAAGATGTTTAGTAATTCGTTAAAAAATCAGGTAATGATTCATCATCCAGGGAATTTATGATATCTTTTTTCTCAAAACCCTAATTTCATTGCTTCATCATCAAGGGAATTATGCTGATAGTTTTTTTTTCTTTTTTTTTTTTTTTTTTTTTTTTTTTTAATAGGTTTTTGTTGATGATGATGATGATGATGATGATGATCAAGTAACTATTTATATTGTGCTTCTTAACCATCTTCCAACCCTACAACCAATTCTTCACAACTTTCATCTTCATCCATGGTGTTGCATCTTAAAGATCAAGTATAATAATCTTTACTTTAGTTTTAATTTGATATAAGTTTTTGTTTAATGATCAGGTAGTATATATATATATATATATATATATATATATATATATATATATATATATATATATATATATATATATATATATATATATATATATATATATATATATACTGTTCCATGTCACTATTGGAACAATAGTTATGATTCATGAAGAATTTTATAGAACATGATCATCTTCATGCAGGTATGTGATTCGAGACAATGGAATCATACATTTGATAAACGGGTTGAAACTTCATATATCATGCTTTTGAGTTCCAGATTCATCGGTGAGTTATTTGACTTTCTTTAGCCAAATCTTGATTGATTTGGTAATTTGTTTTGTTGGTTCAGAACCATGGTATCATTGTCATTGATGAATAGCATATTGTTGAAATCATACAGGATGGTTATCAAGGAATTCATATTTAAAAAGTATAAAATGTAAACTTTATTTACATTATTTTCAAAAACAATACACACATTAATTTAGATTAATGAATCTTGACATATTTGTTTTGGTGAAACAGCACTCTTGGTGGCCATGGAGTGCATGAGGTTTACTATAAAGTAAAACATGGAGATTACTATGACATATTGTGATAATAAGGTTCGTGTACATTTAGATGTTCCTGTTTGGTTTCTGTAGACAAAGCTAGGTGCCATATTTTGTTATGACTAATGAGGTTTTGTAGATCACCAAAGTGACTTTTGATGTGTTCTACCAAGTAAGATATAATACAAAATTTTAATTAACTAATTTGTATGTTTTACTTACCAAGCTTATTGCATTTATCTTTACTGATGAAGGGACCGAGGGGACCTAATCAGCTATGGAGTTGAATCTGATGTTGAATTGACACGTGAACTGGATTGATTGACAACGAACTGCTGTTGTAGTACGTATTGGCATATTGTTGAGTATTGGTAGCAGTCACATTTTGGTTACTGCATTTGATTCCTTTTTTTCTTTTTACCAATGTCGGACTTGCAACCTTATATTAATTTTTCAATAACAAAGTTGCAGGTCACAGCACTTTACATGGAAGCTAACGAAAGTGATAATATCAACATCACCCAAAATGCTCTTACAGTCTCCATTGAAGAAGCTAGTGCCGGAGAACAAGCCAAGGAAATAGTTCTCATGTTCCTGGGAAGGCTATCTCACCCAGTAGGCCTTAAAAAGTCAAGTAATCCAAAGGATGAGACTGTCTCTCTATAAGCACCAAATATCATAGTCGGTCTGTGTATTATCGCCTCAAGGCAGAGTTAGCTCTTTTGTAGAAGAAGCAAGTCGAGTTAATTGAACAATGGGAGCACAAAAAGAGTGTCATGTATAATATATATGCAATCTATTAAGAAAAAGGTGAGTCAACTATTTTAATTTGAAACACCAACATTTTTGTACCATTTTGAAACTAACTGATCTTTATGTGCAAATTCACAAGGCTAATTTGTAGATACAGCTGGAGAGCGTGAATATGATCACAATCGTGCAGCTGAGCTCAAGTACTTGAGTCTAAACTCTTGGCTATGTAAACTTGAAACTTTTGAAAAAGAATGGGTTGAATATATGAACTCGAGGAAAGACATGCTTCGAGAAGAAGTTACATGTGATGAAGTCTCTGAGAGTGTCAGCAATGGACTGGAATTCCACTTTCAAATCTGAAACAACCCAAAACTCCTATATTTGGAGGAAGAGCTACACACAGGAGTTGTGGGTTAGAATTCTGCAGTGACATACTATGAGATTGAATAATGTGCATATCCAATATCATTAGCAGGTACTTGCAATAACAAGCAAACATTGTTTCAACTACGTAATATGTTTGAAAGGAAATGTACCACGAGATATACGAGTAAAATGCTAAAACTAATTTTATTGTTTGTAATGCTTACAGCCATACCAATTGTTATGATTTATGATATTCCAAAGGGAAATGGACTGCCAACTCAGAAACATAAGAATCCGATTTCGATGATTTATTAGTTCATATATATCAAAAGTTTGGTCTGAATTTTTGTTCCGTGCCAAGCATTGATCTCCATATCAACTATTAAAAGCAAAGATGGATCCACTGACAAATTGATTCAAAAGGCTAAGGTTAGTCGCTCTTCCCTTAATTTACTTTATTGCAGTTGTTACAATTCGAATTTTTGTGCTACGTTATCTTATATTGCCACCCTTGAATACAACCAACAACTAAATGCTATTTACATAACACATCAGGTGCTTATGCTTCTTTGTGTTTGTATGCTGAAATTAAGTAAATATAACAACAGTGATATAGAGCTGATGGCAATGTATAATATGAAACTATATGTAATTGTCTGTTTTTCTTTAAAGACATGGCTAAAAAGCATAATGCTTAATATTGGATGTATCGTAATGGGTCAAAGCCAGTTTTTTTTATGGGGAATGACATAAATATGTTTAGTGTGCAATAAGGAATGTTTGGACCGAACCTTTTTTAGGGCTCTTCAGACAGAATACGTTTTATAGGGCCTGTTTGGACGTTGTCTATTTCAGTATCTTATGAGAACTCTTAGCGCAGCAAACAAACACCCATGCCAGCAACCAAACACCCTTTTATAGTAGTCATTCAAACGCTCCTTGATAGAAACAAAAAAAAAAAAAAAAAAAAACCGCGTAAGCAGCCATCCAAACACAAAATTATTCAATTTAGAAAACTATTTATATATAGTGTTGTACAGCATTGTTATATTTTTCAAATCAATCGACCATTTTTATGTTCATTAATAAGATTTATTCTGGAACTCTGTTGCTGCTAATTTTCGTAGTTGTCACATATCAAGTTGGTAGTGGCAGGTTTAATTACTTAGCGCTGAAGTGAAATTTTTTTTCTGTTTTGTTGGTACTGAATATTTGTTTAAAGGCTACTGATTGTGTGCTATTTATATACTTGCAGTGGCCATGTTCCTCAGATTACTTATTCCCTTTCTCACATGTTTTAAAAGAATTATGCAGTTCATGGTTTTCGTCAGCTGAGTGAAACTAAAAGGTAAGTTTAACTTCCAAGCTCGCATAAATGTTATCACGTGATTGTGTCAATTAACTGTTGGTGAGTCAATTTCGTTCTGTAACAATTTACAATTTCAGGTTAATTACCATTCCCGGAAAAATTTCACTATTCACTTTTACTATTCATTTTCCCCAAAATTTTCCCGAAACTTGATTTTTGTTTCTTGGCCTCGAGTGATAAATCATTTCCATGGCAAATTAAAAGTTTAACTTTCATAAGCTCATTTTCGTGAAAGTTATTAAGGAATTACACGTTTTAGGGTAAAACGTCATTCAAAAATTCTACGCACAACGAAACTCGACCGCGTTAAGTGACCCCGCATCAGAAAAATGTTTGACACACTCATGATTTATTTGAGAATTAATCGTGACTGAGAAAAACATGACCAAAATAAGCCTCGGCCGTGAAAAACTGGAATTTTCAGTTTTTAAGCATTTTTACTCAGCCGTAACCTTAGCCTATACCTACACCGCGTTTCTAATACGATTTGAGTTTTCAACTTTTTAGAAAAAGTCAACATATTTTTCCCTCCTCCATTGACCAAAAATCATCCCTTGATTTTATAAGTCATTCCTTGATTTTTAGGCTTACGGTTTGATGTTTAAAAGACATTTAATACCAACTGACACTAGACTAAGCCCAGTCTAGACATTATAAGTCATTTTAAATCAATATTATCCTATTAGAAAAGTAACATTTTACTTTTCTCAATTTTACGCAATATTCGTACATTTTACGTATTACGCGTTTTAGACCTGTGTTTCCAGTTTTAGCAGGGTTTTACCACCCCAATGGAACCTACCACTCATTTTATATTTTATTATGGAGTATATTGACAAGTTTAATCATTCTTCCAAGTTTCGTATTTTTACGATACCCGGTTTTACGTTTCGTGGCTTAACCATTTACGGTTAACATTTTACGGAGCCAAAAACTAACACCATATCTTGGATAATATCACCAAAAAGCCAAACCTTCCTCCCCAAGCTTGTGAACCGCCATAGGGGGGGGAGTCACACCCTTGTGTGTCTTAATCCTATGCTTAAGGCCTTAAGATTAGTACATGTGTTATACTTGGCCTCCAAGGGTTGACAAGTCAACATATGTAACCTCCTCAAGCTCCTATAAAGCCCTCCCCCCCTCTCTTGTTGTACGCCACACTCACACACACCAACACCATCTCATTTGCTCATTCTCTTCCAAGTTTCATGCAAGATTCAAGTGCAAGTTCAAGGTAGAAACTCTAGTTAGGTTATCATTCATCAAACACTTCCATAAACCTCATATACTTGGTGATTTCTCTTGAGTTTGAATCCACTCAAGTCACCTCAACCTTCATCATCCATCTTTCAAGATTACAAGAGTAGAAAGATTGCATGAAGTGAAGTGGGTTGAAGCAAGTCTATCAAAGTCCTATCCTTACATGTTAACTTCCTTTCTTGTTTGAAAGCCAAAAGTTGTAAGCCAAACCCTAGCTTGCTTCTTGTTAATTAATCATGTTCATATCATTTACATGTTATTCTTGCTATATTATGTCTTGTATGCATGTCCTTGATGTATAAAAATGAGTAAAACATGTTGTTGTAATTGATTGTTAAGATAAGTTACTAAAACAAGTAAACTAGTGACTTTCTTGGTAAGACCTGATCAAAATGGTAAAAATATGATGTTGGATCATTATATATTACAGTAGAGGACCTAACAAGGAAACCATAGCAATTTGGACCACCTAAAACGAGTATACGAGTCAAAAGTTACGCCCATTTGAAGTTACCAAAATTTTGCGGCAAAACTGCCTAAAATGTTTCTGTTACAGAAACTTTAAACACGCAAAAAGAGGCCTTTCTGATCCGTTTCATGAAAAAGTTAAGACATGAAAGTTGTCCGGAATCACGTTTTCATTCAGGTAAATAGAAGCTCGAGCCTTGAAAACGATTTCCGAGTGAGATATTTCTCAGTTTCTTAACAGCTATTTACATATATATAAGTCACTATATTATGGTTATACTTTAAAAGGAACAAGAGGTCTTATGACCTATCATCAAGACCACCACCATGGCTAGAGCCAAGGTTGTGTCTCATGACCTTGGAACAAGGACCAAAGGTCATGGCTAGGCCATGACGAAATGACCATGTAAGCTTACTTAGGCGTAAACATGAAACAAGGAATTAGGCGATAACTTGAACAAGCAATTTGGATCTACTTCACTTAAAAAGGAACCATGAGATATTACAAAGAGAAAATAGTCATACAAAACTTATAAAACTACCCCTAATAACAATCTTCAAGTACTAATAAACTTTCCTAAGTTTATTCAAATATTGGACATGTAACTTTTCGGATCAAAACTTATATATATATATACTTTATCAACTACTACAATAGTAGGGAGCCTCATGTGAGAAGTTCATTATGTAAGCCGTCGAGATGAGTTGTGGATTTACGAATTAAAGTGTCCTGGCTCCTCGAACGCTTACTAACATGACTTCTGAATTATGTCGGCCCGAACGGTAGTAAACGATATATAAACATACATGTTTCATGAATCATTTCTTTCAACGACTTACATTATACATCATACCACATCATGGACTAAGTGCAAGACATATATTGGCATGTTTATGTTTCCTTAGACATTATTCCAAACCTAAGTTACAACAATTATTCTAGGTTGCTCGTAGAAGTTCTTACGACATATCCATCATTCTCATTATACATCATCCAACTCAAGGTGAGTTCATAGCCCCACTTTCCATTACTTAATTGTTTTACAAACCCTCGGGGGGAATACATGCTATTTTTAACCGAGCACAATGTTTTTAAATTGTATGCTTGCCTAATTGTTTTATTATTACTAAGTACCATCCTTGCCAAACCGAGATCCCTTATTATGAACCATTTAATCACTTGCGAGGGTTACTTGCGAGTGAGCGCGAATATTGTGAATAGGCCTATTGGGATTGACGAATCCCATTTGTTTTGACTAAGTTCAAACAAATGCATTAATATTTGAGACATTAGGTATGACGGCAAAGTACCTACCGGGATAACTCTGCCGATCGATATCGGTACACGTTAACGTTTTGGTGTCATAAGCTTAGTATTTGATAATAACCTTTCCGGGCATATAACAACGTAGCCCATCTTTGTTTTCTAACTATGAGTGTGAGTCTATAGCTCACACTACGATTATTGTGTTCAAACGATTTAACTACAAACACTACGATTATTGTGTTCAAACGATTTAACTACAAACACTACGATTATTGTGTTCAAACGATTTAACTACAAACACTACGATTATTGTGTTCAAACGATTTAACTACAAACACTACGATTATTGTGTTTAACGATTTAACTACCAACACATTGTTATCAAACATTAAACAAACTCTATGAATATCACTCAACCTTTGTGTTGACCTCTCAAGCATGTATTTCAGGTTCATGACGATCAAGGATGGCACGGAAGGGCACGGATACTCAAGAGGGCTATAAATTTTATTATCATTCAAAAACTTATTTAATGTAAATTGTAAACATGGAACCATTTGGGACCTCATTTTGTAATCTCTGATATTTATACAATTTAAATGATAAATCTTTTAAAACGACTCAATTGGAGTTCGTTTTCTATTATTGTGACTATTGTGCCGTCGAGTAACACCCAGTTTGAATTCCGCTGCAACCATGAATTGGGGGTGTTACAGATTGGTACCAGAGCCAGGGTTATAGAGAAACGGGTCTAATTGAGACCTAAACTATAACTACACTATAAACAAAAACATTTTTATAGCCTTCCGATCTTCGTGTCTTCCATCCTCCAGACGATTATGGACTTAGTAAGCATGTTATGCTACACAAACATATTAGTATATTCATATATACCCATTTTGAGCATTTCCCCATAAGCATTAGTATATTGACATATAAACTCGGTTTATTTTCAATCATTTATCTAAACAATGGACTAAACATATCTGCGTATGCCTATTCTAGGGCATTTTGACACAATCACATTCTCCCAATCATGTTCCTACTCCAACATTTTATGTCCAAGACATTGTAACTGATTGCAATGGTCTTTCCTATTTTCCAAGACATTGTATTATACAATGGTCTTAATCATTTCTCAAATGTTTTGAGTCACACAATTGTTTAACCTACTTCCCAGACATTGTGAATTGCACAATGGTCTAACCTACTTCTGAGACACTATGAATTACACAATGGTCTAACCTACTTCCGAGACATTGTGTTTTGCGCAATGGTCTCTAGAATCATTCCATCACATCATCAATATCATTTCATATGACATCAAAAACCCATCATAATCTATCGATTTCTAAATAGAAATATGAGATTTTTAAAGGACAAACAAATCCATCACCTACAAAAGCTGAAGTTCAGCCCTACATTCATCAAAGTTTTCTTCTGAAACCTTCATTATTAAAAGTTCGTGATCCTGGCCAAGTATGTTCTATTTTAGAACTACTTAAAACTTCCTTTCCACACGTACCTACCCATACTATCTTCTATGCGATGGAATGTGAAAACATGGGTTACAAGTCTTGTATGGGCGGGACTTGCAATTGAAGGGTTTGACATCGCCTTTGTTTAGTGGACAGTTTCCCGAAATCAACGGACATATCAAAAGTATACCTAATTTAGGTATTTGAAATTTTTATCGAACCTTGGCTAAATATAGACTAGTCACCTATATTTAACCTGGGGACAGTGGAATATAGTCTGACTAACTATATTCGACTTAAAATTTTCAAATACTGAGAATACTTGTACTAGGGTTATGTTTAGATTGATTTCCTACATGAACACGATAAACCACCAGAATACATTAAAACAATCTAGAGACACGATAGTGCCTTACCACTCAGCAAGATCTTAACACCTTATTTGTATGATCTAAATTCATTCTTGAAATTTTTCATTTATGAGATAATCCGAACTACTATCTTGGGATAGTTATCAATTATTCTCTTCATCCTGTAGAAGTCCTATCCTGTTTAGGTCCTAAGGATACCATCCCGTCATAAACCTTTGAAATTTCTTAAAATTTTAAAGCAAACTTGACATCTCTACCAATATTAACATTAAGCATACACTACGCACTTTTGTTCATCAACATATCACAACATTATCATCACAACCGTGGTAAACACAAGCTCATTAACAGATCTTGATGCACTTTTAAAGCTCAAATCATCCTTAGTTACACCACAAGTACCCTCATCAGCTTTACAAGATTGAATATTCATCTTGTACTTTTGGAACACCAGTATCATCTCGTAATACACTACCTTGTAACTCACCGGCTAATTGTGAATGTTGTGTTGGGAATTCTTAAGTAGGATGATTTGTAATTATTTGAATGGATTGGGATGCCTTTTTCATTTAAATAAAGAAATTGTAAATCACCGAACCATAAGTTTATATTTCTGTATTTACATTGTTTGGGATGCCTCTCTATGTAAATAAAGAATTATAAACAAGTGGGCTTATTTGAATCCGAAATAACATAAGTATGAAGTCTATAAACACTAGATACAACAACAGATTACCTACTATGCTATGATTGCAACTACTATCCCAATTTCCATTTATTGGATTCCTATGTAAATTGCTATTGTTATTCAACTATTATATCAATTGCTATTGATACTTGACAACTATATCAATTTCCATTTTGATATTCAACTATATCAATTTCTGTACAACTACTATATCAATTTCTATTAATAATCGACTGCTATATCAATTTTCTTTGATATTCGACTATTATATGGATCTCTACTGATATTCAACCATGTTATCAATCTCTATTGACACACCATATTCTGAGACAAATCAAACTACATCACTAGTAATTCCAGACTTTGGTCCTCATAAGTAACCACACATCTTTATCGACACCACTCCAACATATGACACACATAGAACTTTGGGACGAAGTTCCCCGTAAGGGTTAGGGACTGTAACAATTCACAATTTCAGGTTAATTACCATTTCCGGAAAAATTTCACTATTCACTTTTACTATTCATTTTCCCCGAAACTTGATTTTTGTTTCTTGGCCTCGAGTGATAAATCATTTCCATGGCAAATTAAAAGTTTAACTTTCATAAGCTCATTTTCGTGAAAGTTATTAAGGAATTACACGTTTTAGGGTAAAACGTCATTCAGAAATTCTACGCACAATGAAACTCGACCGCGTTAAGTGACCCCGCATCAGAAAAATGTTTGACACACTCATGATTTATTTGAGAATTAATCGTGACTGAGAAAAACATGACCAAAATAAGCCTCGGCCGTGAAAAACTGGAATTTTCAGTTTTTAAGCGTTTTTACTCAGCCGTAACCTTAGCCTATACCTACACCGCGTTTCTAATACGATTTGAGTTTTCAACTTTTTAGAAAAAGTCAACATATTTTTCCCTCCTCCATTGACCAAAAATCATCCCTTGATTTTATAAGTCATTCCTTGATTTTTAGGCTTACGGTTTGATGTTTAAAAGACATTTAATACCAACCGACACTAGACTAAGCCCAGTCTAGACATTATAAGTCATTTTAAATCAATATTATCCTATTAGAAAAGTAACATTTTACTTTTCTCAATTTTACGCAATATTCGTACATTTTACGTATTACGCGTTTTAGACCCGCGTTTCCAGTTTTAGCAGGGTTTTACCACCCCAATGGAACCTACCACTCATTTTATATTTTATTATGGAGTATATTGACAAGTTTAATCATTCTTCCAAGTTTCGTATTTTTACGATACCCGGTTTTATGTTTCGTGGCTTAACCATTTACGGTTAGCATTTTACGGAGCCAAAAACTAACACCATATCTTGGATAATATCACCAAAAGGCCAAACCTTCCTCCCCAAGCTTGTGAACCGCCATAGGGGGGGGAGTCACACCCTTGTGTGTCTTAATCCTATGCTTAAGGCCTTAAGATTAGTACATGTGTTATACTTGGCCTCCAAGGGTTGACAAGTCAACATATGTAACCTCCTCAAGCTCCTATAAAGCCCTCCCCCCCCTCTCTTGTTGTACGCCACACTCACACACACCAACACCATCTCATTTGCTCATTCTCTTCCAAGTTTCATGCAAGATTCAAGTGCAAGTTCAAGGTAGAAACTCTAGTTAGGTTATCATTCATCAAACACTTCCATAACCTCATATACTTGGTGATTTCTCTTGAGTTTGAATCCACTCAAGTCACCTCAACCTTCATCATCCATCTTTCAAGATTACAAGAGTAGAAAGATTGCATGAAGTGAAGTGGGTTAAAGCAAGTCTATCAAAGTCCTATCCTTACATGTTAACTTCCTTTCTTGTTTGAAAGCCAAAAGTTGTAAGCCAAACCCTAGCTTGCTTCTTGTTAATTAATCATGTTCATATCATTTACATGTTATTCTTGCTATATTATGTCTTGTATGCATGTCCATGATGTATAAAAATGAGTAAAACATGTTGTTGTAATTGATTGTTAAGATAAGTTACTAAAACAAGTAAACTAGTGACTTTCTTGGTAAGACCTGATCAAAATGGTAAAAATATGATGTTGGATCATTACATATTACAGTAGAGGACCTAAAAAGGAAACCATAGCAATTTGAACCACCTAAAACGAGGATACGAGTCAAAAGTTACGCCCATTTGAAGTTACCAAAACTTTGCGGCAAAACTGCCTAAAATGTTTCTGTTACAGAAACTTTAAACACGCAAAAAGAGGCCTTTCTGGTCCGTTTCATGAAAAAGTTAAAACACAAAAGTTGTCCGGAATCACGTTTTCGTTCAGGTAAAAAGAAGCTCGAGCCTTGAAAACGATTTCCGAGTGAGATATTTCTCAGTTTCTTAACAGCTATTTACATATATATAAGTCACTATATTATGGTTATACTTTAAAAGGAACAAGAGGTCTTATGACCTATAATCAAGACCACCACCATGGCTAGAGCCAAGGTTGTGTCTCATGACCTTGGAACAAGGACCAAAGGTCATGGCTAGGCCATGACGAAATGACCATGTAATCTTACTTAGGCGTAAACATGAAACAAGGAATTAGGCGATAACTTGAACAAGCAATTTGGATCTACTTCACTTAAAAAGGAACCATGAGATATTACAAAGAGAAAATGGTCATACAAAACTTATGAAACTACCCCTAATAACAATCTTCATGTACTAATAAACTTTCCTAAGTTTATTCAAATATCGGACATGTAACTTTTCGGATCAAAACTTATATATATATATACTTTATCAACTACTACAATAGTAGGGAGCCTCATGTGAGGAGTTCATTATGTAAGCCGTCGAGATGAGTTGTGGATTTACGAATTAAAGTGTCCTGGCTCCTCAAACGCTTACTAACATGACTTCTGAATTATGTCGGCCCGAACGGTAGTAAACGATATATAAACATACATGTTTCATAAATCATTTCTTTCAACGACTTACATTATACATCATACCACATCATGGACTAAGTGCAAGACATATATTGGCATGTTTATGTTTCCTTAGACATTATTCCAAACCTAAGTTACAACAATTATTCTAGGTTGCTCGTAGAAGTTCTTACGACATATCCATCATTCTCATTATACATCATCCAACTCAAGGTGAGTTCATAGCCCCACTTTCTATTACTTAATTGTTTTACAAACCCTTGGGGGGAATACATGCTATTTTTAACCGAGCACAATGTTTTTAAATTATATGCTTGCCTAATCGTTTTATTATCACTAAGTACCATCCTTGCCAAACCGAGATCCCTTATTATGAACCATTTAATAACTTGCGAGGGTTACTTGCGAGTGAGCGCGAATATTGTGAATAGGCCTATTGGGATTGACGAATCCCATTTGTTTTGACTAAGTTCAAACAAATGCATTAATATTTGAGACATTAGGTATGACGGTAAAGTACCTACCGGGATAACTCTGCCGATCGATATCGATACACGTTAACGTTTTGGTGTCATAAGCTTAGTATTTGATAATAACCTTTCCGGGCATATAACAACGTAGCACATGTTTGTTTTCTAACTATGAGTGTGAGTCTATAGCTCACACTACGATTATTGTGTTCAAACGATTTAACTACAAACACTACGATTATTGTGTTCAAACGATTTAACTACAAACACTACGATTATTGTGTTCAACGATTTAACTACCAACACATTGTGTTCAAACATTAAACAAACTCTATTAATATCACTCAACCTTTGTGTTGACCTCTCAAGCATGTATTTCAGGTTCATAACGATCAAGGATGGCACGGAAGGGCACGGATACTCAAGAGGGCTATAAATTTTATTATCATTCAAAAACTTATTTAATGTAAATTGTAAACATGGAACCATTTGGGACCTCATTTTGTAATCTCTGATATTTATACAATTTGAATGATAAATCTTTTAAAACGACTCAATTGGAGTTCGTTTTCTATTATTGTGACTATTGTGCCGTCGAGTAACACCCAGTTTGAATTCCGCTGCAACCATGAATTGGGGGTGTTACACGTTCCATTTCTGCAACAGGCTGAGCTACTTTCATGCTCGCGTTACTATTCATTAGTGGTTATTTTGTTTGTCTCGACTACTTTAGTGGTCATTTGAATTAAAGGGTTTCGAATGTATATTGGTACCTGCAAAATTCTCTAAAGATGTTTACACATGATGCCTTAATTAAAACTCGGGTGCCATATAAGTAGGGAAATCTCTGTAACACTAGGTAATCAGTACGTATCTATGTCCACCAAATCATGCTTAGTAACAGCCTAAAGCCATAGTGTATTATTTAATGCATAAATGTGTTTCGGGTTAACCAGACTATAAAACTTACCTATTTTGAACTGTAACCAACCCACCTATTTTACCACCTATACCCATTAGGATCAAACATGACGGTTTAATGCTTGCGTTTGCAGATTGCTTTCACAGGATTGACTGATACCGATAAATTTGTGCAAGAATTGGCTGCAAAAAGCAATCTAAAGCCAGTGACTTTAGAGCTTGGCACGTTATCTTCATCACCTCTGATATTTTCTAAAATCATGTGTCAAATTTCATATTTCCTTTGTATTCAAACTTCCAAATTGTTTATCGGGAGATCAGAATGGTTGGCAAGAATGCGGAAGGTGTAGGCACTGGAGTTGGTGGTAGGACATCGGGTAACAAAATGCCAACATTAGAGGAATATGGTACCAACTTGATAAAGCTAACAGAGGAGGTAACTTTTGTCCAATATTTGACTGATCTCTAGTTTAAGCAAATTTCTTTTTTACTAACGAGGATACGTTCTTTACGTGTTGGTAAGTTGAAGTATTGATGTTGCCAGCATCCGTATTCAGATATAATTTTGCATTAAGTTGTTCACTTTCCTTTAATGATCATCCAGGACTGCCATCAAGCTATATGTATTTGGGGAAGTGTGACCAAGTTTGCCAGTACACTGGCACGCTCTTTTGGTACGAAAAACATAGAAAAAGTAGTCGAAGAAATATGCGGCCAAAGTATAATCGAAAGAAGACTCTTAAAAAAAATTTACTGTCACGGCAAGTATGTTTGTAACACCCGTGGTTTTGGCAGGTCAGTTTGACTGATAGTCTTGACTCGGTTGACGTTTGTCTGGCGTGTCCTAGGTGATTGAAGTAACATATGAGTGATATAGGTGAGTTTTTGCACTAAATCCCTTTGCGTAAATGGTTTTATCGTGATTTAGGAAGTTTGGATTTTGGAAAGTTCATTTTGATCACATTTGTGGTGTAGAAATGACTTGTGTAGTTTTGGTGTTTTTGTGTTTTTGGGGTAACGAGGCTTCGTTCAAGTAATTGAGCGTTAGTAAGTTACGTGGGATTTGTTTTTATGAGTTGTATTTCAAAAAGAGTGTGAAATTCTATTTTTGGAAACTTTATTTTGAAAATGATTATTTTCTGGTTTATCGTAAAATTAAGGTTTATCGCGTAAGACGTTAGCTTTCGATATGGGAATACATAAAATATGAAAAGTGTGAGGTTTTGAGTGTAATAATTAAGTTTAATAAAAAAAAATAACAAAATATATATATATATATATATATATATATATATATATATATATATATATATATATATATATATATATATAACTCCTAACTAAAAGGGTTATCTAGAATTATATTAGGATAGTATATATACAAAACCAAAACACCCCAAACCTCTTTTTCTCTGGTTTTGGTCATTCATGGGAGGCAAGGGAAGAAGAAAATTAGGGTTTATAGTTTTGAAGCAAAAATCAAAAATCAAGGTAAAATCTTTAAACCCTATGTTCAATTAATTGATTAATTAATATAATTCATGTAATAATTATATGATGCATTAGGTTTTGTGTTAACTTCTGTAAATTAATGTTATTAAACATGTTGGGATCAATTAATGATAATAGTGTGGTGATTGGTTAAGAGAATTGAGCGTAAAACATGCTAGTTATTGAGTTAGGGTTTGGACAAATTTGTAAGGCTGTAAAAATGTGAGTGTAAATAACAGATGGTGAAGAGTTAAGTCACGAATTTTAGGTCTAAATTGAAGTATAATGAAAGAGCTTTCCAAAAAGTCTAGCCACGATTGATTTCAAGGTGGGAAGTTGGTCTTTTGATTTTTCTTTATTAAGGTGTCAAAGCTGTCAAACCGGGACAAATTTTGGGTAAAGGTTTGAGGGTGTCATGTGGTTGTAAAAGTGGTATTCTGACTAGGCCTTCTAGAATAGTTAAGTATTAGGTTATATTAGACTACCACGAAGAGGATTCGCGATAAAAACTTGTAGAAGTATTTATTTAAAATCCAAACTTTTTGGTGTGCGTTCAGATCCGAATTTGAGTATTTGACAAGTTTGAATTTTTTATGAGTATTTGTGTGAGTTATTGGTCCATGGCCTTCTGGGATTAGCTTCTATGCTTATGAGAGACTATGGTGAATTTTTGGTGTGAGTTGTTGAGATTTATTTGCCGTGATTTTTTGTAGGGGAATGTACCCAAAAATTCTGCATTTTCTGATTTTAAGAGTGCAAGGGATTTAGTGAGTATTAAGTTATGGTAGTGGTTAGTGTGGTGTCTAGGAGATCCATGGTGGGTCATATGAGTCTTAGACATCCATCATATGTGTATTACATGGGTTGTAGCTTTTAGCTTGACCTTGTGTAATGTGGAATATTTTTGTGTGCTATAGATTGTGAGTTGTTTTTGTGGAAGCTGCGAAGTTTTAGGGTGAGTTCGTAGTCCCATATTTTAACTTGTTTTAAACTTGGGATGGGAATGATGTTTGTCTTAAATGATTTGAGTTACTGTGATTATGTGTATGGTGTTAAAGAGCTTGGACTTTTAATTGTTATCGTATTTACGCTATATGTGAATGGTAATGATATGTTGTGTGATAGTTGTGTGGTCCAATTGGGAGGGTGCTTACCCTGTTGCTCGTGTATACGACCTAATTGGAGGGTATTAATTTACCCATTATTTTGGGAGCGGGGGTCACGATCCGGACCGGTATGATGTGTTTTGGGAGCGGGGGTCACGATCCGGCCCGGTATCATGTGTTTTGGGAACGGGGGTCACGATCCGGCCCGATGGTTGCCTTATGTGTGATGTTGCCTAGTAATATATGTAGCTTACATGATAACTATAATTATTTGTCCAGCTATATTTTGTAATCACAGTGATTTTAGTTGCCTTGTATGTTGAGTCTTAAACCTATGAATCTTACCAACGTAATGTTGACATTTTATGCATCATTTTAAGGTGAGCTTTCTAAGGATAAGATAGAAGGAAGTAGATAGACGAGACCTTAGTTGCATTGGAAGTGGTTTAGTATCTATGTTTGAATTTATGTATTGTTTCGGATTTTGTTTTGGTTGTTTTGTTCTGGGGTATTGTTACAACACTTCGTGTTTGTACTTTGCTATATTTTTGTGCATGTAGTTGTTCTCTATATAGACATCAGGTGTTGTGATGATATCCATGAAGTTACACCCTCGCGTTTCCGCCGTGGCGGGGTGTGACAGATTGGTATCAGAGCCTTGGTTATAGAGAAGTAGGTGGTTAAACCTAAACTATAACTTAGGAGTCCCTCATATAGATGCATTTAGGACCTATGTGTAAGTATAATACTTTTACATGTCTATTTTCCTATATTTATGAGATGTTTTATTGAGTTTTGGACGTCTATTCTATCCCCTATACTTAGTATTGTATATATCGACTTTATTATATCGTCCTCCGCGCTTAAGATGCTTCGTTGGACTGCCGTTGTCGCTATCGGATGCGAGAGAAGTGGTAGGATGAAGCAGATTAATCGCGGAATCTGAGTTCCCGATAGCATGTATCCATGTTCGGACAAGGAGAGGACGTTTATGGGAAACGTTGGTGGAGAAGAAGTGGAGAGGTTTGGAACCACGGTGACTTCTGGAGATGGAGCCATTACCAAATACCCTTGGTAGTGTCCTCACTTCACCTAGGAAGGAGATGTGGTTTATTCTAAACTTCATGATTTGTATGCGCTTTTGAATTATATAGAATTGGAAGAAAAGAATGGAGATGGTTTTGCATGTTGTCGACTACCTCAACATGTAGGAAACATGAATGGTTGGTTGAGTAAAGATGAAAGGGGGTTAGGATGAAATGGTGTGGATTCGGATCTAGAGTCCACAGCGAGTAGTAAGTTGAATTGATCTGAATGGGGAGATAAGTGCGAGAGTGGAGTTGAGCCATTATGCGACGTCTTTTGTTTTGTGTTACGTTTTGGAATTTGTATATTGTCTTTTGCCGTCTGAAGCCATGTTGGAGCGTGATTACTCTTGGATATTGGATCGACCTTATCCAAGTAATTTTGATGATAGAGTTTAAGTGCTCGTTGGAATTGTTCCATGCGAGATGATTGCTTGCGATGTCTTTTGTTTTTGTATGCGTGATTGTTTGCATGATTTGTTTTCATAGGAGGGAGTACACTTATGAAAGGGGGCATAGATAATTATGGTAGCTAACGTAATTATACATGCGTCACAACACAAGTGGACTTACAAGTATGATAGCATGGATTGCATAGTGTGTTAGGTGCTATGTGGTATATGTGCGTTATCATTGAGATGTGTGGTTTTGGAAGTAAGTATGTGTTTGGAAGAGGCTTATAACTATGGTCGTGAACATAATTATAATGGTATCACACACGTGGACTTGTGACCATTATCGCATTGATTGATGTTTGATGTTATATGTTATGGTAGATGGTATGTGATATCATGTTGGTGATGGCTGTATGGTTTGAGAAGTATTCTCTTAACCGTTAGGGCAGTCGTTATATGTTGGGGTGTGTGGGTGGTGAGATTCCATCCTACCTATCATATGTTGATACCTCAATTATCGGTGGGTACTTATGTTGTGGTATTTAAGTTGATTCGTTTGCTAGAAGCTCCGTTGTATACCTAATTCTTTGGTTGGCATTCCTATTCATACCATGATGGTACATATGCCATATTCTTTCTATTTGACGTCGTGATAGGTGTTGGGTAATCGAATTCGTTTTCGTTGGATACTGGTTCGTTTCTTTGGTTATTCCTTGCATTCATTCCGCGAATGAATATTATATTGTTCTTCGAGTATTATTGGTTCGTGACGAGTTGGTGTGGATATTTTATCCCTCATTTACACACACCAATTGAAGTTTGTGACATGTTTTGTGACCTGTTAGTATTGGTGTTTTTCTATGGTTTTGGTTTGATCGTTGTACGAATGAGTCAGTAAGTTCATCGTTTGGTTTGCAATGTATTTGCGTGAGTGTTCACTGGTATGAGTTCGTTTGAGGATTATTTTGATTACGGAATTCTTCAATGTCTTTCGCGTTTGATTAAGAGGTTGTATTAGAGTCTTTATGGCATTTTACAAATTCGTTTTGGGTATTTCAAGGTTGTTTGATGGAAACTAATATTTTTGTGGGAAATGAAGTGTGAAAAAAAAATGGTTATGTTGACGTCTTACATTAAAAAAAATAATAAATAAAAAAAAATAAAAAAAAAAAAAAAAAAAAAACGGTGTTCATTTGTTTTTGGGATGTTTGAGTACGGGAATAAGAACTGTCTATGGTTCTCATTTACCAAACTTGTTAAGTATTTAGCACATCGTGCGTTTCTTTCATTGAGGTACGCTTGTGGATGTTTTATGGGTATCTGTTATTTGAGAGTGCGTCTTGCGGTTACCATTTGGCTTTTCATTTGGTTCGAGAGTATCGTACCTATCTGTGAGAAGTCGTTCGGATCTTTGGTGTTATCGATCGGTGTAGTGTATTTATTTTCATATATCGTTGGAGTGTCGGAATGTTTTCTATCGTGTGAATTCGGGTATTTAGTCGGTTCACATTTTTGCGATTCTTTCTCTGTGATTTTATGGTGTGGTATTTATCCGCTTAAAAATCCATAAATTTCCTTTTGCTGTTGTGAGTGGTGACTATAGTAGTTGAAATCTCGGGACGGGATTTCCCTAAGTGGGGGATGATGTAACAACCGTGGTTTTGGCAGGTCAGTTTGACTGATAGTCTTGACTCAGTTGACGTTTGTCTGGTGTGTCCTAGGTGATTGAAGTAATATATGAGTGATATAGGTGAGTTTTTGCACTAAATCCTTTGCGTAAATGGTTTTATTGTGATTTAGGAAGTTTGGAATTTTGGAAAGTTCTTTTTGATCACATTTGTGGTGTAGAAATGACTTGTGTAGTTTTGGTGTTTTTGTGTTTTTGGGGTAACGAGGCTTCGTTCAAGTAATTGAGCGTTAGTAAGTTACGTGAGATTTGTTTTTATGAGTTGTATTTCAAAAAGAGTGTGAAATTCTATTTTTGGAAACTTTATTTTGAAAATGATTATTTTCCGGTTTATCGTAAAATTAAGGTTTATCGCGTAAGACGTTAGGTTTTGATATGGGAATACATAAAATATGAAAAGTATGAGGTTTTGAGTGTAATATTTAAGTTTAATTAAATATATATATATATATATATATATATATATATATATATATATATATATATATATATATATATATATATATGGTATAAGAAAATCGGCTAGGGGAAAAAAGAAAGGAAAAGGAAACTAAATTTGAGTCCAATTACAACTCCTAACTAAAAAGGTTATCTAGAATTATATTAGGATAGTATATATACAAAACCAAAACACCCCAAACCTCTTTATCTCTGGTTTTTGTCGTTCATGGGAGACAAGGGAAGAAGAAAATTAGGGTTTATAGTTTTGAAGCTAAAATCAAGAATCAAGGTAAAATCTTTAAATCCTATGTTCAATTAATTGATTAATTAATATAATTCATGTAATAATTATATGATGGATTAGGGTTTGTGTTAACTTCTGTAAATTAATCTTATTAAACATGTTGGGATCAATTAATGAAAATAGTGTGGTGATTGGTTAAGAGAATTGAGCGTAAAACATGCTAGTTATTGAGTTAGGGTTTGGACAGATTTGTAAATTTGTAAAGATGTAAGTGTAAATAACAAATGGTGAAGATTTAAGTCACGAATTTCAGGTCTAAATTGAATTATAATGAAAGAGCTTTCCAAAAAGTCCAGCCACGATTGATTTCACGGTCGAGAAGTTGGTTTTTTTATTTTTATTTGTTAAGGTGTCAAAGCTGTCAAACCGGGACAGATTTTGGCTAAAAGTTTGAGGGTGTCATGTGGTTGTAAAAGTGGTATTTTGGCTAGGCCTTCTGGAATTGTTAAGTATTAGGTTATATTAGACTACCACGAAGAGGATTCGTGATAAAAACTAGTAGAAGTATTTATTTAAAATCAAAACTTTTTTGTGTGCGTTCTGATCCGAATTTGAGTAGTTGACAAGTTTGAATTTCTTATGAGCATTTGTGTGTGTTATTGGTCCATGGCCTTCTGGGATTAGCTTCTATGCTTATGAGAGACCATGGTGAATTTTTGGTGTGAGTTTTTGAGCTTTATTTGTCGTGCTTTTATGTGGGGGAATGTACCCAAAAATTCTGCATTTTCTGATTTTAAGAGTGCAGGGGATTTAGTGAGTATTAAGTTATGGTAGTGGTTAGTGTGGTGTCTAGGAGATCCATGGTGGGTCATATGAGTCTTAGACATCCATCATATGTGTATTACATGGGTTGTAGCATTTAGCTTGACCTTGTGTAATGTGGAATATTTTTGTGTGCTATAGACTGTGAGTTGTTTTTGTGGAAGCTGCGGAGTTTTAAGGCGAGTTCATAGTCCCATATTTTAACTTGTTTTAAACTTGGGATGGGAATGACGCTTGTCTTAAATGATTTGAGTTACTGTGATTATGTGTATGGTGTTAAAGAGCTTGGACTTTTAATTGTTATCGTATTTATGCTATATGTGAACGGTAATGATATGTTGTGTGATAGCTGTGTGGTCCAATTAGGAGGGTGCTTACCCTGTTGCTCGTGCATACGACCTAATTGGAGGGTATTAATGTACCCATTATTTTGGGAGCGGGGGTCACGATCCGGCCCGGTATGATGTGTTTTGGGAGCGGGGGTCACGATCCGGCCCGGTATGATATGTTTTGGGAACGGGGGTCACGATCCGGCCCGATGGTTGCCTTATGTGTGATGTTGCCTAGTAATATATGTAGCTTACATGATAACTATAATTATTTGTCTAGCTATATTTTGTTATCACAGTGATTTTGGCTGCCTTGTGTGTTGAGTCTCAAACCTATGAATCTCACCAACGTAATGTTGACATTTCAAGCATCATTTTCAGGTGAGCTTTCTAAGCATAAGATAGAAGGAAGTGGATAGACGAGACCTTAGTTGCATTGGAAGTGGTTTAGTATCTATGTTTGAATTTATGTATTGTTTCGGATTTTGTTTTGGTTGTTTTGTTTTGGGGTATTGTTATAACACTTCGTGTTTGTACTTTGCTCTATTTTTGTGCATGTAGTTGTTCTCTATATAGACACCAGGTGTTGTGATGATATCCATGAAGTTACACCCTCGCGTTTCCGCCGTGGCGGGGTGTGTAAGATTGGTATCAGAGCCTTGGTTATAGAGAAGTAGGTGGTTGAACCTAGACTATAACTTAGGAGCCCCTCATATAGATGCATTTAGGACCTATGTGTAAGTATAATACTTTTACATGTCTATTTTCCTATATTTATAAGATGTTTTATTGAATTTTGGACGTCTATTCTATCCCCTATACGTAGTATTATATATATCGACTTTATTATAATGTCCTCCGCGCATAAGATGCTTCGTTGGACTGCCATTGTCGTTATCGGATGCGAGAGAAGTGGTAGGATGAAGTGGATTAACCGCGGAATCAGAGTTCCCGATAGCATGTATCCATGTTCGGACAAGGAGAGGACGTTTATGGGAAACGTTGGTGGAGAAGAAGTAGAGAGGTTTGGAACCACGGTGACTTCTGGAGATGGAGCCATTACCAAATACCCTTGGTAGTGTCCTCACTTCACCTAGGAAGGAGATGTGGTTTAGTCTAAACCTCATGATTTGTATGCGCTTGTGATTATGTAAAATTGGAAGAAAAGAATGGAGATGGTTTTGCATGTTGTCGACTACCTCAACATGTAGGAAACATGAATGGTTGGTTGAGTAAAGATGAAAGGGAGTTAGGATGCAATGGTGTGGGTTCGGATCTAGAGTCCACAGCGAGTAGTAAGTTGAATTGATCTGAGTGGGGAGATAAGTGCGACAGTGGAGTTGAGCCATTATGCGATGTCTTTTGTTTTGTGTTATGTTTCGGAATTTGTATATTGTCTTTTGCCGTCTGAAGCTATGTTGGAGCGTAATTACTCTTGGATATTGGATCGACCTTATCCAAGTAATTTTGATGATAGAATTTAAGTGATCGTTGGAACTGTTCCATGCGAGATGATTGCTTGCGACATCTTTTGTTTTTGTATGCGTGATTGTTTGCATGATGTGTTGTCGTAGGAGGGAGTACACTTATGAAGGGGGCATAGATAATTATGGCGGCTAACGTAATTATACATGCGTCACAACACAAGTGGACATACAAGTATGATAGCATGGATTGCATAGTGTGTTAGGTGCTATGTGGTATATATGCGTTATCATTGAGATGTGTGGTTTTGGAAGTAAGTATGCGTGTGGAAGAGGCTTATAACTATGGTCGCGAACATAATTATAAGGGTATCACACACGTGGACTTGTGACCATTATCGCATTGATTGATGTTTGTTGTTATATGTTGTGGTAGATGGTATGTGATATCATGTTGGTGATGGCTATATGGTTTGAGAAGTATTCTCTTAACCGTTAGGGCAGTCCTTATATGTTGGGGTGTGTGGGTGGTGAGATTCCATCCTACCTATCATATGTTGATACCTCAATTATCGGTGGGAACTTATGTTGTGGTATTTAAGTTGATTCGTTTGCTAGAAGCTCCGTTGTATACCTAATTCTTTGGTTGGCATTCCTATTCATACCATGATGGTACATATGCCATATTCTTTCTATTTGACGTAGTGATAGGTGTTGGGTAATCGAATTCGTTTTCATTGGATACTGGCTCGTTTCTTTGGTTATTCCTTGCATTCATTCCGCGAATGAATATTATATTGTTCTTCGAGTATTGTTGGTTCGTGAAGAGTTGGTGTGGATATTTGATCCCTCATTTACACAAACCAATTGAAGTTTGTGACATGTTTTGTGACCTGTTAGTATTGGTGTTTTTCTATGATTTTGGTTTGATCGTTGTACGAATGAGTCTGTAAGTTCATCGTTTAGTTGCAATGTATTTGCGTGAGTGTTCACTGGTATGAGTTCGTTTGAGGATTATTTTGATTACGGAATTCTTCAATGTCTTTCGCGTTTGATTAAGAGGTTGTATTAGAGTCTTTATGGCATTTTACAAATTCGTTTTGGGTATTTCAAAGTCGTTTGATGGAAACTAATATTTTTATTGGAAATGAAGTGTGAAAAAAAATGGTTATATTGACGTCTTACATAAAATGGTTTATATATATTTTATAAAAATGTATAAGTTTAAGATATGTTTTGTAAAAAAAAAATAAATAAATAAATAAAAAGGTAAAACAGTGTTCATTTGTTTTTGGGAAGGTTGAGTACGGGAATAAGAACTGTCTACGGTTCTCTTTTACCAAACTTGTTATGTATTTAGTACATCGTGTGTTTCTTTCATTGAGGTACGCTTGTGGATGTTTTATGGGTATCTGTTATTTGAGAGTGCGTCTTGCGGTTACCATTTGGCTTTTCATTTGGTTCGAGAGTATCGTACCTATCTGTGAAAAGTCGTTCAGATCTTTGGTGTTATTGATCGGTGTAGTGTATTTATTTTCGTATATCGTTGGAGTGTCGGAATGTTTTCTATTGTGTTAATTCGGGTATTTAGTCGGTTCACATTTTTGCGATTCTTTCTCTGTGATTTTATGGTGTGGTATTTATCCTCTTAAAAATCCATAAATTTCCTTTTGCTGTTGTGAGTGGTAACTATAGTAGTTGAAATCTCGGGACGCGATTTCCCTAAGTGGGGGATGATGTAACAACCGTGGTTTTGGCAGGTCAGCTTGACTGATAGTCTTTTTCGGTAACGTTTGTCTGGTGTGTCCTAGGTAATTGAAGTAATATATGAGTGATATAGGTGAGTTTTTGCACTAAGTCCCTTTGTGTAAATAGTTTTATTGTGATTTAGGAAGTTTGGAATTTTGGAAAGTTCATTTTGATCACATTTGTGGTGTAGAAATGACTTGTGTAGTTTTGGTGTTTTTGTGTTTTTGGGGTAACGAGGCTTCGTTCAAGTAATTGAGCGTTAGTAAGTTACGTGGGATTTGTTTTTATGAGTTGTATTTCAAAAAGAGTGTGAAATTATATTTTTGGAAACTTTATTTTGAAAATGATTATTTTCCGGTTTATCGTAAAATTAAGGTTTATCGCGTAAGACGTTAGGTTTTGATATGGGAATACATAAAATATGAAAAGTATGAGGTTTTGAGTGTAATAATTAAGTTTAATAAAATATATTAAACTTAATTACATATATATATATATATATATATATATATATATATATATATATATATATATATATATATATATATATATATATATATGGTATAAAAAAATCGGCTAGGGGAAAAAAGGAAGGAAAGGGAAACCAAATTTGAGTCCAATTACAACTCCTAACTAAAAGGGTTATCTAGAATTATATTAGAATAATATATATACAAAACCAAAACACCCCGAACCTATTTTCCTCTGGTTTTGGTCGTTCATGGGAGACATGGGAAGAAGAATATTAGGGTTTATAGTTCTGAAGCTAAAATCAAGAATCAAGGTAAAATCTTTAAACCCTATGTTCAATTAGTTGATTAATTAATATAATTCATGTAATAATTATATGATGAATTAGGGTTTGTGTTAACTTCTGTAAATTAATGTTATTAAACGTGTTGGGATCAATTAATGATTATAGTGTGTTGATTGGTTAAGAGAATTGAGCGTAAAACATACTAGTTATTGAGTTAGGGTTTGTTTAGATTTGTAAGGCTGTAAAGATGTGAGTATAAATAACAGATGGTGAAGAGTTAAGTCACGAATTTTAGGTCTAAATTGAAGTATAATGAAAGATCTTTCCAAAAAGTCCTGCCACGATTGATTTCAAGGTCGGGAAGTTGGTCTTTTGATTTTTCTTTGTTAAGGTGTCAAAGCTGTCAAACCGGGACAGATTTTAGGTAAAAGTTTGAGGGTGTCATGTGGTTGTACAAGTGGTATTTTGACTAGGCTTTCTGGAATAGTTAAGTATTAGGTTATATTAGACTACCACAGAGAGGATTCGCGATAAAAACTTGTACAAGTATTTATTTAAAGTCAAAACTTTTTGGTGTGTGTTCAGATCCGAATTTGAGTAGTTGACAAGTTTGAATTTCTTATGAGTGTTTGTGTGTGTTATTGGTCCATGGCCTTCTAGGATTAGCTTCTATGCTTATGAGAGACCATGGTGAATTTTTGGTGTGAGTTGTTGAGCTTTATTTGTCGTGATTTTATGTGGGGGAATGTACCCGAAAATTCTGCATTTTCTGATTTTAAGAGTGCAAGGGATTTAGTGAGTATTAAGTTATGGTAGTGGTTAGTGTGGTGTCTAGGAGATCCATGGTGGGTCATATGAGTCTTAGACATCCATATTATGTGTATTACATGGGTTGTAGCTTTTAGCTTGACCTTGTGTAATGTGAAATATTTTTGTATGTTATAGATTGTGAGTTGTTTTTGTGGAAGCTGCGGAGTTTTAAGGTGAGTTCATAGTCCCATATTTTAACTTGTTTTAAACTTGGGATGGGAATAATGCTTGTCTTAAATGATTTGAGTTACTGTGATTATGTCTATGGTGTTAAAGAGCTTGGACTTTTAATTGTTATCGTATTTATACTATATGTGAACGGTAATGATATGTTGTGTGATAGCTGTGTGATCCAATTGGGAGGGTGTTTACCCTGTTGCTCGTGCATACGACCTAATTGGAGGGTATTAATTTACCCATTATTTTATAAGCAGGGGTCACGATCCGGCCCGGTATGATGTGTTTTGGGAGCGGGGGTCACGATCCGGCCCGGTATGATGTGTTTTGGGAGCGGGGGTCACGATCCGGCTCGATGGTTGCCTTATATGTGATGTTGCCTAGTAATATATGTAGCTTACATGATAACTATAATTATTTGTCCAGCTATATTTTGTAATCACAGTGATTTTGGTTGCCTTGTGTGTTGAGTCTCAAACCTATGAATCTCACCAACGTAATGTTGACATTTTAAGTATCATTTTCAGTTGAGCTTTCTAAGGATAAGATAGAAGGAAGTGGATAGACGAGACCTTAGTTGCATTGGAAGTGGTTTAGTATCTATGTTTGAATTTATGTATTGTTCCTGATTTTGTTTTGTATCTATGTTTGAATTTATGTATTGTTTCGGATTTTGTTTTGGTTGTTTTGTTTTGGGGTATTGTTACAACACTTTGTGTTTGTACTTTGCTCTATTTTTGTGCATGTAGTTGTTCTCTATATAGACACCAGGTGTTGTGATGATATCCATGAAGTTAAACCCTCGCGTTTCCGCCGTGGCGGGGTGTGACAGATTGGTATCAGAGCCTTGGTTATAGAGAAGTAGCTGGTTGAACCTAGACTATAACTTAGGAGTCCCTCATATAGATGCATTTAGGACCTATGTGTAAGTATAATACTTTTACATGTCTATTTTCCTATATTTATGAGATGTTTTATTGAGTTTTGGACGTCTATTCTATCCCCTATACGTAGTATTGTATATATCGACTTTATTATATCATCCTCCGCGCGTAAGATGCTTCGTCGGACTGCCATTGTCGCTATCGGATGCGAGAGAAGTGGTAGGATGAAGCGGATTAACCGCGGAATTTGAGTTCCCGTTAGCATGTATCCATGTTCGGACAAGGAGAGGACGTTTATGGGAAATGTTGGTGGAGAAGAAGTGGAGAGGTTTGGAACCACGGTGACTTCTGGAGATGGAGCCATTACCAAATACCATTGGTAGTGTCCTCACTTCACCTAGAAAGGAGATGTGGTTTAGTCTAAACCTCATGATTTGTATGGGCTTGTGAATTATGTAGAAATGGAAGAAAAGAATGGAGATGGTTTTGCATGTTGTCGACTACCTCAACATGTAGGAAACATGAATGGTTGGTTGAGTAAAGATGAAAGGGAGTTAGGATGAAATGGTGTGGATTCGGATCTAGAGTCCACAGCGAGTAGCAAGTTGAATTGATCTGAGTGGGGAGATAAGTGCGAGAGTGGAGTTGAGCCATTATGCGACGTCTTTTGTTTTGTGTTATGTTTTGAAATTTGTATATTGTCTTTTGCCGTCTGAAGCCATGTTGGAGCGTGATTACTATTGGATATTGGATCGACCTTATCCAAGTAATTTTGATGATAGAGTTTAAGTGATCGTTGGAGTTGTTCCATGCGAGATGATTGCTTGCGACGTCTTTTGTTTTTGTATGCGTGATTGTTTGCATGATGTGTTGTCATAGGAGGGAGTACACTTATGAAAGGGGGCATAGATAATTATGGTGGCCAACATAATTATACATGCGTCACAACACAAGTGAACTTACAAGTATGGTAGCATGGATTGCATAGTGTGTTAGGTGCTATGTGGTATATGTGCGTTGTCATTGAGATGTGTGGTTTTGGAAGTAAGTATGCGTGTGGAAGAGGCTTATAACTATGGTCGCAAACATAATTATAAGGGTATCACACACGTAGACTTGTGACCATCATCGCATTGATTGATGTTTGTTGTTATATGTTGTGGTAGATGGTATGTGATATCATGTTGGTGATGGCTGTATGGTTTGAGAAGTATTCTCTAAACCATTAGGGCAGTCGTTATATGTTGGGGTGTATGGGTGGTGAGATTCCATCCTACCTATCATATGTTGATACCTCAATTATCGGTGGATACTTATGTTGTGGTATTTAAGTTGATTCGTTTGCTAGAAGCTCCGTTGTATACCTAATTCTTTGGTTGGCATTCCTATTGATACCATGATGGTACATATGCCATATTCTTTCTATTTGACGTCGTGATAGGTGTTGGGTAATCAAATTCGTTTTCGTTGGATACTGGTTCGTTTCTTTGGTTATTCTTTGCATTCATTCCGCGAATGAATATTATATTGTTCTTCGAGTATTGTTGGTTCGTGACGAGTTGGTGTGGATATTTGATCCCTTATTTACACACACCAATTGAAGTTTGTGACATGTTTTGTGACCTGTTAGTATTGGTGTTTTTCTATGGTTTTGGTTTGATCGTTGTACGAATGAGTCAGTAAGTTCATCGTTTGGTTTGCAATGTATTTGCGTGAGTGTTCACTGGTATGAGTTCGTTTGAGGATTATTTTGATTACGGAATTCTTCAATGTCTTTCGCGTTTGATTAAGAGGTTGTATTAGAGTCTTTATGGCATTTTACAAATTCGTTTTGGGTATTTCAAGGTTGTTTGATGGAAACTAATATTTTTATGGGAAATGAAGTGTGAAAAAAAAATGGTTATGTTGACGTCTTACATAAAATAGTTTATATATATTTAAAAAAAATGTATAAGTTTAAGATATGTTTTGTAAAGAAAAATTAAAAAAAAAAAAAAAAAAAAAAAAAAAAAAAAAAAAAAAAACGGTGTTCATTTGTTTTTGGGAAGGTTGAGTACGGGAATAAGAACTGTCTATGGTTCTCATTTACCAAACTTGTTATGTATTTAGTACATCATGTGTTTCTTTCATTGAGGTACGCTTGTGGATGTTTTATGGGTATCTGTTATTTGAGAGTGCGTCTTGCGGTTACCATTTAGCTTTTCATTTGGTTCGAGAGTATCGTACCTATCAGTGAGAAGTCGTTCGGATCTTTGGTGTTATTGATCGGTGTAGTGTATTTATTTTCGTATATCGTTAGAGTGTCGGAATGTTTTCTATCGTGAGAATTCGGGTATTTAGTCGGTTCACATTTTTGTGATTCTTTCTCTGTGATTTTATGGTATGGTATTTATCCGCTTAAAAATCCATAAATTTCCTTTTGCTGTTGTGAGTGGTGACTATAGTAGTTGAAATCTCGGGACGCGATTTCTCTAACTGGAGGATGATGTAACAACCGTGGTTTTCGCAGGTCAGTTTGACTGACAGTCTTGACTCGGTTGACGTTTGCCTGGTGTGTCCTAGGTGATTGAAGTAATATATGAGTGATATAGGTGAGTTTTTGCACTAAATCCCTTTGCGTAAATGGTTTTATTGTGATTTAGGAAGTTTGGAATTTTGGAAAGTTCATTTTGATCACATTTGTGGTGTAGAAATGACTTGTGTAGTTTTGGTGTTTTTGTGTTTTTGGGGTAACGAGGATTCGTTCAAGTAATTGAGCATTAGTAAGTTACGTGGGATTTGTTTTTATGAGTTGTATTTCAAAAAGAGTGTGAAATTCTATTTTTGAAACCTTTATTTTGAAAATGATTATTTTCCGGTTTATCGCGTAAGACGTTAGGTTTCGATATGGGAATACATAAAATATGAAAAGTATGATGTTTTGAGTGTAATAATTAAGTTTATTAATATATATATATATATGGTATAAGAAAATCGGCTAGGGGAAAAAAGGAAGGAAAAGGAAACCAAATTTGAGTCCAATTACAACTCCTAACTAAAAGGGTTATCTTGAATTATATTAGGATAGTATATATACAAAACCAAAACACCCCAAACCTCTTTTTCTCTGGTTTTGGTCGTTCATGGGAGGCAAGGGAAGAAGAAAATTAGGGTTTATAGTTTTGAAGCTAAAATCAAGAATCAAGGTAAAATCTTTAAACCCTATGTTCAATTAATTGATTAATTAATATAATTCATGTAATAATTATATGATGGATTAGGGTTTGTGTTAACTTCTGTAAATTAATCTTATTAAACATGTTGGGATCAATTAATCATAATAGTGTGGTGATTGGTTAAGAGAATTGAGCGTAAAACATGCTAGTTATTGAGTTAGGGTTTGGACAGATTTGTAAGGCTGTAAAGATGTGAGTGTAAATAACAAATGGTGAAGAGTTAAGTCACGAATTTTAGGTCTAAATTTAAATATAATGAAAGATCTTTCCAAAAAGTCCAGCCACGATTGATTTCAAGGTCGGGAAATTGGTCTTTTGATTTTTCTTTGTTAAGGTGTCAAAGCTGTCAAACCGGGACAGATTTTGGGTAAAAGTTTGAGGGTGTCATATGGTTGTAAAAGTGGTATTTTGACTAGGCCTTCTGGAATATTTAAGTATTAGGTTATATTAGACTACCACGAAGAGTATTCGCGATAAAAACTTGTAGAAGTATTGATTTAAAATCAAAACTTTTTGGTGTGCGTTCAGATCCGAATTTGAGTAGTTGACAAGTTTGAATTTCTTATGAGTATTTGTGTGCGTTATTGGCCCATGGCCTTCTGGGATTAGCTTCTATGCTTATGAGAGACCATGGTGAATTTTTGGTGTGAGTTTTTGAGCTTTATTTGTCGTGATTTTATGTGGGGGAATGTACCCAAAAATTCTGCATTTTCTGATTTTAAGAGTGCAAGGGATTTAGTGAGTATTAAGTTATGGTAGTGGTTAGTGTGGTGTCTAGGAGATCCATGGTGGGTCATATGAGTCTTAGACATCCATCATATGTGTATTACATGGGTTGTAGCTTTTAGCTTGACCTTGTGTAATGTGGAATATTTTTGTGTGCTATAGACTGTGAGTTGTTTTTGTGGAAGCTGCGGAGTTTTAAGGCGAGTTCATAGTCCCATATTTTAACTTGTTTTAAACTTGGGATGGGAATGATGCTTGTCTTAAATGATTTGAGTTACTGTGATTATGTGTATGGTGTTAAAGAGCTTGGACTTTTAATTGTTATCGTATTTATGCTATATGTGAACGGTAATGATATGTTGTGTGATAGCTGTGTGGTCCAATTAGGAGGGTGCTTACCCTGTTGCTCGTGCATACGACCTAATTGGAGGGTATTAATGTACCCATTATTTTGGGAGCGGGGGTCACGATCCGGCCCGGTATGATGTGTTTTGGGAGCGGGGGTCACGATCCGGCCCGGTATGATATGTTTTGGGAACGGGGGTCACGATCCGGCCCGATGGTTGCCTTATGTGTGATGTTGCCTAGTAATATATGTAGCTTACATGATAACTATAATTATTTGTCCAGCTATATTTTGTTATCACAGTGATTTTGGTTGCCTTGTGTGTTGAGTCTCAAACCTATGAATCTCACCAACGTAATGTTGACATTTTAAGCATCATTTTCAGGTGAGCTTTCTAAGCATAAGATAGAAGGAAGTGGATAGACGAGACCTTAGTTGCATTGGAAGTGGTTTAGTATCTATGTTTGAATTTATGTATTGTTTCGGATTTTGTTTTGGTTGTTTTGTTTTGGGGTATTGTTACAACACTTCGTGTTTGTACTTTGCTCTATTTTTGTGCATGTAGTTGTTCTCTATATAGACACCAGGTGTTGTGATGATATCCATGAAGTTACACCCTCGCGTTTCCGTCGTGGCGGGGTGTGACAATGTTGAATCAGTTACTTGTGGATATGGAATGGTAAATATTTGTGTCTATGGGTAAATGTTCTGCTTCCAATGTCAATGGGTTGCGTAACAGGTTAATGTATTTAGCTTCAGTCGTATAAAGTTATCATTTCCTTATGGAACTTACGGGTTGTGTGTTATCAAGTCAAATGGCTTAGAATGTGATGATTAGATACACCAAAGTGTCCCTGTTTAAGCTTTTAGGGGACTGTTTAGGTTATCCACCAAAGTTAGCATGTTTGAGTGTTTGGATAAGCTTATAAGTTTGGGCTTATGGGGCTATTTAAGTTTGCGTTTTCGTTATTTTACAAGCACATGCTAATCTAAACACATTAACTTATAATCATAAGCTGGTACAAACCCTCTTACAAGAACTTATCAGCTTATTTATTATAAGATACAAGCCCCTTATTATAAATAGGCTAAAGTCCGAAAGGTTAAATTTTTTTACTATTCTGACCCAAACCCATGGAAAATTCCATAATGCAATGCTTTTACATTAATGTGGAAAATTAAACTTTAGCCATATAAAACCATGCATTTTAACTACTGATTGTGCAGTCTAGTAGTTTGAGAGAACTCGACGTTCAAAGCAACCTTGCGCACCCGCTAACAAGTAAAGAACACTATACAATTTGTAATATACCAACGTTGTATTCCTATGATAGTTGTTGAATAGTTACTTCATCAAATGCTTCGGTTTTCCGTAAAAATATTATTAATATATGTGACTGATATTACATTTATAATTCAACAATTCTTCCATGTGCTTTCAGTTTTATCCATTGATGCTCAAACTAATTGCATGGGATGGAGAAAAGTAAGTATCATTGTAGGGTCATTAGTGGGATTGAATGGTGGTCGTAATATGGCGTGTGATATTCAGCCCTCTAAGTCTAAAACATTTTGCAAAGAGATGAATCAGATGACGGACACCAGACCACAACACTATATGTATTTTGAATTTATTTTCTCCATCCCTTCCATGTTGTGACTTTGTAGTTGCTTTTGAAGTGGCTGATTTGGGTGACATGGTTGAGGGGAAAGAAATATATCGATCTGCCAGAGATAAGGAAGGCTCTACGCATGACAGTACAGTCTTGCCACTTCCACCACCTCATTAAGTTTGACAAAATGCTTACTTGCAGGTTAGGCTAGCTTCTCACGAGATTGACATTTTTTTTCCATAGCTCTATTAGTAGATGTTCATAATGTGCCAATGTTCAGAATGTAAGCAAACCGTGAACTACCACAAATCAAGATTTAGGGGTGTAAGTTTCTTATCCAACCTATAGGACTTTTTTTTACATACATATATCTAACTTTGGTTATAATTCTAAATTCCTTTTATTTCTTTCTTTTTCTTTTATTCTTTTTTTTCATATGGACAGGTATCCAACTTCTTCACATATAATAACTTAACTATCCTTATGCTTTGGCTGATCATGTTGGAATATCATGATACGTGGGATTGCGCCCTCGCAACAGGTTTTACCTCTCAAGGGATCTTGAGAAGCTTGCAACCCCCACCAGGCAGTGTACCTGATCGTTGTAGTATAGTATAGTGACAAGTACCGGGGGATTGATCGTTCAACTCAGGAATAGTGTCGCTAGGATTAGAAAGCCTACTAAACTAGGTCTAGAGGTGAGGGATGATTCTTTTTGTATTTTTTTATGTTTTATAAAAGCAGGTAAGGAGTGGGCAGAATTAGTTGCTAGCCAACTAACCCAATTTACTAAAGATGCAATCAAAATAAAATAAAAGAAATAAAAATTAAACTTATGTACTAATGTGGTGGAAACAATAATGAGAAAAGTTGTGTTTACTTAGATTTCATTACTCCCTAGATATCTTTTACCGGTTGATTAGCTTGTTACAATTGCATGGATGACGGGTTATATTCCTTAATACTAGTCGTAGGGCCGTGAACAATATTCCCTAACTCTATAAGATCGTACTTCACTCCTATGTCGAGCCGATTAAAATCTCCTAACATGGGATCATTAGAATTCACTTATGCATTAAATACAACCAAAAATCATAATACACCTCCGATCATGTTTCTTAAGACGTTTGATTAGTCGTTTTAAGTATAGTTTTTAACCGAATAAATGCTTAGGAAAGTATTTCCCCGAGTCGTTCTCCCAGCGAAGGTGTAAATGGAATTTCGAATTCCCGATTCGTGAAACGTGTCGTGAAAATGGTAAAAAAATGATTTGGATAAGATTATACTAATGAATAAGTAAATAAGGCACAATTAACTAATTAAGCACGTATATCAAATAAGGAAACTTAAAACGTAACGAAAAATCGAAATCAAAAGCTTAAACGTAAAATAAACGTTAACGTACGAAATAAAACGTGACTTTAAAGCTACACTAATCCTACGAACTTGAAAATAATTTTTAAAAATTAAAAATGATAAAAGAAAATTTTAGGAAAAAGAAAATTAATTTTTTGACTTTTTCTTTATTTTTTATGAATTAAAAACTAATTAATTAATTAAAAATTCAAAGAAAATGCAAATAAGGTGAGAAAAATGAAAAATTAATTTTGATAATTATAAAATAACTAAAAGGTAATTTTAAAACTAAAAAGTAATTTCTTTTGGCTTTTTGTGTAATTTTTGGAAATTAAAAACTATTAAATCTAATTAAAAATTCAAAATAAATGGGAAAAATGAAAAATAAATTTCTAAAATTCTAAAATAAATGAAAATAAATTTCTAAAATATTTTTGGATTTTTCTTGGCTTTTCTGATTTTTTTGGAATTTTTAGTAATTAAAAAGTATTAAATATTGATTTAAAATGAAAATAAAATAAGAAAAATAGTAAATGGACTCAGAAAAATTTTAAAAAATTACAGAAAATCTAAAATATTAAAATAAGCTTGAGAAACTTTTTTGAAAGAAGAATAAGCCAGATAAGTACTATTAAGCTAGAAGCTGCTTATTTGGAGTGCTTATTGATAAGCACTCCTGACCCAATATGATTCAAACTTTAACCAAAAGTTTTTAGGACTCAATTAAGCTCAAATGAAAAGGATTAAGGACAAATGATCTCAGAAACTCAGACAATGATTAACACAGATTGAATAAGCACTAGTGATATAAGCAGTTTAGCACCAATAAGCATAAGAACTCATGAACAGCTTAAACACACTTATGTAAACTTAATACAACCTATAATGCTCAGATTAGCACCTAGATTAAGCAATTAAGCAGAAGGACAGGTGCATAGTAAAGACAGAGAAGTCAGCTAGATTAACAAGTTTTAAGCAATTGCATAAGCTAGAGGAAAGCTGATTAAGCAAAACTAAAAGCTGATCATTAAAGCCTATACTAGAGTCTATCTATAAACCTAAAAATCCCTAATTCTAATGTCCACTTGATCCCCTAAAAAGGCACTAGATCAGGTCCACTGAAACCAGTTTCTCACCAAGGATTGACTTTTTTATTTTAGACTAAAGTTGGCTACTATGGATTCTTACTGTCTAAAACTGATCCTACATGCTATGTTATGATGTTATTACCCTAAATTTACTTAGATATAACCTAAAACTATCAGCATGCAAAATCACAGGTTCATAATATTACTTATGCAGTTACAATTGAGAACCTGAGTAATCTTTGACTTTTGCTATGTGGCCTATGTATTTTATGCTATTTCTTTCCTAAACTATCTTAGTATGAGCTGTTTATGCAGAAAGAGCAGTTACTAAACATCAACAACTCAATTGATTAGACTAATCCAAACACCCCTATAACTGCTCAATACACCAAGTTAAACATATATAGAACTCAAACTCTCCATCAAACTCAGTAAACAATCTAAAATAGAAAATTAAAGGAACATTAAACAGAAATATTAAACAACAATAGTAAACTAAAACAGATCTACTCACTACTAGCAGTAAAAACAAACAGATCCAAAGCAAATGTAACTAGAATGATATGCATAAACCAAATTTAGCACCCGAAACAAAGATATTCCCTGGTCTAAACAACCTCATAACATTGGACTGCTATGATCCAATTTCCACTAAATCTCACAATCACTGATTCAATAGATGACAGATAATGAAACAGTTAGATAAAATGATAAGCAATCTATGATATTAAACTACAATTTACTCAAGCAAAGCTGAATTAGGACTTAACTACTAAAAATAAGTACATGTAAACAGGTCTAGATTATAACTACTGATTGTGGAATTTTAGATAAACTAAATGAGAGAAACTTACAAGTAAATTCCCCCTCAGCGTGAAACGAGGGGGTTCACTTAGCTTGCCTGTCTTTTAGACAGGCTAAAAAGCTCCAAATGGCTGTCTATAACTCCTTTTAAGCAGATGCTCAATCCAAATAAGCTGAGTTTGACCTCAGTTGACCAAACACAATTAACCAAAATTGAAATGGATTTTAAACCAAGTTCAAGCTGTTATTCAAACTAAAATGAAAGAACAATTGTAAGCTAAAAACAGATTTACTAAGTACTGAAAATTAAATTGAAATGAGATTGACTGAAATTCAGAATTGTATTAATATAAAAATCTGAGTACACTTTTGAAAACTAGAAAATACAGTACTGAAATCATATTAAAACTACTACTAATTCTACTCCTACTCCTACTTTTTAACCTAAAATCTAACAGACTAAAATTGATGATGAGGAGAACTATATATAGCTGTTGAGAGAGGAAGGTCCTAGAGTGCCAAGTCATCGATCCACAACCCCTTGTGCTTCTTTAAGTCCCTCCTGAACCGTTTGATCACCCTTGCTCACCAATCTTCATATCACAGCCGTAGGATTAATTATTGTGATGTGATTGATCATGCGCATCTTTCCTGATTGGATCACGTGTCCCTGCTATCCCTGACATGTTCTAGAAGCCCAATGATTGGGTAATTATTCTTAAAGTGGGGTAATTTTGAAAGGTGGGGAGGTAGGGTTTTGAGCAGTAAATCGTTCTGGGTAAATATCATTTTGGGGGGCGGGAATGTGGGAATTGGGGGTTTTTATTGTTTTTGTTGACTGTTGATCGGGTGTTGGGTTATGGATCGGGTTGGTGTATAGGAGCAGGTCGGGGTAAAAAGAGTAAGGGCGGGCTTTTGTTATAATTTTGGGCCAAAGGTGTAATTGGTTTTGGATTTGGTTTAGTTTGGTTTTAGGAATAAAATGACAAGGATTAATTTTGTATAATCTGAAACTATAGGGACCTGTTTTGTCAACTTTGAAATCTTTATCCAGGGACCAATCTTGAACATCTTTTGAATTTATTAGGGACCTTTGATGATTTTTCGTAATTATTCTTTAGGGGCCATTCTTGTCAATATCCGAAAGTACAGGGACCGAAATTGTCACTTCTTCAAATCTTTAACCAGGGACTATCTATGCAACTTTATGATTCTCTGAGGTCTTGTTTTGACATTTTGAGCTTTCCATTCTCGTGCTCATTTTTGTCGGTTTTGCTTTGTTTTTGTTCATTTTTTACATATCCGTACCTGCACATACACAAATACAAAAACATACATTTTCTTGGCATATTTGGTTAGTATTTGGTGTATTTGGTCTAATTTAAGGCCTAAAAAGGATGTGTGAATAAGCACTCATCAACGTTCAAGCAAGTTACCAATGAAAGTCTCGCAGTTTTCTTAAGCTTAACATCGAATACAATCATCCGTAACAATTATAAACAAACAATCAACCAATAATCAACATCTAGGTTTCACTACATCTAAGCAAACACAACAAAAACCTAGCCTAATATGTTAAAAGAAAGATAAGCATAAGATAGAATCTTTTTTGGGTAAAAGGTCAATGACCCGGTAAATATATTATCCAAAAAAACGTTTAAGTACAAATGGAATGTGGCTTAAGTACCACATTAACCTCAAGCACAGGCGCTTGATAAACAAGTGTTTATGACAGGCCATAAACACAAACAAAACCTAGCTAAATACAAAGTATCAAACTAGGTATGAAACAAGAAAAACATGAGATGCGAGCATCCCACATCCACCCAGCAGCACGAAACGTAGAAGTACATAGGATGAGGGTGAAATCCCTCACCTCAGTTGACATCCAAGAACGATCATCCATGTAACAAATCCACATAGAGCGAACTAGTAACCATCATGCCATGATCCGAGAGAAACACACGAATCCAACAACCTCCACAAAACCATCATGAGACGAATCAATGGTCACAAATCCAAACCCCATCATAACCACCTCAACAACGATCCAAGCCAACAGGATCATGTCAAATAAATAATAGAGTTCTTAAAAGAAAGAACCCTAACACAATGAGACCATCACCAGCCCTCTCTCACCCCACTATCTCGAAGAATCATCACAAACCATAAGGTAAACACGATCAAAGATCGACTTACATGGTATGAATGGACAACCGTCCAACATACAACCCAAGATATAGACATTAACGCTCAGCAACAATCACCAAGCAATCAAAACCCTAAAAATACGAAACCCTAAAATATAGTTTCATTCAGAAAATCATCCCTAAGAACCAATCGATCCAAGAAAGATAGAAGGCTTATAGGGGAAGGGTTTGATCACTCACAATCCACCAACGATCGTAGAATAAATAAAACCCAAAAGTTAGGGTTTGGAACAGTACAGATCTGTATACGATCGACCAAGATAGATAGAAACCCTAAATATAAAACGATTCCCTAAAAACATTATAAAACGTTTATAGAGAACTGATTGTATGTGAACGAGTGATTTAGGGTTTCATGAGCGATTCCACACAATATATATATGAATCACAGCACACCGCCTCTAGATACACACAAACCAAGAGAAACCGATTGCATACACAAGGTAGAGAGGCGGTTTTACTGGTTTGATTTGGCCGGAAAAGACTATAGAGGCGGCGGCCGGAAATCGCCCATAGAGAGAGAGAGTATTAGGGTTTCTGTTGATGACTAAGCAAAAGATAGAATCAAACAATACATAGACATATTGAATGATTATTGGAAGACTTATTTTTATTAAAACATGGAAGAAAGAAGGGTTTGAAACCCCTTCAATATGCAGGAAATTCGACCTAGGGTTTGTGTTTTAGTATTCCACAATTGTTCCACACTTTACAATGAAAAAAATGGAAAAATATATATAGACATAGCATCCTGACGGCGTCATATGTTGGCTTCTGACGCCGTCAACTCGCCGCCAAGTTGAAATTCGTATTGCCTAGATCCAGTCTTGACGCCTTCATGTGTAAATCTCCTCTGGGCCGTCACTTGTATTTGGACCCTGACGGCCTTGGTGACGCCGTCAGGCTATTAACACTGAAAATTTTCTGGGCCGTCACATTATAAATTCCACATCCACCTCTTTTCTCTTGACGCCGTCATGTGTTATGGCTTTACGTCTTCAGGTACTGTTCCCAGCAAGGAATTAGAGACTTTGCCATTTTCTTCACTTTTATGCTCCAAAAACGTCCAAAATGCTTCCTTTTCCAGATTTCTCCTCAAAAGTACCTAAAATGACAAAAGGAACAATTTAGGGCAATAATTGATCAAATAATCATGAATTCGGGCTTAAATGACCCCTTAAAAGCGGTACACTTTTCGCCTCATCATATCACATGAAAAGTAACAGACATGATGTACTCTAAAAATTAAGCTTGGTGATATTCCAGAATAAATGAGACTAATATTCTATTTGGTAAATCTCAGGCTGATGATGAAGGTTAAGCATGATGAGCCTAGTGTCTATATTACACTCACATCCTTACCAGGAGTCTCCAAAAGATCTTAAACGAGGAACTTATGTACACTATATTCTCATGTCAGTTGGAAATTGTTGACCAAAGTAAGGCTTTCTTCTGTTCATGGTACAACTTTCTGTTAATTTCACTATTGTGGCGCTTTGATTGACAAGTTAATTTTCTACATTTTTTAGCATTAAGAAAATATCGAGCACAAAGTGAATACCTACAAGATTATCAGAAGCAAACTAAGAGGTAGTAACCCCTTCCCATTTCCACTCACCACTTGCAGGAAATTCCTATGGTTCTGGAGTTGGTCTCTTCCATCCAGCGGGGTTTTGAGTCAAAGGAACTGAACCAATATAGAAACCATCATATGATGACACATTACGTGAATTATTACCCTGTTCAACATAAGTTTGAAGGATGATGTTCACATGTGAATCAGGGATCTGCCTATGATACCCACGATGTGATAGGTTATTATTATCAATCATGTCATGCTGATGAAGAATCCGATTCAGAGAAACAATATTCAAGAAGCTCAAGTTCATGTGGAACCATGCCACTCTTAAGTTTCTTTTCAACATGATAAACTAATGCATCTTCCGGTAGGTCCCACAGGTCATCATATATTGGGCCTTTATGAGCGTTATGACGCGGGATATGATGAGAAGGCAAATCATGAAAACCACCCATTCTATCTCTTGAACGACTATGTCGTTCAAGCATGTTATTGGGTCCCATTTCTTGGAACCTACCCATTAGTCTGTTATCATCAAAATGAGGGGATCTCGATCTTCTGATGCGGTCTGTGGAAAACTAGAAGGGGGGTTGAATAGTTTTACATCTTTTTAATTTGTTATAAAAGATAGTTTTAGTGATTTCTTAGCTTTTAAAAACTTAGATTCGATAATATGTGATCTCAAGTCTTGCACAATATAAACAACTATCAATAAATAATATATAACAATGATAAGTAATGAAATAAATAAGGGATGGAAAGATCGAACCGCAAGACAAGAGATTTATAGTGGTTCGACTACAAGGACACCTTCCTTGCCCTACTCCACTCCCCGAGCACCTAACTCGAGAGTTTTCTTCACTATATCAACAAGCTCCCTTATGGCGGAGAAAACCTTACACACCAATTTGCACACCAATTTACACACCACAACTTCTTCACAACTAAGTCACAACTTCTTCAAATCAATCTACTTCACAACTAACTACTCCACTCCTATCTTCTTCACCCCAATACACTTCACAACTAACTACTCCACACCTAGCTTCTTCACTACAATCTAATTCCTAACTTTTCTTCTTCACACCAAGCAACTAACTAATCACACAATCTATATATCTAGCACAACTATCTACAATCAAATATTCACAACAATCTTCACAAAGACTAGTGTAAATAATCTCGATGATGCACCAACAACTTGGATGTGGAGGTCACAACAAGTTGTAATACTTCTTGTCTTGGGGGATAGAAGTATTCTTATCTTGCACTTGAGAGGATGAAGTTTGAATCACTTTGAAACAAAGAATTAAGCACTTATGATCAAAGGATTAAGAGAATAGAAATGTGGATCTAGAATAGAAAGTTTAGGAGTGTAAAAGGTAAGAAAATTCTGAGGGATGAACCAGTATTTATAGGGAAGAAAAATACTATTCTGGAGCGTGGCCGGTCCCCTTAATTAATGGCCGATCCCCTTAATGATTAAGGGGGCCACCTAACGAATTAAGGGGGCTGCCCCTTCAGAACGTTGGTTTTTCTTGTCTTTTAGTGGGGAATATTTTTCTGGATAAAATTTGTCATTTTCGGTTGGAAATTTGAAATCATATATTTATAATGAATTAAACATATTCTTTTAATTCCAAAAGTAATTTTGTAAAAGATATAAGATGTTTAACACATTTTATAAAAATTCTAGTGATTAGAAAAATTTCCTTTGATCATGAAATGCAATAAACCCTTTGTTTATTCATACCTTAAGTGATATGGAAGCAAAGACAAATATTAAGAAATAAGTTTTAGATTAATGAGTTTATGCTTTGTAATTATCAAAACATAGAGACATTGTTAATATGCTAACAATGTTTTAAGACATTATTTATATCAACAATCTCCCACTTTTTGATGATTACAAAACCTTAAACTCATTAGGTCTAAAAACTAATTTTTAGACAAGTATTATTACAGTTTAACATTCTCTTCTCTCCCTTTTTGTAAAATCAAAAAGGTTAATGCTCCCCCTTGATGTATGCTCCCCCTCATTTGAGAGCACCAAGGGAATGAGCTATGGAAATCTTGGCTACACAAAACATTAGAAGAGAACAAGGCACATATACATGCAAAGCAATAATTATGCAAATAAAAATAGATTCATTCAAGCATCATAGAAAGCATTACAAAATTTAATATGCTTAAGGCATATTGATCATAATAAAACAAAAGAAAAGACATAGTCCTATATTGCCTAAAAGAGCACTTGGACTTGCTTGCAACCCATGGTTGATTGTTTTATTTGCTTGAAGGGTAACATAAGCATAAAGCTTAGTTGTTAGATGGAGAAGGATATGGAGTGGGGTATGGAGCAGAAGAGGTGGACCTTACGATATTGTATCGTGTTAAGGGTGGTATGGGATGAGGTCGAGTGAAGAGATATTCAATCCAAGAAATATCTTCACTCAAATATAGGATTTGTTTTTGAAGGAAGATGCAACAAAGGCAATAGTGAGTGTGGTTTGTAACTTGATCCAAGTTGAGAGAGTGAGGAAGGCAATTGTTGTAGGGTGATGATGGAGGTTGCCCTTTGTTGCGTTGTACAAGATGCATGGCATTGAGATCACAAAGATCATGGATTTGTGATATTTCATCACAGAACTTTTTCTTTTTTGTGGCAATGCGAAGAAAGTCATTGTGTTGATATGGATGAATTGGGTTTGTGTAGTTGGAATTGTAGTGGGATGGTTGATCAAACTTGTATGGATCATTACAAATGGTTGGAGGATGAGATGAGTGGTTTGGCATGAAGGAAGATCTTTGGCCAATGTTGTATGGTTTGTAGAGAGGATCAAATGAATGTCCTTGTGAATTTGGTGTAAAGTTTGGGAAGTAAGTGGTTGGAGGTGTGGAGTGATTTCCAACTTCATTGGTTATGATGGATTTGTTTCGAGGGCTTTTTCTTCGCCAAACGGGTTTTTCCGTCATTCTTGCAAGCCTTGAGGCTTTTGGTTTTGGTTTGTTTGGAGAAGTCATGAAGAGATGAATGGAGAGTGTGGAAGATTTGGGGTATTTATAGTGTAAAATTTGTATGTATAAGGATGGATAAGGTTTGTTTGGGAGACTAGGACAAAATATGTTGGTGAAAAATGGGAAATGTAGGTTGAAATGGGCTAAAAAGCAGAAAAGATTATGTAAACCCGACCATCAGTTGGCCGGTCCCCTTAATTAGGGGGCGGTCCCCTTAATGATTAAGGGGGCCGCCTTACAAAATTAAGGGGGCCGCCCATCTGGTGATTTCTAGGTTGCCAGAATTCGGTTTTTGGCAGAAAATTTGCAGAAAGGTTGTGTGTTTGGATTAGAATTCAAGCAAGTTCAATTCCTTTAGGCAATATAGAATCTAATCTAATCAAAATATAGCATGCATGAATGAACACATAAGCAAAAGAGCAAATAATCAACACATAATAAGCAAGAGAAGATAAGTAAAGGCAAGATCACTTAAACTTCCTAAGGCACCTATCTTAGATCAAAGGCAAAGGCAACTAGTGAGTGAAAAACTAGTGATGGATCAAGATGACAACATTATTAGTAAATATGTCCTAGTGTGTGTCTATATGCAACAAATGTGGAATTGTGATTGTTTTGACTCCTAAATGCAAAAAGAAATAACGATCCTAAGAAACAATCCAAAAGATCTCCTTGATTCAATTTTTGCTCGATCATGAATGTCAAAGATATATATTAGATTATATACCTTGACAATTTATGTGAGAGTTTATGCATGATTTTGAAAGACAATGTTTTTAGTATTAGTCAACAATGCAAGGAAAATGATCTTCATATGATTCCTAGATGTGAGAATAATTTTTAAAGAAAATTGATTGGGTTTTACAAAGGAGTTTATGCAAAGAAAATAAATTTTCCCAATCTTTAATTTTGTGCGAAATAGATTCCTAGACTCAGAAATGAAGAAGTGGAAGAAAAGTATATTTTATGTAAGTATAAATTTGTATTAATTCAATATAATTTAGTCAACTTGTTCCATCATTCCTAATCCTAAACGCAAGTGGTTGAATAATTCACGCTTAAGGGGTTTTGTGAATATATCCGCAATGTTGTCTTCTGATGCAACCTTTTCTATAGATATATTTCCTTTTTGAACATTATCCTTAAGAAAATGGTGGCTATTTCTATATGTTTAGTCCTAGAGTGTTGCACCGGATTTTTACTTAAATCTATCGCACCTTTGTTATCGCACATAATGGGGACATTTTCTAACCTAATGCCATAGTCTACGAGAGCTTGTTTCATCCATAGTGCTTGTTGACATGCCTTTCCAGCACTTACATATTCGGCTTCGGTGGTAGAAATAGCAAGAGCGGTTTGCTTCTTTCGAAAACCAAGATGTTAGACAACATCCCATAAACGTGCAAATACCGCTGGTGCTTTTTCTATCTACGTAGTCTTCCGCATGATCCGAATCCGCATAGACAATAGTTTCTATGCCGGATCCCTTAGGATACCATAATCCTAAGTGTATAGTGCCTTTAATGTATCGGAAGATACGCTTAACCGCTTCTAGGTGTGAGATTTTGGGATCCTCTTGAAAACGGGCACAAAGGCAGACACTAAACATGATATCGGGTCTACTTGCCGTCAAGTATAGTAAACTACCTATCATTCCTCTATACTTGGTGTTATCTAAGGACTCACCTTCATCGTCCTTTGTGAGCTTTACTTCCGTAGACATGGGAGTTTTCATGGGTTTTGAGTCTTCTAGGCCAAATTTCTTAAGAATTTTCTTAATGTACTTAGATTGGTTAAAAAATATTCAATCTTCTAATTGTTGTATTTGTAATCCTAGGAAGAAGTTAAGTTCACCCATCATACTCATCTCAAACTCATCATGCATGATTTTGGCAAATTCATCACACATGTCTTGACAAGTCAATCCAAATATAATGTCATCAACATATATTTAGACAATGATGAGATTTGGGTCTTTCCTTTTAGTGAAAAGAGTGTTATCTACCATCCCCATGGAATAATCATGTTTAATAAGAAAAGCTTTTAATCGATCATACCATGCTTTGGGAGCTTGTTTGAGTCCATACAAAGCTTTCTTTAACTTGTAAACATAATCAGGTTTTGCGAAGTCAATGAATCCTGGAGGTTGTGCCACATATACCTCCTCATTGATAAAACCGTTAAGGAATGCACTTTTCACGTCCATTTGAAATAACTTAAAATCTAGGGCGCAAGCATAGGCAAGTAATATCCTAATCGATTCTAGTCTAGCTACGGGGGCATAAGTTTCGTCATAATCAATTCCTTCTTGTTGATTATAACCTTGGGCAACTAATCTAGCTTTGTTCCTAGTAACTATTCCATTCTCATCTAACTTATTCCTATATACCCATTTAGTTCCTATGATGGTCATATTCTTTGGATTTGGGAAAAATTCCCAAACATCATTTGCCTTAAATTGATTTAATTCTTCTTGCATAGCTATAACCTAACTTTCATCTTTTAAAGCCTCGTTAATATTCTTAGGTTCTATTGCTGAGAGGAAACAAAAGATATTGTTTTTATCTTGGGCTTGTAACCTACGGGTTCTTTGGTTAAGATGTCCTATTATATTATCTAATGGATGTGATCTAGATTCTTTAATATTAACAGTTTCGTTATTTTCTAAGTGAGTGTCTTCATTATCATTTCCTATGGGTTTTGTTTTACTAACCTCAATCGCTTCATCTTCAACTAAATCATCATCTTCTAAAGGTAATGTTTTAGGAGGTGGTGGTGTTTCTTCAAATGTTACATTTAGTTATTCCTCTACTTTCATGGAGTGTTTGTTAAGTATAATATATGATTTGCTATTTTGTGAGTATCCTAAAAATATTCCTTCATATGATTTTGGATCAAACTTAGTGAGGTAATCCTTAGTGTTTAGAATATAACATTTACTTCCAAATACCCTAAAGTAGCTTAAGTTTGGTTTTCTACCTCTTAATAACTCATAAGGAGTTTTTCCTAGAATTCTCCTAATTGATACCCTATTTAAAATATAAGTCGATGTATCTACGGCGTGACACCAAAATTTTTGTGGGATGGATTGTTCATTTAACATAGTTCTACTCATTTCTTGTAGTGACCTATTTTTTTCTTTCTACTACGCCATTTGAATGAGGAGTACGAGGAGCGGAGAAATTGTGAGATATTCCATTTAACTCACAATATTTTCCGAATTGTACTTCGTTATCAAATTCCCTACCATGGTCCGTCCTAATGGCAACTATTGAGCATCCTAATTTATTTTGAATCATTTTACTAAATATTTCGAATTTTTCAAAGGCTTAGGTTTTGTCACTTAAAAACCTAGTCCACGTGTATCGTGAGTAGTCATCTACTATTACTAAGGTATATTTGTTTCCTCCATAGCTCCGCACAGCGGATGGACCGAAAAGATCCATATGAAATAATTCTAGGCACCTAGTAGTGGATACTATATTCTTAGCTTTGTGACTAGCATGAGCTTGTTTTCCAATTTTACATGCATCACAAAAATGTTTGTCATATTTTAGATTAGGCAAATTTCTAACTAATTCCTTAGATGCCAAAGATTGTATTTGTTGCATGTTAGCATGTCCTAATCTCCTATGCCACAATGTAGAGTTTTCATCTACGGTCGTTAGGCATATCCTATCCTCAGGCTTGTTTCCTAGTTTCATAACATATATGACACCTTTCCTAATTCCTCTACCTATAATTTTTCCATTCTTAACTATTTCGCTATCCTCTTTGGTAAATGTGACTCTACATTTATTATCACATATTGTCCTACACTAAGCAAGTTATATGTTAAATTATCTACATGCTCTACATTTTCAATGGTAAGTGAGTCTTGAGAAATCGTACCTTTGCCAATGATTTTTCTACGTAAGTCACTACCAAAAATAACGTTACCTCCATTGTATGCCTTGTATGTAGAGAATAGCTTGCGGTTCCCCGTCATGTGCCTCGAACATCCGCTATCTTTGATCCATTCGTCAGGTTCCAAGTCAATTCCTAAACATATTTCGTTGGTTTCTTTTGCCATAAAACACTTTTCGTCTCTTGGCTTTTCAACTTCTTCTTTGTCACTATCACTCCATGTTCCACTAACAAAAGCGCCTTGATTTTCATAACCCGGTGGCTTTAGACATTCGCCAATGAGATGATTTGGACTTCCACATCTAAAGCACTTTCTTTTCCCGTAGTTTTCACTTCTATTTCTTTGGAATGCTTTTCTTTCGTCTCGTGATGATCTAGTGAATCTTCCTCGTCTCTTGAAGAATTTCTTGAATTCTCTTACGGCCATTGCATATTCTTTGTCTTCACTTTCGTCACTCGAATCATCATCATCACTAGGTTCCTTTTTGGCTTTTAGAGCAATGGATTTGGTTTGTTCTTTCTTGACTTTGACCGTTTCCGAATCTCTTCTTATGATTTCTTCATGAACCTTCAAGTTGCCAATTAGTTCATCTAGTGATAACGTCATCAAGTTCTTTGATTCTTCAATTGTTGTGACCTTAGCTCGCCATTTTGGATGCAATGCCCTAAGAAATTTCCTAACACAATTTTTACTAGAAAATGTCTCATCAAGTGCTTTTAAACTTGTGATAATAGTGTTAAACTTAGCAAAAGCATTATCAATTGATTCCTCTTCCGGAATCGTAAATTGTTCATATTGTTGTACAAGAAGATCTATTTTATTATCTTTGACTTGGCTATTACCTTGGTGAGTAATTAGTAAAGAATCCCAAATTTCTTTGGCGGTTTTACACATAAAAATTCTTTCATATTCTTTGTGTGGTAACGCATTATAAATAACCATTTTAGCCTCATTATTTTTTGCTAATTTCTTTTTCAAATCATCATTTTGTTCTTCGAAAGATACAATTTCATCCATTTTATTTTCAACATTATATTGAATAGGAGGAAAATCACCAAAGGTAATAATATGCCAAAGATCAAGATCTTTTGATTTCACATACGTTTCGAATCTATTTTTCCAATATAAAAATCTATCACTTTCAAATAGTGGTGGTCTTTGCATAGATTGCCTTTCTAAATATTTTTCAGATTCCATAGATCGTTACAAGTTTTAAAATACAATATATTTTGAAAATCTTGCTAGACGTGGCTCTTAATACCAATTGTGGAAAACTAGAAGGGGGGTTGAATAGTTTTACGTCTTTTTAATTTGTTATAAAAGATAGTTTTAGTGATTTCTTAGCTTTTAAAAACTTAGATTCGATAATATGTGATCTCAAGTCTTGCACAATATAAACAACTATCAATAAATAATATATAACAATGATAAGTAATGAAATAAATAAGAGATGGAAAGATCGAACCGCAAGACAAGAGATTTATAGTGGTTCGGCTACAAAGACACCTTCCTTGCCCTACTCCACTCCCCGAGCACCTAACTCGAGAGTTTTCTTCACTATATCAACAAGCTCCCTTATGGCGGAGAAAACCTTACACACCAATTTGCACACCAATTTACACACCACAACTTCTTCACAACTAAGTCACAACTTCTATACAACTTCTTCAAATCAATCTACTTCACAACTAACTACTCCACTCCTATCTTCTTCACCCCAATACACTTCACAACTAACTACTCCACACCTAGCTTCTTCACTACAATCTAATTCCTAACTTTTCTTCTTCACACCAAGCAACTAACTAATCACACAATCTATATATCTAGCACAACTATCTACAATTAAAATATTCACAACAATCTTCACAAAGAGTAGTGTAAATAATCTTGATGATGCACCAACAACTTGGATGTGGAGGTCACAACAAGTTGTAATACTTCTTGTCTTGGGGGATAGAAGTATTCTTCTCTTGCACTTGAGAGGATGAAGTTTGAATCACTTTGAAACAAAGAATTAAGCACTTATGATCAAAGGATTAAGAGAATAGAAATGTGGATCTAGAACAGAAAGTTGAGGAGTGCAAAAGGTAAGAAAATTATGAGGGATGAACCAGTATTTATAGGGAAGAAAAATATTGTTCTGGAGCGTGGCCGGTCCCCTTAATGATTAAGGGGGCCGCCTAAGGAATTAAGGGGGCCGCCCCTTCAGAACGTTGGTTTTTCTTGTCTTTTAGTGGGGAATATTTTTCTGGATAAAATTTGCCATTTTTGGTTGGAAATTTGAAATCATATATTTATAATGAATTAAACATATTCTTTTAATTTCAAAAGTAATTTTGTAAAAGATATAAGATGTTTAATACATTTTATAAAAATTCTAGTGATTAGAAAAATTTCCTTTGATCATGAAATGCAATAAACCATTTGTTTATTCATACCTTAAGTGATATGGAAGCAAAGACAAATATTAAGCACTAAAAACTTGTTTACGTCATAAGTTTTAGATTAATGAGTTTATGCTTTGTAATTATCAAAACATAGAGACACTGTTAATATGCTAACAATGTTTTAAGACATTATTTATGTCAACACGGTCAGTCTCATAGTAGTTATCATTGGTCTATTATTGCGGTAATATGATGGTGGCTTTTGCCTAATTCCTGGTCAAGAGTCTCATCGTGAGTTTTCATGATGTTTTAGACTTTTATGCATATATATGTACTGTATACTTTTTAGGTTGCATATATTTTTCTTGTGGATTTAGAAATGTGAGTGTCATTCTTAGTTAGATGTAGGATTTCCGAAGCACCATATCGAAATGCTTCTATTGTAATACTATTTCATCTTTATATACACTAGGATCACAATGCTTTGTATTGGATCCAACTTCTATACAAGCTCATACTGATCGATCAGAGTTTGCATTCATTACCTTCATTAGAGCAAGTGTTATTCACACATTAATTATGCAAATAAACAATGAATTTGCATGTATACGAATGATTACTTTATAAATACATTACGGCCCAATGAACGTGCTGTATGCATTCAGTATTGTAATTTTGTAACAGGTGTTAATGAAAACCAACAAGAAAGTGGTTGCAGTTCCCATGAAAATACTGAACGTGTAAATCCTGTGACTCCAGGTGAATTCAAGTGCAACTATGCTTTTTTTTTTCTTTTTTTTTTTTTTTTTGGTATTTACATTGCCTACATCGCTTATTGTTATTAGCTAATTCTAATTAATTGGGGCTGTTCATTTCAATATTTGTTCTTCTTTAATCATTATGCGAAACCGCTATGTAAACTCAAATTTATACAAATAGTTCTTTTATAAGTATGTTAACAGGTGATTCGGTCCTAATATTTTCAATTTAGCAGTTTTAGTTCAGTCCCGGTTCCACCTCTAAATCACTATTTTTAGTGCAGCCTGTATTTCACAATATAAAGTTGACCAAACAGTTACAAAAGGGGCGGGTTAGCGACATGGTTGCGTGTGCAAACTGGTCAACCGGGGTATATTTTGAATGGCTTGCAGCAGCAAAATCAGCAGCAGTTGCAACAGGAGCACTGCTTGCAGCAACGTGAGTGTTTGCATACCCCTCCAGCAATTGCAACTGCACTCGCCTGAATTCGATCCGAATGAGCATAAGCGTAAGGGTGTCACTCCCGTTTAGTCCAAATCATAACCACCAGGAGGGGAGTCGTTTAAGGACTCGACTTGAGCGACTGTGAAATTTGCGGGTTTTTGGGGTACAACTTCTAGAAAAATGACTTTGGGGCCCTGTCCATTTATTAATTCGACAGGTACATTAATTAGTTCAAAAGAACTGCCTCCATCCAAAAACTTCTTCGGGTGGTTTGGTTTATCTATATTTAGCTATTGATCAAAAAGAGTTCACTACCTTTCTGCGTAAATCTTGTTTTCGGGGGAAAGGTTGGGTTCGTAAGCTGCAAGAAAAGAGAGAGAGGCACTATTTTTTTCCACACATGTGAACCTCTTATCTTAATCTATCATTTGCCACATTCAGCATCATAGTGACATAACTTATTTGACCAGAGTTGATGTTTGTGTGTTAAGAAGCTGCAGGAAATGAGGGAGGAAGTGAGAAAATGAATGCGGTCTAAGTTTTCCGAAATGCTTGCAGCAAGGCAAGATGACTTTCCCTGTTTCAAAAGTGCCGCCAAAGAATGCAGCAGCTGAAAGTCAACGAGTACCTTCCACCACAAGACCAGCACTTATAGTTGATGCGCTTTTGCAACGCTTACTTCCGCTTGATAAACGTCGTATCGAGACTACGCAAGCACAGGTATAAGTGTTTTAATACGTACATGATTATTTATTGATTTGTGTGTAAGACTTGAGATGGAAATTAAGATAGTGGATGTAGCAACTTCGTGTTTTCATCTTAGCGGGCTAATAATAGTTACGCTATATGACTTTATTAAGAGAAAGAACCAATTATTAGAGCGTTTGGGATTGCTTATTCTTGAAGTGCTTAGTATTTAGTAAGGAATCCATAAGCATCGCGTAAAAAAAGAAATAAATGTAGTGTGATCTTTAACGCTATATGGTTAATTTGACACCACAATGTCGGAATATGTGTTTGTGAAATTAGTAATACTTCTTGATTTACTTGTAATTCTTTAAATTTCAATCGTTTGTTAAAATTTTTATTACTTATTATTTCTGTATATTTATAATTACAATTATACATTGTATGTTGTTTATTGTTTTGATTGAAGCAAATGTTCTTGAAGATCCAAGGACATACTGACTTTATCTTCATTTTTATTCATTGTAGGCATGTACTAAATTTTCTTATGGATCTCATTTCTACTGTCAGGCTTATGGTAGTTGACAATAAAGTACGGAAAACGAGGGCTCAAGAATTCGTGAGGAAGCTAGTTAATTGATGATGTACGTGTGGTAATTAATACAAACGTCACAATATGGAGGCTTTGTTGTTGATAACTGGGATGAAGAATAGCTTTTTCTCATCATGATAAAGTAATGAAAGATATCTATTTGAAAGAGGCTCTAATTCATGAGTTTTGAGGGAGATCAAAATCTGTGTTCAAGTAAATAGAGTTCACAAGTGCTCATCATGAACAATCACAGCCTTCGTTGATGGTGTCGTGCTTTTTTTCTTCAAACGAAATGTAATACTTATTTGGTAAATAAGTAATTCACGACTTTAAATAACTATAATTCTTATTTAAATACTTAATGTGTTATGTATAGCACTATTAAAATTTAAATGGCTCATTGTTGCCTTCAAAACTAATACCAACAAAATATTACTTAACCACTTCGTCCTTGCAAATTAATTTTTTGTAACAAACACAATCGAATATTAGTTAAGCCACACGCCTTTAAAAAAATTTAAAATTACATAAAAAAACACAAATAACAATTAAAATGTATTTCACTAAATAAAAATGTAAATTACAAAGCATGCTCGCCCAACGAGCGGGCTTCGAATGTTGAATGATCATGACAGGGCGATAGGAGATGCATATTGTTCTACCGACAAATTTATGCACTATATCATGGTGGCTCAAATACAGTTTATTAACTTTTATTTTCTCATATCGGATAAACATTTATTTTTCCCCGTTCTTATTGCCTTTAATAAATAATTTGGTATGTTCATAATTTATTTTTCGTTAACTTATTTTTTCAACTATATTCATAACGCTCACCCGCCCATCGGGTGGGCTATGCTACTATGCTACTCTTAGTTCCTCAATGTGTTTCGTAATGATTATTAATAAAAGTTAAGGTCAAATAATACCATCAAAATATTAATTAACCTCCCCATCCTTAAATATGAATTTCAATTGACTAATACCATCAAAATAAACTAATACCATCAAAATAATAATTCTAACATTTGCATGTCTCTTTAATAATACATAAATTATAACTGTAAAAGATCACTAATATACGTACATGACTAAATTAAAATGTAAATTACAAAGCATGCCCACCCGATGGGCGGGCTTTGAAAACTAATATATATATATATATATATATATATATATATATATATATATATATATATATATATATATATATATATATATATATATATATATATATATATATATATATATATATATATATATGTGTGTGTGTGTGTGTGTGTGTGTGTGTGTGTGTGTGTGTGTGTGTGTGTGTGTGTGTGTGTCTTGTTCCGTTCACATATTTTTGTCAATCATTCCATAGCTCATTTCCTTGATGCTCTCGAATGAGGGGGAGCACACATCAAGGGGGAGTTTCTACCCGTCTAACTTCTTTTGCGAAGTTAATCGGCATAACCTTTTTGATTCTACAAAAGGGGGAGAAGTGAATATAAACTCTAAATACTTGTCTAAAATTAATTTTTAGATTTAATGAGTTTAAGGTTTTGTAATCATCAAAAAGGGGTAGATTGTTGACATAAATAATGCCAAAAAACATTGTTAACATTCATTGACATTTCTATGTTTTGATAATCACAAAACATAAATTCATTAAACTAAAAATTATGACGTAAACAAGTATTTAGCGATAAATATTTCACTTTACATCCAAATCACTTAAGGTATGAATAAACAAAGTATTTATTGCATTCTATGATCAAAGGAACATTTTATCAATCACAAGAATTTTTATAAAATGTGATTGATCCCGAACCGTCAGATTATTATTGACCAAGGTCAACAAGTCAAAGATAGCCTAGAATCAATACTCCGGTGATAGTGTAGTGTTTCCCCGGGTCGTTAAAGTCCCGACGAGATTGAAATGGTGCTTTTGGAATCGTTTATGAGAAAGTGGCACTGAGGACAGTAGCCAGATGATGTAGGAATGATATTGCTACTGTTATTTTGGTGTTGACAAACAGATATAATATTCACAATAATCAGATAGCAGATATATGCACAAATTGACAATTAAGATCACGTATCGGACTGGAAAAGTGGGTTTTTGGTAATTATGAAACTACAGGGGGTGTTTTTGACACTTTTCAAAACTTAAAATTAAAAATGAAAAAGAAATGATAAAAGTGATTAAAATAATATTAAACTATTATTTAATTAATTAAACTATTTAAATTGTAAATTAAAATCTAATTTAATTAAACTAAAAATGACAAATGATTTAAATTATACTAAAAATTAACAAAAATATTTTCTAAACCTAAATTAGAACTTAAAGAAAATATAAAAATTAAAAATAATATTTTTGTCTTTTTGTGGTTTTGTAATTAATTAAAAACTATTTAACTTAATTAAACTAATTAAACTACTTTTATTTTATAATAATACTAAATTAACTTAGAAAATTAAGATAAAATTTATAAAATTACTTAACCATCACTGGAATCCTACAAAATTATAAAAAACTCTAAAAATTATATTTAGGCTATTTTACTAATTTAAATACTTATTTATTAATTAAGATCTAATTAACTAACTTTAATTTAAGAAAATGGGAAATGAACAGTAACACTTATGGAATTATTTTTTACAAGTACCCTATAATCTATAAGACTTTAAAAAAATATAAAAAGTTGTTGTAATTAACTAAAAATTATTAAAACTATTTAATTACCTAATTTTACCTAATTACTAATTAAACTCGAATTAATTAAAATAAATATTACGTGAACAGTAAAAATTATAAAAAAATTACAGAAGGTAAATTTTATAATGAAAAGCTTAGGAAAATTGGTTTTGACCCCCCAGCTTATTCAAATAAGCTGCAATAAGCTAAAATAGCTTATTTAAGCTTATTTCACAAAAACCACCTTAAGTACCTAGCCTATGCAACATATGACGGAACTGGTGCCCCAGAGCTAGTGGAAGGGGTGTGGGGATTATGCATGTTACTATCCTAGAGGTCCCAGGTTCGAATCCCACCCACACCCAATTTTTTGAAACTTATTTTTTTTTTTTTTTTCTTTTACACTCCTACTAAACAATTAATTCTAAGCAACTTTAAAAAAGAAAACTTATTTGAAATTTGACAATAAGCTCAGAAAAAGCTTATAACCTCAGCAGTAAGCTTATTTAAGCTTACTATGGATTTAAAAGCTTAACTAAGCTTGTAAAAAGCTAAAACCTTGAACTGAGAATAAAATGTTTAAACTATAAGTTGAATAAGCTAAGAGTAAGCTGAAACAATCAAGGGGACCTACTCAAAATATCAAATAAGCTCGAATAAGCTGAGAGTCTAGATAGTTGACTTATGTTGACTGTTTGGTCAAATAAGGTCAAATGAACTTGGGTGGGGTCCACAATGGCTAAAACAGATGCAAACAAGTCTAATAAACCTAATTAAGCTAGAAACAACCACCAATAAGTTCAAATAAGCTGAGTAAAAGGGAATAAGCACTTTGTGACTTTTTAAACCTAACACAGACTTGGGACAGATTTTGAAGCTTAAACTAAGTGGGGTCCACAGTGACTTAGGTCAAACAAATGGTCAACCTAAATTCTATGGTAGGAGGGGGGTTGGGAAATCCTATTTAGGAGGTGTGGGGCCTACTGGGTTGGTCACAAAACACCACCAAAGTGGTGGTGTTGGGTGGATGGTCTGCTGCACAGGGGAAGCAGTTGCCCTGCAGTCCTCTTTGGAGGATTGTGGGGCCCACAATGATTTTGCTAAATCTAAAATGAAGGCATATTATTAAAGATAAGCTGGTAGTCAACTTAACCTCAAAATCTCAAAGTCCAACTTAAATCACAAAATTTAGAAATCCTCAAGTAAGTTTGGTGAAAACTGGGAATGAGCAACTTTGACTTTTTTTGCTAAAACTCAATATTTTGACTTTTTTGAGATTCTATTAGTCCCTACTAATTAAATAAGTGACACTAAGTTATTTAGAAGCTAGATTAAGCTAGACTAACTACTTATGCTATGGAATGGTGAGTTGTGAGATCCTAAAACCTTGACAGTTATCTGTCAAAGTGATTGAGGAGGATTATTGACTTTGGTTGTTTGAGACCTGAGATTGGGACTTGAAATATCCTACTTAGGACTAATATGAGATGTTCATGCCAAAACAACAGTAAACCAACACAAGTTACACAGCATTCTACACTAATCCAAACACCCCTAGAAAACTGTTTCTACCAATTTTTTGAAGCAAAATAAAGGTTTAAACCTTGAATCTGAGATATGAGATCATACTAAGCTATATTTAACAAGAAAAAGCAGATTTAAACAACAACAATTAATAATAACTACTAGGCTCAAATTATGCAATAGAGATAAATATGAAACAGTGATGCTTACAAATTTGCAATCCAGCTTATGCCATGAACCAAGAACTGAGAACCTTTCCTAATGAACCTCCACAGGTTCTCTAACCCAAAGCCATCCAAAATTAACTTTGCTCCCAGCTTGCTCACCAAGAACACTTAACTTTGACTTTCTTTGACCTTTTTTTGTATTTTGAATTTTTTTATTTCTAAACTGATTTAAATTATTACTAGTAGCTTAAACAAGCTTAATAGGGAGCTTATATGTTCTAAGAGTCCATTACAAACTATTTAAAACAGCAATTGATATAATGCAAAATATAGAAAATTAATTGAAACTGCATAACATGAGTTACTAAGAGAAACTTGAATTTTATAGCTGAACTGAGTTTAATACAACAAAATAAAAAGGTTACCACTGCTTAATAGCTTGGGTGTACCTGGAATTGAAATTGACAATTATACGACATAAAATTAAACTAAATTAACTACTACTTCATCCTTGTGCCTCCTCTTCTATTTATAGCTCCCAATTAGGGTTCCCAGATGCAATGCCATCATTTCCCACCACTTTGTTGTAATTTTGGTCCACTCTCCAAGTGCCACGTAATTTGGCGGGAAAAAACTCTATTTGCATTTCAGGTTCTGTTACACGCAAGAGGGGGACTTTGCATTAATTGTGGTGTGAAAGGGTAGGTATAGGGAGGTGGGAGCATTAATTGTGGGGTGCTTTGGCTTGTGATTGGAGGAGAGGGGAGGTGAGCAAGTGGTGGTGTTTGTGGGGGAAGGACTGAGAGGGAAAGGGAGGTGGAGGTAAGAGTTTGACCGAAGTCAAAACTCGGGTCAAAGGTGGAGTGGACTGGGCTTGGGCCTGAGTTGGGATAGATTTATTTGTTTGAATGGGTTTAAGGATTTAATGGATTAAGTGTTTTATGGATCCGGATTTAATAAAAGTTACACAAGGACCATTCTTGTAAATCTGCCAAAGTGCAAGGACCTGTTGTGTTAACTTTTCATTATAGTTTTTAGGGATCACTTTTGCCATATTTGAATTCCCCAAGGACCAAAGATGATAATTTCCCATATTAAATGCCCAGGGACCTTTTCTGTCAATTCCTTAAACTCCAGGGACCTTTATTGTAATTTTCTGATTCTTGAAGGGTTAAACCTGTAAATATCAAATGTTAACACAAAGGACCAGTTATGTCATTTTAGAATAGTATAAGGTTTATTTTGAATATTTTCTTATTTTTTAAACCTTAGGGACTAATTTTGACATTTTTCCAAAGTTGAGGGACCATAGTTGTAATTTTATGATTTTTAACTTCAAAGGACTTTTCCTAACAACTTATGAATCCCAAGGACCTTTTATGATATTTTTACAAGTTTTGAGTGACCAGGGACTAGTTTTGCCAATTTATGAAACTTGAGGGACTGAAACTGCCAATTATGCAAACTTTGTACGTTTTTCATTTGTTTTTGCATATTTTGTGTTTGAAACATATAAAACACATCTCTAAGATATTTTAAGCATTTTGATACATATTCGGGTGTTTTTGTATGTTTTGGCAGCTCAGATTGGTATAAAATGATGAGTATTTACACACTCATCAATCCCCCACACTAAACTATTGCTAGTCCCTAGCAATATTTTATGAAGTTTTAATGGATTTGAAAGAACTCTTTACCAAAAGCCATCACTTCTGGAGTAGCCAGATGTAAGAACTGTGGCACACCTGATAACCGTGTGATTTTGAGCAAACCACCAGCTGTCAACGGATTTGATTAGTCTTTACCAAAAGCCGTTTGCTTCTGGACTAGCCAACTCTTGATGGAATAGTCAATATCTTGGTGAGCTGATTACCAATTATGGATTTTCCACGGCCTTTACCACAAGCCATAATCTTGCGGGCTAGCCAGCTCATTTGCTTATGAGGATGCGGGGGAGCTGAGGAACCATGCAAGTTTTTGGCAAACTGCCAGCCATCAACGGATTTGATTTGTCTTTACCAAGAGCCGTTTGCTCCTGGACTAGCCAATCCCTTTGTCATTTAGACTTTGGCGGATTGATAACCACAAAAATTTTGGAATAAAGTGAAAAATTTTGAAAAATTTTGGCCTAAAATGGGGGTACTTGGAAAGTTTTATGATAAAATTCGTAAGAATTTCCCCCCCCCCCCCCACACTAGAACTGAATATTGTCCTCAATATTCAAAGTCCCGGCTATTATGCCGAATCTCTGAATGGAAAAGCAAATATTTGATTCTAACTGTGGAAATTTCTATTTTTCACTTTATTTTATCTGTACATACAATTTTTTTTTTTTTTTTTTTTTTTTTTTTTTTTTTGCTTTTGTTTCACTACCTCCCAGGCTTGTGTTAGGTTTACCACGCAAGCTAATCACTTGTGAATGATTAACTGTAATAAATTTGCCCTAACAGCCCGGGAGTTGAATGATAAAGTTTGATAATATACATACATCTTTCCAGGTTTGTGTCAGGTTTACCACGCAAGCTAATCACTTGTGAATGATTAACTGTAATAAATTCTCCCTGACAGCCTGAAAGATGAATAATAATATACATACACTTCCCAGGCTTGTGTCAAGTTTACCACGCTAGCTAATCACTTGTGAATGATTAACTGTAGTAAATCTGTCCTGACAGCCCGGGATTTGAATGACATAATATACATACAAAACATGAATTTTGAAAAATATTTACTTTTGAAACGGTGGGGGATGGCCACTCCCCCACACTAGGGTGGTAGAAAGTAGAAAGAAGTCAGAAATACGGGTGAAAACCCATATATGTTGCTAATTTTTGTTCACCGAGTCACTAGCTTGACTCGATCCCCGAATTCATTGGTCCATGGGGAAAGTTTGGAGATCCGGGACAACCATGGGTGGTGTGTCCTCTCCAAAATAATGTTTCAATCTGTGACCATTCACTTTGAAGTTGGGACCTTCGGGTTGAGATAACTCAACAGTCCCGTATGGGTATACTTTAGCAATAGTGAATGGTCCAGTCCATCGGGTTTTTAATTTCCCCGAGAAGATCTTTAATCTTGAATTGAAAAGAAGGACTCTGTCACCGACGTTGAAAACTCGGTTCTTAATCTTAGAGTCGTGAATCTTCTTTGTCTTTTCTTTGTAGATCAAAGAGTTCTCGTAGGCTTGATCACGAAGTTCGTTTAATTCATTGATTTGAACCTTACGGTGATCACCCGCTTTATGAAGGTCGTAGTTAGCATGTTTCAAGGCCCAGTAGGCTTTGTGCTCGAGCTCGATCGGTAAATGACACGCCTTCCCGTATACAAGCTTGTATGGAGTACACCCGATGGGTGTTTTGTAAGCTGTACGGAAGGCCCAGAGTGCATCATCTAGTTTATCCGACCAGGAAGCACGGTTTTCACCTACTGTCCTCTCAAGAATCCGTTTAATACCACGGTTGGAAACCTCCACCTGCCCACTTGTTTGGGGGTGATATGCGGTGGAAAGACGATGAGTAACACCGTATTTCAGCATGACTTTTGCAAATTGATCATTGCAAAAGTGAGTACCGCGATCACTAATGATGGCACGTGGGGTTCCAAAACGAGCAAAGAGGGATTTCAAAAATTTCACGACTACTCGGGCATCATTAGTGGGTAAGGCCTTTGCCTCAACCCATTTTGACAAATAGTCAACAGCCACGAGTATGTATTTGTTTCCGTGAGAAGATGGGAATGGCCCCATAAAGTCAATGCCCCAGACGTCAAAGATTTCACAAACTTGAATAGCATTTTGTGGCATTTCGTTCTTTTGTGAAATATTCCCGTGACGCTGACAAGCATCACAGGCTTTGACTAATTCGTGGGCATCCTTGTAGATTGTGGGCCAATAGAAACCGGAATCAAACACCTTTTTGGCGGTGTAGTTAGGACTATGGTGGCCCCCGGTGGGTCCAGCGTGGCAAGCCTTGAGAATATCAGTGGCTTCCTGTCCGTATACACATCGCCGGATGACTTGATCGGCACAGATTTTGAAGAGGAAGGGGTCGTCCCAGAAGTAATGTTTAACGTCTTTGAAGAATTTTTTCTTTTGTTGGGACGTCAACCCCTTCACTATGAAGTTACCCGCATGGTAATTTGCAAAGTCGGCAAACCATGGGGTAGTAGAGTCACCACGAAAAGCAACCGCATTGAGTGTCTCGAGAGGAAATGTTTCATTTATTTCCTTTTTCTCGGACACATCTTGATGAGGGTTCTCTAATCGTGAGAGATGATCAGCAGCAAGGTTCTCGGCTCCTTTTTTATCACGGATAATGATATCAAATTCCTGGAGGAGGAGAACCCAACGAAGAAGCCTCGGCTTTGCATCTTGTTTTGCAAATAGGTATTTCAAAGCCGAGTGATCTGTGTACACTACGCATTTAGTCAAGATTAGGTATGACCGGAATTTCTCGAAGGCATACACCACAGCTAGGAGTTCTTTTTCAGTGGTGGTGTAATGACCTTGAGCCTCAGTCATAGTTTTGCTTGCGTAGTGTATGGGCTGAAAGTATTTTGCTTTGCGTTGCCCCAAGACCGCACCTATGGCAAAATCACTAGCATCGCACATAAGCTCAAAAGGTTGGTCCCAATCGGGGGCAACAAGAATCGGTGCCTCGGTAAGCTTTTTCTTTAGTGTTTCAAAAGCTTCGATGCACTCAGGAGAGAAGATGAAAGGAGCATCCTTCTCGAGGAGATGGGTCATAGGCCGGGCAATCTTAGAAAAATCTTGGATAAACCTACGGTAGAAGCCGGCATGACCCAAAAAGCTCCGAACACCTTTTACGGTGGTGGGATGAGGTAATTTGGCAATGACATCGATTTTAGCTCTGTCAACCTCGATCCCGTTTTTTGAAATTTTATGGCCGAGGACAATGCCCTCCTTGACCATAAAGTGGCTCTTCTCCCAGTTGAGACTTAGATTCGTTTCTTTGCAACGTTTAAGCATCTGTTCCAAGTGGGAGAGGCAAGTCTGAAATGAATCCCCGATGACCGAAAAGTCATCCATGAATACCTCCATAGTTTTCCCGATCATGTCGGAAAAAATGGACATCATGCACCTCTGGAACGTGCCTGGTGCATTACATAAGCCGAAAGGCATCCGTCTGTAAGCAAAAGTTCCGTAGGGGCATGTGAAGGTAGTCTTCTCTTGATCCTGGGGATCAATGGGGATTTGGAAGTAACCCGAGAAGCCATCGAGGAAGCAGTAGTATTCATTCCCCGCAAGTCTTTCGAGCATTTGGTCCATAAAAGGGAGAGGAAAATGGTCTTTACGGGTGGCTTCATTTAACTTTCGATAGTCAATACAAACACGCCAACCCGTGACCAAACGAGTTGGAATCAACTCGTTATCCTCGTTGGTGACAACGGTAATGCCACCCTTTTTAGGAACACAATGAATTGGGCTAACCCAAGGACTGTCAGATATAGGGTAAATCAATCCCGCATCAAGAAGTTTAAGAACTTCTTGTTTGATAACTTCGTGGATTTTTGGATTTACCCTTCTCTGATGTTGCACAGCTGGTTTAAAGTCATCCTCCATTAAGATTTTATGAGTACAAAAGTTCGGGCTTATGCCCTTAATGTCGGAGAGTTTCCAAGCAATTGCTTGCTTGTTTGACTTAAGAACCTTTAGGAGTGCAGCCTTTTCCTCATCTTTTAAGTCTTTGGCAATAATGACGGGTAATTTATTATCACCCTCCAGAAATGCATATTCTAGATGAGGAGGCAAGTCCTTGAGCTCAACCTCGGGAAAGTCTTCAGTTATTTCAACATTTTTGACTTCCGCTTTATGAAGTATTTGTGGAGACGGAGAGGGTGAAGGATCGTCATTTAACAATCTTTCAAGGAGAAGAATGTCCCCCTCCGGGTCAAGATAGTTTTCATCAACTCCATCGGGAATTGAGCTATCTTGAGCAAGAAAAGCCTCGAGCTCTTCCAAAAGGAAGTCACCTCCCTCAAATGGAGTGAGGGGAGGGGAAGAGTCGGAAATGATCGGGTCAGTAGAAAGACTGCCACTGGATGAGAAACCAAGGACTTCTTGGGATGATTCCTCCGACGCAATATCGATGATGTCAATACGGTTAACCGTTTCAGCGTCATAATTGGAGGAATATCTTGAAGTCTGATCAAGATTGAATGTTATGGCTTCGCCACCAACACGTAGAGTGATTTCTTCTTCGAATACATCGATTAAAGCACGACCCGTTCTTAAGAATCCTCTCCCGAGAATGAGAGGGACTCGTGGGTCAGCATCGAAATCAACAATCACAAAATCTGCCGGAAAGTGGAACTTTCCTACTTTCACAAAGATATCTTCGGCAATGCCGAGAGGACGGGATATAGTACGGTCTGCAAGCTCGAGTGTCATGCAGGTCGGAGTGAGAGTAGGAAGTGAGAGTCTTTTCCAGACTGTGTAAGGCATCAGGTTAATGCTTGCGCCAAGATCGGCCAAGGCAAAGCATTCAACCATCCCAGGGAAAATACATGGAATGAGAAATTTCCCGGGATCTCCAAGCTTTTCGGGAAGCTTTTTCAAGAGCACTGCTGAGCAATGCTCGTTAAGAGGAGTTTTTGCCATCTCACAAAGTTTTTCTTTGTTGCTTATCAGATTTTTGATTGTTGAAGCAAACTTAGGCATGAGAAGAAGAGCGTCCGCGAAGCTAATATCAAAGTGTAATTCTTGGAAAATTTGATAAAATTTTTCCATCTGATGGTTAGCTTTTTCGCGGTTCTTTTGTTCAGTCACTCGTGAAGGATATGGAATTGACGGCTTAGGGTTATTCTTTGAGATTTCATCAGGACACACAGGAGGATCAAATACAACTTTCGGCTTACGAGCCGGGACCGGGACAACTTGAGGGTGGACGTTGTTGGTACCTCCGTTATTAGTAGGAAGTACCGTGTCCGTAGTGACCTCAGGTTCACGTTCCGCTACCTTAGGAGGAGAAGAAGAGGTAGAGGGAATCGAGGGTCCATTGTATGATACCCCACTTCGGGTAGTGATCGCCTTAACATCGCCCCTCGGATTAGCGATCGTGTTGCTCGGTAATGTACCAGAGCTCGAGGGTCGATCATTTAAAGACTTCTGAAGATCAGAGATCGTCTTGATCAATAACCGATTTGTTTCCTCTTGTGCTTTCATGAATTGTTTAATTTCAGCATCGGAGGAAGACGAGGGTGGAACAACGTTTTGATTTTGAACAGGGGGATTTGGAACACGGTTGTTTTGAAAATTCCCTTGATTTTGATTGTTGTTACCCTGAAAAGTGTTTCTCTGATTGAAATTACCCTGATTGTAATTCCCTTGATTCTGGTTTCTTTGAAAATTTCCTTGAAAACCTTGGTTTTGATTGCCATTTTGAAAATTGTTTTGATTAAACTGGCCTTGATTTTGGTTCGGGTTTTGGAAATTTGAGTTTTGACCTTGGTTGAAATTCTGATTTGTGTTACGGTTTTGATTTTGGTTAAAACCGGGAGGTCCGAGAAAATTGTTGGAACGATAGCTTAAGAGATTACGGTCCCCTTGCGGTTGGTAAGAGTTACCTCCCGTGTTGTAGGAACCGTTAGCAGCATAAACGTTCTCTTGAGAAAATTCAGCAGTAGCTGGACACTCGGAATACAGATGTGGGCCCCCACAAGTTTCACAACTTCGGGCCACGGCTTTCACTTGTTGATTTTGAGCCTGATGTTGTATCGTTTGGTTCATTCTCAACACAGCCGTAGAAATATCATCCATCTTTTTGGTAAGAGCGATTATTTCAGGAGATGATGATGATGAGGGAGTAACGGAATGACATGACGCTTCCCTCTCCGCAGAGGAATCCCAAAAGTTATGATGGGCGGTCATGTTCTCGATTAAGTCATAGCACTCCTCGGGACGCCTTTTCATAAAGGTCCCACCAGCAGCAGCATTGAGAATGTCTCGGTGCCTCAATGTTAGACCATTATAGAAGGTATCTATTATGGTAACTTGTAACATATTGTGGTTAGGGCACCGATCAATGGCTAGCTTATAACGTTCCCAAGCCTCAAAAAGAGACTCATCGGGAAGTTGCCGGAAGTTGCTGATATCATTACGTAACTTGGTAACCATGGATGGTGGAAAATATTTTGCTAAAAACTTGGTTACCATTTCATCAAAGGTACGAATAGAATTCTTTGGAAGTCGGTCAAACCATGCAGTGGCATGATGAGCGAGAGAATAGGGGAAGAGGTACAGCCGAAGGGCATCATCGGTGACACCATGCTGTTTCATGCTTTGGGTGACCGTAAGATATTTGTCAAGATGCTTGTTGGCATCGTCACCCGGTAATCCGTGAAATTGACACGAATTCTGGACTTGTTGGATCATGTGATGCTTGAGGCCGAAGTCCGCAGCCCCAATAGTGAGTGGTGCAATAGGCCCACCCCGCCCTTGCATGGTAGGCTGGCACAGCTCCTCCATCGTTCGGAGATCGGGAGCTGGCTCATCAGGGGGTGGTAATAGTGGTGGTGGTGGCCCAGCGGCCATTTTGGTTTCTGTATTAGAACGTAACTCGGGTACGTCTTTCTGTTTTTTATTCTTTGTTTGAGACCGAGTGCGCATGCACTAAAAACAATTTTTCAACACAAGTTCGAGGCAAAACTACAGTGAACTTAAACCAATAATCACAAGTGAGCAGCTTCTTTGAAAAAGGTACACTACTCACAGGGATACAAAGGCAAGTTTTAATCTTTAAGTTTGGGAACTTATTATGGGTTTATTAATTGATTTTTGAAAAACTGCTTTAGGCTTATGGGTGTGTGTGCATAAAACTTGGGAAATATTTTTGGAACTGATTCGTTAACCGAAATCGTCCCTTTAAGATTACTCGCAGGCTGGCGGGAGGAAGTAAATAGGTTTCCTCTTCAGTTCGCAATTTAATGTCAGAACTTACCTTAAACCAACTGTTTCAGGTTGTAATCTTAAAGAACACGAAGTAATTTAACTTCACAGTTTGTTTTTGATTGTTTTTAATTTTTTTTTTGGTGTTTCTCAACACTTCAGGAAAAGTGTTAATGAACGTTTTTTCTGATATGATAATATTTTTAAAAACTTTTTACAGGGAGGGTTTTGAAACCACTAAACTTAAAACGATTTTAAAACACGCAACAACCTCCCCGGCAGCGGCGCCAAATTTTGATTGATCCCGAACCGTCAGATTATTATTGACCAAGGTCAACAAGTCAAAGATAGCCTAGAATCAATACTCCGGTGATAGTGTAGTGTTTCCCCGGGTCGTTAAAGTCCCGACGAGATTGAAATGGTGCTTTTGGAATCGTTTATGAGAAAGTGGCACTGAGGACAGTAGCCAGATGATGTAGGAATGATATTGCTACTGTTATTTTGGTGTTGACAAACAGATATAATATTCACAATAATCAGATAGCAGATATATGCACAAATTGACAATTAAGATCACGTATCGGACTGGAAAAGTGGGTTTTTGGTAATTATGAAACTACAGGGGGTGTTTTTGACACTTTTCAAAACTTAAAATTAAAAATGAAAAAGAAATGATAAAAGTGATTAAAATAATATTAAACTATTATTTAATTAATTAAACTATTTAAATTGTAAATTAAAATCTAATTTAATTAAACTAAAAATGACAAATGATTTAAATTATACTAAAAATTAACAAAAATATTTTCTAAACCTAAATTAGAACTTAAAGAAAATATAAAAATTAAAAATAATATTTTTGTCTTTTTGTGGTTTTGTAATTAATTAAAAACTATTTAACTTAATTAAACTAATTAAACTACTTTTATTTTATAATAATACTAAATTAACTTAGAAAATTAAGATAAAATTTATAAAATTACTTAACCATCACTGGAATCCTACAAAATTATAAAAAACTCTAAAAATTATGTTTAGGCTATTTTACTAATTTAAATACTTATTTATTAATTAAGATCTAATTAACTAACTTTAATTTAAGAAAATGGGAAATGAACAGTAACACTTATGGAATTATTTTTTACAAGTACCCTATAATCTATAAGACTTTAAAAAAATATAAAAAGTTGTTGTAATTAACTAAAAATTATTAAAACTATTTAATTACCTAATTTTACCTAATTACTAATTAAACTCGAATTAATTAAAATAAATATTACGTGAACAGTAAAAATTATAAAAAAATTACAGAAGGTAAATTTTATAATGAAAAGCTTAGGAAAATTGGTTTTGACCCCCCAGCTTATTCAAATAAGCTGCAATAAGCTAAAATAGCTTATTTAAGCTTATTTCACAAAAACCACCTTAAGTACCTAGCCTATGCAACATATGACGGAACTGGTGCCCCAGAGCTAGTGGAAGGGGTGTGGGGATTATGCATGTTACTATCCTAGAGGTCCCAGGTTCGAATCCCACCCACACCCAATTTTTTGAAACTTATTTTTTTTTTTATTTTTCTTTTACACTCCTACTAAACAATTAATTCTAAGCAACTTTAAAAAAGAAAACTTATTTGAAATTTGACAATAAGCTCAGAAAAAGCTTATAACCTCAGCAGTAAGCTTATTTAAGCTTACTATGGATTTAAAAGCTTAACTAAGCTTGTAAAAAGCTAAAACCTTGAACTGAGAATAAAATGTTTAAACTATAAGTTGAATAAGCTAAGAGTAAGCTGAAACAATCAAGGGGACCTACTCAAAATATCAAATAAGCTCGAATAAGCTGAGAGTCTAGACAGTTGACTTATGTTGACTGTTTGGTCAAATAAGGTCAAATGAACTTGGGTGGGGTCCACAATGGCTAAAACAGATGCAAACAAGTCTAATAAACCTAATTAAGCTAGAAACAACCACCAATAAGTTCAAATAAGCTGAGTAAAAGGGAATAAGCACTTTGTGACTTTTTAAACCTAACACAGACTTGGGACAGATTTTGAAGCTTAAACTAAGTGGGGTCCACAGTGACTTAGGTCAAACAAATGGTCAACCTAAATTCTATGGTAGGAGGGGGGTTGGGAAATCCTATTTAGGAGGTGTGGGGCCTACTGGGTTGGTCACAAAACACCACCAAAGTGGTGGTGTTGGGTGGATGGTCTGCTGCACAGGGGAAGCAGTTGCCCTGCAGTCCTCTTTGGAGGATTGTGGGGCCCACAATGATTTTGCTAAATCTAAAATGAAGGCATATTATTAAAGATAAGCTGGTAGTCAACTTAACCTCAAAATCTCAAAGTCCAACTTAAATCACAAAATTTAGAAATCCTCAAGTAAGTTTGGTGAAAACTGGGAATGAGCAACTTTGACTTTTTTTGCTAAAACTCAATATTTTGACTTTTTTGAGATTCTATTAGTCCCTACTAATTAAATAAGTGACACTAAGTTATTTAGAAGCTAGATTAAGCTAGACTAACTACTTATGCTATGGAATGGTGAGTTGTGAGATCCTAAAACCTTGACAGTTATCTGTCAAAGTGATTGAGGAGGATTATTGACTTTGGTTGTTTGAGACCTGAGATTGGGACTTGAAATATCCTACTTAGGACTAATATGAGATGTTCATGCCAAAACAACAGTAAACCAACACAAGTTACACAGCATTCTACACTAATCCAAACACCCCTAGAAAACTGTTTCTACCAATTTTTTGAAGCAAAATAAAGGTTTAAACCTTGAATCTAAGATATGAGATCATACTAAGCTATATTTAACAAGAAAAAGTAGATTTAAACAACAACAATTAATAATAACTACTAGGCTCAAATTATGCAATAGAGATAAATATGAAACAGTGATGCTTACAAATTTGCAATCCAGCTTATGCCATGAACCAAGAACTGAGAACCTTTCCTAATGAACCTCCACAGGTTCTCTAACCCAAAGCCATCCAAAATTAACTTTGCTCCCAGCTTGCTCACCAAGAACACTTAACTTTGACTTTCTTTGACCTTTTTTTGTATTTTGAATTTTTTTATTTCTAAACTGATTTAAATTATTACTAGTAGCTTAAACAAGCTTAATAGGGAGCTTATATGTTCTAAGAGTCCATTACAAACTATTTAAAACAGCAATTGATATAATGCAAAATATAGAAAATTAATTGAAACTGCATAACATGAGTTACTAAGAGAAACTTGAATTTTATAGCTGAACTGAGTTTAATACAACAAAATAAAAAGGTTACCACTGCTTAATAGCTTGGGTGTACCTGGAATTGAAATTGACAATTATACGACATAAAATTAAACTAAATTAACTACTACTTCATCCTTGTGCCTCCTCTTCTATTTATAGCTCCCAATTAGGGTTCCCAGATGCAATGCCATCATTTCCCACCACTTTGTTGTAATTTTGGTCCACTCTCCAAGTGCCACGTAATTTGGCGGGAAAAAACTCTATTTGCATTTCAGGTTCTGTTACACGCAAGAGGGGGACTTTGCATTAATTGTGGTGTGAAAGGGTAGGTATAGGGAGGTGGGAGCATTAATTGTGGGGTGCTTTGGCTTGTGATTGGAGGAGAGGGGAGGTGAGCAAGTGGTGGTGTTTGTGGGGGAAGGACTGAGAGGGAAAGGGAGGTGGAGGTAAGAGTTTGACCGAAGTCAAAACTCGGGTCAAAGGTGGAGTGGACTGGGCTTGGGCCTGAGTTGGGATAGTTTTATTTGTTTGAATGGGTTTAAGGATTTAATGGATTAAGTGTTTTATGGATCCGGATTTAATAAAAGTTACACAAGGACCATTCTTGTAAATCTGCCAAAGTGCAAGGACCTGTTGTGTTAACTTTTCATTATAGTTTTTAGGGATCACTTTTGCCATATTTGAATTCCCCAAGGACCAAAGATGATAATTTCCCATATTAAATGCCCAGGGACCTTTTCTGTCAATTCCTTAAACTCCAGGGACCTTTATTGTAATTTTCTGATTCTTGAAGGGTTAAACCTGTAAATATCAAATGTTAACACAAAGGACCAGTTATGTCATTTTAGAATAGTATAAGGTTTATTTTGAATATTTTCTTATTTTTTAAACCTTAGGGACTAATTTTGACATTTTTCCAAAGTTGAGGGACCATAGTTGTAATTTTATGATTTTTAACTTCAAAGGACTTTTCCTAACAACTTATGAATCCCAAGGACCTTTTATGATATTTTTACAAGTTTTGAGTGACCAGGGACTAGTTTTGCCAATTTATGAAACTTGAGGGACTGAAACTGCCAATTATGCAAACTTTGTACGTTTTTCATTTGTTTTTGCATATTTTGTGTTTGAAACATATAAAACACATCTCTAAGATATTTTAAGCATTTTGATACATATTCGGGTGTTTTTGTATGTTTTGGCAGCTCAGATTGGTATAAAATGATGAGTATTTACACACTCATCAAAATGTCAAAAGCATTTTATATCTTTTACAAAATCATATTTGGAATTAAAAGAATATGTTTAAATCATTATAAATATATGAATTCAAATTTTTAACCAAAAATGGCAAATATAATCTAGAAAAATCTTCCCCACAAAAGGACAAATAAGTCCAACGTTCTGGAGGGGGCGGCCCCCTTAATTCCTTAGCCGGCCCCATTAATAATTAAGGGGAGCGGCCCCTAATTAAGGGGACCAGCACGCTCCAGAACAGTATTTTTTTTTTTTGCTCTAAATACTGGTTCATTTCACACAATTTTCTCACCTTTTGCACCCCAAAACTTTCTGATCTAAATCCTCATTTCCATTTCCTAAACTCCTTTGATCATATATACATTAATCTTTGTTTCAAAGTGATTCTAGTCTCACCCTTTCAAGTGCAAGAGAAGAATACTTCAATCTACCAAGACAAGAAGTATTACAACTTGTTGTGACCTCCACATCCAAGTTGTTAGATCATCATTCATTATATCTATTTCTTTATGTAATTAGTTGTGAATATTTGATAGAAGATAGATTAGAAAGTTGTGTTGATATTGTGAAGTAAGATAGTTGTAAAGATGAAGTAGTGTATATTAAGTAGATAGGTGTGAAGAAGTAGTGAAGATTTATTAGTGGATAGGTGTGAAGAAGAAGTAGTGAAGATTTAGTAGTGACTAGGTGTTGAGAAGTTGTATAGAAGGTGTGACTAAGTTGTGGTGTGTAAATTGGTGTGTAAGGTTTTCTCCGCCATAAGGGAGCTTGTTGACATAGTGAAGAAAACTCTCGAGTTAGGTGCTCGGGGAGTGGAGTAGGGCAAGGAAGTTGTCCTTGTAGCCGAACCACTATAAATCTCTTGTCTCGCGGTTCGATCTTTCCATCTCTTTTCATAGCTTTAGTATTTAATTTTAGTTGTTTATATTGTACAAGACTTGAATTCACATAATATCGAATCTACAATTTTTGAAAGTAAACAAAACGTGTAAACAAATTTTTTTAACAAATTAAAAAGACTTAAAACTATTCAACCCCCTTCTAGTTTTCCACAATTTGTTAAAGTTCTTTCTTTAAGGTTTTTGGAAATTTAATCATATGAATTTGAGCTTCTTATAGATCGATGATGGTTATGGTTACACAATTAAAAAATCTATAAAGATTGGTACCAAATGTGAACCAAACTAAGATCTTTTGTATATCTTTAAATTTTGTTCGAGTCTTGGTGTTTGGCATCTAGAAGAGAATTGATTAAAGAAGGTTGTTGTTGTTGTTTGTTGTTCTGGCGGGTGATATGAGATGGGATATAAGATTAGAAATGGATTTTTTGTAGTTGAGGATGTGGTGGCTGTTGGTGACTATTGATATCTGTAACAATTCGCAATTTCAGGTTAATTACTATTCTCGGGAAATTTTACTATTCACTTTTACTATTCATTTTTCCCGAAATTTGATTTTTGTTTCATGGCCTCGAGTGATAAATCATTTCCATGGCAAATTAAAAGTTTGACACTCGTCAGATCATATTCGCGAAAGTTAATAAGTAATTACACGTTTTAGGGTAAAACGTCATTCAAAAATTCTACGCACAACGAAACTCGACCGCGTTAAGTGACCCCGCATTAGAAAGATGTTTGACACACTCATGATTTATTTGAGAATTAATCATGACTGTGAAAAACATGACCAAAATAAGCCTCGGCCGTGAAAAACTGGAATTTTCAGTTTTTAGCGTTTTTACTCAGCCATAACCTTAGCCTATACCTACACCGCGTTTCTAAGACGATTTGAGTTTTCAACTTATTAGAAAAAGTCAACATATTTTTCCCTCCTCCTTTGACCAAAAATCATTCCTTGATTTTATAAGTCATTCCTTGATTTTTAGGCTTACGGTTTTATGTCTAAAAGACATTTAATACCAACTGACACTAGACTGAGCCCAGCCTAAACATTATAAGTCATTTTAAGTCATTATTATCCTATTAGAAAAGTTACATTTTACTTTTCTCAATTTTACGCAACTTTCGTACGTTTTACGTATTACGCGTTTTAGACCCGTGTTTCCAGTTTTAGCAGGGTTTGAGCAACCCAATAGAACCTACCACTCATTTTATATTTTATTATGGAGTATATTGACATGTTTAACCATACTTTCAAGTTTCATATTTTTAGGATACCCGGTTTTACGTTTTAACCATGCTATTTATGTTTCTTTCATGCTATATATGGTCTTTGTATTATGTTCATGATGTATAAAAACTAGTAAACCAAGTTATGGTATATATATGTTAACTTATGTTATTTAAACAAGTAAACTAGTAGCTTTTATGGAGAACCACGACCAAAATAGTACAACTATGATATTTGACACTTACTTACTATTAAAGAGGACTTAACAAGGAAAACATAGCAATTTGAATCACTTAAAACGAGTACACGAGTCAAAAGATACGGCCAAAAGAAGTTAGCAAAATCAAAACGCCGAAAATGCCAATACCCTACTGTTTTGCAATCTGCCATTTTGAAAGTCACCCTTCTGGTCCGATTCATCAAAAAGTTAAAACACGAAAGTTGTCCAGAACGACGTTTTCGTTCAGGAACAAAGAAGCTCGAGCCCTGAAAACGCTTTCCGAGTGATATTTTCTTCAAATTCTTAACAGCCCATTTTTAGACCAAAGTCGCTATATAATAGTTATGATTTACTAAGACCAAGAGGTCTAATGACCTAAAGCCAAGACCACAACCATGGCTAAAGCCAAGGTTGAGTCTCAAGACCATGGAAAAATGACCAAGGTCACGGCAAATCCATGACTAAAAACCATACAAATTTACCTAGGCGAAAACATGAACTAAAGAATTGGCAATAACTTAAACATACAATTTGGATCTACTTCTTCTAAAGAACCATGAGATCTTACAAGTAATTGTCATACAAGACTTAAGAAACTTACCCTAATAACAATCATCATGTAAACATAAACTTTCCTAAGTTTATTCAAATATTCAACATGTAACTTTTCGGATCAAAACTTATATATATGTTATCAAATACTACAATAGTAGGGAGCCTCATGTGAGGAGTTCATTAAGTAAGCCGTCGAGATGAGTTGTGGATTTACGAATTAAAGTGTCCTGGCTCCTCAAACGTTTACTCCATGACTTCTTAATTATCTCGGCCTGAAAGGTAGTAAGAGATATACAACCTACACATGTTTCATAAACCATTTATATTCAAAGACTTACACTGTATACTAAGTACTACATCATGAACATTATGCAAGACATATATAGGCAATTCTTCGTATTCTTAGACGTTACTCCAAACCTAAGTCGCAACGTTCTATTATAGGCTGCTCTTAGTGACTTTCGCAATTCGACTACCACTTTCATTTCACATCACTTAAGCTTAAGGTGAGTCATAGCCCCTACTCTTTTCATACTTGTTTTAAACTCTTTTGGGGAGATACATGCTTAAACTACTTGCTTTCTCTTTTACTAAAGACAATTTTACTCATATGCTATGCTATACTTTTATACTCTTAAACATGATGTGTAGTTTTATTACGATATGTGCCTTAATGTGTTAAACCTATTCTATGCGCTATATTCTTTAACCACTGTTTAACTCCTGGATGGAGCCGATGGAGAGGTATTGATAGTACTATCGGGCTGACGCCCCCACCATTGCCATATATTCCTGGCCTTGGGTGAATATAATCCAGCTTTGAAGCATTTGTGCTTATTCTTGTCATGAGGTTCAGTAGGCAGTGATACTTTACATTAAGCGTGCATATATCGTATACACATATATCGAAATCATACTATATGTTAGCAGTGGGTTGTGAACACACAGGTTGCAAGTGTTGTTATGGGCGGGACTTGCAACTGAGTGGATTCACGATGCCTTTGCTGTGCGAATATTCTTTAAAGACTTTTTCAACTGTTTTAAGACAACTCTATGAACTCACCAACCATTGTGTTGACACTTTAGCATGTTTGTCTCAGGTCTGTAAAGTGATAGCTATTGCATGGAGCATAGAGTAGCTTGGCATGTTTTGAAGACTTATGCTTTTATCTTTACCATTCGATATGTTTTAAAACTTTTATGTATTGTATTATGGAACTCAAGTTTGTAACTCGGAATTTATTAATCGAATGGTAACTTTTCAAAACGTCTCATTTAGAGTTCGTTCTCTATACCTTGTACTTTGTATTATGAAGTAGCACCCCTATGGCACAGTCTTCCGCTGCGATATTTTGGGGGTGTTACAGATTGGTACCAGAGCCTTGGTTATAGAGAACTAGGTTGCATATACTACATAGACTATAACTGCTATAAACATTAAGATTCTCCTCTTTATTTTGCCTTACACACACTTCATGCGCATATGCTTATTGCTAATTGTTTGTTTAGGAGAAACCCCAGACGATAGTCAAGTCATCAAAAATTTAGAGCTAAGTAATAATTATTTATTTAACTTAATCTTTGTGACAGTTCCGGTTTGATAAGACATAAGATTAAGTTAAATAAAGGTTATTAGTTTCCTGTAGAGATTTGATGATTTGCCTTATACTTACTTTATATGATTCTAATACCTAGAAGTGGTTCATATGTCCTAGTACGACACTCAAACCTTTCTACAAGCGCGACTAGTCCATTTCGTCATATCACCTTCTCTAGATACCCAGACTACGTTACCCTTTCACAACTTAAGAGCAGATGATAGAAAGTCTACCCAATTATGTAGTATCAATTGTTGAGATATGTGTGCCTGGTAATATGTATACGTGTGAAAGGAAGCAATTATAATTATGGTGGCCAACATAATTATAAATGCGTCACGACTCACGTAGACATATGTGACCATGCTTACATTAATCAACGATTGACTCAAAATTGACAAGATTTAAGACTAAGTAGTCTAGGAATATCACCTCATATCTGACGTCGACAAAATGTCCCTCCTTGTAGATATCATGGCACCAAAGAGAGTAACTCGTAGCACTAGCCGAGGTGGTGCAACACCAAGAGGTGGAAGAACTGGTGGTCGTGGAGGTAGAGGAGCTGCTCACGACACTAGTAATCCTAGTAATGATAGTGGAAGAACTGGTGGACGTGGAGGTAGAGGAGATGCTCATGACACTAGTAACCCTAGTAACGCTGGTGGAAATCCAGATGTCTCCACCATTATTGCCCAACAACTACAAAACCTACTTCCCACTATAGTCACACAAGTTGGCAATCACATGAACAATTCGGGAAACCACGGAAGCATAAATGATGCTACAAATGATGGAGGAAGGAATGGTAATAATAACAACAACAACAACAACAACAACAACAACAACAACCATAGGACTGGATGTACGTATAAGGAATTTACGTCATGCAAACCAATTGAGTTTAATGGTAAAGGAGGTGCATTGGCATATACACGATGGGTCGAGAAGATGGAGTCAGTGATCGATATCAGTAACTGTGCAATCCACCAGAGAGTGAAATATTCTGCGTGCTTGCTATCAGAAAAGGCATTGACATGGTGGAACATGCAGATTCAAGCAAGGAGTAGAGAAGCAGCTGTAGGCATGACATGGGACGACTTTAAGGGACTACTGAAGGAAGAGTACTGCCCGGTTAATGAAATGCAAAAACTAGAGGATGAGTTTTGGCATCACTCTATGGTAGGGGCTGGTCATGCAACCTACACAGATCGTTTTCATGAACTAGCTAAACTAGTTCCTCATCTGGTTACCCCTGAATCCAAAAGGATTGAGAGGTACATCTATGGCCTTGTTCCTGAGATCCGTGGGACAGTGAAAACAACCGAACCTCCCACAATTCAAAGTGCAATATTAAGAGCAGGGACCCTAACAGATGAGATGGTTAGGAATGGAACTTTGAAGACTAGTGACAAAAGGAAGGGAGCAGGTGAATCAGGCGAGCAAAAGGGTACAATGGTTGATAATAAGAGAGCAAGAGGATTTGCGGCAACAGTTTATGATCAAAAAAAGTATGAAGGTCCACATCCTAAGTGTACTAAATGTGCTTATCATCATCAGAAGTCTGAGCCATGCCGAGTGTGTACAAAATGCAAACAGTTGGGTCATTTTGCAAATAAGTGTAGAGCATCGATGAATGCGGGCAATATAGGAAATAACCAAAAGACATGCTATGAGTGCAACAGCCCAACCCACTTCCGATATAATTGTCCTAGGTTGAATGGGGCACAGGGACAAGTGCTGGATAACCCGACTCTAGCCGTAATGCTTGAAGAAAATAACCCGAACCGTGGATACAATGTTAGTCCACCTCGGGGTCGAGCATACTATTTGGGTGCTAAGGAAGCCCGCAATGCGTAACGGGTACGTACCTTATCCTACCATATTATTCTATTCTAGTTCAAAATCTAGCTTTATTATGCTGCAATTAAGATAAGAGACCTAGACACACTAAACTTCGGGACAAAGTTTCCTTAAGGGGTAGAGACTGTAACAATTCGCAATTTCAGGTTAATTACTATTTCCGGAAAATTTTACTACTCACTTTTACTATTCATTTTTCCTGAAATTTTCCCGAAATTTGATTTTTGTTTCATGGCCTCGAGTGATAAATCATTTCCATGGCAAATTAAAAGTTTGACACTCGTCAGATCATATTCACGAAAGTTAATAAGGAATTACACGTTTTAGGGTAAAACGTCATTCAAAAATTCTACGCACAACGAAACTCGACCGCGTTAAGTGACCCCGCATCAGAAAAATGTTTGACACACTCATGATTTATTTGAGAATTAATCATGACTATGAAAAACATGACCAAAATAAGCCTCGGCCGTGAAAAACTGGAATTTTCAGTTTTAAGCGTTTTTACTCAGCCGTAACCTTAGCCTATACCTACACCCCATTTCTAAGACGATTTGAGTTTCAACTTATTAGAAAAAGTCAATATATTTTTCCCTCCTCCTTTGACCAAAAATCATTCCTTGATTTTATAAGTCATTCCTTGATTTTTAGGCTTACGGTTTTATGTCTAAAATACATTTAATACCAACCGACACTAGACTGAGCCCAGCCTAAATATTATAAGTCATTTTAAGTCATTATTAGCCTATTAGAAAAGTTACATTTTACTTTTCTCAATTTTACGCAACTTTCGTACATTTTACGTATTACGCGTTTTAGACCCATGTTTCCAGTTTTAGCAGGGTTTGAGCAACCCAATAGAACCTACCACTCATTTTATATTTTATTATGGAGTATATTGACATGTTTAACCATACTTTCAAGTTTCATATTTTTAGGATACCCGGTTTTACGTTTCGTGACTTAACAACTTACGGTTAGCATTTTACGGAGTCGAAACTAACTACATAAGCTTGGATAATATCATCAATAGTCAACACTTCCTCCCCAAGTATATGAACCGACTTGGGGGGCGGGGATTCAGCCCATAGGTGGCTTGATCTCATGCTAGGAGGCCTTAGATGCATACATGTGTACAACTTGGTCTCCAAGGTTTGACAAGTCAATGAACTAACCTCCTTAAGACCCTATAAAAGCCCCCCCCCCCCCCATCCCCTCTTTGTACGTCCATCATCACCCCCCAAAACATCTTCACACTTAGCTAATTCATTCCTAGTTTTATGCAAGATACAAGTGCTTCAACAACATAGAAACCCTAGCTTGGTTTTAGGTAATCAAACTACTTCCAAACCTTATAAACTTTGGTGATTCTCTTGAGTTTGAATCTACTCAAGTCACCTCAACTTTCATCATCTTTCTTTCAAGAATACAAGGGTAGAAAGATTGCTTGAAGTGAAGTAGGGTGAAGCTTAAGTCTATCAAAGTCCGTACCTTACTAGTTACTTACCTTTCTTTTAGAAAGCCTCAAGTTGTAAGCAAACCCTAACATACTTTCTTGCTAAATATCATTTTCATGCTATTTATGTTTCTTTCATGCTATATATGGTCTTTGTATTATGTTCATGATGTATAAAAACTAGTAGAACAAGTTATGGTATATATATGTTAACTTATGTTATTTAAACAAGTAAACTAGTGACTTTTATGGAGAACCATGACCAAAATAGTACAACTATGATATTTGACACTTACTTACTGTTAAAGAGGACATAACAAGGAAAACATATCAATTTGAACCACTTAAAACGAGTACACGAGTCAAAAGATACGGCCAAAAGAAGTTAGCAAAACCAAAACGCCGAAACTGCCAATACCCTACTGTTTTGCAATCTGCCATTTTGAAAGTCACCCTTCTGGTCCGATTCATCAAAAAGTTAAAACATGAAAGTTGTCCGGAACGACGTTTTCGTTCAGGAACAAAGAAGCTCGAGCCCTGAAAACGCTTTCCGAGTGATATTTTCTTCAAATTCTTAACAGCCCATTTTTAGACCAAAGTCACTATATAATAGTTATGATTTACTAAGACCAAGAGGTCTAACGACCTAAAGCTAAGACCACAACCATGGCTAAAGCCAAGGTTGAGTCTCAAGCCCATGGAAAAATGACCAAGGTCACGGCGAAGCCATGACTAAAAACCATACAAATTTACCTAGGCGAAAACATGAACTAAAGAATTGGCAATAACTTAAACATACAATTTGGATCTACTTCATCTAAAGAACCATGAGATCTTACAAGTAATTGTCATACAAGACTTAAGAAACTTACCCTAATAACAATCTTCATGTAAAAATAAACTTTCCTAAGTTTATTCAAATATTCAACATGTAACTTTTCGGATCAAAACTTATATATATGTTATCAAATACTACAATAGTAGGGAGCCTCATGTGAGGAATTCATTAAGTAAGCCGTCGAGATGAGTTGTGGATTTACGAATTAAAGTGTCCTGGCTCCTCGAACGTTTACTCCATGTCTTCTGAATTATGTCGGCCTGAACGGTAGTAAGAGATATACAACCTATACATGTTTCATAAACCATTTATATTCAAAGACTTACACTATATACTAAGTACTACATCATGAACATTATGCAAGACATATATAGGCAATTCTTCGTATTCTTAGACGTTACTCCAAACCTAAGTCGCAACGTTCTATTATAGGCTGCTCTTAGTGACTTTCGCGATTCGACTACCACTTTCATTTCACATCACTTAAGCTTAAGGTGAGTCATAGCCCCTACTCTTTTCATACTTGTTTTAAACTCTTTTGGGGACATACATGCTTAAACTACTTGCTTTCTCTTTTACTAAAGACAATTTTACTCATATGCTATGCTATACTTTTATACTCTTAAATATGATGTGTAGTTTTATTACGATATGTGCCTTAATGTGTTAAACCTATTCTATGCGCTATATTCTTTAACCACTGTTTAACTCCTGGATGGAGCCGATGGAGAGGTATTGATAGTACTATCGGGCTAACGCCCCCACCATTGCCATATATTCCTAGCCTTGGGTGAATATAATCCAGCTTTGAAGCATTTGTGCTTATTCTTGTCATGAGGTTCTGTAGGCAGTGATACTTTACATTAAGCGTGCATATATCGTATACACATATATCGAAATCATACTATATGTTAGTAGTGGGTTGTGAACACACAGGTTGCAAGTGTTGTTATGGGCGGGACTTGCAACTGAGTGGATTCACGATGCCTTTGCTGTGCGAATATTCTTTAAAGACTTTTTCAACTGTTTTAAGACAACTCTATGAACTCACCAACCATTGTGTTGACACTTTAGCATGTTTGTCTCAGGTCTGTAAGGTGATAGCTGTTGCATGGAGCATAGAGTCGCTTGGCATGTTTTGAAGACTTATGCTTTTATCTTTACCATTCGATATATTTTAAAACTTTTATGTATTGTATTATGGAACTCAAGTTTGTAACTCGGAATTTATTAATCGAATGGTAACTTTTCAAAACGTCTCATTTAGAGTTCGTTTTCTATACCTTGTACTTTTTTTTTTTTGGGTAAAGGGCATTACACCCGGTAAAATATATTACACCAAAAAACGTTTAAGTACAATGGAATGTGGCTAAAGTACCACATTAACCTCAAGTAGCGCTTGAACAGCCAAAACAACTAAACGCTTGTGACATGCCACAATGACACAGTCTTCCGCTGCGATATTTTAGGGGTGTTACAATATCCGGGTCTAGGATATTGTTGGATTTGGTGTTGTTAGATTTGGGTTAAGTTTTCTGGTCATGAATCTACTACCTTCATCTTCTTCTTTTTATTTTAAATTTTTATAAGTTTTTGGACCAAGGAAGATTGTAGGATCTGAGGTAAAATCCGAACTGAGTCAAACCCTTAGTCGAAGGATATTAATCCTTACTCGAAGAGTGCACGAGGTTTCTTACTTGAAGGATTCTGATTTCTTTACTCGAAGAGTTGGTAGGTTTCCTTACTCGAAGGTTTTAAGAAAATTTTGAAAGAGTTTTCCTTACTCGAAGGATCTTTTGAAACACTCCTAACTCGGAGACAAATAAAACTTCATTACACTAAGAACATACTTGTTCTTACTCGAAGAAACTCATAAAATTGGTGGCTTACTCGAAAAACATCATCTCCTTACTCGGAGATCTTCAACCATTCCAAGAAAAACAAACCATGATGACACCTTTTTGACCGTTTTGACTACAAAGAGTACCAGATCTGAAAAGTTGCACCACAATACCAAGACAAAAAACGCGTTTTAGGCCATAAATCACACCGGACCACTTTAAAACTGTTAAAATAATAAAGATAATAAAACAAACAGTTATGGCTTATTAATAATAGTTAGAAAATGAGGATTCTTTTGACAAGATTCGACCACAAAAATCAACCAATGATAATAACGAGGCTCTGATTTCACTTGTAGGATCGTGTATTTGGTTGATTTAATGATTCAGGAGGTCGGGGATTATGGAAGTAAAGATTAGCCTTATTTAGAGAGAGAGAGTAGAGAGAGAAAGGATCACTAGTATTTTATTGATAACAAGGAAAAAGATAAATTACACACTTAGCATCACCCCTCTATGGAAGTATAGAGGGGTTTATGTAGGCCTCCAAACACATAAGTTTGTCCTAATTACAACTCTAGTCCTTGTGTTTGATCCTAATGATAAAACTATTGTAATACCGAATATGTTGACACATTATCGTGTTAGGAGCATTCCTAACACTCTGTTTTCTTTGGGCGCTCATTTCCTCATAAGATCACCATAATTGATTATTTACCGATTAGGAATCATGTTCTTATTGTGAAATCGATTTCTTCCATTATAAAGCTCGATATCAAGAGTAATTGACTTGAGTGGTGATGTTGCATCCATAATTCTTCATTCATTGTTTAGGCTAAATTGTTTGACTAATGGATCGTGGACTGTCATTTCTATTTGGACTAATGGATGGAATCAAGGGTTTGTTTTGTAACAACGTAAATAAACGAAATCACATACTTCCTCTGAGAAACATCTCGTCGCAAAGTGCGGGCCTAAAAACCACCATTAGATTTATACTTCAACGATTTACGCTGAACATTACATAGGGAATAATTTTATACAAACTGTGTGCATCGCTCGAGTTCTGAATAGAAAAAAGTAAAGAAACACAATACGAAGAACTAAACTTTCTCAACGTTATATCATTCATGTTGATTTGATTGTCATGCTTTGAGATTGTTCAAAGCATGTTGGTTTGCCTTTGGCGTGTCTATTAACCGAGGCTTAATCCCTCTTTTCTCCATTGTACTAAACATTATATCATTCATTTATATACTTCATTAGGTAATCAACCCTTTACCCAAAAACTAGAAACTCAACAAAATAGTTACATCTACCTAAACATTAACAAAATTCTTCCAACAATCAACAAAATTCTCCTGAGGCAGCCCGAGTTATAGGCTATGTTTGGCGAAGAGCTTTTTGAAGCTTTTTAAGGCGATGAGCAGTGATCAATAAGCTTTTTGATTTTTAGTGTCCATTTGACAAAAGAGCGGTGAGCTTTGCTAGTTTTTAGGAATGTTCATTTTTCCAATGCTTTTTTAAAAAGTTGTGAGTGGTGAGATGCGGCTACGGCTCATAGCTACTGCTCACGGCTTCTTTTAACAAACACACTCATAGACTGTTGTATATTTGAGCCTCACTATCATACCAACAACTCGGCAAATTACACAAACATTACGTGATTAACAATTAGATAAAACCTGTTTACATCACATCTGACAATTTACACAAATATTACTTTATGAACAATTACGGGTTTGTTTTGCCATGTAGGAAGGAATCATGGCCACTAGATGCGTCTTTGATGACATCACTTGATCAAGATTTAATGGATTGCACTATTGTAAATTATATATATTGATGGCAAGGTTTATTAATCTTTAAACGAGCTGTTAATTTCATATGCATGGTTACAGAAACAAATCAACGAGATTTTAGGCTTTCAAATTAATTTTAAAAAGTATAGTAAAGAGAGATGAGATCAATATAGATCTCATATTTGTCATATAAACAATTAACTAATCATAGCCACCTATTTTTATTTTAAAACAAAATATCTTGCAAATGGTAAATCGTCAAACTATAAAAAATACCATCGCGACGAGAATTAAATCATCTCTCTATAGATATGTATTGTTATATACTTTCGACGATTTTTTTTTTTAAGAAAAATTTTCGCCCAGAAAAATCATATATGATTTGTAAAAATCATATATGACTCGTTAAAATCAAATCATATATGATTCTTACGAATCATATATGATTTTTAAAAATCATATATGATTCGTTAAAATCAAATCATATATGATTTGATTTTTACAAATCATATATGATTTTTGCAAATCATATATGATTTTTCTGGGCGAAAAATTTGAAAAAAAAAAGTTTGTCGAAAGTATATAACAATGCATGTCTATAGAAAGATAATTTAATTTTCGTTGTAATGGTATATTTTTTTTAGATTGACGATTTACAGTTTGCGAGATATTTAAATTTTAATAAAAGGGTGGAAGATAATTATTATTATTTTTTTTTGATAAAAGAAATAAATGGCTAAAATTACTTGATGGGTTATATGATAAAAGTATGATCTATAAATAACTTTTGCCATAATAGAAAGATTACAAGGTGTTCCATGCATCAAAATACGACACCATAGTTTATTAGGAAGCTTTTTTTTTTTTTTTTTTTTATTAAACTAATAATACAAAAACTTGTGCACACAGTAATTACTACACGAACCTATCCACTGATACACATATCAATATCGATATTTTATTAGTACTATAAAAAATTAATATACAAGTCTGCAATTGTGATCCACATTAATGCGTTTGTTATGGGGTGTTGAAGTTTGGGATAGGCATCAAAGTAATAAATATATGTTTGGTTGAAAAGCAGTTTAATTATTTTGGTCTCATGCAAGAAATACGGATTTACACAAATCTCACACAAATAGCTAGAAATTACTATTGTCTCTTAAAATAGTGGGCTTTCACTTATTATCAACCATTTATTTTTAGTTTATGATATTTTTAATATATAAATATTATTAAATTATAAATCCATCCTCTATACCAATTTATAAAACAAACATTTGTTATACTTTCATCCCAATATCAAATCTTAAACCAAATACAAATCAAAATTTTAATCCTAAACCCACCTATAAACCAAACAGGTAAATTGATATCTAGTTGTAATATTCAATATTAACAAAACTATGAAAATAATAATCAACCATCACATGAGTTGACAATATTTACACCATTGATACACTTTGCTACATTGATCACAAAATAATAGATACACAAAAGTAACCGAAGTCTGGCTTGAAATTGATACAACATGTATCCCTTCAAATAAAAAACTCAACTTCGAAGAAAAATAATATATAACGTTGCTTGGCTATAAATGAAAACATACACCACCTTGAAACCACACATATATCACTTTAATTTGAAGTGTAAAGGATGAAAGGCATGGGCTTTCACCGAAACAGCTTCGAAGAGGTGTAGTCGCCTCCTTAAAATATCAAGATTGAAATTTTCTGATCATTAGCAAGATCGTTGTCATAGCTATCAGATATGGTGATAAATTGCCGTAATTTCAAAAAGGCGAATGAGTAGTCGACGCATTCACTAAAGAGAGAAAGATAACAATTACTAACTTCATGATGAATAAAGTTTTATTACATATAACAGAGATCCACGAGTCAACAATAAGAATTGATACATAGATATATTAATTGAACCTTAGATATCCTAGAAAACAAATATACATAAATCTGAAAACTCTAAAAACCCAAACCTAACCGAATCTTTATAGAGTATGTAACACCTAGCTTGAAGAACATGTAAAACGACCATGAAAGCTTTTACATTGATGATGACAGAGCCGTTTACATGCCTTAAAGCGGTTAATTAAAAGTGATAGGTTCCATCGTGGTGGAAATTTTATAGCTGCATATAATAAAAGTGATAGGTTCCATAGAGAAAATGTAATGGAGAAATAATAGGAATTAGTTTACCTAAAATACCCTTATAATTTAGGGTTTTGCTAACAAAAACCCTTAGGGTTGTCGTTAACAACAAACTTTTCACATTTTATTAAAAAAAATAATGCGTCCAAACAAAATCATTATGAATTAGTTACTAGCTCCTATTATTTCTCAAGCACATTTGTAATGCATTTTCATTCATTGGTTGTATAAGCGAAAAAAATGACACATGTTTTTGGTCATGTTTTAATGTTACTGTTATTTTGAAACAAGAAAAGTGGAGTTTGTTGTTAACGACAACCCTTAGCATTTCCCTATAATTTAATTTGTAATTGTGTTTCATGTAAAATCTCTAATTTCCACTTGATATGAATTTATTGGCGTCTCACACTTCTTATTTTAAGCACTATCCTAGTAAATGTAAACGTACTCGTGACCCTTGTGTTTACACTTTATAATTGGCCATTTTAAGTCGTCCAAATAGATATCGTATATTAACTAATTGAGGTGAGTTATTTTAGGTACTAAGTTTTTGTTGCATACTGAGAGGCAAATCCTCACCATCCATCTAATTTGGTCTAATGGTAGGATTAACCTAAGATTTAATACGTCAACCTAATTCCATGTCTTTTTCGTGTATTTTTTTTATTCACTTTTTTTTCCCTTATTTTTTTTTTTCATTTTCATACATATTCATATGTTTTCTTACGTTTTTCTTCCGTTTTCATAAGTTTTCGTTCGTTTTCTTACGTTTTCGCCCATTTTCATACGTTTTCGTCCGTTTTCATACATATCCGTCCGATTTCTTACGTTTTCGTTGGTTTTCATACATTTTTGTCTATTTTTATGCATTTTTGTCCGTTTTCATACGTAGTCTTCTGTTTTCATACGTTTTCGTTCGTTTTCTTATGTATTCGTCTGTTTTCATATGTTTTCATCTGTTTTTATACATTTCTGTCCGTTTTCAGACGTTTTCGTCCATTTTCCTACATATTCGTCCGTTTTCTTACGTTTTCTTTCATTTTCGTATGTTTTCGTCTGTTTTTAAATATTTTTGGCTATTTTCAGACGTTTTTGAATATCACAAATGATATTCTGTGATATTCATAATATCAGAAGTGGTATTCTGTTCAGAATATCAATTGTGATATTTAGTGATATTCAGAATATCACGGTCATATTCTGCGATATTCAGAATATCACTTGTAATTTTTAATTTTTCATACGTTTTCGTCCGTTTATAAGTGTTTTTGACTGTTTTCAGACGTTTTCATATGTTTCAGAATATCACAAGTAATTTTCACGTCATTTTTAATTCACATTTTTTTTTCACTCTCTTATGTTTTCGTCCGTATTCATAAGTTTTCGTTTATTTTTTTACGTTTTCGTTCGTTTTCATACGTTTCTAAATATCACAATTGATATTCTTAATAACACAAGTGATATTCAAAATATCATATAATATCACTTGTGATATTAAGAGTATCAATTGTGATATTTAGAAACGTATGAAAATGAAGGAAAACGTAAGAAATAAACGAATACGTATGAAACATAAAAACACGTTTGAAAACAGATGAAAACGTATAAAAAATGGATGATAACGTATAAAACTGCCGCAAATGTATAAAAAATGGCGAAACGTATAAAAACAGCTGAAAACGTATGAAAACGAACGAAACTGTCTGAAAATGGGGCAAAAATATATTAACACAGACGAAAATGTATGAAAACAGACAAAAACGTATACGAATGTATGAAAACGGAAAAAGAATGACGAAAATGTATAATAATAGACGAAAATGTCTGAAAACAGACAAAAAAGTAAAAAAAATGGACGAAATGTATGAAAACGTCTGAAAATGGATAAAAAAAATATATAAAACAGACGAAAACGTATGAAAATGGACAAAAACCTCTGAAAACTTATGAAAACGGACAAAAACGTATGAAAATGGACGAAAACGTACAAAAATGGACGAAAACTTAAAAAAACGGACGAAAACATATATCATTTGATTTTAACGAATCATATATGATTTTTACAAATCATATATGATTTTTGCAAATCATATATGATTTTTCTGGGCGGAAAATTTGAAAAAAAAAAAGTTTGTCGAAAGTATATAAAAATGCATGTCTATAGAAAGATAATTTAATTCTCGTCGTGATGTCATTGTTTTGTAGATTGACGATTTACAGTTTGCGAGATATTTAAATTTTAATAAAAGGTTGGAAGTTAATTTTTTTTATTTCGATAAAAAAATGAATGGCTAAAATTGTTTGATAAGTTCTATGGTAAAAGTATGATCTATAAAGAACTTTTGCCATAGTAAAAAGATTACAAGGTGTTCCATGTAAGGATGGCACCCGTGGCTAATGGGCACGGGTACCTCTAACCCGTCACCCACCCACGAAGTTTTTTTTCTCACCCATCACCCACCCGTCACCCACCAATGGGTACAAATTTCTACCCATGCCCTTGCCCGCGGGTATTTGTTGCACATGGGTAAACCCATGGGTTAGTGTTATGCAACAAAATTACAAAACGATGATATGAAAACTAACTATAAAACTGCGTAATAAGATATCAATCAATTTTTCAAATACAACTTTGATTATTTGATCTTTCATACTCTCTTTTTAGTCTTGAAACTCAAACAAACTTTTAAATTAATGTGTTTTTTTAGACTTTGTGGCAACTGTTAAATGTATACCTACAACATCATAAATATTTTAATTAGTATAATTAATTTTAACATATGGGTACACCTACGGGTATTTTGACGGGTATACCCGTGGGTATTTTAAATGGGTGTCATGGGTTTACCCGCGATGGGTATGCCTCACCCGTCACCCACCCGCCACCCACAGATGGGTAAAGATTTTCACCCACGACCCACCCGTGGATGAAATTTGACATGTTTAACCACTAATGGCGGGTAACCGCGGGTTGTGGGGTTTTTCTTGCCCATTACCATCGCTAGTTCCATGCATCAAAATACGATACCATAGTTTATTAGGAAGCTTTTTTTATTATTATTAAACTAATAATATAAAGACTTGTGCACACAGTAATTACTACACGAACCTATCCACTGATACACATATCAATATCGATATTTTATTAGTACTATAAAAAATTAATATACAAGTCTGCAATTGTGATCCACATTATAAAGGTGCGTTTGTTATGGGGTGTTGAAGTTTGGGATAGGCATCAAAGTAATAAATATATGTTTGGTTGAAAAGCATTGTTCAATTATTTTGGTCTCATGCAAGAAATACGGAATTACACAAATCCCACACAAATAGCTAGGAATTACTATTGTCTTTTAAGGGTAAATTGCAAAAATGGTCTTTAATGTTTCACGAAATTGCAAAAACAGGATCGAGACAAAAAATAGCGCAAAAAAGACACCAACGTTCCATATTTTTGCAAAATCGCCACCGAGAGGCCTTTTCCGTTAGTTTTATCGTTAAGTGTCATGTCACCGAGGGTATTATCGTCATTTTATTGCTTTAAGGTCCACGTGGCATATCACTATTGATTCAGGGACTAAATTTGCAAAGTTATTTTTATCTTTTATTTCACATTTACCACCACCACCACCACCACTCTCTACCACCACACAACCAACACCACCACCCTTTACCCTTCATCTTCATCTTCTCCGGTGACCAAACCCAGATTCCGGTGACCAAACCCAGATTCTGATCACCTTTTCTTTTTCTTTTTTTTTTACTGTACAAGATTATTCATAAACATGTTTATACAATTTAATCTAAGTTATGACGAGGTATTATCCAGTGTCTGTTTAAAGGGACTACATACCCTATAAACCTTTGTAATATATCATGTCAACTCCTAAGTTTAGACAAGCTCATAAGTTAATTCCCGGAGTATTACCACAAACAACTATAGTTCCTTTTATAACGCTGCTACAAGCGCGAACACTCTACTAATATTTATTTATTATACTTATTTGAGATTTATATATTAGCTCAAATTCAAATCTTATTATTATCCTATTTAGAGTTATCATGTTATTGAACATTTGAACTTTATAATAAATACATCACGTTAATAAACTCAAGTTTATAATACCGATATTTTTCATGTTCTTTATGCTAATTCCCGGTTGATTTGGCTCTGGAAAATAAATTATAGTGAACAAAATGTACTAATTCCTACCAGTTTTAACAAAAACACGTAAAGATTCATAGAATCCAACCTAAAATCATCACACACAAACAAACAATGAATTCATAATTCCATTGTAAATCATAGAGGCAGACATCTTTTACAAACAGTGAAGAGTCAATCTAGTCGACACTTCAGTCAAATTATAAGCTCAGAATTCATTGCCAGTCGCCTGTGGAGTACTAGGTTACTTGGGTGAGGAGTAAGGACTTGATAATTTGGTTCAGACATTGACAACACAGATGTAAAATGTATCTCATGGTATATAATCTTCAATGATAACTAACCAAATTTATCACACAAACCATGCTAACCAGTAAACTGATCCCAATAAGATATTACAGTATCCATCAGTAAAGACCAATAAGAGAAAAAAAATGGCTACGTTCAATTCAGTTTCTTGTTATGAACTTTATTATTAAACTGGGTCTTGTTTAATCAAACTGGAACAACCACCGAACTAGAATTTTCAACACACTGGTACGGATCAACCCAATCCCTAAATAGCAAGGCAGCTCCCACGCTTACATGTCCTTCCACATTAACAGCATACCAAACCTACTTGCACCCTTAGCAATCTGAAAACAAATAAATAAATGAATACATAACAGCATACCAAACCTACTTGCACTCTTAGCAATATGCACTTCGTATGAATACAAAATAGGCACACCATTTCAACTCGATAATTGTAGCACAAAGAAAAGGAAAAAAGTGACCGGAATCTGTGTTTGGTCACCGGAATATGGGTTTGCTCACCGGAGAAGATGAAGATGAAGGGTAAAGGGTGGTGGTGTTGGTTGTGTGGTGGTAGAGAATGGTGGTGGTAGATGTTAAATAAAAGATAAAAATAACTTCGCAAATTTAGTCCCTGAATAAATAGTGATATGACACGTGGACCTTAAAGCAGTGAAATGACGATAATACCCTCGGTGACATGGCGCTTAACGATGAAACTAACGGAAAAGGCCTCTCGGTGGCGATTTTGCAAAAATGTGGAACGTTGGTGTCTTTTTTGCGCTACTTTTTGTATCAGTCCCGTTTTTGCAATTTCGTGAAACGTTAATGACTATTTTTGCAATTTACCCGTCTTTTAAAATGGTGGGCTTTCATGTATTATCAACCATTTATTTTTAGTTTATGATATTTTTAATATATAAATATTATTAAATTATAAATCCATCCCCTATACCAATTTATAAAACAAACATTTATAAAATGGACGAGAACTTAAAAAAACAGACGAAAACATACAAAAATGGACAAAAACATCTAAAAATGGACGAAAACGTATGAAAACAGACAAAAAAATAAAAAAGTGAAAAAAAATGTGAATTAGAAAAAACATGAACTTAAAAAGAAAAACGTGAATTAAAAAAAAAGACAAAAATAAATATATAAATAAATAAAAATAACAAAAAAAAATGTTAATAAATAAGACAAAAAGACAATAAAAGGAAATGAGATTATATTGATATATTAAATATTAGGTTAATCTTCACTATTAAATCAAATTAGATGGTTTGTGAGGATTTATTCCTTAGTATATAACAAAAACTTAATTTCTAAATGAATCTTTTCTCTTAACAAATTATATATATACTAAAAAGTCAACGTACTCATGATCCCCGTGTGCCATTTTTATATTATTATTTTCTGCAGTTTATTGCATGGATGATTTTCTCTCATTAACATATTATATATTCGATCTCATCAGATCATACTAGATGTTAACTCACGACCCTCGTGTATAATTGGCCATTTTTATATGGTCATTAAGTACACCATCTTTTATTTATATAATACAAAAATTACATCATTTCAGAATGTTTTTGCAAAACCCTTCTCATTAAAAAAAAATTGGACCAATAAGAGAGCTCGATTTTGACACATAAGCAAAATCAAGCAATATGATTGGCTAATAAAAAGTCAAAATTGAATTGATTTTGGTCAAACTTTAATAAATTTGGTGGAGAATTTTATTGATAAAAAAAACACATAAAAAAATATGTGTCACATTTATGAAAATAAAAACTTAAGAAAAGAGGAGGTAATTAATAAAACCTTAGTGGTTAAGTATAAAATTATAAGTCTCCATATTTTTTAATAACTTTAGATAATAAACAAATAACCCCTTACACTTCATACCCCCTATACTTTATAATGTTAACGTTGTTTAAAATTACATGAGTAATAGTATTAGTTTTTTTGACTTTCATCTATTAAAATAAATTTGGTAAATATGCGAATTAGTTTTAATATACATTAAATATTTTTTAAACTAATGTTAGTTTTAAACTTTCATCCATTAGAATATTTTTTTTTAAATAAGGGCTCATGTTACTATTTAAAAGTTTAATTTATGCGTACACGGGTTTGAAATACGGTTAAATTATTAGTGACGGGAATATAAATATCAAATGGTAAGCATTAGTTACTGTGATAAAAAATAAATATACGTGATTCTACTTATAACAACGACTCATGAAATTGTTATTTAAAATTTATATATAGATATCCATAAAAATATTTTAAAAACTTTACGTAACATATTTTAACTTTATCAATGCTCATTATGTGCCACTAAACTCGCACATTTTGTACAACATGATATCAATAGTTAAAGTTAAACAACAACATTAACCTCAAACTCAACATCTCTGTCAGTTAAAAATGTTATACAAAGCTAATTATTAAAAAACAAACAAACAAAAACACATCGGCTAGATAGTCATTCTTTAATATAGAATGTGTTTTTCTTAAATTATAAAAAAAAAATGCACGCATCACAATCCTTATTTGATAAAAATCACCTCCTAAATCAAAAAAAGAAAAACTACGTAGGTGATAACCTAACTTATTTCATTGACTTGATGTTCCAAAAAAAAATAATAATAAAAAAATAAAAAATAAATAATAATAGTTGGTTGTTGTAAAGAAATTAAAAGTATGTACATGAGAATTATTCAGCAAGAATATATATTTTTTAATTAGGTTATTACATTACTATATTGCGATAATGTTATTGACTTGGTAATCACGGATGTGAGATACAACCATTATTTTATACTTATGATTTATGTGTAAACCACTTTTTGCTTATGAATAAAATCTGAAAGCGACCTCAATAGCACTTTGGCTTATGCCTTATCTAGCTGATAGTTTTTAGTAAATTTTTTTATAGTTTAACTTTTTTGTTAGACATACCAACTTTTAGTATTTATTTTTTTTTTTATTTTTTTATTTTTTTTTTTTTTTTTTTTTATGTTTTATTGAAAATTTCTACACTTAATATTTGTGTTTTTACTATAAACACACTAAGCTATGATAGAATTAGTTAGGAGTTCAGGGGTTTTTTACTAAGCTTCTCAAAAAAGCTTATAGTTTTATCATAAACTTATTGTGTTATGAAAATTTAATAAGCCAATAAACACCTTTAATAAGCATAACCAAACACCCCTTTAGTTCTAATCTGAAGATTTCTGATTTGATGTTATGACTAACTTTGTTGTTATCCTCACTATAATGCAACATGTTAGTGGTTTTTGCAGTTTTATGATCTTATCGCACACACTAAAGTGTAATGCAATTTATTGTGTGCGCTTTTTAGAGGAGGATTAAGTATCAACACATGATTGTCATGGAAGGTTAATGTACCAAAGATGTGTTTTAGTGCCTATATGGGGAATTTTATGGTAGAAATTCTTTTCGGAGTGTAATTTGTCTTTGAATGAATTAATAAAACTTAGCAGGTGTTTGCCGCCATTGATAACACTATGGGTGTCAACCAATGGTCTAAAATATGGGTGTGTTTTACCTTGATGATTTAGGCCAATTGTGAAGAAAGTTGCATTAAAGTAAAAGGTTGGTAAGGATTCAAACAATCCTAAAAGACTTGCGGATGTACTCTGTCATTTTTTATGCATTTATAATTTACTTATACAAGTAATAATAATTTCCTTATATAGTTCGGGTTTAGAGAAAAATTATTCTTATACATTATAAATAATCGTAAGATTAAATTTGAGTTCTACCAATTACATTTTTTTTGTTTCTCTTTATGTAATAAAGAAACTATAGCGTAAGCATCTATGTTAATTTGATAATTTTATGATCAAACATGAGAAGTAAATAGCACAAACTTATGAAAATACAAATTTTCAAACAAAAAGGTACATTAGTAAACATGGTATGATGGTTATTCATAATCAAGGAAATGAATCAATCTTCAAAGCTATCTAAATATGCTACATATATTAACGAAAATATAAGTAAAAAAAATACCAGAATTACAAAACACATCGTAAATTGATAGCACGGGTTTGCAAAACTAAAAGCATATATCACTAACATCACATGCAAGTCAAGTATCATCATGTGATTTTTCTTAAATAATAAAATATAATTTTTAATCCAAAACCATTCTCCTAAAATAGTAGGTAGATTATAACATATATACATATGATTTTTTATTTTTAGTCCACTAAGTAGAACTATTTGAAACATGTTAAGTGGTTCATTTCTTAATCGATAATAATACATAATCAAAACAAAACTTAAAAAACCCTGTGTGTGCACATGTATTATAACTAGTATTATATTAACAAATTATATATTCAATCTCATCAAATCATAGGAAATGTTACTCGCGACCCTAATGTATAATTGGCCATTTTTATATGGTCATTAGTACACCATATTATATTAACAAATTATATATTCGATCTCATCAAAGCATACTGAATGTCAACTCGTGACCCTCGTGTTTAAACTTTATAATTGGCCATTTTTAGATGGTCATTAGTACATCATAACAAAACTAAGTTGCTAATTTAATAATTATGTCCTACAAGTATAATGTGGAATCTTCAACTGTTTCTTAATATCAAAATATAGATCAGATCGTTCTTATTAACAAACTATTACAAAGAAAAGTGCATTAATAAGAAGGTCTTTAAGCTTGAAGTCATCATGTCACAGGCAGTGGCGAAGCTAGAAAATTTTCAGTGGGGGATCGGGATTTAATTTTTTTTCCTAACGCTATTTTTCAGGTAATACCGAAATTTTGGGGGGTCAAAACCGAATATACCAAAATTTTTCTACACGAAAACTATATACCCCTAAATCGCAAAAAAAAAATTTGGAGGGTCGGGCGCCCCCTTGTAGCTGCGCCATTGGTTACAGGTGATTATCTAGCCATTATTTCACTTGCAATTCAATACGTAATATTACATCATTTTTCTGTTGTTAAGTAACTCCATCACTTACGTTTCAATGGTTTCTATGGATACATGGATTGTCATTACAAATAATAAATTCATGTGCCAAAACACAGATTTCAATTTTTTCTTTTCTTTTTAGAATGGCACCACACTTGACATTCGACCCCGAGTTAAACCATCCAAACGGGCAGACCCCAGATCTGAACCACTAGGAGAAACCCTCGAAAATAAAGCCCAGATTTCAATATTTACCAAAGTTAACTGAAACAAATATGGGATAAAGTTTTTCTGTGACATACGTATTTCAAATGACTTGTGATAAAAAGGATAACCTAAATATATGTGAATCCTACCATTTCTGTTTTGGTTCTCATCTGATCGAGGATATATTTTGGTGTGACAAGTAACACGAAAGCTAGGAATGTGTCAACATAGATAACTCGGGATTTATAAATGCGTCGCTACGCTTGCATTTTGCACAAATATAAATTAACTAATTTCCTGAATTGCGTGGATCAAAACATGTGAAGTACTTTGAATATCAGCATATGTATGGGGGTAATAATTTGACGTTCTTCCCTATTACTGCATAAATATTACTAATAATGTTATAGCATAAATAATACTAATACTGCCATCAGTCCAAATCATCCCAAAACTGTATTTACAAGATATGACTCAACTTATCAACCATGTAACCAACTAGACAATTAACTAATGGTTTAACATATAGGGTTTCATAATAGTGCACTAAAAATGAGTGCATAAAAGGGGGGCTAACGCGATTTGGGTATACATTTGGAGGTGGAGTGTAAACAATGCTCTTCACTAATATTCTGGAATCCACCGAAATATTAAGAGAACCGCGAAAAGATAAACTTATAGGGGTTTACTAGGGGTATCTTGTACTAAAAATAAGTACAAAGCAAGTGTGTGGGGTAATTACTTAACTGATGAGGTTAACGTAATTATAACATACGTAGGGTAAAAACAAACAAGGGTTATCCTAATGCCTCTTATCATTTAGTATATCCTAATCACACGAATGTACTCTCACTAGAGATATCGGAATGTATCACTAAAGCAAGTTCTAGAATCTAATGCACTACCGGTACACTCAAAAGCATTAAAGATGAATGTTTTCCTGTATATCTAAAGGTGAACCTCACATTTTATGGTGGAATTTTGAGTTGTCCGGTTTTTTGTACTAGCTATATATATTGATTGATGCTAAACCGTCAACTTATATTGACCAAAGAATGGTCAACAAAGTCAAAGAGCCTAGACCAATGCTTCCGGGTAATAAAGGGTATCACCAGGTCGTTATGTCCCGACGAGGTGTGGATGGTTAACAAACGATTATGTGATCGGATGAATCTGGACAGGAAGGGGTATAAGTGAGTTGTGATGACTACACTACTGGAATATAAAAGAAAATAGCTTAAATACACTATATTAACAAAACTGGAAAGTCAGAAAAACCAGAAACGTTTAAAACTTAACACGCGTACGTTCACATTTTAAATAACGCGAACGTACAAAATAAAACGCGAAAACTGAAATCTGAAAACACCCAAGGGGTGAAAATGACTTTTTTACAAACTAAAAGATAAAAGAAAATTTTTAGAAAAAGAAAATAAATTTTAATACTAATTAATTATTTAATATTAATTAATTACTAATTATTAATATTTAAACAACTTAAATATAATACAATATTGATTAAATACTAAAAAGGTGAAATTAAAATTTCTAAAATTATAAAATAACTAAAAATATGTTTTAAAATTAAAAATAAGTATTTTTGTCTTTTTGTGCTTTTCTATTAATTAATTACTAATTAATTATTAATTACCTAATTAAACTATTTTAAATTAAGAAAAATAGTAAATGAACAGTAAAAATTACAAGAAAATTTCTAAAATTATTTTACATTATATAAAAGCTAGTAAAAATATAAAAACTAGGTTTTAATTAATAAAAACTAAATATGCTATTTAAAACTTAATATTAATTAATTATTAATAAAACTAAGATTAATTCTAATAAATACTAAATGATAAAATAAAAATTTGAGAAAATTATTATAAATACTTTAATATAAGAGGAATTTAAGAAAAATATAAAAAAGCTAAGTTCTTAATAAAAATATAAAAATGAAAATTAAAATTAAATTACATTAAATAGAAACTATCACTTAAAAATAAATTTGATTTTCTGGATTTTATTTTTGGAAACTTGTTTTATACCTAAAAATGAAAAACTTTTATAAAAAAAACTTTTTGGAACTCAGAAATAAGCACAACAAGTGCTTATTTCTTAGACAGTTGACTTTGGTCAACTGTCCAAGTTATAAGCTTGAAATAAGCTTTGAGCTGAGAACCAGGGAGAGATTAAGATGTAAACAAGCTAAAGTAACATGGTTAAGCTAAAAAGAAACAATGGTGACCACTGAATAAGCATAATGATCACAATAAGTACTTGGCTTGAACCAAAGCCAAAACAGAAATGGGACAAGTTTGATAGGCTGATTCAGGTGGGGTCCACATGTCTTGGGGTCAAACCAATGGTCAAATCTAAGAGCCTACCAGGGGGGGTTAAAAAAACCAAGGTTGGGGTCTTGTGGACCACTGTGGTGGCCAGAAAACCACCACCAAGTGGTGGCGGTGGCAAGGTTGCTGCTGATGTAGGGGAGTAATGCCCCCTGCAAGTGAATTTGAGGCCAAGTGGGGCCCAATAGAAAATTAGCAAAAATCAGATGATTCTAGGAACATGAAATTGAGCTGGGGGACTATCTATGGAAACAAGTTTCACCCCCAGAAAGCAAATACAAAAATCAAAACAATTACTTGAACTTTTGTAAAAATCTGAAAACCATGCACTTTGACTTTTTTATTTTTGACCCAGGTTGACTTTTGTGAAACTTGGGACAGATTTCCTTATTGAATATGGTATATTAAGCTAAAACAAAGTTAATTTAAGCCTTAATAACAACCTTGGAGCTAAATTCCATGATTTGGACACTTGAAATTCATCACAGTTAACTGTGATGAATCTGGAAATAGATTTTGACTTTTAGTTACTTAAGACTAGGATTTTAAGGTTCAACTAACTTATATTACCCTAGTGTAACATGCTGAAACAACAATCAAGAACAAAAACAACCAAGAACCTAGATAAGTAGTCTGAACCAAACACCCCTAATCTTTGACAGATTTTTGATTTAAAGTGAATAAGGCTAACTATTCCTAATCTACTGCCTCTTATTCAATACTTAAACTAAATAGACTAATTGGGCACTAAAGTGAACATACAATAGTGAGCAAAACAACCCTAAACTATTTATACTAAATAGTACAATGAAAATGAAATTTCTAAGCTGTTAAGCAAACTAGGGAGTGAAAGCCAGAAACCAGGTGACAGATTATCTCAACTTCTTTGGATTAACAACTAAACAACATTAAATTCTCAATCTAGATAGTAAATTGCAATGAGCAGTTTCACATAAAATAAGCTTGAATGAAAAGAAATGAATTACTTGAGTAAAGATTAGAAATATGAGTACATATGCTTGGAGATAACTTGAAGACTTAAATTTAACGGAGCTTGAAATCAAAAATTACATTTTTTTCTTTTACTAATACTACTTCTCTATTCTATTCTACATACTAACTACTAACTGCCTTTTCTTCTTCATTTTTCTTCACTTTATATAGACTCAGTGTGACTTCTGAGACTTTTCCATTTATCCTGGACCATTGGATTGGTTGGAATTCATCTTGGCCGTTGATGCTATTTTTGGCGGGAAACATGTTTGGAGGCAGGGTGTGGATTACTTGGAGTAATCTTAGGATCATTAATTGGTTTTGTTGGGTTCTGTTTGAAGGGGGGAACAAAGCATGGGAGAGATGATGTGGAGGAGGGGGGTTGGAGTGTTGGGGTGGTTTAGCAGGTGCAAGTGGTGGGGGAGAAGGGAGGTGGATGTTGTTGACTATTTGACTGGGGGGAAATAAAAAAACGGGGAGTAAATATTATGGTGGGAGTGGGCTATGGTAGGGAGTGGGCTGGAGTTATAAGGATGGATGGGCTTGGTGGGCTGGGGTTTATGTTGGATCAGGTTGGGCATTTAGGAGGGTAATAATAGCATAAGGTCCGTTTGGTATTTGTAGAATAAATCACAAGGACCAAATTTGTAAAATACCAAAAGTTAGGGACTGAACATGGCACTATTCAAAAGTATTACAAGGACCATTATTGCCATGTTTAGATAACACAAGGACCAAAATTTGATGTTTTTCCAAAAAATAAATTCCCAGGGACCAATTTTGCAAATTTCCAAACTCCGAGGACCAAAAGTGTAAATTTTCCAAAACTTTTACCCAAGTGTTATTTTTGATAACTTTTTATTTTAAAAGGACTTGGGTTGACTTTTTTTGCAAAATAAATGCTCAGGGACTAGTTTTGTTAAATTTTGAAAGTGGGGGACTGAAACTGCCAATTATGCAAACTTTGTACGTTTTTCATTTGTTTTTACTCATTTTGCATCTAAAACATATAAAACACAATTTTGAAATACTTTTAGTATTTTGATGCATTTCTGAGTGTTTTTGTATGTTTTGCAGTTCAGATTAGACCAAAAATTATGAGTGTTTGAGCACTCATCATATATCCTATCCATGAGACGCTTTGTGAAAACTAAAGTATCACTTGTAAATGTTATAAAAATTTTTTATTTGGTGCTAAAAATTACCTTTACAAGTTTTTTCTTCAAGTTATTACACAATTTACCTAAGAACAAGACAAATAACAATTGTGTGGTTAATTTCTAAGGTGTCCCCTTTTACCCTCCTTACGTTTAAACCGGACATTATCCCCAATATTTTAAAAAGCACCAAAAATGGTAAAGGAAAAAATAAAAGAGGTGAAAGTAACTAGTACTTTCCTAATTTGCTCGGTATGAATGAAAGATGGAAATACGGTTAAATCATCATCCAAGAAGATGTATTTGTCTAATGATCCGCTTCTTTTCCAATATAACCTATAAATCTTAACAAAACAAAAACGAAACCTCATATAAAATCTGCAGTAGATAAAACATAACGCATTGAATTCATTATTAATTACATTAAAAAAGCAAATATGTATAATGCTAGCAAAGATAAATTTTACCGAATTCTTAAAGTTTTAAAATTCTAGAAATTTTCAAAAATTAAATTTCAACATAAAACAAAAATATGGAAAAAAATTGCTGCTACAAGACCAAACACCGTCACTTTGTGTGACGCCATCAAGAAGACATGACATATTTCTTTCATTTTGTTTTTTGGAAAATTTCTAGAAAATCTAACTTTTTAAAACCTGTAATTTCCTGTAAAAATTATCTCAACACGATACAAGCATTTGACTTAGACAAGGTATTAAATCAATGATAAAATTATAACTTTCTAAATCTAATTTGCACCCACGAATGATCTTATTGGGTTCTACCCATTGTCCACTCCCCTATTTCAATTTTGTAACGAAAGCGTAGATTACTGGTTTTCATCTCTAACAGAGGCATGAATTTAGTAGAAACAAAACAATAATAGGCACTGGAATCGAAAAACATGGTAGCATAGTGATTGTTTAAGGAGAACGTACCCATCACGATGTTTGGATTTTGGCAGGCTTCATTACTCCTAAGATGAAGGCTCCCCCATGAGCTTGGTTTCCATTGTTTCCCCGGTTCTGGTTTCCTTCAATAGCCAATGCCTAGTTTAGGAGATTTGCTCCTTAACTTGGGGCTCTGTTTAGCTTAGTGCATGCAGATCGGTAGTGATCACTGCTACCACATTCGAAGCACGTCTCACAATTTAATGTAGGGTTTCTAGCATTTATCGGAGCCACCAACCTGGCCCCTGATCGACAGTCCCTATCAATGCCCAAGACGATTGTAAGTTGTACAAGAATGAAAAGGCACATCCGGATAGTGGTGGAAATCGAAGTTGGTGCATTTGGGAGCAGAAGCCGTGCATTCCTTCTTGACGGGGTTAGTTGTTACAAATCCTTTCCCTGTCCTAGCTCTCTTGTTATCGACCCTGGTATCCCCTTCCTTGCTTGCTTCACCACCATCCCTCTTTTTCTCATCGCCCATCTTCAGCGAACCATTTCTAATTTCCTCGTCCGTCAGCGCTCCAGCCTTCAGTATACTACTTTGAATTGTGGAAGGCTCAGTTGCTGCCCCAGCATTGTGACTCCTCCCAAACAGTCAGTCCAATTTAACCAAGGTTGGTCAACAGGTCAAACCTGAAGAAAAGGAGTGCAAGATATAAAATCCGTGGAAGTACAGGGAAATCCCCGGGTTGTTAAGTCCAAACGAGATTGAAATTGTGTTTGGAAAACGTTTACGGGAATCAGTGATTAGAGAATAGTAACAGTTAATGATTTGGATTTTATTACACTACTGATTGATTGGTATTAAGACAAATAAACAGTATAATCTATTACAGGATTACAGATATAAACAAACGTAAACCAAATTAAAAATCAGATACAACTGCAGACTGGAAAAAAGGTGAGTTTTGAACAAATTAAAACTACAGGGGGTAAAAATGGAAATTTACAAACTTAATATTTAAAGAAAATTTAATTAAAAAGAAAATTATTTTTTTGATTATTTTATTATTTAATATTAATTAAAAACTAATTTAAACTATTTACTAATTAATTAAAACTAATTTAAATTTAAGAAAAATCCTAAAGTGACCTAGAAAAATATGAAATTTCTTACAAAACTAACTAACCATCACAGGAATCCTAAAAATTTATAAAAAGTTTATAAAAATTATTTTTAAACTAATTTACTAATTATTTACTTATTTAATAATTAAACTCTATTTTAACTAATTTAATTATGAAAAATACTAAATGAACAGTGAAAATTCTGAAAATTTTTCTAAAAATATTTTACTAATTATAAGACCTAGGAAAAATATAAAAAGCTACTATTGCTTATAAATAAGCAGAAGGAAAATTAATTTTTGGCTTTTTTAATTAAAACTAATTAAACTTAATTTAATTAATGTAAATACTAAATTAACTCAGAAAATTATGAAATTTTTTCTTAAACTATTTTAATATATTAGAAATTTAGGAAAATGAATAAAAATGAAAATTGCTTTTTGAAAAAGCTGAGCAATAAGCCAAATGGCTTAAATAGAGGCTATTAGTATTTCTAAATTTGTCTTTTTCTGGATTTTCTTTTACAAATCTAATTTACCACTAAAAATAAGCAACTTTAATAAAGACAAAAATTTTGGGACTTAAAAATAAGCAGTATGCAATCCAAATAGTAACACATAAAGGTCTAATAAGCTTTTGAAATGGATTTTTGGTACAAAAAGCTACTAATAAGCTACAAGTTGATAAATAAGCTACCAACAACTAAGACGTATACAAATAAGCTGAAAGGGACTAAATAAGCACAAGGAATAAGCCAGAAATGACAAATAAGCACTTAAGCTAATCCCAAAGACCAAACATGCCAAAATCAAGGGCTTTCAGTCCTCTGTGGGGTCCATGAAAGTAAATGGAGGTCCAAAACAAGGCTTGACCTACAAAGTTGGCCTGGTCACCTTTCAAATAAGCCAATAAGCAGGGCTTATGGTTTCCAGATAAGCACTTGGTGGGTCTATGAACTTGGGTGTTCAATACTGAGTACTCAATATGTGGAGGGTGATGGGGGTAACTAGGTGTATGAAATAAGCTATGGGCAAGGGATCTGAGATCCAAAATAAGCTTTGAACTAAAAAGCTGAGCTTATGGGCTTTCAAAAAGCCAAAGCTCATGCCCTGGGTCCCACTCATAAGCACTAGAGAGACCTTGGAAGTTGGGCACAAATACTGAGTGACTCAGTATAGCTTGTGTGGTCAGGTCAAGTCCAAGGGCTGTTTAAGTTATGGTCCAATAAGGTGAAGCCCAAAGTAAGCCAAGGTCTAAAAATCTCTGCTGATAAGCTACTTAAAAAACCAATGGTGAGGTCTGGGGCTCACTTGATAAGCCAGAATGGGCTTATGAAACTTAGTTGAAAACCCTGGTGCAGGGGAGGGTGCTTGCCCTGCTAGTCCAAATAAGCACTTGCACAAGCCTCAGAAAAAATCTTAAAAATAAGCCAACGATGGATTTCAAAACTTAAGCTGGTAGACTTTAACTTGTAAAAAGCTTGAGGCTTAACTTGCAACACAAAAATCAGGAAAATTCTTTGAAAAATTAGCTTTCTGTCTAACAATGCAATTTTGACTTTTTAACTTGAGCACCTAAGTTGACTATGATGAACTTATACTGGATCCTTCTGATTAATTATGTTATTCTAAGATGTTATGAGATGATTTCAAACTGATTTTAACAATAATGAACTAATATTACTAATCCAAGACCTTATATCCTTAACAGTTTATCAATTAATAAGCTAAGAAGGCTATTTGACTTTTTTAACAAAGACCTACTGAATTTTATGACTAAAATTCCTAAATACACCTAATGTGAGATATATGAGCCAAATACAACAACTAAAACAAGGCAAATCACCTAGAACTAAGCTGAACCAAACACCCCTTATTATTACCGATTTTGAATTTTTTGGAGTAAACATAACCTATGTTTGATGGAGATGCTTCTGAACAACTTTTTATGGATTAATAAGCTTATATTAACACATAAACAAAGATTATAATTGCTAATACCCAATATACTACTTTATACTAATTTGGCAGTTAAACTAAAAACTTGAGCAACTATGAATATTGGTTAACAATCTATTGATTTTAAGCAATATTACAACTAACAATCACTAAATAAGCACAAAGAAGCTGAGATAAGCAATAATTAAGCTATGCTACAATAAAATCACAAAATTACAATAAATTAACTAAAAATTAAAAATTGAAACTTACAATAGACCTTTGCTCAAACAAGGCCAAATTTTACTCGAGGAGCTACTCTACAAGCTCCTAGCTTATCAGAGATAAGCTATGTATAGTCCATCTGCCAATTCCATTACTTGGCACTTCCAAAAGCTTCCAGTCAATTGCATAGGTACCCTATTGTGATTTTTGTGATTCTATTTCCTTTTTTATGTTTATTTATGGATATTAAGAGCCTAAGTGAGCTTATGAAACAGTAAGACTAGGTTTAGAACATTATTAAAGCTTAAAGAAAATTTTCAAAATAAAATGTAAAATCTGAATAGAAGTTGGAATACTTGAAATTTTGATTAAACAAAGATCAAATTACACTAATGAAATAGATTACAAGCTTCTTGAACCAGAGATTACAACTAAAACTAAGAATTTATGAAAAATGACTTAAAACTATGCTAATTGACTACTGCCCTTGTCTTCTGTCTTTTCTTTCCTTTTATAAGTCCCAATTAGGGTTCCTTGCCTCTCTCTGATCATTTCCCACTTCTCTTTAGGACCCTTGGATCTCTGAAACACCATCTTGACCATTGGATGGTTTTGGCAGGAAAATGGGAAAGTGCAATTTGCACTGTTGCGTGTAGTAAGGGGTGGTGAATTTATTGTGGTTATTTTGTTAGGTAAATGGTGGGATGTGATGGTGCTAGTGGGGGGGGGGGGTGGTGGAGGTGATATTTTGCAGACAAGTGGGAGATGGAGGTGGGAGGGAAGGAGCAGGGTCAAACGGTTTAACCCTGTGTTTTTATTAATAAAACGGGAAAGGGAGTTGGGCTTGGATTGGTTTTGGGCTTGTGGACTGGATCAAAGGGAGTAGTGAGGGTGTTGTGTTTGTTTATTGGATTGGATTAATAATAGGGTCCGTTTGGTGTAATAGTAATAACAAGGACCAATGTTGCAATTTTCAAAAACTTGAGGGTTGAAATTGGTACTGCTCCAAAGTTTATTCCAAGGGTAATATTTGCCAAGTTCCAATAATTCAAGGATCATTTTGCAATTTTCCACATTTGATTTGTACAGAGACTATTCTTGTCAATACTTGAAACTTGAAGGACTAAATGTGTAATTTCTTCAAATCTTTCACCCATCGACTAAACTTGGCAATTTGTGAACTCCAAGGACAAGTGTTGACTTTTTATTCCAAAATCCAATGCTCAGGGGCCATTTCTGTCAATTTTCAAACTTAAGGGACCATTTCTGCCAATTTTGCAAACTTTTGCTCCAAGGACTATTTTTAGCATTTGGTGATTCTTCAAGATATGTTTTGACAATCTGAGCTCAAAAATGATAATTTGCTTCCCCGGCTTTGGCTTTTGATATGATTTCCAAACTCGTGCTCGTTTTTGTCCTTTTTGGCCTGATTTGTTCCAATTTCTGAATTATCTGTTCCTGCACGATCACAAACACAAAAACACAATATCTTTGGCATTTATGGTTAGTTTGTGTCTGTTTTGGTCTTAATATGGATAGAAAAAGGTGTGTTAATAAGCACACACCAAATCCCCCCAGACTAAGGTATTGGCGTGTCCTCACGCAATGGGATCATTTCACGCCCTCCAAGATAAATAATTTTCATAACTCTTTCTACTAACATTAAAGAAGTAGCAAGATGTTCGAAAGAGAGTACAAAATCATTTATTTCAGAGAATGCTCCGTTTTTCAGCTTTATTTCCTACACTAATATTTACATACTTTTCACACTTGTTGGGTGACGAGATGTTTTGACTTTCATCATTTTTCAATAACGTTTAGGGTCATAGAGTAGAAAACACAAAATTGTCTATACGGATAGAATTCATCGTTCCTGATTTTTCACCAGTTCCCATGCTAAACGTAAAAACGAAGTCATAGCTTGAATTACAAGTTAGATGCTAACACTACTCATGGAAGTTACTTGTCTAAAACTTCTGGCTCCCATTTTCCTATTTTCCTCTGTTTATTTTATTTTTGGTGAGAGATGAATTTCTTCATATTTTCTTGTTTAGATAATTTTTATTCCGATAAAGATACCATATTAAGACGCTAAGAAGTTTTCTATCTTTTCTCGAGAATCACTGTTTTAAAAATGAGGTCCACATCAAAGAGTTGGGATTCACACAGACTCATAGACGTCAGTTGAGGAGAAATACACGTGCTCCTCATGTATCTGGTCTAGGACCCTGCACATGCACCTCACGCGCCATCAACTTTTGTCTAACACTTAAGCACATGACTCACTCTTATTCATCATTTTTTTTATGTTGACTCACATAACATGGGATATTTTTACTCTAGACGTTCCTGAAATGAGGACCCAAAAGGTTTTAGGTCACGACCTCACATATTTCCAAAAAGAGGTTCAAAGTCCCGTTTTTAGAATTGCAGCTCATGGTATGACCTTGATGTGTACCCAACTTTCAAAACAAAGATTCTCTTAAGAAGATAAAGAACTAAGTTTTGTCAGAACATAATATCTTTAATTATTATTTTTACAGATATATAAGGTGAGACAATTTTGTGGGAGCAAAAAGCCACAAGTACCTACGATATGCTCTAAAGAGAACCAACTACTCCACGTTTAGCATCTAACTTCTAAACAAACTCTATATTAGTAGCTCCCTGGCACGAATATTTTAATGCTTCAACTAACGGATGGTCACTAGTGCACTTCTTGGCTCGCTGGCGCATTATTTGCATAACGGATGGTCACAACTCATACTCTAGCTCGCTGGCACGATTAGTCAATTAATCTAATAATCGGATGGTCACTACCTCAAGAAATGAGATTCGTGAACGCTTAGCCTCACAGAGTTAAGGGAACAACTAGGGCTCAATGTGCCCGGTCAGGTCAAAATTTCTAATCCTACTCTACCCAGCGGAAAGTCAGAACAAAGTGTCAAAACTTATAATATTTTTGCAGAAAATTTTCAATTTTTTTTTTCAATTTTTTTGTACTTTTTGATGATTTTTTTTTTCAATTTTTTTGGATTTTTGAGAAAAACGGAGTTGCATGAGTAAACGGCACATGAAAGGTGCAAGTCAAATCGAAGATACCCCCAGACTAAAGTTAAACATTGTCCTCAATGTTTTAAAGGCGAGGGTCATCCTACGTTGTATCTAAGGCTATTTATTAATTATGACAAAAGATAACATTAGTAAAGGATATCATATTTCTTGAACGATGAAGCTTTTTATGAGTTAAGGACAAAAACACGAGCACGAGAGCCTTCATGCTTCGGGAACAATTACCTGTACAAACACGACAACCACAAGACAAAAGATGCAGAAGAGGTTGCCCTCTTCCTGTTATTTTATTAGAAAGAAGAGAGAAGTCAGAAACATGGGTGAAAACCCATGTGCATGCTAATGTTTTTGTTCACCGAGTCACTAGCTTGACTCGATCCCCGAATTCATTGGTTCATGGGGAAAGTTTGGAGATCTGAGACAACCATGGGTGATATGTCCCCTCCAAAGTAGCGCTTCAACCTATGACCATTCACTTTGAAGTTGGGACCGTCGGGTTGAGATAACTCAACGGTTCCATATGGAAACACTTTGGTGATAGTGAAAGGCCCAGACCAACGGGTTTTTAATTTGCCTGAGAAAATCTTCAATCTTGAGTTGAAAAGAGGGACTCTGTCACCAACGTTGAAAACGCGGTTCTTAATCTTTGAGTCGTGGATCTTCTTTGTCTTTTCTTTGTAGATCAAAGAATTATCGTAAGCCTGATTACGAAGTTCGTTTAATTGAACCTTGCGGTGATCACCCGCTGTCTTGAGGTTGAAGTTGGCATGTTTCAAGGCCCAGTAGGCTTTATGCTCTAACTCAATCGGTAGATGACACGCCTTCCCGTATACCAGCTTGTATGGAGTGCACCCGATGGGTGTTTTGTAAGCTGTACAGAAAGCCCAGAGTGCATCATCTAGCTTATCCGACAAAGAGGCACGGTTTTCTCCTACTGTCCTCTCCAGAAATCTTTTAATACCACGATTGGAAACCTCCAACTGTCCACTTGTTTGGAGGTGTTATGCAGTGGAAAGACGGTGAGTGACACCGTACTTCTGCATGACTCTTGCAAATTGATCATTGCTAAAGTGCGTACCACGATCACTGATTATGGCACGTGGAGTTCCGAATCTGGCAAAAAGAGCTTTCAGAAATTTTACAACAACGTGGGCGTCATTGGTGGGTAAAGCCTTAGCTTCAACCCATTTGGGCAGATAATCGACAGCCAGGAGTATATACTTATTCCCTCGTGATGACGGGAATGGACCCATAAAATCAATGCCCAGATGTCAAATATTTCACAGACTTGGATGGCGTTTTGAGGCATCTCATCTTTCTTAGAAATATTCCAGTGACGCTGACAAGCGTCACAAGTTTTGACAAACTCATGGGAATCCTTGTAGATCGTGGGCTAGTAGAACCCAGAATCAAACACCTTTTTGGCGGTGTAGTTTGGACTATGATGTCCCCCCGTGGGTCCATCATGACAAGCTTTGAGGATATACATGGCTTCTTGGCCATGGACACACCGCCGGATGTCTTGATCCGCGCAAATTTTAAACAGATAGGGATCGTCTCAGAAGTAGTGATTAACATATCTCCACGAGTAGAGATCACATTGAGTGTCTCGAGGGGAAACATTTCATTTATTTCCTTTTTCTAGAGGACATCTTGGTGAGGGTTCTCTAGTCGGGATAGATGATCAGCCGCTAGGTTCTCAGCTCCTTTTTTATCACGTATAATGATATCAAATTCTTGCTGGAGCAGAACCCATCGGAGCAGTCTCGGCTTTGCATCTTGTTTAGCAAAGAGATATTTCAAAGCCGAATGGTCCGTATACACTATGCACTTGGTCAGGATTAAGTATGGCTGAAATTTCTCGAAAGCTTACACCACGGCTAAGAGTTCTTTTTCCGTAGTGGTATAGTGAGTTTGAGCTTCAGTCATAGTTTTACTAGCATAATGTATAGGCTGAAAATGTTTGGTTTTACGTTGCCCCTGGACTGCACCTATAGCAAAGTCACTAGCATCGAACATAAGTTCAAAGGGCAAGTCCCAATCGGGGGCAACAAGGATGGGTGCTTCAGTAAGCTTCTTCTTTAAGGTTTGAAAAGCTTCGATGCACTCGGGTGAAAAGATGAAAGGAGCATCTTTTTCAAGAAGATGGGTCATAGGCCGGGTGATTTTTGAAAAATCTTGAATGAACCTACGATAAAATCCGGCATGACCCAGAAAGCTTCTAACACCTTTAACAGTAGTGGGAGGAGGCAATTTAGCTATTACATCAACTTTGGCTCTATCAACCTCAATCCCACTTTTGGAATTCTTATGGCCGAGGACAATGCCCACTTTGACCATAAAATGGCTCTTCTCCCAATTTAGGCATAGATTTGTTTCTTTGCAACGTTAAGCATGCTTTTTAAAAGGGAGAGACAAGATTGGAATGAATCCCCAATGACCGAGAAGTCATCCATAAAGACCTCCATAGTTTTCCCGATCATGTAGTGAAAGACGGCCTTCATGCACCGTTGGAACGTGCCTAGAGCATTACATAAGCCGAAAGGCATACGTCTATAGGCAAAAGTTCCGTAGGGGCACGTGAAGGTGGTCTTTTCTTGATCTTGCGGATCAATGGGAATCTGAAAGTAATCCGAGAAACCATCGAGGAAACAATAGTATTCGTTTCCTACCAATCTCTCGAGCATTTGGTCCATGAAGGGTAGAGGAAAGTGGTCCTTCCGGGTGGCGTCATTTAATTTACGATAGTCAATGCATACACACCATCCCGTAACCAGTCGAGTTGGAATCAACTCATTTTCTTCATTTGTGACAACAGTTATGCCACCCTTTTTGGGAACGCAATGTATTGGGCTAACCCAAGGACTATCAGAGATACGGTAAATCAATCCGGCATCAAGAAGTTTGAGAACCTTTTGTTTAACCTCATGAATTTTAGGATTAACCCATCTCTGTTGTTGAACTGCCGGTTTGAAATCATCTTCCATTAAAATTTTGTGAGTACAGAATTCAGGGTTAATACCCTTGATATCGGATAGTTTCCAAGCAATTGCTTGCTTGTGAGATTTCAAGACCTTTATGAGAGCAGTTTTCTCCTCATCTTTTAAGTCTTTTGCTATTATGACGGGTAATTTATCATTACCCTCGAGAAATGCATATTCAAGATGGGGAGGTAAGTCCTTAAGCTCGACCTCAGGGAAATCATCAGTTTTCTTAACATTTTTGATTTCCTCTTTATGAAGTGTATGTGAAAGAACGAGAGGGGGGGGGGGGGAGGGATCTTGATTGAGTAACTTCTCTAGGAGAAGTATATCCCTTTCCGGGTCAATCTCTTGGTTATCAATCCTCTCGGGAATTGAGTCACTTCGGAGAAAGGCCTCTATTTCCTCCAAGACGAAGTCACTTCCCTCAAACAGAGTGAGGGAAGGAGAAGAATTAGCAATTATGGGATGAGATGAGAGAGTGGGATTGCCACTCGAAGAATCATCAGCGAAACCAAGAATTTCTTGAGAGTACTCCTCTGTTGCAACATCGATGACATCGTTGCGGTTAACAGATTTAGAATCACAGTTCAGGGAGTATCTCGAGGTTTGATCAAGGTTGAAAGTTATAGCTTTAGAACCAACACGTAATGTGATTTCATCATCGAAAACATCGATCAAAGCACAACCCGTTCTAAGGAATCCTCTTCCAAGAATGAGAGGGACCCTTGGATCCGCATCAAAATCAACAATCACAAAGTCAGCTGGAAAATGGAACTTTCCCACTTTTACAAATACATCCTCGGCAATACCGAGGGGACAAGATATTGAACGATCTGCAAGCTCAAGAGTCATGCAGGTGGGAGTAAGTTCCGGAAGAGAAAGTTTCTTCCATACTAAATGAGGCATTAAATTGATGCTGGCACCAAGATCGGCCAAGGCGTAGCATTCAACTATTCCCGGGAAAATACATGGAATGAGAAATTTTCCAGGATCTCTGATGCAGGTTTTACCAACCAGGTTTTAATATTTATAAGTGTCTCGTTTACCTAAGGTCTACCTTAATGCACTAACGGGCAGTGTACCCAGTCGTGTGAGGTATAGCTAGATGGTAAAGCCGAGGTCGTCCCAAGAGCTAAGTGTATGGAAATTATATAAGTTTAGTGTCACATTTAAAAGGCGGATTTATGATTGAAAGATTAATAAACTAATAAAAGTAAATAACAATGCAAATAAATAAATAGAAGAAAATCAGTAGAGAGAACTAGTGTTAACCTAATTACTACTCTTGTTATGATCATGACTAGTTTCCTATAGGTACATCCTATCATATCGTTCGGGGATTCAATATTCATTTTGGATCAGAGGGTTAAATCACATAGATCTATCTTACACCTTGTCCTATCCAAAACTATTGTAAAGCCTTGGGTTCATCGGTACGAAGACGTAAGAGTCATTAAGTGCCTCTACTAACCTGGACAAGACTAACGAATGCGGCATGGTCAGATCTTACACCCATATAACTCCGTTAAGATTCTAGCATCGGAAGGTGGTCCTAGGGTTAATTCGCACGTGTATGGTGATATTGCTATCACCAAGTCACATCCCTAGCGACTTGCTTCCTAGGGTTAATTCCACAAGTCTCTAGAGAACAACCAATGCTAATCACTACGGGAACTAGAGTGTCCCAAGCCTCGCCATGAGAGTATACAAACAATAGACAATAGATGCGTAGAAAACTAAATCATAATAACAACAATTTTATAACAAGGCTAACACCAAGAGGTTATTAGCCAAACATATAGTAAATTATACCAACAATAATGAATAAAACATAGATTGAATTGACCTTAGCAACCATAGTAAGGACCTTCAATTGTTGCTAAATGCTCAGAAGGAATGTGATCATAATCATTCTTATAATCATTATGCTTATCTCCTTCAGACTTAGAACTGCTTTGATTTTCTGCTTTTCTCTTCTTTCTCGCAAAGGATTTATGAACAACATCTTTTCTTTTAACACTTTGACTTGAAGAAGTTCTTTTGTCTGCTATATCATTAGGCTTTTCAATAGTATCTACCTCTTGTACATGCTCTGCCTCAATAACTTTGTCAGGTACCAACTTCTTGTTCATTTGAGCAAAATGTTCTAGATCTTCTGCACAACCCATAGGATAGAAGGTATCCATTTCTTTTCTAGCTTGTTGATACAAATTAAAAACCTCTTGATCAGACTTAGGTTTCAACTGTACCCATTTCCAGCCCTTCATATTCTTTAGGTATCTCTCTTGCTCTCTTCTTTGTTGAAGTGGAGTTGGTCCCCTGAGAATTTTCTTCTTTCTTTTAGTAGCAGCATCCTCTTTTCTTTTCTTTGCTATGAACTTTTTCATCCAAGCTTGAACATCAAAGTTTGGAACTTCTTGTTCTTCAAGTTTAACTAACTTGGAGAGTTCTATGTCATCATCTATTCTTATCTTTTCCTCAATCCACTCCTCATACCACTTCAAGTCTTCAGTTTCTTTTTCAACCTTTTCCTTTTCATCTTGAATCAACCATTGCTCTTCCATATCAATCAGCTCTTGTTCTTTAATTACAACAGCTACATCATGTTCAATTTGCAGTTCTTTAGGCCAAAAATGAAAAGGTATCTGAGAGTAATCAATCCCCTTATACATTAGCTTTGGATCTTCAACCAGCTTGCCCTTTCCTTTATCAGTAGAAGATGATGAGACAATCTTCTTTTGTTGAGCAATAGGTTCTCTTATTACTACTCCTTTCTGAGGTATTCTTGGTAATGGTGATGTGATTGTGGATGTTGGTTGTTGTTGTAGTGGTTGAATTCGTTTTGATGTTGATTGTGAAGGTGATTTAGATAGAACATCTATTTTCTTTTTACTTAACAATACCATTTCCTCAGCAGCAGCTTTGTCACTAGATCCAGCAGTAGAATCTTGTGCATCAGCAGACTTCAATTTCTCACTAGCAGCAGAATCAACAAAATCTTGAGCAGCAGAGTTAAGTGTAGCAGCAGAGTCATCTATCTTGTTAGTAACAGCAGCAGTATTCACTTCTTTAGCCACAGAATCACCCAAAGTCATCAAAGCTTCACCCATCAACCCTGTTGCCTTTACTAATTGCTCAGGCCCCAAAGTCTTGAGTTTCTCCACCACTTTTTCTTGATCAGCAGCCTCTTCTTCAATTACAACATCATTACCCTTCTTATCAGAAATCACAAAACCATCCATATCTTGAGGACTTTCTGTTAGGAATATAAATATTCACCTGAAAGGCTCGGTCACCCCGAGTATAGATTAGCATTACATAGCTCGTAGTCTTATTAATATTTAGTTAGTACGTAGTTTAGTTTTAGTAACACCGTGGAGGACGGACGGGTCTTTATCCACTGTACACCCGATTCACAGCTCGTAGGAGAGTGATGAGTGCTCAAACACTCATCATTTTTGGTCTAATCTGAACTGCAAAACATACAAAAACACTCAGAAATGCATCAAAATACTAAAAATATTTCAAAATTGTGTTTTATATGTTTTAGATGCAAAACGAGCAAAAACAGATGAAAAACGTATAAAGTTTGCAAAATTGGCAGTTTCAGTCCCCCAACTTTTATAGAATTACAAAACTAGTCCCTGTGCATTTATTTTGCAAGAAAACTCAACCCAAGTCCTTTTAAAATAAAAAGTTATCAAAAATAACACTTGGGTAAAAGTTTTGGAAAATTTACACTTTTGGTCCCCGGAGTTTGGGAATTTGCAAAATTGGTCCACGGGGTTTAAAATTTTGGGAAATTCTAACTTTGGTACTTCTATTGTTCAAATGTGGCATAAATAGTCCTTATGATAAAATTTGGAAAGTTACAGGTTCAGTCCTCAAAGTTTGATGGAATTGCAATATTGGTCCTTGTGTGTTAATTAACAAACGGACCCTTATTTATTATGCACCCCAATCCACCCTTTTTCCTTTTTTTTTTGGCCTGATCCAACAAACAACCCCTCCAAGCCCAATCACCAACACCTTGGCCCAATCACAAAACAAGCCCACTCCACCACAAAAATAACTCACCCCCGTTTCAATATATACTCCCTCCCTTTGACCTCAGTTGACCGACTCTTCCCCATCACCACTTGGACTGCAATCCCAAACCAACAAGTCACCTTCCCCCTCCTCCAGCTCACCTTACCCATACTTTGTTCCCCCCAACTTACACAAACCTCCAAAGAGCATTAATTGTGCACTAATCTTTTAAGTTATCAGAAGTGGTGTGAAGTGTTTTTGGCGGCAAAAAATTATTCAAGGGTCTGGATTAAGTCCAGTCATCCAAGGGCTAGAAATTGTGATGGGAAAAGCTCAAGTGGGTCTGAAAACCCTAGAGGGTCAGTATAAAAAGAAAAAGAAGGAGCTGAGCCAAGGCAGTAGTTAAGTTAGTTTTTTTTAGTTTTAGCATAATTTTCAAACATGTAATTTCTAGATTGTTTGCCAATGTTAAATTCTAGTTAATCATTGTAATTTTAAGATTTCAGAACCCTTGTATTCTAATTTTCAGTAAAAAATATATCTCCATTGTTCTTCAATTTCTTTCACTTTGAATTTTAGCTTTATTTCTCATATTGGCTTTCAAAAGGTTTAAAAGTGTACCTTCTATTTCATTATCTCTCAATTAGCTTATTAAACATGTTTAAATTCTAAAATTATGTTGTTATTCATGTAATCTCAAAAATAGCAAAAATCCAAAAATACATAAAAAAAATAAATAGAAAAGCACAAGATGAAAAAAAAAGAATTGGAGCAGGGCTCAAGATGGATTGCTGAGGGTATTAGATCCTCAAGGGAGGTAGTAGGATTGGTTTGAAAGCTTGGTTCTATGTCTGCAGCCTCACAGGACACATTGTAAGCAAAATCTTAAATGTTTGTCTGTTACTGTATCAGGGCTTATTTCATTGCTTATTTAGAGCTTCTTTCCACTTAACAGGCTTATTTAAGTTATATTGATGCTTAAGACTGGTTAGTGGTTGATTAGATCTCATTGTGTGAGTGTTCCTCAGTTAAGTAACTTGGATGTATGAATGAGAATTGTAGGTATCTGTAGTATAATCTTAAGTTTCTGAGTTTAATTAAGTTTGTATAATCATAATAAGGCATTGTGAATCAGTTCCATGGATTAGATCAATTTCTTGTTTCAAAAACCAAAAATCAAGATAGTTGAAGGAGTGTTTGGTTTAAGCAATTCCATGATGTTCCAGTGTACTTTTGTTGTTTTTGTAGGTTGAAACATATTGCAGTAGGTTTAATTAGGTTATTTAGGTCATAAAACTATATGGTCTTTTGATAAAAAGTCAATTTCATGTTTAATTTTATCTATTTTGTTCACTGTTAAGCATTTAAGGTCCATAATCACTTATTTCAGCTCATAAGTAGTTGTTTTGGCTTAATTTAATCTTATCTTAGCCTAACATATCATAATCAGTCAATAAATTAAGATCAAAATCCACTTTGGTCAAAGTTCTAAGTTTTTATGAAAAGTCAAAATTGCAAGTTATCAGATTTTCTCAAAAGTAGTGGGAATATTTGTGAATTTTGTAGTGTGTTTTGGATCATGAAACTTGTTTCATTAGATAGCCTACCAGCTCATCTTTAAATTCCAAGCTTCATTTCATTTTTGGGAATTTTTTCCTAGGCTCCACAAGCCCCCAAAGTAGCTTGCAGGGCAAGCTGCTCCCCTGTTCACAGCAGCAACAGCACCACCACCACTACCACTTGGTGGTGGATTTCTAGCCAACCCAGTGGGTTCCAAGGCCCCAACTTTACACCTTTCAACCCCCCCTGGTGGGCTTCCTATGTTGACCCTTGGTTTGACCTGAAACTCCCTGGGTCCCACCTGAATCAAGGCCTCAAACCTGTCCCAGTTTCTGTGTTCATTTTGGTTTTTGGATTGCTTATTTGTTGGCTTATTGACTTATTCAGTGGCCTCCCCTAGCTTTTTCTTGCTTAAACAAGTTAACCTAACTTATTTAGACCTGAATTTGCTATAGTGGGCCCCACGCAAGCTGGTTCAAGCACATTTTCCTTCTTGGTCAACTTTGGTCAACTGTCTCACCATTTAGCTTATATTTTGCTTATTTTTAGTTTATAAAAAGTTTGTTTTTACAAAAGTTTTCTGTTTTTAGATGTAAAGTAAGTTTGTAAAAGAAAAATCAAGAAAAACCAAATTTAATATTAAGTGATAGTTTCTATTTTATGTAATTTAATTTTAATTTTCATTTTTATATTTTCTTTAAAGACTTAGCTATTTTATATTTTTCTTAAATTCCTTTTATATTAAAGTATTTATAGTAAATTTTCCAGATTTTTATTTTATCATTTAGTATTTATTAGAAGTAATCTTAGTTTTATTAATTATTAATTAATAATTAGTTTTAAATAGCATAATTAGTTTTTATTAAGTGAAACTTAGTTTTTATATTTTTTATAGCTTTTATATGTTATAAAATAATTTTAGAAAATTTCTTGTAATTTTTACTGTTCATTTAGTATTTTTCTTAATTTAAAATAGTTTAATTAGGTAATTAATAATTAATTAGTAATTAATTAATAGAAAAATCACAAAAAGACAAAAATACATATTTTTATTTTTAAAACTTATTTTTAGTTATTTTATAATTTTAGAAATTTTTATTTTCACTTTTCTAGTATTCAATTAATATAATATTGTATTTAAGTGTTTTAAATATTAATAATTAGTAATAATTAGTATTTAATTAATAATAAATAATTAATTAGTGTTAAAATTAATTTTCTTTTTCTAAAAATTTTCTTTTACCTTTTAGTTTGTAAAAAAGTCATTTTCACCCCCTGAGTGTTTTCAGATTTCCGTTTTCACTTTTTATTTCGTACATTTACGTTTTATTTAAATGTAACGTACGCGTATTCCGCGGAGTATTGACTCTAGGCCTTTGACCTTGTTGACCATCACCTGGTCAATTTAGGTTGACCGTTTGGAGCGAATCAATTTTTGGCGCCGCTACCGGGGAGGTCGTGCGCGTATTCTAAACGGTTTTTCTGATTAGTGTCTTTGGAATTCCTTCCATTGTACATTTACCCATCCTTTGTTCATATTTTCTATTTATCAAAACAAACGTTCATGAAAACATTTTAAACTCAGTTTTCAACGAACACAAAAAAACACAAAAACATTTTCGTTATCATTTGTACAAAATGTATTTCCAAAAACCCAAAAACATTCTCCTTTACCCTCTCACATCTTTGATTCTTCATCCTTACCCCTCTGTGAACCTTTGATTCTTTCTATGTCGTATCCACACCATTTTGGTTGCCAATGGTGTGGTGGTCCTCATAATGGTGGGAATTGTCCCGGCTGTAGCATGGTAGATTCAGGAGATGGGTCTGTCTATAAACAAGCTCCCTATCCTTACCATGATACATCTGATTCATCCTACCAGCCACCACATCATGAGATACTGACATATCTGTGTGAGTTTTGTGGTGGTCCTCACCAAGGATTTGAGTGTCAAGCCGGAAACACGTTTGTCTATGAACAGTTTTCCGGTGATGCTCAGAACTTTGGTTATGACCAATACTCATATGATTCACCAGTCAAGACTCAACAGTTTTACTGTTGTGATTACTGTGGAGGTCCACACTTCAGTTCAAATTGTCAAACGGGGAATCCATATCCTTGTGACAATTTTGACACACCTTATTACGACCAACCTCCAGAGTACGATATGAATCAAGCACTTCTTCCAGAAATGCAAAATCTGTTGAAAATCGTTGATGAGCTTAAGGGTTTAGTTAACGACTTTGCCCAAGGACATACTCATCAAAAATCCATGGAAGAATTGCTGGCTGAAGAGCAGGCTGCTAGAATAAATTCCCAAGATGCATATGAAAAATCTGTGAGGGAATCCATTGCAAAAGAAAAAGCAGCCAGAGCTAGCTCTCAGTTCCGTTTTATTCCTGATGACAGTGATGATGAGGATACACTTGATATCCTTGAATTTTATAAAACCTCATCAAGTTCATTAGTTGATATCCCAGCAGTTGAGATTCCATCTTAAACAACTGCTATCACACCCGAGTAGGGATGGCAATGGGCGAGAAAAAACCCACAACCCGCGGGTACCCGCCATAAATAGGTGGGTAAACGCGTCAATTTTCACCCACGGGTGGGTCGTGGGTGAAAATCTTTACCCATTAGTGGGTGGCGGGTGGGTGACGGGTGAGGCATACCCATCGCGGGTAAACCCATGACACCCATTTAAAATACCCATGGGTATACCTGTCAAGATACCCATAGGTGTACCAATAAACCCATGTTAAAATTAATTATACTAACTAAAATCTTTATGATGTTGCAGGTATATATTTAACAATTACCACCAAGTCTAAAAAAAAACACATTAATCTAAAAGTTTGTTTGAGTTTCAAGACTAAAAAGATAGTATGAAAGATCAAATAATCAAAGTTGTATTTGGCAAATTGATTGGTATCTTATTACGCAGTTTCATAGTTAGTTTTTATATCATCGTTTTGTAATTTTGTTGCATAACACTAACCCATGGGTTTACCCATGGGCAACAAATACCCGTGGGCAAGGGCATGGGTAGAAATTTGTACCCATTGGTGGGTGACGGGTGGGTGATGGGTGAGAAAAAAACTACGTGAGTGGGTGACGGGTTAGAGGTACCCATGCCCATTACCCACGGGTGCCATCCCTACACCCGAGGTTCCCACTCATTCTCTGATCATGGGGGACGAGCATCTTGACACTATTCCTGATAAGGAATTGGACGAATTAATAAAGTCTAGTGTTGAGATCCTTGTCCCAATCCCGAGAGAGTCACAGGGAATTCTTGAGCATATGTGTGATATTCCTTCACCCATTGAGTGTCCTAAAGATCAATTTGAGACTTTCTCCGATTGTAGCGATGATTGTATATCTTATGGAGACATCGAGTATGTTGAGGCGTCAGTTTCACATTCTGATGCTGATCATCTTTTTGAGGAGTTCGCCGATGAACTTACTCACATCAATCCACTTTCATTGGAAAGTGATGATGGTCTCCTCGATTTCCAAGCCGATCTGGGAGAAATTGAAAGTCTCCTATATCATGATCCGTCGCTCACTTCTTATCCCGACAGTCTAATAGAGAATGTTAATCTCTTTGTTCCCGAATCTTTCAATACGACTCTCACCAATCCTCTATTTGAATTCGATTCTGAATTAACTTTGATTTCTGATAATCCACTATTTGATATTCAGAATGAGGATTGTGATGAGTCCACAATGGAACATGAGTTCACAGATTCACATCTTGTGAATAATTCTCTTCATGAGGAGTTCTCCGGTGAACTCACTCATCATATCATGACTCCTCCGGAGTTTGATAGCCCGGGGGGAGATGCGCTCAATTATGAGAATTTGCAAATTATCACCCACCCTCCCGGGTTGTTTACGAGCTTACCCTTTGAAATCCAAACTCAGGCTATTGAGCCTCCTCTTGAGGAAGAAGATCAAATCATGCTTTTCATCATGATTTTCTTCCTTTTCTTCACCAACAGGGTGACTTCTCTTGTTCTTCACTCCTTTGGGAGTGAGGACACCATATTTGATCCCGGCATTTTCATGTATCATTATCTTGAGCCGGATACTTATCTCATTGGTGTGGAACTTTCACGTGCTTCAAATGTTTGTCCAAACATCTTGAATGAAAGTCCAATTGAGATTGCTTCTTCCACATCATGATTCCCCAAGGACAAATGAATTCGGGGTCGAGTCAAGCTAGCGACTCGGTAAACAAAAAAACAATAGCATGCTTATAGGGTTTTCACCCTAAGTGTGGGGGAATCCCCCATGCTATGATTACAGAAGTGAAAATACAAAATGGTGTTTTCCATGCTTAGCTTGTAATGTTGCCCTTTTATGTTCAAAATGTCGGCATAATAGCCGGGATTTTGAATATTGAGGACAATATTCATCCTAAGTGTGGGGGGGTATTCGCTATTCTAGCGAATTTTATCACATTTTACTATATAATACCCCCGTTTTAGCCAAAATTTCAAAAAATTTAAAAAATTTTCACTGGTGCTTCAAAATTTTTGTGGTAATCAGTCCGCCTTGTCTAACTGACAAAAGGGATTGGCTAGTCCAGGAGCAAACGGCTCTTGGTAAAGACATCTCAAATCCGTTTATGGCTTGCAATTTGCCCAAAATAGTATGGTTCCTCAACTCCCCAAAAACAAATGAGTTGGCTAGCCCGCAAGATTATGGCTTGTGGTAAAGGCCGTGGAAATTCCATAATTGGTAATCAGCACACCAAGATGTTGACTATTCCATCAAGAGCTGGATAGTCCAGAAGCAAACGGCTTTTGGTAAAGACTAATCAAATCCGTTGACAGCTGGTGGTTTGCTCAAAATCACACGGTTATCAGGTGTGCCACAGTTCTTACACCTGGCTACTCCAGAAGTGATGACTTTTGGTAAAGATTTTAAAATCCATCAAGTTTTCAAAACAATATTGCTAGGGACTAGCAATAGTTTAGTGTGGGGGATTGATGAGTGCTCAAACATTCATCATTTTTGGTCTAATCTGAACTGCAAAACATACAAAAACACTCAGAAATGCATCAAAATACTAAAAATATTTCAAAATTGTGTTTTATATGTTTTAGATGCAAAACGAGCAAAAACAGATGAAAAACGTATAAAGTTTGCAAAATCGGCAGTTTCAGTCCCCCAACTTTTATAAAATTACAAAACTAGTCCCTGTGCATTTATTTTGCAAAAAAACCCAACCCAAGTCCTTTTAAAATAAAAAGTTATCAAAAATAACACTTGGGTAAAAGTTTTGGAAAATTTACACTTTTGGTCCCCGGAGTTTGGGAATTTGCAAAATTGGTCCTCGGGGTTTAAAATTTTGGGAAATTGTAACTTTGGCACTTCTATTGTTCAAATGTGGCATAAATATTCCTTATGATAAAATTTGGAAAGTTACAGGTTCAGTCCTCGAAGTTTGATGGAATTGCAATATTGGTCCTTGTGTGTTAACTAACAAATGGACCCTTATTTATTATGCACCCCAATCCACCCTTTTTCCTTTTTTTTGGCCTGATCCAACAAACAACCCCTCCAAGCCCAATCACCAACACCTTGGCCCAATCACAAAACAAGCCCACTCCACCACAAAAATAACTCACCCCCGTTTCAATATATACTCCCTCCTTTTGACCTCTGTTGACCGACTCTTCCCCATCACCACTTGGACTGCAATCCCAAACCAACAAGTCACCTTCCCCCTCCTCCAGCTCACCTTACCCATACTTTGTTCCCCCCCAACTTACACAAACTTCCAAAGAGCATTAATTGTTCACTAATCTTTCAAGTTATCAGAAGTGGTGTGAAGTGTTTTTGGCGGCAAAAAATTATTCAAGGGTCTGGATTAAGTCCAGTCATCCAAGGGCTAGGAATTGTGATCGGAAAAGCTCAAGTGGGTCTGAAAACCTTAGAGGGTCAGTATAAAAAGAAAAAGAAGGAGCTGAGCCAAGGCAGTAGTTAAGTTAGTTTTTTTAGTTTTAGCATAATTTTCAAACATGTAATTTTTAGATTGCTTGCCAATGTTAAATTCTAGTTAATCATTGTAATTTTAAGATTTCAGAACCCTTGTATTTTAATTTTCAGTAAAAAATATATCTCCATTGTTCTTCAATTTCTTTCACTTTGAATTTTAGCTTTATTTCTCATATTGGCTTTCAAAAGGTTTAAAAGTGTACCTTCTGTTTCATTATCTCTCAATTAGCTTATTAAACATGTTTAAATTCTAAAATTATGTTGTTATTCATGTAATCTCAAAAATAGCAAAAATCCAAAAATACATAAAAAAAATAAATAGAAAAGCACAAGATGAAAAAAAAAAGAATTGGAGCAGGGCTCAAGATGGATTGCTGAGGGTATTAGATCCTCAAGGGAGGTAGTAGGATTGGTTTGAAAGCTTGGTTCTATGTCTGCAGCCTCACAGGACACATTGTAAGCAAAATCTTAAATGTTTGTCTGTTACAGTATCAGGGCTTATTTCATTGCTTATTTAGAGCTTCTTTCCACTTAGCAGGCTTATTTAAGTTATATTGATGCTTAAAACTGGTTAGTGGTTGATTAGATCTCATTGTGTGAATGTTCCTCAGTTAAGTAACTTGGATGTATGAATGAGAATTGTAGGTATCAGTAGTATAATCTTAAGTTTCTGAGTTTAATTAAGTTTGTATAATCATAATAAGGCATTGTGAATCAGTTCCATGGATTAGATCAATTTCTTGTTTCAAAAACCAAAAATCAGGATAGTTGAAGGAGTGTTTGGTTTAAGCAATTCCATGATGTTCCAGTGTACTTTTGTTGTTTTTGTAGGTTGAAACATATTGCAGTAGGTTTAATTAGGTTATTTAGGTCATAAAACTATATGGTCTTTTGATAAAAAGTCAATTTCATGTTTAATTTTATCTATTTTGTTCACTGTTAAGCATTTAAGGTCCATAATCACTTATTTCAGCTCATAAGTAGTTGTTTTGGCTTAATTTAATCTTATCTTAGCCTAACATATCATAATCAGTCAATAAATTAAGATCAAAATCCACTTTGGTCAAAGTTCTAAGTTTTTATGAAAAGTCAAAATTGCAAGTTATCAGATTTTCTCAAAAGTAGTGGGAATATTTGTGAATTTTGTAGTGTGTTTTGGATCATGAAACTTGTTTCATTAGATAGCCTACCAGCTCATCTTTAAATTCCAAGCTTCATTTCATTTTTGGGAATTTTTTCCTAGGCTCCACAAGCCCCCAAAGTAGCTTGCAAGGCAAGCTGCTCCCCTGTTCACAGCAGCAGCAGCACCACCACCACCACCACTTGGTGGTGGATTTCTGGCCAACCCAGTGGGTTCCAAGGCCCCAACTTTACACCTTTCAACCCCCCCTGGTGGGCTTCCTATGTTGACCCTTGGTTTGACCTGAAACTCCCTGGGTCCCACCTGAATCAAGGCCTCAAACCTGTCCCAGTTTCTGTGTTCATTTTGGTTTTTGGATTGCTTATTTGTTGGCTTATTGACTTATTCAGTGGCCTCCCCTAGCTTTTTCTTGCTTAAACAAGTTAACCTAACTTATTTAGACCTGAATTTGCTATAGTGGGCCCCACGCAAGCTGGTTCAAGCACATTTTCCTTCTTGGTCAACTTTGGTCAACTGTCTCACCATTTAGCTTATATTTTGCTTATTTTTAGTTTATAAAAAGTTTGTTTTTACAAAAGTTTTCTGTTTTTAGATGTAAAGTAAGTTTGTAAAAGAAAAATCAAGAAAAACCAAATTTAATATTAAGTGATAGTTTCTATTTAATGTAATTTAATTTTAATTTTCATTTTTATATTTTCTTTAAAGACTTAGCTATTTTATATTTTTCTTAAATTCCTTTTATATTAAAGTATTTATAGTAAATTTTCCAGATTTTTATTTTATCATTTAGTATTTATTAGAAGTAATTTTAGTTTTATTAATTATTAATTAATAATTAGTTTTAAATAGCATAATTAGTTTTTATTAAGTGAAACTTAGTTTTTATATTTTTTATAGCTTTTATATGTTATAAAATAATTTTAGAAAATTTCTTGTAATTTTTACTGTTCATTTAGTATTTTTCTTAATTTAAAATAGTTTAATTAGGTAATTAATAATTAATTAGTAATTAATTAATAGAAAAATCACAAAAAGACAAAAATACATATTTTTATTTTTAAAACTTATTTTTAGTTATTTTATAATTTTAGAAATTTTTATTTTCACTTTTCTAGTATTCAATTAATATAATATTGTATTTAAGTGTTTTAAATATTAATAATTTGTAATAATTAGTATTTAATTAATAATAAATAATTAATTAGTGTTAAAATTAATTTTCTTTTTCTAAAAATTTTCTTTTACCTTTTAGTTTATGAAAAAGTCATTTTCACCCCCTGGGTGTTTTCAGATTTCCGTTTTCACTTTTTATTTCGTACATTTACGTTTTATTTAAATGTAACGTACGCGTTTTTAAGTTTTGAACGTTTCTGGTTTTTCCAACTTTCAAGTTTTATTCATATAGCTTATTTAAGCTATTTCTTTGTAGATTCCTTAGCTTAATCACTCACAAACCTCTTTTCATCCAAATTCACCCGATCACGAAACCGTTTGAATACAATCCACACCTCGTCGGGACATAACGACCCGGGGAAACCACTGTATTCCGCGGAGTATTGACTCTAGGCCTTTGACCTTGTTGACCATCACCTGGTCAATTTAGGTTGACCGTTTGGAGCGAATCAATTTTTGGCGCCGCTACCGGGGAGGTCGTGCGCGTATTCTAAACGGTTTTTCTGATTAGTGTCTTTGGAATTCCTTCCATTGTACATTTACCCATCCTTTGTTCATATTTTCTATTTATCAAAACAAACGTTCATGAAAACATTTTAAACTCAGTTTTCAACGAACACAAAAAAACACAAAAACATTTTCGTTATCATTTGTACAAAATGTATTTCCAAAAACCCAAAAACATTCTCCTTTACCCTCTCACATCTTTGATTCTTCATCCCTACCCCTCTGTAAACCTTTGATTCTTTCTATGTCGTATCCACACCATTTTGGTTGCCAATGGTGTGGTGGTCCTCATAATGGTGGGAATTGTCCCGGCTGTAGCATGGTAGAGTCAGGAGATGGGTCTGTCTATAAACAAGCTCCCTATCCTTACCATGATACATCTGATTCATCCTACCAGCCACCACATCATGAGATACTGACATATCTGTGTGAGTTTTGTGGTGGTCCTCACCAAGGATTTGAGTGTCAAGCCGGAAACACGTTTGTCTATGAACAGTTTTCCGGTGATGCTCAGAACTTTGGTTATGACCAATACTCATATGATTCACCAGTCGAGACTCAACAGTTTTACTGTTGTGATTACTGTGGAGGTCCACACTTCAGTTCAAATTGTCAAATGGGGAATCCATATCCTTGTGACAATTTTGACACACCTTATTACGACCAACCTCCAGAGTACGATATGAATCAAGCACTTCTTCCAGAAATGCAAAATCTGTTGAAAATCGTTGATGAGCTTAAGGGTTTAGTTAACGACTTTGCCCAAAGACATACTCATAAAAAATCCATGGAAGAATTGCTGGCTGAAGAGCAGGCTGCTAGAATAAATTCCCAAGATGCATATGAAAAATCTGTGAGGGAATCCATTGCAAAAGAAAAAGCAGCCAGAGCTAGCTCTCAGTTCCGTTTTATTCCTGATGACAGTGATGATGAGGATACACTTGATATCCTTGAATTTTATAAAACCTCATCAAGTTCATCAGTTGATATCCCAGCAGTTGAGATTCCATCTTAAACAACTGCTATCACACCCGAGGTTCCCACTCATTCTCTGATCATGGGGGACGAGCATCTTGACACTATTCCTGATAAGGAATTGGACGAATTAATAAAGTCTAGTGTTTAGATCCTTGTCCCAATCCCGAGAGAGTCACAGGGAATTCTTGAGCATATGTGTGATATTCCTTCACCCATTGAGTGTCCTAAAGATCAATTTGAGACTTTCTCCGATTGTAGCGATGATTGTATATCTTATGGAGACATCGAGTATGTTGAGGCGTCAGTTTCACATTCTGATGCTGATCATCTTTTTGAGGAGTTCGCCGATGAACTTACTCACATCAATCCACTTTCATTGGAAAGTGATGATGGTCTCCTCGATTTCCAAGCCGATCTGGGAGAAATTGAAAGTCTCCTATATCATGATCCGTCGCTCACTTCTTATCCCGACAGTCTAATAGAGAATGTTAATCTCTTTGTTCCCGAATCTTTCAATACGACTCTCACCAATCCTCTATTTGAATTCGATTCTGAATTAACTTTGATTTCTGATAATCCACTATTTGATATTCAGAATGAGGATTGTGATGAGTCCACAATGGAACATGAGTTCACAGATTCACATCTTGTGAATAATTCTCTTCATGAGGAGTTCTCCGGTGAACTCACTCATCATATCATGACTCCTCCGGAGTTTGATAGCCCGGGGGGAGATGCGCTCAATTATGAGAATTTGCAAATTCCCACCCACCCTCCCGGGTTGTTTACGAGCTTACCCTTTGAAATCCAAACTCAGGCTATTGAGCCTCCTCTTGAGGAAGAAGATCAAATCATGCTTTTCATAATGATTTTCTTCCTTTTCTTCACCAACAGGGTGACTTCTCTTGTTCTTCACTCCTTTGGGAGTGAGGACACCATATTTGATCCCGGCATTTTCATGTATCATTATCTTGAGCCGGATACTTATCTCATCGGTGTGGAACTTTCACGTGCTTCAAATGTTTGTCCAAACATCTTGAATGAAAGTCCGATTGAGATTGCTTCTTCCACATCATGATTCCCCAAGGACAAATGAATTCGGGGTCGAGTCAAGCTAGCGACTCGGTAAACAAAAAAACAATAGCATGCTTATAGGGTTTTCACCCTAAGTGTGGGGGAATCCCCCATGCTATGATTACAGAAGTGAAAATACAAAATGGTGTTTTCCATGCTTAGCTTGTAATGTTGCCCTTTTACGTTCAAAATGTCGGCATAATAGCCGGGATTTTGAATATTGAGGACAATATTCATCCTAAGTGTGGGGGGGTATTCGCTATTCTAGCGAATTTTATCACATTTTACTATATAATACCCCCGTTTTAGCCAAAATTTCAAAAATTTTAAAAATTTTTCACTGGTGCTTCAAAATTTTTGTGGTAATTAGTCCGCCTTGTCTAACTGACAAAAGGGATTGGCTAGTCCAGGAGCAAACGACTCTTGGTAAAGACATCTCAAATCCGTTTATGGCTTGCAATTTGCCCAAAATAGTATGGTTCCTCAACTCCCCAAAAACAAATGAGTTGGCTAGCCCGCAAGATTATGGCTTGTGGTAAAGGCCGTGGAAAATCCATAATTGGTAATCAGCTCACCAAGATGTTGACTATTCCATCAAGAGCTGGCTAGTCCAGAAGCAAACGGCTTTTGGTAAAGACTAATCAAATCCGTTGACAGCTGGTGGTTTGCTCAAAATCACACGGTTATCAGGTGTGCCACAGTTCTAACACCTGGCTACTCCAGAAGTGATGACTTTTGGTAAAGATTTTAAAATCCATCAAGTTTTCAAAACAGTATTGCTAGGGACTAGCAATAGTTTAGTGTGGGGGATTGATGAGTGCTCAAACACTCATCATTTTTGGTCTAATCTGAACTGCAAAACATACAAAAACACTCAGAAATGCATCAAAATACTAAAAATATTTCAAAATTGTGTTTTATATGTTTTAGATGCAAAACGAGCAAAAACAGATGAAAAACGTATAAAGTTTGCAAAATTGGCAGTTTCAGTCCCCCAACTTTTATAAAATTACAAAACTAGTCCCTGTGCATTTATTTTGCAAAAAAACTCAACCCAAGTCCTTTTAAAATAAAAAGTTATCAAAAATAACACTTGGGTAAAAGTTTTGGAAAATTTACACTTTTGGTCCCCGGAGTTTGGGAATTTGCAAAATTGGTCCTCGGGGTTTAAAATTTTAGGAAATTGTAACTTTGGCACTTCTATTGTTCAAATGTGGCATAAATATTCCTTATGATAAAATTTGGAAAGTTACAGGTTCAGTCCTCGAAGTTTGATGGAATTGCAATATTGGTCCTTGTGTGTTAATTAACAAACGGACCCTTATTTATTATGCACCCCAATCCACCCTTTTTCCTTTTTTTTGGCCTGATCCAACAAACAACCCCTCCAAGCCCAATCACCAACACCTTGGCCCAATCACAAAACAAGCCCACTCCACCACAAAAATAACTCACCCCCGTTTCAATATATACTCCCTCCTTTTGACCTCAGTTGACCGACTCTTCCCCATCACCACTTGGACTGCAATCCCAAACCAACAAGTCACCTTCCCCCTCCTCCAGCTCACCTTACCCATACTTTGTTCCCCCCAACTTACACAAACTTCCAAAGAGCATTAATTGTGCACTAATCTTTCAAGTTATCAGAAGTGGTGTGAAGTGTTTTTGGCGGCAAAAAATTATTCAAGGGTCTGGATTAAGTCCAGTCATCCAAGGGCTAGGAATTGTGATGGGAAAAGCTCAAGTGGGTCTGAAAACCCTAGAGGGTCAGTATAAAAAGAAAAAGAAGGAGCTGAGCCAAGGCAGTAGTTAAGTTAGTTTTTTTAGTTTTAGCATAATTTTCAAACATGTAATTTTTAGATTGCTTGCCAGTGTTAAATTCTAGTTAATCATTGTAATTTTAAGATTTCAGAACCCTTGTATTCTAATTTTCAGTAAAAAATATATCTCCATTGTTCTTCAATTTCTTTCACTTTGAATTTTAGCTTTATTTCTCATATTGGCTTTCAAAAGGTTTAAAAGTGTACCTTCTGTTTCATTATCTCTCAATTAGCTTATTAAACATGTTTAAATTCTAAAATTATGTTGTTATTCATGTAATCTCAAAAATAGCAAAAATCCAAAAATACATAAAAAAAATAAATAGAAAAGCACAAGATGAAAAAAAAAAAGAATTGGAGCAGGGCTCAAGATGGATTGCTGAGGGTATTAGATCCTCAAGGGAGGTAGTAGGATTGGTTTGAAAGCTTGGTTCTATGTCTGCAGCCTCACAGGACACATTGTAAGCAAAATCTTAAATGTTTGTCTGTTACAGTATCAGGGCTTATTTCATTGCTAATTTAGAGCTTCTTTCCACTTAGCAGGCTTATTTAAGTTATATTGATGCTTAAAACTGGTTAGTGGTTGATTAGATCTCATTGTGTGAATGTTCCTCAGTTAAGTAACTTGGATGTATGAATGAGAATTGTAGGTATCTGTAGTATAATCTTAAGTTTCTGAGTTTAATTAAGTTTGTATAATCATAATAAGGCATTGTGAATCAGTTCCATGGATTAGATCAATTTCTTGTCTCAAAAACCAAAAATCAGGATAGTTGAAGGAGTGTTTGGTTTAAGCAATTCCATGATGTTCCAGTGTACTTTTGTTGTTTTTGTAGGTTGAAACATATTGCAGTAGGTTTAATTAGGTTATTTAGGTCATAAAACTATATGGTCTTTTGATAAAAAGTCAATTTCATGTTTAATTTTATCTATTTTGTTCACTGTTAAGCATTTAAGGTCCATAATCACTTATTTCAGCTCATAAGTAGTTGTTTTGGCTTAATTTAATCTTATCTTAGCCTAACATATCATAATCAGTCAATAAATTAAGATCAAAATCCACTTTGGTCAAAGTTCTAAGTTTTTATGAAAAGTCAAAATTGCAAGTTATCAGATTTTCTCAAAAGTAGTGGGAATATTTGTGAATTTTGTAGTGTGGTTTGGATCATGAAACTTGTTTCATTAGATAGCCTACCAGCTCATCTTTAAATTCCAAGCTTCATTTCATTTTTGGGAATTTTTTCCTAGGCTCCACAAGCCCCCAAAGTAGCTTGCAGGGCAAGCTGCTCCCCTGTTCACAGCAGCACCACCACCACCACCACCACTTGGTGGTGGATTTCTGGCCAACCCAGTGGGTTCCAAGGCCCCAACTTTGCACCTTTCAACCCCCCCTGATGGGCTTCCTATGTTGACCCTTGGTTTGACCTGAAACTCCCTGGGTCCCACCTGAATCAAGGCCTCAAACCTGTCCCAGTTTCTGTGTTCATTTTGGTTTTTGGATTGCTTATTTGTTGGCTTATTGACTTATTCAGTGGTCTCCCCTAGCTTTTTCTTGCTTAAACAAGTTAACCTAACTTATATAGACCTGAATTTGCTATAGTGGGCCCCACGCAAGCTGGTTCAAGCACATTTTCCTTCTTGGTCAACTTTGGTCAACTGTCTCACCATTTAGCTTATATTTTGCTTATTTTTAGTTTATAAAAAGTTTGTTTTTACAAAAGATTGCTGGTTTTAGATGTAAAGTAAGTTTGTAAAAGAAAAATCAAGAAAAAACAAATTTAATATTAAGTGATTGTTTCTATTTAATGTAATTTAATTTTAATTTTCATTTTTATATTTTTGTTAAATACTTAGCTATTTTATATTTTTCTTAAATTCCTTTTATATTAAAGTATTTATAGTAAATTTTTCAGATTTTTATTTTATCATTTAGTATTTATTAGAAGTAATCTTAGTTTTGTTAATTATTAATTAATAATTAGTTTTAAATAGCATAATTAGTTTTTATTAAGTGAAACTTAGGTTTTATATTTTTTATAGCCTTTATATGTTATAAAATAATTTTAGAAAATTTCTTGTAATTTTTACTGTTCATTTAGTATTTTTCTTAATTTAAAATAGTTTAATTAGGTAATTAATAATTAATTAGTAATTAATTAATAGAAAAATCAAAAAAAGACAAAAATACATATTTTTATTTTTAAAACTTAGTTTTAGTTATTTTATAATTTTATAAATTTTTATTTTCACTTTTCTAGTATTCAATTAATATAATATTGTATTTAAGTGTTTTAAATATTAATAATTAGTAATAATTAGTATTTAATTAATAATAAATAATTAATTAGTGTTAAAAGTAATTTTCTTTTTCTAAAAATTTTCTTTTACCTTTTAGTTTGTAAAAAAGTCATTTTCACCCCCTGGGTGTTTTCAGATTTCCGTTTTCACTTTTTATTTCGTACGTTTACGTTTTATTTAAACGTAACGTACGCGTTTTTAAGTTTTGAACGTTTCTGGTTTTTCCAACTCTCAAGTTTTATTCATATAGCTTATTTAAGCTATTTCTTTGTAGATTCCTTAGCTTAATCACTCACAAACCCCTTTTCATCCAAATTCACCCGATCACGAAACCGTTTGAATACAATCCACACCTCGTCGGGACATAACGACCTGGGGAAACCACTGTATTCCGCGGAGCATTGACTCTAGGCCTTTGACCTTGTTGACCATCACCTGGTCAATTTAGGTTGACCGTTTGGAGCCAATCAGAGAGCATTTTATGTAAACTATAAATACCCTTTCCCACCCAAGGGAAAGGGTTGGAGCTTCTAATCATACAACTTATCTTTCTCTCACTTTCTCTCTCTAGAACTCCCACTCTCTACTTCTCTCTCTAAACACTCTTTATCTCTTTTAATTCAAATCAAACCGCAAGTAACCATATGTGTTTATGATTATGGATATCCTACAATTGGTATCAAGAGCCAAGGCTTCATCTTAGGGCCTTGAATATTCGGATTTGGTGTGGTTTTTGTGGTTTTTATTAGTTAGAAGAGTTTTCTTGAAAACCATCTTGGTTTGATCTTTCTAGTGTAATATGATGTGTTAAGGGTGTACTTTTATGATTAGTGATGTTAGAACTACATAGTTTTTCAGTTGGTTAAGCTATATCATACGTTAGTTTGAAGTTATGATTGATTTTGGGTCGTTTTCTTGACTGTGGTTTGCTATTCTGCCTAGTTTCTTAATTGTGGTTTGCTAAGGAATCTTGTGGTTTGCTTGGTTGCGGTTACTTTATCGGGCATAAGGACAAAACGCAAGATAGTCACGGTTTTGGATTTTAGTTGTTTGCGGTTTGCTCCATATAGCGGTTTGCTCCTAGCGGTTACCTTGCATCATCCTGCGGTTAACTCTGGTTTACGTTTTGCTAAGGATAGCGATTACCTCTTATTGCGGTTTGCTCATTTTAGCGTTTACCTTCAGATTGCGATTACTTCCAACTAGCGTTTACCACTTCTAGTGATTTGCTAAAGTTGCAGTTTGACTAAGTTGACTTTTTACGTCAAAACTTCAAACGGGCATAACTTTTGAACCGTAACTCCGTTTTCAGCGAATTAGCTGTCAAAACGTCCGGAACAGGCTGAATATTGTGAGGTTTCATGACAAAGTCATGAAAAAAAATTTTCGAGGCCCAAATCACCTCCGGAGTGAAGTTATTGAGGTGTTAAGTTTTTAGACCAAATTTTCACTAAATTTTTGAGGCCAAACTTGCACCAACCGAACCAAGATCACAACTAAACAACATATAACCTAGTCCAACAACATATAATCAAGTCCATCAACTGATCATCAAGTTCAACTCCAGTCTTCGGTCTTTTCACGGTTTCTTTTGTTGAGTTTAGTAAAATCCCGGGAAAGAAACGATTTCTCGGTTTAAGTCGCGAGAGTTATAAAATCCCGTTTAAGCTTGCAACATGTCAAACACTTCGGATTCAGTCATAGCTGAGGTACTTAAACTATACGACATGGTTGATGAACAAAAGATTCCTAACAAAGTACAACTAACAAATGTTATTGTTTCAAATAATGCTAATATGGGAAATAGCAATGTTTTCCCATGTGAACAATATGTGAAACACAACGAAGCGTCTGTTGTACCTTGTAGTGCATCTTCTGTTGTTGATAATGATGTGATGCATGAACAAAGGATTCCTGACAAAGTACAACAAACAAACGTTGCAGAATTAGATATTGCCAATATGGGAAATAGCAATGTTGTCCCATATGAACAATATGTAAAGCACAACGCCGAATTTGTTGTATCAAGTGATGCATCCCCTGTTGATGATAATGTGTGTGAATTAGATGAGTGCACTGCTGTTGCACCTGATGACACTCTGACCACTAGGATTAACATTCTTAAGGATTTAGTTAGGTGTTATGAACAACGTGCAAAATTTGAGCTAACCGAACGTGAACAAAAAATGAATTGGCAAATGCATGCTTACATTACTGACCAAAACTTAAAGGAAATGGCCTATAAACAAGAGATAAAATTTGTTCAAAATCAACTTGATCGTGCTGTTAAAGAAAAACAGGAAATTTAGAATAGTTTAAATGTCCTAAAAGGTGAATTTCAGGAAAAGGAAACTAAACTGTTAAATGAATTTTCGAACCTTAAGCAGTTGAAAAACAAACTTGAAAACAAGTTGTACATCCAAGGTCAAACCTGTCAAACAGCTCAAATGATTGAAAAGCACATTAAACTGCGAGATAAGCATAGTGATAAGGATTTAGGGTTGCCTAAAACGAACTTCCTTAAGAGCGTTAGTGCCTCTCAACCTGCCTTGTATGATGCCAAGGTTATGCTTACACCCAATCATGCCCCTCCATATAATTGGTCTGATAAAGAAATGGATGATAGTGAATCTGCCAATAGAGAGAGATTTGATATCAAAATGAAGGATCCAAAGTGCATTAAAAAACGTGTCAATGTCAAACCACATAATTACTATGAACAGAATCGATTGACTGTTTTTGCACCCCAATCTAAGTTAACACCTGAGCAAGTTTTTTGGTCACTAGAAATGGAAAAAATGAAAGCTGAAGAACTTAAGGCCAAAACCTCTCTTAAGGTTGCTGCTCCAACGGTGTATCCCCCCCAATACACCTATGCACTTAGTTCAGTTATCACTTCCCACTCAATGTAAGACTCTTATTAGCATATATGTATTATATCAAATGTTTGCCGACTTTGATAAAACTTGTAAAAAGAGAATTACACCAACGGGAATTACTGAGGGTGAAAGGGGTTTTGAGCTTACAAAAGAGTGTTACCTAACGGAAGTTATCCCATTTTTTAAACTAATCAAAGAACACTTTGAGAGCCTGCAAGAATCTCTTAAAATTGAAGTGAATGAAATGAAAGATGTTTTAAAAATGTGGAGAATGAGGGAAAACAAATTGCAATTGATCTTAAATGCAGTGAAATTGAGAGGAAAAATATTCTCATCATGAATGAGAATTTGATTGCTAAATGTATTGCACAGGATGTATTTTATACTACTACTGATTCTGCATTATCTGCCTGCCAATTTCATGAGATGTCTATTGCATTGAACGTTTTCTAGAATCATGTTGTTGAGCTTGAGGGGGAGAATTTAAAATTGCGTGAGAAAATTCAAAATGATGACCATGATAACATGGTCAGGCATTTGTCAAAACTAGAGGTTGATAATCTTAATTTGCAATTAAAGTGTCAACATTTAGAAGAAAGATTTAAAATCTCAAAGGCCAAGACATCTTCGGATGCTCCTGAATTTGATGCATATTTTGAATTAGCCAAACGTGATGAAAAGATTCAAGCTCACACTAACATGATTCGGAAACTGAGGGTTCAAATTGCCCAATTGAAGTCAAACAACAGTGATGTGATTGGCACCCAAAAACCACAGTCTATAGATTCTCAGAATTTTCAATTTCAAGATTCCATCAATAAATTGCAACATGAAAATGATTGGTTTCGTGCTGAAAATTCGAAAGTTAAACAGCATTACAAAGAGTTATTTGATTCAACTAGGATCACACATGATAAAAACAATGAAAAGATAACTTCTTTGCTTAATGAGATTGAGAATCTAAAGACTCAGGTGAAAGGGAAAATGCCAATCATCACTTGTGATAATGTTGTTCAAAAGGTTTCTGCTTGTACGAAGTACACAATTGATACTGTGAATATTCCTCTTCCCCTTAGGAATAATAAGTTAGTTCATAGTGACTATCTTAAACATCTTAAGGAGTGCCTTGACTTGCTTCGTGAAACCATTGAAGAGGATAGGATAGCAAAACCACTTGATGATGCTATTGTAGGTGTATGCTTTCTCACTAATAGATCTCATGAACTCTTAGAATATGCTATTGGTACATGTCCTAAGATTGATAGTAAGCAAGATAGGTCATCTGATTCATCCTGTCTGTCAACAAACAAGCATGTTACTTTTGTTGAACCTTTGGAAACTTCAGATCCCAATACATCAAAACATGTTCAGCTACTAGAAGTGAGAAAGACTAAGGTTCCCATCACTCCTTCTACATGAATTAATAGTGTCACTAAAGCTAGCAAGTCAAAACCTAGGGGTAATATGAAGAATTATAAGACCTCTTTAGCTAAAAGTGTCCCTAAGACGAAAGTAGAAGACCACATGAGGAACCATAAGTCTGAGTTGAACAAAAGGAACCATGGCTCAAATCCTAATTCACTTTACAAAACATGTAATGAATGTTTAATTTTGAGTAATCATGATAAATGTGTTGAGAATTTTCTGAAGTCGTTTAACAAAACCCCAGTTAAGAAAATTTGGAGAGGTAAACAAATTAAGCAAATTTGGAAAGCAACAGGAAACTGTTTGCAAATGTTGGTTATCAATGGAAGCCCACTGGAACAGTGCCCTTTAACTAGGATATCTTACTCTAAAGTAGTGTCTATTAAGGAATGGAAGCCATCTGGTAGAACTTTCCCTTTGGTGACCCAATGTCCATTAACTAGGCCTATTGCATCGACTAGTGAAACTTCCACCATTGAAACAAATGAACCTAAGGTTTCAGTTGCTCCAAAATTTGTTTGCTCTAACCAACTGGAACCCAACTTAAATTGGGGATCCGGCACTCCAAACTCTCTTCTTTCGTCTGGTTTTAAATGCAGGTCGTACATATCGTCCTTTGACTTTTGGACTCAGGCTGCTCATAACATATGGATGGGGATCGCTCACAGCTCAAGAATTTCATGAACTTGTTTATTGGGACAGTTATAATTCGGGAACGACCATTTTTGGACAATCATGGGTTAAGGAGAATATGTATTTTGGTGACAGTGTAATCTCCAGGGTATTCTATGTTAATGGACTTGGTCGTAATGTGGTTTCTGATTGGTTAATTCTTTGATTCGGACCTAGAAGTTTCTTTCAATAAACATACATGCTTCTTTAGAAAATTGGATGGTGTTGATTTTCATAAAAGTAGTCATGGCACTAACTTGTACACCATCTCTATTTGAAGACATGATGCGGCCTTCTCCTTTTTTGCTTGCAGTCCAAGGTCTCAAAGAACTAATCGTATCTGTTGGGAACATACTTTCGTATTTAGTCAAGTCTCGGTCATTACCTTTTGTAATAGGTTGCTTAGTTATTTATTTCATTATGTTTAAGTTACAAGGCTTATGTATTAAAGTCCAATGGGCTTGAAGCCCATGTTTTCTAGATGAATGATGGAGGAAGGGAGTGTTGCCCTACTCCTCCCCTATATATACTAAGCTTATGTAAACTTTAATATTGTTGGTTATTTGAATATCTTAATGAAACTCTTGTTCTTTCACTCTTCATAATCTTATAATCAACCATCTCTTATTCTCATCTCATTTCTTATACTTGTGTTTACTAAATGGTGACCTAACAAGTGGTATCATTCGCCTAATAGAGATTGAAGTGCTTTTTCTTGGTTTTAACGTGGGTTTAAGGGTATCTTTCATCAAATTTTTTGCTTTTTTCTTTGTTTCTTACACTCAAATCTTGAAGCTTGGACAAGTTTTAAGGTTGATATAGTGTTTAGAAGCTTAGATTTTGCATAAAGTATTGATCTTTTATAGTTTTTAGTACTTTTTCACCTTGTTTATTGAGTTTGGTAGCTTCTTTGTTATTGGAAAACTAGTCTTTGGTAGCAAAATCTTTCATATTTAGTGTTTTCTAAGTATTGGTGAAGTTATTTGATCAAAAGTTCCTTATTTCTAGGCATTTTTCTTCAAAAAAATTTGAATTTTTTCAACTTTCTGGTCATCCTACGCGTAAGATTTTTGAATAGTACAAAAACTTAGCTGTCAACAGTATTTTTTGTCCTTTCTACGCATAACTTTGGCCAAAACCCCTTTCCTACGCATAACTTTGGTCTAAACCCTCTTTCTACGCATAAGTTGTAATTCTACGCTTAAATCCTACGCGAAAGACTAATTCCTACGCCAAAGTTCTATCTGAAGTTTCATCCTACGCAGAAGTTGACTTTCTATGCAGAAGTTTGATCTTACGCATAAGATTTAATCTTACGCGTAAGTTACTGATATCTACGCTTAAGTTTCATCTAAGGTCTTCTCCTCATGTTACGGTGACTCAGTACTTCCCTAGCTTGGATAAGTTAGTGGAATACTTCGACTACAGATATCTTTCAAGCTTGGATAAGTTTGAAAGATTTGTTTGGTCTTTGAACCTTACGCATAAGCTTAAAACTAACGCATAAGGTAATTCTTACGCATAACTCAATAGTTTACGCATAAGATCACCTTTACGCGTAACTTTGAAGTCTACGCATAAGTTTAAGTTTTACTCGTAAGATTTCAACTTACCCCAGGGATTTTGATCTTAACCAAAGGAACGTGCATTTCAATCTTCTACAAATATCCATTATTACACAAGTGTTCTAAGATGTCTCAACCACCACATTACTACTTCTCTAATCCTCAGCAACAACAACATCAGCAGTATCAACAACAACAATACCATCAGCAACAATCATATCAACAACCTTCACAATCACACTTTCATCAACAACCGTTTAATCCACAACCACAATATCTCATGATGCAACAACATCAAATCATTCCTCAACAACATCCATATCAAATTTCACAACAAAACACTCAGTTTTCCTCCAAACAACCTCACTGGTTTGATAGAATGTGTGAAGTTATTACAACTCAACAATCTAGACATGAGGCGGGATCACTTGAAACACCTCCAATGCTAACACCTGGGAACTATGTTCAATGGTCAAGTCGATTCTTACGATTTCTTGAACTAAAGAAACCTCATGGGAAATTCTTGAAACAAGTGATACTTGAAGGACCATTTGAGTGGCCAACAAGATTTGAAATTGGTGATCCAACTGCTGATCCTCCACGTGCTCCTGCAAAGAGACCTCTTCCAGAATCTCAACTTACAGAAGAACAGAAATTACATCGTGAAGCTGATGAGTATGCAATGGCCTATATACTTCAAGGAATACCTAATCCAATTTATCAAAGTGTCGATGCTCAGAAAACAGCCAAAGCTATGTGGGAACATGTTCATCTCCTTATGGAAGGCACTCAATTGAACAAAGATTATATGGAATCCAAACTCTACATGGAATACACTGACATAACAATTGAACCAGGAGAGTCACTTAAATCCTACTATCATTGTTTCACTAATGTGGTTAATGATTTGGAACGACACAAAATTACAGTACCAAGGATCGTAGTGAACTCCAAATTCGTTGGTAGTCTTGGTTCGGATTGGCATAAATATGTGACATTCGTTCGACAAACCAAAAATCTTCATGATGAACCATATGGTTTGTTGTATGATTTTCTGAAACACCATGAACCTGAAGTGGAAAAAGATCGAGCTCTTCAAGGAGGGTACTCACCATCTCTAACACCAAATTCTTTGGTACTCGTAGCTCAATCTCACTATGCTCCACCACCAATGTCAAATCATGCATATGTTCAAGAGCAAAACTACTTCAGTTATCCACAATCTTCTACCTCGAACCAAATGGTCCCTTATGATTCATCTCCACAGAATAATTCTACTCAACTTGTTCCATACAACAACAATGATGCAGTGTATTACTCAAACTCCAATGAAGATGACGACGATGACTTTAATATATTGAATCAGGGACTTGCTCTTATTGCTCGTGCTTTTAGCAAATTCTCCAACAAAATAAACAACCGTCAACGTTCATCTTCTAACACAAGGAATCAAGCTGTTGTAAATGATGGAAGAGTGGAAATTCAGAATCGTAATGTTGGACGATCTGGTTCAGGAAGTTCTTCAGGAAATTTTGGGAATGGTCAGAGGTTCAACAACAATGGAGGGTTTAGGAACAACTCAGGTCCGTCTCAGCAAAGGTCTGAACCAGTTGCAACTAGGAACTCAAACTCTGGGAATGCAGTGTGGTGTTATAACTGTAATGAAAAAGGTCATATAGCGACAGCATGTCCTAAACCGAGAACTCTGGGTAGTAAGTTTCACAAGCAGGCATTACTAATGGCTCTCCAAGATGAAAAAGATGGACATTTCCCTGAGCAGGAAAACAATTTCATGGCAAATGTGAACAATGACGATGACATGGAAGATCTGGAAGCTAATGCAGCTGTGATGCTTATGGCCAACATGAAGGAACTTCAGTTTAATGATTCAGGTCCAGTGTATGACACTGACGGCTTGTCTTAGGTACATGACCTAAATGCATGCCTAATACATGACATAGCCTCACCTTCTGCTTCTGAATCACATATGGCGCAAGTTGTTCCATCTGACTCATCTTCATCTTCTCAAGCAGATGAACAAATAAGCACAGTTGTCATATTTGATGATGACACAGTTGTTTCATTTGATGATCCTATTGAGAATGATAAACATGATCATATAGAACAACATAAACCATCGTTTGATCCAGACCCTGACCTCATATTGTTATCCGAACAACTGAACGCTCAACAATTGCAAATCATAAAATGCAACGAGAAAAACAAAGCCTTAAAAGAAACAAATGCGTCACTTTCAAGGGATATTGAGTGCTATAAAATACAACTTTCAAATCAGGAAGATAAGATTAAACACGCAAAAAGTTTTGAAAAAGCTTTTCAAGAATCTTTCAACAAAGAGCAAGATCTTCAGCATAAAATGCAAGATTTAATTGAGTCAAACGGAAAGCTGGTTTCAAAACTAGAAAGTGAAAAGTGTGAACTGAAAATACAAGTTGAACAACTTCAAAAAGTACTTTCACAAACAGAAACTAAATTGTCAATTTGCAAAAAGGATTTTTGTGAACACAAAATACGAAAAAGGAAGTATATAGATAACTTAATCGGTGAGATTGTTGATCTTGAAAAACAACTCAATGAATTTCGTAATGTTGTTTACAAAACTGGGGGCTTTGTCACAACAATTCAGAAATTTACTTTAAAACCGAGACCCGATAAAGGATTTGCACTTGGGGATTTCAGATCAATGTTTCTTCACACAGCATTCAAAGAAATTCCTAAAATTTACAGTATGGACCATTTGCTTGATAATACGATTGTGCGTACTCTTGTTTATGATATTGAGGAAGAGGAATAACTTGAAGACGAGAGTCGATCAAAAATGAGTAAAGTTGAATATTGGACACCATATGATTATTCAAAAGCTCCTCATGTTTCTAATTCTTTTTTTACTCAAAAGGAATTACCTGAGAAATCATGGTATGTCACTGAGTCATATGTTTCATCCTCTAATGCGGCCCCTGTCCAAACTGTAGCACAAATAAATGGTCCTTTACCATCCTCTAGTGAAGTTACACCTTTACCAAAAAGTTGTCATGTCTTAAAATATTACAGAAATTTTATGGAAGACATCGAAATTTTAGAGGAAACAATTGAACGTAATTCTGAAATCAAAATTGAAACTTTTCAATCTGCTTACGAGCGAGAAAAGAGAGATATTTTTCAACAACAAATGTTGCCAATTGTCAAACACCTCCGTCTCTGTGCTACACGTTGGGAACAGGAACTTCAAAACGAGGTCAAAACAATGATAAACGTTTTCAACTCAACTGAAAATGCGATTTTGGTTCAAAAGCAAAGAAATAGAGTTTTAAAAGATGATGCTGATCGACTCTTGGAACAATTTCTCAATGCTGATATTTTGTCTATTATAATGAATGATCTCTATAAATTTGGTACTTCTATGCTTATGGATGATCTTTGTGTTGATAATAATCTGTTGAATGTGGAAATAGAGACACTTAAACATGATAATGACATGCTGAGAATAAAGAATGATGATGTGAAAAAACAATTTTCAAAAGAAATTTGTCTACTCAAACAAAGGCTTGAATGGTGTCAAGCTCAAAGTATTGAAATGGAGTTGAAACTTCAAAGTCAAAATAATTCAAACTCTTGTCAGCTTTGCAAAAACAATGAGTCTTTAAAAAGTTTGTGTCTCAAATACGAGAAAGAAATTACGGATTTAAAAATTGAAAACGCCGAATGGCAACAAAACCGCGATGCCATCAAATATTGCAATGGTTTACTTGAGTCTGATATTCAGGATAAAAATCACATCATCATTGATTTAAAAGAGAAAATTAGGCTACTTCAAAAAGGAAAGTTTGTTGACACCACGGTGATAGCACCAGGATTGTATCAAATAGAAAAAACTGCTAAAGGAAATTTTGTTCAAAACACTAATGTTGATAACTCCACTTCCACAGGACTAGTCTCCACTAATAGCGTTAGCAGACCCAAGCGAAAAAGTAACAAGAAGAATGGGATCTTGCAACGTAAAAGAGGACCATTAAAAGCTCAAGAAGTAGAAGATCAACTTAGGACTTTGAATAAAAATCATGTTGCATCAGATTTAGATTCTAATCTGGCAAATTGTAATCAAAATCTAAATGTAACAAATGATGAACCTTTGAATGTTTTGAATATTAATGCATCTTGTGTGTTTTGTCGTAAAAGCGTATCATCTGGTGATCATACAAAATGTATAGCTAATTCTCTTCTTAATCGTCATAAGAAACGTAGGACAAGCATTCCTTCTAGGCCCACTACTGCCTCTAAGTCTATATTAGGAAAACCGCCTTCTACGGTTTCTAATGATGTTGAAGTTACCCCCATAAGTGAAGAGAACAAATCTAGGAACAAGCCCATTACTAGTGAATTCACCAAAAAGAAAGCAAGAACTAGTTGGAATTGGCAACGTTGGTTACAATATAAACCAGACTTTAAATGGATTCCTAAATTGTTGAATACATGTGCTTCTAACCAACAGGAACCCACACTTTCTTTGGGTTCCACCCTTACTTCTGTTCCACCCTTACTTCTGTTCCATCCATGTCGTCTTCTTGTGATGCAGGTGGTACAGATTGTTCTCTGGATTGTTGATAGCGGATGCACCTGACATATGACAGGCAATCTCAAACTGTTAAACAACTTTGTTTCAAAGTTCATTGGTACTGTCAGATTCGGGAATGATCATTACGCTTTAATCATGGGATATGGTGACTATGTGAGTGGGAACATTGAAATCAGTCGTGTTTATTATGTGGAAGGCCTTGGACACAACCTTTTCTCCGTTGGTCAATTTTGTGATGGGGATCTAGAAGTTTCATTTCGTGAGAAAACTTGTTTCGTTCGTGACTTACAAGGAAACGATCTAATGTCTGGCTCACGTGGTTCTAATCTTTATACAATATCAATGTCAGATATGATTGCTACATCTCCGATATGTCTTCTCTCCAAAGCAGAATCGACTAAATCTTGGTTATGGCATAAACGTCTTTCGCACTTGAATTTCAAAACTATGACTGAACTTGCTCGTCACAAACTTGTTGATGGATTTCCAAGATTCCGTTTTACCAAAGATCACTTATGTTCAGCCTGTGAACAAGGAAAAAGTACTCGGGCTCATTTTCCTTCTAAATCTGAGCACAGTACGAATCATGTTTTACAATTGCTTCATATGGATTTGTGTGGACCGATGCGTGTTCAAAGTATCAACGGTAAACGCTACATACTTGTAATTGTGGATGATTACTCCAGATGGACTTGGGTTTATTTTCTACGAAGTAAAGATGAAGCTCCTTCAATGATCATCACCTTTTTCACTAAAATTCAAGTTTAGTTACGCAACACGGTACGAATGGTCAGAACTGACAATGGAACAGAATTTAAAAATTAGACACTTCGGTCATAGTATGAGAAAGTGGGAATTGAATCAAACATCTGTTCCTAGAAGCCCAGAACAGAATGGAGTTGTTGAAAGACGAAATAGGACGTTAGTGGAAGCTGCTAGAACCATGTTGATTAATGCTCAATTACCAGATTACTTATCGGCGGAAGCTGTTTCAACCGCATGTTATACCCAAAACCGTTGCATGATCACAAAACGCCATCGCAAAACACCTTATCAAATTGTTCACAAAAGAAAACCAAACATCGATTACTTTCATGTATTTGGAGCACTTTGTTATCCGAAAAATGATCGTGATGATTTATGTAAACTTAAAGCAAAGGCTGACATTGGAGTGTTCGTTGGATACTGTGAAAATTCTAAAGATTTTCGGATATGGAATTGTCGAACAAGAGAAATTCAAGAAACCATTCACGCTAATTTTGATGAACTCACACAAATGGCTTCTGAGCAACACAGCTTAGGACCCGAATTCAACCGTCTTAACTCTCCGGACTCTTCAGCTGACCCATTGCCCCTCAACCGCAAAGAATTGGAAACCTTGTTTGCTCCACTGTTTGATGATACAATTGAATACCGTTCTACTGAGATCTCACCCAATTCCACTGCTCAACCTGAAAATATTCAAGTACCTGACTCACCTCAACAAACTACTACAACTGTTGAGAAAGACGGTCCTCCAATTGCATTACCATTTATAGCAGAACAAACTGCTTCCAATTCACGACAATCAGCTGAAGCTCCTACACTACAATCAGTTCCACAACCCGTAGAGCATGATCCTAATGCGTTCTTTAACCCGTTTGCACCAGCTCCAACATTTCCTAAAGTAGTTGAGTCGTCCACACGCAGTTTGGATCCTGCTAACATGCGAGATACTTATCAACTACACCCTTCGACACACAAATGGACTCGAGACCATCCACTAGTTCATATTATTGGCCATCCAGATGCACCTGTAATGACAAGACAACGACTACACACTGATGGAGAAACTTGTATATATGCACTCACAGTTTGTCAAGAAGAACCTAAGAACATTAAAGAAGCAATGACTTATGACAACTGGATTGAATCTATGCAAGAGGAATTTCAGCAATTCATACGATTAGAAGTCTGGGAATTAGTTGAAAGACCTGACGGAGTCTTTGTCATCGGGTTAAAATGGATTTGGAAAAATAATCTAGATGCATAAGGCACAGTCATACGTAACAAATCACGCCTGGTAGCAAAAGGATACTCCCAACTAGAAGGAATTGATTTTGCCGAATCCTTTGCTACAGTGGCTAGACATGAAGCAGTTCGGATCTTTCTGGCTTATGCAGCACATCGGAACATGGTTGTTTATCAAATGGATGTGAAAACAGCATTTCTTAATGGAGAACTCCGTGAAGAAGTTTATGTAAGCCAACCAGACGGCTTCGTTGATCCTGAGCATCCCAATCACGTTTACCGTCTGAAAAAGGCACTTTACGGACTTAAGCAAGCCCCAAGGGCGTGGTATGACAAACTGTCTACTTTCTTGCTGGCCAATAAATTTTCTAAAGGTTCAGTAGACCCAACACTATTTACAAAAACATACGGGGAGGACTTACTTGTTGTTCAAATCTATGTCGATGATATTATTTTTGCTTCAACAAAAAGAAGTTACTCTAATGATTTTGCAAAATTAATGAAAGATAATTTTGAAATGTTCATGATGGGTGAACTTTCGGAATCTTTGGCAGGATGTTTAGACACTCGCAAAAGTACATCTGGTGGATTACAGTTTCTCGGAGATAAACTTGTGTCATGGCAATCAAAGAAGCAGGACTGCACATCACTGTCATCAACAGAATCTGAATATGTAGCTATGTCTGCTTGTTGTGCTCAAGTCATCTGGAAGAGATCACAACTTAAGGATTATGGCTACCTGTTCAATAAGATTTCGATCTATTGTGATTCTAAAAGTGCCATTGTTATTTCCTGCAACACCGTTCATCACTGCAAATCTAAGCACATTGATCTCCGATATCATTTCATTAAAGAGCATGTCGAAAAGGGTACCGTCGAATTATATTTTGTTGGAACTGAGTACCAATTGGCGGACTTACTTACCAAAGCCTTAGCACCATCAAGGTTTGCTAGTCTAGTTCACCAAATTGGTATGCGATGTTTGACTCCAGATGATCTGGAAAAGTTTTTAAAACACAATTGATCGTCAAACATCAAAACTATCTTTGTAAATATTTTTTCCAAAAAGAAAATACAAAAATATAAAACCAACAAAAACACAAAAAGATTTTATCTTGTTCTTTAAAAAAAAAAAAAAAATTGCAAGTACAACCACTCTTTTCAACACTATTTTTATAAACGTCGTCAAATATGCTAAAAAACAAGTGTTGAGGGGGAGGTAAAGTATTTTTCAATTTTCGTAATATTTACTACGTACTTGCATTTTACCAAAAATATTTTGTATCAAATGTGATGCTTTTAAGATTTTTTGGGATACTCTCCTTGACCATTATAATTAATTTTTTTAAGACATCGGTCTAAGGTCGAGGGGGAGTAAAATTTCCACAAGTTGTTCTTTTCTAAGACTTGATGTAGTTAACGAAAGTTATGATGTGAAGCTAGTAAGTATACTTGTTGAAATAAAGGTTCAGGTTAAGGGACTAAAAATGACAATCATTGAAACTTAAATAACCTTAGTCAAAACATGATTGACCCACCATCATTTACTGCTAAACTATTTCACACATTTATTACTTCACCAAACAAATCAATGACTCACGCTCAATCTGCTAATCCAATCGTTTAACAACTAATCTGTAAGTACAAAAAGTTCTTGATTATGATTGTGAACATGGGTTTTTAATTTCATCAAAATCAAATGGCTAAATCTTTCAAAATCGCTCTTATTTGACTTAGGGTTTTGCGTAAATTAAGACCTGAGATTAAGGGTGTTAGGATGTGATTTGGTTAATGGGTTTTGATCCTATGATGATATTGAATGATTATAAACTCCAATCTTACCCAGAAACCTCAATTGATTGATTTTGAATTTAGGGTTCATACGATGATTTAGGGGTTTCTGATTCTGGGTGTTATGATTCTAATTGTTGATGGGGATAGTGTTTATATATGCTTAGGAACTCAATTTTGTGGTTTAATTGCTTTAAAATTAACTCATGGATCTTGAATCTTTGATTTAGGGTTCGTATACACTAGCAGTTATGAACTTTTGATTCCATGGTTAATAGTTGCTATAACTTGGTCCACATGTTCCTTGGCATATTAGAATCACTTGCCCTATTCCAATTTCTACCCAGAAACATGTTTGAATCCGATTGTGATTAGTTGTTCATACGATCCTACGCATAAGTTTGATTATTGACATGTTTACGAGTTAAGTTGTGTGTTTTAAGTGTGTTGGAATGAGTTTGAATGAAATATTGATCAGTGGTTGTGTTTTACACTTTCAGGAATCAAAAGATACAATTTTTCAAAGGTGATTTTATGTTAAAGATGATTCTACGCATAAGGTACTCATCCTACGCGTAAGATAAAATCTTACGCGTAAGATTCGACAAATTTGAAAAACTTGTCTTGGATAAGACAATGTTTACGCAAAAGATAATATCTTACGCATAAGTTATTTCTTACGCATAAGTTTTAAACTTACGCATAAGTCAAAACTTACGCATAAGTTATATCTTATGCATAAGGTTTAATCCTTGGCATAAGCTCCAATCTTACGCTTAAGATCTAATCCTACACATAAGATTGAGCCTACGCATAAGATTAAACTTTTGCGTAATATATAAAGTTATGCGTAGATTTTGCACTTACGCCTAATTTCATTTCTTACGCATAAGAAATGTTATGCGTAGGATTTCAATCTTACGTGTAACATTGCCTAAATTCATGAAATTTGTCTAAGTGTTGTAAAATTTCAAAAGTAATGGTTAACTCATGTTGTGACAAGATTGCTATAAGTCTCTACTAAGTGTTAACTTCTAAAACACAAGTTTATACACAAAACACCCACTAATCATGTAATTGAATGTCTGAGCTAACAAAGTATATCATTGCTATGTTTGTGTTTGTTTGTGATCAATTCAGATGGCACAACATAATGACATTCCATATGGACCAGAACCTGAACCAAAACTCTCCTGGGAAGAAACCTTTCCCGAAAATTACTCCCGAAAGATAGGCAAGAACAACTTAAGGATCAACTTCAACAAAATCACGTGCAATGAATCTTCATGCATTGTAGCTATGGATGCTCTCCTCTATCACCCGAACAAAATTTTGTTCACCAAGTCAGCATCCGTGGCTTGCTTCTACATACACCAATTTTGGCACACACTTCAGCTAGACCTTGGGGAAGAGTCCTTCACTTGCATGCTTCATAAGAGACAAGTTTCTGTGGACATAGACACTCTTCGTAATGTTCTTGGTTTACCCAAACTTGGCCCAGAAGAAGAATACGATCCAGTACCTAATGAGGAAGAGTTGGTAGAATGGTTACGGGATATTGGCTATGATGAATCAGAAGAAGTGGTGACTAGACACTCAAAGGTCAACATCAGATTTCTTCCACAACCATGGAGAACGTTGTACATCCTGATTGCTAAGTCTTTATCTGGCAGAGACACTGGTTACGAACACCCCAAGCTCCAACACCTCAAACTTTTCTGGGCCCTGGCAAACGTCAAAAAGGTGGATTATGCCAACATTATTTGGGAAGATCTTGTGTGGCACATACAATACAAAACTACCAATATTCCATTTGTTCGTTTCACCAAATTACTCATCGAAAGCTTCCTTCGTGAGTATGACGATATTCCTCAAAGACTGGATGATGAAGCTAAGAACACATTCAGAAATGAGGACACTCTCAGACAAATTAAGAGACTTGACACCAGCACTCGTAAACAAGGAAAACCTTTTCCCGATTGTCTCTTGAATGATAAAGTGAAACTCTGTAAGAATTACAAGTACTACGTTCAAGCCCTCAAGGAAGACAAAGTTGGGTTCTTAAACGAAGTCATTCTACCATCGTTCATGCAGAAGAAGGGGAAGAAAGGTAGCAAGTCTGGGAGCTCTGGTAGTTCTACCAAGTCTACACGAAAGAGGGGTACACTCAAGTTCACAATTCCAGTCAAGAAACCTGAATCTATTCCTGAACCCACTCAACCACCTTCTCCAAAACCGTTTGACTCAGAAACCAAATCGGATGAAGGTCCAGTTTATAGGGAAGCCTATGCAAAAATCAACAAGAAGGTTAATCTTGAAGATCTTGATGATATGGACATGTCTTTCGAAGATTGGGACAAGAACATTGATGAATTTGCTAAAAATGCTGAATACCCGACAAATCTCAATCAAAGACCATTTACTGAAGCAGACACTAAATTGGAAGAAGAAAGGATTAGGAAAGAGAAGCTAAAGGAACCAATGACTGCTGAACAAGAAGCTGATCACTCAAACATAGGCCTCTCAGTGGAAGAAGAAAATGAAAGAGCTCTGAATTTGGGTCTCCTCCACAGTAAAATAGACGCCTTCCAAGCTGATCAACCTCCACCTCCTTTGTTTTCTCAAACAAACGAAGCAGGCGGATCTAGCAGAATTCCTGAGTTCACTACTACAGGAACCAATGCTGCTTTGATTGTCTACGATACCCCCACAGTATCAACTACAAATATAGAAATGCTTAATGCTTCAGCAACAGGAGAAGAGGAAGAGGAGGACCATATGGATACTAATGTTCCATATCTTTTGACCATGGAAGAAATGGAGATCAGAGAAAGGGCTCAAGAAGAAGAATTAAAAAGAAAACAAGAAGCTGAAGAGGCTATGCTTGAGGAGCTAGAACAAGCAAAATTGGAAGAAGCTATTCGTTTGGAAGAAAGCAGAAAAGCTGAAGAGGCAGCCAAGCTGGCAGAAGATAAGATAAGAAAAGAAGAAGAAACCAAGCTTGCTGAAGATCTTAGGCTTAAGGCAGAAGTAGCCAAATTAGTAGAAGAACTAAAGCTTAAAGTAGAGGCTGACAGACTGGCTGAAGAACAAAGATTACAGGAGGAGGCAGCCAAAGATAAGAATGTTGATAAACCCGAATCACAAAGAGGAGATGATAAGGACATAACCACCCACATTGAATCTTCACAATCATCACCTCCAGCATCCGAATCTACACATGACGAATCAATCAAGATACCCACAAGTACAAAAGCCTCCGCTGCATCCAAGTTGATTAAGAAAGCTTTTAGGAAAGTTCATGAAAAGAAGAAAAGCAAATTAGAAGATCAAGTTGAATCACTAGCAAGTCAAGTTGCTGAATTGACTAAGCTTAATACGAATGTCCAAGAGCTGCAAGAAAAGGTTGACACCTTCTTTGCCAAGGATGTACAAGAAAACTTGGAAGCTACATTAGCTGCTCAAGCACATCAGTATATGGAACAACACTTAGTTGCTGAATTGAAAGATTTGCTGGCGCCTATGAGAGATGAACTCACCAAGTTTGCAGAACAAGAAGTCAAGAAAGTGATCAGATCTACCTCATTTACTCTTCAAGCAGACAAATCAACTCTACCACAACCACATATGTCATTGGAAGAATTAGAGACCCAACTCTTAGACAAATTGGCAAGTAAATTCACCTTGTCACCTGATGAAGCTAAAGTCCTGGAAGCTTTAAAAGCCAAAATGTCTAAAGAGTCCTGCAGCACTGAGGCCGACAAACTAAAACGTCAAAAAGATGATGATGACAAGGATCCTAACTCACAGGCAAAGAAACAAAAGCAAGCCGAAGGACCCTCATCTCAACCCAAAGAACCGATCATTCCTCCAACTACTACAACATCTACTCAACAACCCAAGGCATCTGGTTCCGGTCCTAAAGCCCATGACCACTTTGAATACACCGGCGGAGACGAGATTCCTCAGACCGATGAAATACCAGAACCGTCATCTACAAAGAAGAAAGAAAGGAAACGAAGACATCATCAGCACAAACCTGACACATCTTCAAAAGGCAAAGAACCTAAGAAACCAAAAAACATTCTCAATTGGTTAGATGAAGACAATACTGCCGATTACTCCTGGTTTGAAAAGATGATTAATTCGCAACCACCACTTGCCAATGATCAAGAACCTCTCGATGGTCGAACAGTGGAATATGCTCAGTTGATTCAACATAAATTTCACATGAAAAAGATGAACAAGAAAGAATTACGAAGAATCAAGAATGATGCGTTCAATCTTCTGAAAGATCGGTCTGCTAACTCCATCGAACTTGAATATCATCTAGAAAATATTGCTCGAGCTATGTCAAGCAATATTTACTGGATCAATCCTGAATCTCCTGTCGACCCGGTCACAAGAAAGACAGCACCATACATAACCGACTGGTCGAAACCACTGCCTATGATTGGAAAGCCAAAGGAACCTAAGATACCTTATGTTTACTTCTTCAACACTGACCTGGACTTTCTTCAGCATGGCAACACTGTCGAGAAAAGATATGCTACTTCACTCACACTTTCCATTCCCGCTGCTCGTTACTTAAACAACGCAATCGAAGAAGAAGCTACAATGTTGTTTAGTGACAAACTCGTGCCTTATGACAGAAATGCACTTTACGGGATTCAACACTGGCCCGATAACCGTGCATAATTCTACCGGAGCAGCAGACTTAGTCAAACAATGGGAGAAGTAATGAGTGACTTGAGGATTGTTTCCATTCAGTTCATCTCCACCCCCACTCACTTCGGGTATTCCTTCCTCAATAAGATCGTGCTCAAAAGACTTGATGAACAAGAGTACGTGATTTCTGAGTCAGACTTTCCTCGACTACTTCTGAATGACATTGAAGACATGTATCTACTCAAAGTCCAAGGAAAGCTGTGCAACCTACCCAAGGACATGCAGCTTGTCTTCATTACTGCTCTACTTATCTTCATGAGACACATTGTAATCAAAGAACGAGTAGAAGATCTTCAACTTGGAGTAGAAAGTTATCAGAAGAAGCTAAATCTCACCAAACCTAACCTGTTCAACATCCCCAACCTTCAACACCAATCTCAATACACCTTGATCAGGCATCCGGCATTTGGGTTCACATACCGCAGCGTAAACGGTCGAAGCTGCTTCATGGCCTATGACGAAATCCATAAGTTCTGTGATGAAACCCTGAAGTTCATCAGAGATGGAATCAAAAGCAGATTAGATGACATAGCACTGCGCAAATCTAAAAGGTGGAATACCGATGAAGCTAGAGAAGCTCGCAGATTCATTACAAGGATTGAGAACCGGTTGAAGCGTAGGGATCAAATTAGGAGATTGGATAGCTATGTTGGAGGCAGATCTGGATTTCCGGTGTTGACGTTTCAGAGACCAGAATGGTAGAAATTTGTAAGAACTTGATTTGATTTGTCAATACTATTCTTCATAATGGCTTGTGCACGCATTACAGTGCACAACCCGAACTTGTAAAGAAAGGACCCTGAAGTACGCATCAATGCCTCAATCCTAATATAAGGAGCGAAGGCTTCTTACTTTTAAGAGAATTAATCAAATAATTTTATGATTTTCATAATTTTGCTCAAAAGGACAAGTATTTTACCTCAATAAGACCTAATCACATGTTGAGGGGGAGCACTTGTCAAAACCAAAATACTTTGTTCTAAAATCAAAAGTTCTTGGTGAATCTCCCCATAAGACTCAAAAAGGCATATTTTAATCTAAAAAGATTGTCAAAAACATCATTATATATGCTATTTTTGAGGGGGAGAAAATGGAAAAGTGATTAAAATATAAGTAGTCAAAAGGGCTAAAAGTTGTATCGTGTGCGAGCTAGACTCAGAATTGACCCAGGAATTGACGAGACAATAAAAGTTAGTAATCTCGAAAAGACTTATCCTCGACGGGTAATAACATCAAGTTAGTTATTAGAGCTAGTTGTCACCTAAAAGCTGACAATGGAACTCTTTAACTAGCCACGTAAGCGTGTCTCGAAAAGGATTTGTCTTAGTAGAAATGTACCGTCTCGAGAAACTTTTTGAGGACTTGACCAGGCCGGTTAATAACTTCAAGCTAGTCTAACTAGTGATGTAAGCGTGTCTCGAATCGGTCTTGTTCACTGAAAGTGGATCGATTCAAATTGCTTGCTCCTCCCGCATGTGCAAATTTATTAAATACTCATGAGCACATGTGAAGGGGGAGCCCTTCAAAAGTGTACATAAAACTCTCAAAGTGTTAACCAAAATATTTGATTATCACAAACACTTTGAGAGATTTTCAATCAAAGGTTTCTTGGCTACTGTCGGTTTATCAAGGAGTTATAAGGTGATTAAGATAGGAATAACAGTCCTATGATCCGCCAGAGCCAGAGGGATCTACCCAAGGACATCTCCCATAGTTAGAATTAGAAGTCCTTAGGTATGATACGAAAAAAAGGAGAAAAGAATGAAAGGGAAAGAAGGAGTTGAAGAATTAAAAGGAAATGTAAAAGAAAAGGGTGAAAAGAAATAGCCCTCCATATGTTCAACCTTAGGGCAGACACCGGGTTCAACTCATATGCTACTGGTTGTTGCTAAGGCAACATCGGTATTGAAGATCAAGTCGTCATGGACCCAGTGACGCAATGCACTAAACCTTCTTAACCACTCAAGTTCTCTTAAAAGAGCTTGTTTCATTCTCACGGGGAACCAGTGTAATCTATCAACTTATCTCTTAGAGATAGTTGATATTGAAGCAGGAGACACCTCCCTAGTCTCCGCATAGGAAACCTAAGTGTGCACTTATAGAGTCTAGAGCCTTGAGATACATTAAAGATCTCTTAGGAACACTTAGTATTTCTACAACTGGTGTTCTACATCAATGGACACCAGCTGTAAATTATCGAGTCCTTCGCAGATCTTTGCAATCTGCCGAGAACATTTATGAGAGAATTACAAATGTATTTCTCAATGATTGAACGGAAATTCCTGCCAGGGTTAACATCAAACAGCCCTGACAGCAGGTCACTTCGGTAACCCCACAAGGGTTACGCATAGTGTTCACAGTGGTTCCATAGCGATCTACAGTCGTGGAGTGATCCCCAGCGACTCACCCAGTCATTGAGCTACTCAGTAGGTCTCATAAGCTCCTTCGGGAGTATCTGATATGGGAACGACCTGGATAAGGATTAGAAGGAGTCTTCACAATATGCTGTTGATGAGCTCTAATTCCTTATCTGTAAGTACCGGTTGTTTATTGCTAACTGTTTACTTGCAGGTACCTCACCTCCATGATGGTAGATTCCAACATGCTCATACATACATCTTGAAGCAAATGATAGCTCCCCCAAAGATCTTAGCACCACAAAGTTCAAAGAAAGATTCTACGCCAATAAGAAGAATCTACAAAGTATAAAGACTAAAGATCTTAGATTATGAAAAGGAACTTCGTGCACGTGAAAGACTAAGTCCAAAGATGTATGAGCAAGTTGGAATGGCGGACAACCACCACAGACGCAGGAGTGACGAATGGCAGACAACTTCATAACACAATCACTACACCATCACCAATGAACAAAGACATAGAGCAAAGTATATTCATTACATAACATTCTTTTTGAAGACGTCTAAAGATTTACATGTCACAAGTCAACAACAAAGATGAAGACGTCAAGCAATCGTGATGAACGAACCTTAGGGGGAGATTGTTGGGAACATACTTTCGTATTTAGTCAAGTCTCGGTCATTACCTTTTGTAATAGGTTGCTTAGTTATTTATTTCATTATGTTTAAGTTACAAGGCTTATGTATTAAAGTCCAATGGGCTTGAAGCCCACATTTTCTAGATGAATGAGGGAGGAAGGGAGTGTTGCCCTACTCCTCCCCTATATATACTAAGCTTATGTAAACTTTAATATTGTTGGTTATTTGAATATCTTAATGAAACTCTTGTTCTTTCACTCTTCATAATCTTATAATCAACCATCTCTTATTCTCATCTCATTTCTTATACTTGTGTTTACTAAATGATGACCTAACAGTATCTATGATACCAACATTTTAATCACTTGAACTTTGGTACCATCAATGATGTTTGGCTTGTTCGGCTTGTCAACTGGCAAAAACAAGAAGTATACCTTCAAACCCAAAACTGTCAAAACCATCATGGAAGTTCTTCACACTCTTCACATGGATCTATGCGAACCAATGAAAATGCAAAGTATTAATGGGAAGAAGTATGTTCTTGTGATAGTTGTCGACTATTCTCGGTTTACCTGGGTGACGTTTTTGAGAACCAAGGACGTGACTCCAGAGGTTATCATCAAACTCATTAACCAGCTACAAGTATGACTCAACAAAACTGATACTTGATACATACTCTTCACAACAAATCTTCATATGAGCTGATGCTTGACGTGAAATCGGATCTCTCCTTTCTATGTGTGTTTGGTGCTTTAAGCTTCCCTATAGATGACGATTAAGATCTAAGATAATTAAAAGCAAAAGCTGATATTGGATTCTTCATTGGTTATGCTCCAGATCGTAAGGGATACCGAATTGACAACAAACAAACCCGATAAATCTTGGAAACCTTTCACGTCACATTCCTTGAGCTGACTGAGCATATGGCTCCTGTACACATCAGTGTAGGACCCGCGTCTAAACTTATGTCTCCTGAACCAATCACGTCAGGTCTTGTACAGTACTCCACGCCTGCAGTACTTTATGTACCTCCTAGAAGTAAGGATTTAAAAGATTTCAGTTTGATCCGATACATGATGAATACTTCGAGCCAACAACTGTTCACACTATTGTACCACCAGTTGTTGTAGCTCCTGTTCCAAACAATTCAAATGGTCCATCTATCTCTGTCTCAATTAATCAAAGATGCACCATCTACAAGTTATTCATCTTCATCATCGAATCTTCAATCTTCTTCGCTAAATCAAAGCACTGCAGTAGACAATTTTTTTGAAGTGAATCTTTTTTATCCTTCTGATGATGCTCCGTTCATAAACATATTTGCTCCTGAATCTTCGTATGAGGAATCTTCTTCAGGAGATCTTAACATGGCTACATCAGTTTCCTACCCTCAACCACATCAACATCTCTGAAAAGGGACCAATGATCATCCGATTGAGAACATTATTGGGAATCCTTCTCAACAAGTGTTCACACGAAGGCAACTTACCACCTTTGCCTTGTGGTGTTTTTATAATGTCGTACTTTACAAAGTCGAACCCAAAGATATCAAGACTGCTATTTCTTAAGACTGTTGGGTTAATGCGATGCATGTAGAAGTTTGCAAGTTCGATCGACTTGAAGTATGGGAATTGGTACTACCTCCAAACTGTGTAATGATTATTGCTTTTTAAGTGGATCTTCAAAGTGAAACTTGATGAGCATGATGTCATTCTGAAAACAAGGCAAGGCTTGTTGCTAAGGGATATCGTCTAAAGGAAGGCATTGATTTTGAAGAATCATTCTCACCAGTTGTTCGTATTGAAGCTATCAGAATATTTTTTGCCAATGCGGCAAGTCAGAACTTGATGGTCTATCAAATGGATGTGAAAAATTACATTTCTAAATGGCGAGCTGAATGAGGTTGTTTATATCAGTCAACCTGAAGGATTTGTGGATCTGGATCGTCCTACCCATGTCTATCGTCTGAATAGGGCTCTCTATGGCGTAAAGCAGGCGCCTAGGGCATGGTATTATACACTATCAATGTTTCTCCTGGTAAATGGATTCTTCAAAGGTGTGGTGGATTAAGTTGAGAAAGGGGTAGTGGAACTTTTTCTTCGTGAGGACAGAATTTCAGCTGGCGGATTTCTTCACAAAAGCACTTTTGAGAGAACGGTTTTAATTCATTCTCCCGTGATTTGGAATGAAGAGTCCTTCACCATTCTCACTCAAATGTCTTCAAGAAGAAAATGAGGAGTAATGGATTTGCTTCGCATATCCTTTGTACATAACTTAAAACAATAAGAAAATAGAATAAATAAATAAATAAATAAATAAAATATAAAACCAATATAAACCGTAAAAATTAGAAAATTATAAAAATCAAAAATATTCTTCTCACGACATGTCTCTTGTGTAATCAATATTATGTACGTTTCTAGAAATGTCATTCAATAATGACATGGAATCATACATATGCTTGAGCAAGAGGTTTTTTTCTTTTTCAAATAATGTTTTTTCTAAAACATGTCGTTTCTCAAAACATTCTTACAAAATTATGGCTTGCAGTCATTTCAGGCTGTAACCCTGACTTGAAAAATATGGCTTGCTATTACTTCAGATAGCAACCCGTTTTTCAAAATGAGGAAAACACGTCACCAAAAAGACGGTTGTTCCTTTTACCGGGTGAAGTTCACCTGGGCATGGATTACTTTATATCCATGTTTCCTCGATCTAATGTACGTTTCAGTGCATTATTTCTGGTATAAGAAGAGAAATCTTCTTTGTATGCAAATGATTTTCATTCTATGATTCTTCTAAAAATTATTTGTGAGACACATGGTGGTAATTTGTTGTTTGATATTCTATCAGATTTGGATTTTTCATAAAAATTTGTCACTCAATCTAATGACTACAACTCCTTAACTAGAATATGGGTCATTGATTGAGGGGGAGAGTGGTTTCAAATTTTATATCATCAAATGGATTTCTTGGTTATCTGATAATTGTTAAAAAAAAGGGTTTTGTAGTTAATGGGGTATTAGTTGAAGAGGAACTTACTGAGCTTTATCTCTATTGGCCAAATGTGTTAGTTGCTAGAAATTTTAGGGCATTATGTGCAATTTGCTTATAGTTTCCTTGCTTTATGTAACTATTAGGTTCATTTGTGTCACTTTGGAATCCTCGTATAATCCCCTAAATACTTTTAAACCTAAAATCTAAAACAAGTTAGATAACCAGTGTGTTTGATGTTCATGTTTTCTCCTCTGGCATTTGTATGATCTGATTGAATGTGTATTGCATGTTTTTAGATGATAATTGCTCAACTACTGTTGATTATGTGCTTAAGTTTTCAGAATTTGCTTAGATATGTAGCTACCGAGCTAATATCTAGTTCCTAAGCTCCTGATTTGAATGTTGAAATATGTGTGAATTGCCATGTTAGTGATTGTTGTTTATGTCTAATAGTGGCTTGCAATAAATGTTTATGATTGCTAGTTGCTTTTTAATGACTAGATAGCATCTTGATGAGTTACTTGAAGGTGGTTTGATCATGATATATATGGTATTATGAGTAGGCTTGCTGCTACATGGTAGCGGTTAATGAAGAATGAATTTGTATGTATGTATATCTGTGTTGATATTTTTATGCAGATTCCATGTCCAATATGAATGTGCCTGCTCCCGCTCTAAACATATGATCAGACGTTCACACTCTACTTACTGGTTCTGAATTCATCACAACAACAACATCGGCAACAACAACAACAACAACACTGATAACACTCAAATTGTACATGTTTTTATGAGCGTTATTGTGGATTTTATGGTCACTTTTATGAACTTATGGTACTTAATTGAGCATAATTCATATTTTAGGTTCATGGAAGGAAAATGATGAAAAAGACGAAGAAATGATCAATAAACGAAGATTTATGCATGTACGAAGAATTCCCGACTCATTCAAGTCTCTTGGAGTATATTCGAGAAGATAAAAGTCAGGAAGTTGTCACTCCAAAGACTCAAGAATAAAGTACAAGAAGGAAAACGAGAAGTTAAATGAAGAAAAGAAGCTCAAACGAAGAATCGTTGGAAGACTCGTTGTTCCCGACACACCTACACCATTTTAGCCATAAGTTGATCATACCAACTCAGATTTAGTTGATTCAAGTGGCCACAGAAAGCTAAGAGAAAGATCTACAACTTCTATGTTTATCATTTTCTGTCAAATGAAACCAACCGATCGGTAGGAGCCTGTAACCGATCGGTTAGATCAAAATGTCTCATCCAACCTATCGGTTGGATGAAATACCGAATGGTTGGATGAAGCTGACCTCCCCAAGTTATTTTTAATGCTCAATTAAGGTGCCATTATGCCCCAAGTCCGATCATATGTCCCTAATAACTCAATTTACTGCTACTTTATGACACTTAGTGCCCAAGTTTCATGCTCGGAGGCTAATGGTGGTTTCTACCTATTAATAAGACTCTTTAGGCTTAGTTTCAAGTGTGCAATTCTTTCCTCCACCCCCTAAGGACGAATTGTCACCACTATTATCTCACCCAAAAGGCCACAACTCTTTGTCATTTCTAGAAGTAGTGCTCAAGTGCTCAAGAAAGTGTTCGGGTATTATTTTCCGGCTTGGTTAGAAGTTGTAGTTGATTGGAGGCTTGAAGGTTGCTATAATCCTTTACCTTTGCCTATTGTAATTCATACTTTAGGTAAACTCTTGTTACTTTTATATTTCATGATGTTTATGATTACTATGATTGTTGAAGACTTATGTTTGGTTGAATACAATATGGTTTTGTTTTGATTACTTGTTTGGATATTATGAAAACTTGTGATAAAAGAATGTTTGGATACAATTAGTGTTTGTTTGGTTTATGATGAAAGACATCTTATTTGGTTAAATTGGAACTTGTCTTGTTTATTATTTTGATTAATCATTGTTGAGTCTATAGTTGAAAGGATTCTCAAAAGTGGTTGATTTCAATTCATTAGTCGACGAATGGTTTTGGTCTTGTACTTTGTGACGATTGTATAAGGAACTTAATAAACATAACAAATAAAGGTTTAATTTGGATTAAAGGTCGAAAGGCATCTTTTGAATATGTGTTCTAATCATTTTCCAAGTAAATGGCACTTAACAAATTAATGGCATCAAAGTCTAGGATGAATGGATTCTTTGTTGTTGTTTAGATATAAGGCTCATGATATAACCATTTGATTGAGGCTTATACATATTTGATTTATAAAACAGTAAATTATTATTGGTTCCAGAGGTCGTAAGGATTACTTTTGATAATATGTTTTCCAAACTAAGCATCCTAATATCCATGTAATCATTTGTCCAAACATGTATGTTATTTGTGTGCTTGTTCTCATATTGCTTTTCTTGTGGTTTGATCCGTGACAATCATAACCACCAACTTGTTACATGCTTAAACAAACAAACAACACTTGAGTGCAACCAAGTCTCTCGGGACGACCTTGACTTACCACTACTATACGACAATTGACTAGGGTATACTTGCCCGAATGTGTTCCTAGTTAACTGGTAATTCTTGTTTATAAATTTAAAGCTTGTTGGAGCACATCAAGTTTTTGGCGCCGCTGCCGAGGACTTGTTTGTTGTGCTTGTTTGTTTGTTTGTTTGTTGATTCATTGATATATTATTTGCTTGCTTGATCATAATTCCGGCATTGCCGCAACAGATTATTGGCGCCGTTGTCGGAGTTTTGGTTTTTGTTCTTAGGTGTTTGAATGTTTGCTTGAAATGTTTCATTTGTTTGTTGACTAAATAAAAAAAAAATCTCTCATTTTTCGTATTTGCTTAAATGATCTTGGCATCAAAACCAAGTGTTTTGGTGTTGGGATTTGGTTTCATGTGTTTTAAAGATTTTCATTTCAATGTTTGCTTTCAAAATTGTGCTCGAAAATTTCTTGCGAAAAAAAAGAAAAAAAAAACCACCCAACCAATTCAACCGATAGGTCACAAACCGTAACCTATTTGGTTGGAGGCTTCTTTGCCATTTTCTTTTTAGTTGTTTTTCTTGTTTTGTGAGTTTGAGTTTTATAAGTTATGTGATCTCTTGCATGTTTTTGTGTTTCTTTTTGTTCGTATTATTTTTGTTGATTAGTTTCGTATTAATTTTGAATAAGGCTATCTTGTTTTAGATTGTTTTGTTTGGATTTGTGTACGTGCCTAATTGTGTTTACTTGTGTTTATGTGCTTGTCATTTTGTGTGATTGTGCTTCTATATTTGTTTAGTGTCGTATTATGTTCTTGATGTTTCTAGTAATATGTGTTTATATGTTTTGCTTGTGTTTATTTTCGTGTTCGTTACTTTTTGTGTTCTTGTTTTATTTTGTCAATAAAAAGTTTTTAGTAAAAATTGATGTTTAAAAAAAATATATATATATTGAAATTTTTGTCCAACCGAACGGTTGGAGCTCTCGGTAAAATTTTAAATTGTGTCAAATTTTCAACCGATCAGTTGGATCCCCTACCGATCGGTTGGGCGAATCGGTTAAAAAAAAGAAAAAGAAAAAAAAATATCTTTTTTCGTATTTTGTTCTTGTGTGTTTGTGTTTAGATCGAATAAGTTTAAATGTCTTTTGGTTTTTGCAAGAGCGTCATTTCTATAATTCTACTTAAACTCAGTTTTGCTATTTTTAATTTTAGTACATTGTAAATAAATAAGTACTTGTTTTAAAATAAAATATTTTGAACTTTGTGGGTATGTTCACTGGAAACCCTCACGAGACTTCACTCATCCACTCGGGCCACCGAGGGATTTAAAAGGCTTGTTGCATACGGTAAATGCAACCGTGATGCCTACGAAAGTGAGTTTTAGGATTTTACGTGTTTTTTGTAGTTTAGTTGTTTTTGGAGATTCAATAAGCTCTTGGAGATTGGATTATTGGTGGCATTATACTTGGTGAGGAGAAGTTCTGTGGAAGAGAAATCGATTGATCTCACATGCTTAACAATTTATCATATGGAGTTTGATCGCGATTTCTATGGCCCGGGAAGTTTCGTTTCTCTTGGACTATCTATTTACATATTTATTTTTCCCATTTCTACATGCTTTGAAGTTTATTTTTCACATCAAATAGAATGCTTAACTTAAGTGTGGGGGGAAAGTAAATAGGAAAAACGAAACTCATTTTTAATTATTTTCCAAATTTTTGGGTCACCAATTTGAAAATAATTTTTGTAAACTTGTTTGCCCTTGTGATCTAGTTGTTTTCACGCTTTTAGGATAATAAATTAGAATAATTGGATCAATCCACTGGTGAAATCTATAATTTTGAAAAACTTGAGATGTGTCCCAATTAATATTGCAATCCTTTCTGGGATCGATAACATTTGCTAGCACATATTATAGCCCTTTCTACTAAATTGTGAGGATTTGAGCCTATTTCATATATAACATACATCCTTTATGCTTGAATCTTTTGCTATGAGTGTGCCGGTGATTTTATTTATTCTAGAACTTGTACTTGTAAATCATTACCAGACCACAGTAAGATCGCATTCGTGTGATATAAGTGTATTCGTGTGATAAAGAGGCACCTTAAGAATAAAACCAAATGTCCCTACGTTTACCAAATAATTTTTGCTAACCACATCGGTTAGTTATCCTCGTATTTGGAACCCATTTGTTAGCGTTCATCTTTAGCGCTAGATACCCCTAGTTACACCCTCTAAGCCATTCTTTTCATTTTGTTAAATCCAGAAAAATACAAAAATATTTTACACTTTAAACCTTAGCCTACCCCTTGTCAAAGTCTAAATGGTGGGTTGCTAGTTGCTTGATTGTTTGATTGTTTTTGATGATTATGAGTTAGCCACACTTTGTCATGTGTGTGCCATTCCAATAAAGACGGAGACTGCAACTTCTTATTTGTATTTTTGTGGTGTATGCTTATACGAAGTGTGGGGGAGATGTGTTATATGAAGGAGAAATGTATGAAATAAATGTGAAAAAAATGAATAAGTCATCGAAAAAAAGAGATATGTAATGACAATTATAGCCAATGTGCTATATTATGTATGGAGATAAAGAAAGAAAGTTATTTGATATATTGTTAGCCAATGTGCTAAATATGAAGAATATTATTATGGCGAATCGATGTATCGGTATGTGAAAGTCCAAAGAGAAGAAAGATTGTAACTATAATCATTTTTGGGTTCGTGGTTTGTTCGGTGACTAGCAACAATGGGACTTAGACTTGACTTTATTTTTCTTTTAAAACCAATTTCATAAATTTTTCCATGCCTTATCCTTACCCTTACCAAATTACTTTATCTATCCGGATATAGTAATGGCTTTCTGAGAATATCAAGTGCATGAATATTGTAGTGACCATCAGGTTTTTGAGTGATCGAATGACGTGCCAGCGATCTAGTGCGTATTTTGGTGACCATCCATTATGCGAATAACGCGCCAGCGATCCAAGATATACCTTAGTGACCATCCGTTGTTTGAGTAAATCAAGAATTCGCGCCAGCGATCTATTATGTTTTTGTATGAGATGTTTGAACATAAGCCTGGTATAAACCCTTAAGCCTAAACATTGCACCCGAATAAAAGTCCTCTTTAGATGTTTACACTTATTGCTTATGCCACGTCGGGGGAGTTTTGTTTCTTGTACAAGCCTATGGTAATAAACGGATCATGACTGAGCAATGAGTGTGATTTCTCTTTTATATACTCTACTACCTAAATAATGAGTGATTGAGTGAATTATACTTCGTTTCTTTTTCGTGAGGTGTTTAGAAATGTTAATCAACCAAGAAAATCATTGGGTATTGTCAAACATCTCAGTTTTTTCACCACTAAAGCTTAAAACGATGAATCGTATCTCATACTTGTACTTGGTAGATTTGCATCATATTTTTCTAATCATTTTCATGCACCACGTGGATTTATTTTATTTTTCTTGATTTGCTTGAGGGCAAGCAAAGTTCAAGTGTGGGGGATTTGATAACACTCAAATTGTACATGTTTTTACGAGCGTTATTGTGGATTTTATGGTCACTTTTATGAACTTATGGTACTTAATTGAGCATTATTCGTATTTTAGGTTCATGGAAGGAAAATGATGAAAAAGACGAAGAAATGATTAATAAACGAAGATTTATGCATGTACAAAGAATTCCCGACTCATTCAAGTCTCTTGGAGTGTATTCGAGAAGATAAAAGTCATGAATTTGTCACTCCAAAGACTCAAGAATAAAGTACAAGAAGGAAAACGAGAAGTTAAATGAAGGAAAGAAGCTCAAATGAAGAATCATTGGAAGACTCGTTGTTCCCGACACACCTTCACCATTTTGCACATAAGTTGAGCATACCAACTCGGATTTAGTTGATTCAAGCGGCCACGAAAAGCTAAGATAAAGATATACAACTTTCAGTTTATCATTTTCTGTCAAATGAATCCAACCGATCGGTAGGAGCCTGCAATCGATCGGTTAGATCAAAATGTCTCATCCAACCGATCGGTTGGATGAAATACCGAACGGTTGGATGAAGCTGACCTCCCCAAGGCATTTTTAATGCTCAATTAAGATGCCATTATTCCCCCAGTCCGATCATATGTCCCTAATAACTCCATTTACGGCTACTTTATGACACTTAGTGCCCGAGTTTCATGATTGGAGGCTAAGGGTGGTTTCTACCTATTAATAAGACCCTTTAAGCTTGGTTTCAAGTGTGCAATTCTTTCCTCAACCCTGAAGGATGAATTGTCACCACTATTATCTCACCCAAAAGGCCACAACCCTCTGCCATTTCCAGAAGTAGTGCTCAAGTGCTCAAGAAAGTGTTCGGGTATTATTTTCCGGCTTGGTTAGAAGTTGTAGTTGATTGGAGGCTTGAAGGTTGCTATAATCCTTTACCTTTGCCTATTGTAATACATACTTTGGGTAAACTCTTATTACTTTTATATTTCATGATGTTTATGATTACTATGATTGTTGAAGACTTATGTTTGGTTGAATACAATATGGTTTTGTTTTGATTACTTGTTTGGATATTATGAAAACTTGTGATAAAAGGATGTTTGGATACAATTAGTGTTTGTTTGGTTTATGATGAAAGACATCATATTTGGTTAAATTGGAACTTGTCTTGTTTATTATTTTGATTAATCATTGTTGAGTCTATAGTTGAAAGGATTCTCAAAAGTGGTTAATTTCAATTCATTAGTCGATGAATGGTTTTGGTCTTGTACTTTGTGACGATTGTATAAGGAACTTAATAAACATAACAAATAAAGGTTTAATTTGGATTAAAGGTCGAAAGGCATCTTTTGAATATGTGTTCTAATCATTTTCCAAGTAAATGGCACTTAACAAATTAATGGCATCAAAGTCTAGGACAAAAGGATTCTTTGTTGTTGTTTAGATATAAGGCTCATGATATAACCATTTGATTGAGGCTTATACATATTTGATTTATAAAACAGTAAATTATTATTGGTTCTAGAGGTCGTAAGGATTACTTTTGATAATATATTTTCCAAACTAAGCATCCTAATATCCATGTAATCATTTGTCCAAACATGTATGTTCTTTGTGTGCTTGTTCTCATATTGCTTTTCTTGTGGTTTGATCCGTGACAATCATAACCACCAACTTGTTACTTGCTTAAACAAACAAACAACACTTGAGTGCAACCAAGTCTCTTGGGATGACCTTGACTTACCACTACTATAGTACAATTGGCTAGGGTATACTTGCCCGAATGTGTTCCTAGTTAACTGGTAATTCTTGTTTATAAATTTAAAGCTTGTTGGAGCGCATCAAACACTTTCATCACCACCACCACCTTCACTTCAAGAAACCATTACTATTCTGGTCCTGCCAAGTGGGGATCTACAATTTTTTTGGAAGTTTTTTTTGGTGGATGGATAATTGATGTTGACTAGTGACTCATTCATAGAAGCAAAAAGGTCAATATCATTTGTGTCATAATTGTTATCTTGTGCATTCCAAAGTAGTGTAATATCAAATGTTAGGTGTCAGAGTATGAATTTTTCATGAGTTTCTCGTTAAACTCTAAATCATTTAAAAAACTCATCATTTCTGACACATAACATGCTCCCTCAAGGATTAAGGGGGAGCAAATGTATCGTCTCATAATCAGTCATTCTTAAATTTGACCACATTTTTCTCCCAAAATCTTTAAACGTATTTAAATCACTTGGGATCACAAATCTCAAATGGTTTGAAATTTTTGATCGGGGGAGAAAATGTGATTTAAATATGAAATCTGATTAAAATGTGATGTTTTGGACATAATTGTATGCTCTCCCATATGTGCTAAACTCTTTTGTACATCAATGCACATATTGAGGGGGAGCAAATGGTTTGTGGTGACTAAAAGGACTTAGCATTTCATGTGAGTGCATCTCAGGCTTAACCAATGAATTGACGGAACATATATTGTCATGAATCAAAAGGACTAGTCCTTGACGGGTAATAATTTCAAGCTGGTTTAACCAGTGATGTAAGCGTATCTCAAAGAGGACTTATCTGAGTAGAGTGTACCATTTCGAGAAACCTTTTGTGGATTTGATCGAGCCAGTAATAACTTCAAGCTAGTCTAACTAGTGATGTAAGCGTGTCTCGAATGCCCGTTCATGTTCACTAAAGGTGGATCAATTAGAAAGTGCAAACTCTTCCCGACATGTGCAAATTTTCGAATCAAAACATACGAGTACATGTTAAGGGGGAGCATTTGAAAATAGTAAAACTCTCAACGTGTTAACAAAATGTGTTTCTTATTCATGAACTCATTGAGAGAATTTTCAATGATTTGGTGTATGGCAACATAGGATAGTCATGAAGTTATAAGGAGGCTAAGGTTAGGAAAACCGTCCTATGATCCGCCAGAGTCAGAGGGATCTACCCAAGGACAATACCCTCTAGTTAGAGTAGAAGTCCTTAGGAATGATTTAAAAAAAAGGAGAAATGTGAGAATGGAGAAAGAAGGGTTTGAAGAATTAAAAAGAAATGCAATGAGAAAGGGTGAAAAGAAATAACCCTCCATTTATTCAACCTTAGGACAGAAACCGGGTTCAATTCATATGCTACTGGTGGTTACTAAGGTAACACCAGTATTGAATACAAGACGTCATGGACCCAGTGACGCACTGCACTAAACCTTCTAGCCACTCAAGTTCTCTTAAAAGGACTTGTTTGATTCTCACGGGGAATCGGTGTAATCTATCAACTCATCTTTTAGAGATGGTTGATATTAAAGCAAGAGACCTCTCCCTAGTCTCTGCATTGGATAACTATATTGCACTTATTGAGTCTAGAGCCACGAGATGAATCAAAAGATCTCATAGGAACACTTGATACTTCTACACTGGTTGTTCAACATTGAGGACACCAGGTGTAATACTATGAGTCCTACGTAAATTCTAGCAATCTGCCAAGAACACTTATGAGGGAACATACGTAAGTAATTCCCAATGATTGAGTGGAAATTCCTGCCAGGGTCAACATTAAACAGTCCTGAAAGCATGTCGCTTCGGTAATTCCTTGTGAATTACGCTTAGTGGTCACGGCGGTTACAAACGGTCTACAGTCATGGAGTAATCTCCAGCGACTCACCCAATTGTTGATCTACTTAGGTAGATCTTGTAAATCCTCTCGGGGGTTGCCGATTGGGAACGGTCTTGGTAAGGGTTAGAAGGAGTCTTCACACTATGCTATAGATAATTTCTAATTCCAAACCTAAAAGTACCGGATGATTTGTTGCTAAATGCTTGCTTACAGGAATTTCTGACGGTTGCAGTAGATTGCTGAAAAGATGCTGATCCATCACCACATGCTCACACTTCGACATCACTATTAAAGAGATCATGATCATTGAATGGGCAACAACTATGCTTCCACAACTCTAATGCTGAAGATCATGATCCTGAAAAGTGTGAGCATGCCGATACAAAAATGTCTATGTTACATGGAGATGATACTACACAAAGATGACTTGGAGACATTCATTTGGATGACAAACTCGAAGAAACGTCAAGGATCATCCAACACATAAACTAAGTCATCAAATTTCAACTGCTAGAAGCACAAAGATTAATGACTGTGAAGAATCACTGACTACGAGCTACGAAGATTCAACTCGAAGAATAGAATGCTAGAATTCAATTTGTATTTTCCGGGGTGACCTCCCTTAGGGGGAGATTGTTAGGAATATAAATATTCACCTGAAAGGCTCGGTCACCCCGAGTATAGATTAGCATTACATAGCTCGTAGTCTTATTAATATTTAGTTAGTACGTAGTTTAGTTTTAGTAACACCGTGGAGAACGGATGGGTCTTTACCCACTGTACACCCGATCCACAGCTCGTAAGGAGAGTGTTTTATGTAAAACTATAAATACCCTTTCACACCCAAGGGAAAGGGTTGGAGCTTCTAATCATACAACTTATCTTTCTCTCACTTTCTCTCTCTAGAACTCCTACTCTCTACTTCTCTCTCTTAACACTCTTCTTCTCTTTTAATTCGAATCAAACCACAAGTAACCATATGTGTTTGTGATTATGGATATCCTACACTTTCCACCTCCATATCTTCGGTTATTGGAACCTCCCTTGAAACCATTCCAATATCTACATCTTGAGCACTGTCAACCTTCATCAAATTTGCCTCCCCTGAACCCATTACATCATCCTACTCGTCATTCCTCCCCTGTTTGGAAGCATCCTCTTCCAAAGGAACAGAGCGTTCAGAAGAACTAACAACCTGTGAAGTTCCCACTTTCTTTAATCTTTTGAAGGAGGTTGAAGATCTTGATTTTCTTAAGTTCTTAATCTTCTTTTGCAATCTTTTGATCTTTCTAGCTTGAGCATCAGCAATGGTAGAAAGACCAAGTACCTTCTCCTCCAATGTATCACATTTAAGCTCCAAATTTGTACAAGTGACCGTCAATTTCTGAATAAGTTTCATACTAATCTCATCACTTCAACCTGTGTGACCTGGTCCGAGAGGTGAATCATTGACATTGTCATTATGTACAGTATCATCCATCAATTCATGTGTCACTGATCTGTCCTCATCACTTTGGCCTGTATTATCGGGTCCGAGAGGTGAATCTTTGGACGTAAACCCATCATCAAACCTAGTTTGATCATCTAAGCCCCCTATGTTTGCCATTTGGCTAGGGTTACCATCATTGGAATCAGATTAATCAGAACCCTCTTCACTATATGTTGCCTTGGTTTGGGTCTTAGTTACGTTATCACTGTCCTGCTCTGCTGCTAAGCTAGAAGCAGTAGTGACAGCCCTCACCAACATGTCCCCTACATCACCTAGGACAGCCTCATCTGGTACAAACATACTAACACTAGCCTGAGGTAGCTCAGTGTTCTTTGTGGCTTTCCTATAGGTGTAGAGTATTTTGGGTTGAGTGACAGATACAGTAAAATTAGGTGTGATGGGAATCAGTGGGAGTTCCTGATTTTTCACCCTGTATATTTTGCAAAATTTGCACCATATAAGATGTAAGAGATTTATGTGTGCCTGAAAATCCTTTTCCATTTTTAATCACAAAAGTAAACATTTTTGGAACCAACTTAGGAGAATCATAAGTGGCTCTATGTGTTCTTACTTTAGAAATTTGTTTTTCTACAAAGAGCTGTATAAATCTTGGATATAGTAAATAAGAACCAGACTCTTTGATGCTTTTTGCGCATCCCCACCAAAATCATATTTAAAAAATTAAATGGATGTCCTTTGCTTAGGCATACCATAGCAGATGCTATGGTAGCACTAAACTTATTCCATCCAGAAGTTTTAGAACTCAAACAATAAAGGAGATTGTGTACCAAAAATTTATACTAAGAACAAAGGAGGCCTTTTTGAAATTTTAAATTTCTATGTTGGCCCTAATATCCCAAATCATCCAAACCTTCAAAAATGGCAGAGTTAGCAAGACACGTGGTCTCTGTTTCATTATCTAAGAGAAGAATTTCTCTTACAGAAGATTCAGTTACACGCACTTGTTGACCATCTACCATGGCTCTGACATATTTTTCCCCATTCCTAGTTTTGACTTTAGTAGTAAGCCAAAACTGTTTGATGTAGGAAACGTATATAGTAGGATTCACAGTTCATGCATACCTAAGAGACGTAGCATTCAAAAATTTAGCCATATCTGTGAAACCTTCAGGAACCAACTCTTCATCCAGTAAAGCAACATTATTGTGATTTTCTGCCCAGGTATGTGTACAATCCATGAATTAGGGTTTTAAGAAATTGGGGATTTTTGACTTTGAGAGAAATAGAGTGTTAGAGTTTGAGAAAACTTTAATTTGGAGGGCGTAAAAACCAATTGTGAATGTCAATTAGGTTTTAAACTTGTTTGGACAAGTTACACATTCCACCCTCACACTTCCAACCATAGCAGCACAACCAGGATATCAGCAGAACTAGCAGCAGAGTGAAACAACTAGCAGCAGAGTGATTTGGCCAACAGCAGAATTGACTAGTCAAGATCGGTCAAAAAGTCAAACGATCCTCAACAATAAATGCTCAATATACGCCTCGATCCCTATCAAAAGGAACTAATCTTCCCCTAATTTAGCACATGTAAACCCTAATCGCTTCCAAAACCACCAATCAACCAAATCAAATCACAATTAAAATGAAATCCACTCCTAAAATAATCAACATCTCCTCGGATTCATCATCAGATGATGAAACAACACTCCCAACCTATGTGCCACCATTCCGTCCTCCCCATAACGGATGTAGGACAAAGGAGCAAGCACGGAAGAGAAAACATGATCTTCCAGTGTTTAAGGATCTCTTGAACTTGAATCAAACACCAAGCACATCAAGGGGTAAGGAAGTTATGCCCCCCAAATCTCCATCTTCATCAAAATCATCAGAAGACCCAGCCTGGATCCCAATTAGACCTCCATCTCCAATGGAACTTTGTACATCATCAGATGAGGATGAACCTCAGAACAATCCTCCTGCTACTCCTGAAAGACCACAATCATCAAGGCCAAGGTGAGCATCCAGAACAAGAAAATAAACCCTCCTCTGCCAAAAGAAAGAGAAGTGGTAATTGGGCTTCCATGCCCTAGGCATTGATGTAGTTGTTGATTGTTGTCTTTTGATTTTGTCTGTAGATGTAGCAATCTTTTGTTGTCTTAGGAAGTGAATTGTGGATGAAGCACTTTGTTTTGTAATCTTTGGCTTTTATGAATGATAAATGACTCTGTTCTGTCTTTAATATCTTATGACTTGTGAATAAATAGCAACAATAATCACTTATACCTTTTTCTGCAAAATTTTAGTCCAAACACCACAAAACATACCAACATATGTTGCAAATGTACTAAAGATATTGAGCAGTAGAATTACTTATAGCAGCAGAGTACATTCCAACTAACAGCATGCTTCTTAAGAAGCAACAGAAACAGCTTAACCAGCAGCACAATATCTTTACAAAATTGTACAAAAACATAAGGAGATAAGTTTTTCAAAGATTGATCATACCAATTTTTGCAATGAAAAATTGAAACCTCCCCACATCAAAGTGTTTAGTGAGTAGATCAGCAACATTGTTATCAGTATGAATCTTAACAATTTGAATTAACTTCTTTTCATAACAATCTCTAATAAAATGATGCCTTATCTCAATATGTTTTGTTTTAGAATGAAAAACAGCATTTTTAATTATGCAAAGTGTGCTGTTGTTATCAATATGAATTTTGGTGTTCATGAAATTGTACCCATAATCCAGCAGTTGATTTTGCATCCAAAGCACTTGTCCACAACAACTTGAAGCATCCACATACTCAGCTTCAGTTGTAGAATTTGCAACCACTGTTTGTTTCTTGCATTGCCATGACACCAATCTGTTTCCAAGAAATTGACAACCTCCTGTTGTAGACTTTCTATCCAAGCAAGCTCCAGCTTAGTCACTATCTGAGTATGCTACCAAATCAAAAGGTGAATCCTTAGGATACTAGAGGCCCAATATTAGTTGATACCTTAGATACCTAAAAATTATCTTCAATGCATTGAGATGTGATTCTTTGGGACATAATTGGAATCTTGCACAGGCACATACAGCAAACATAATATCAGGCCTTGAAGCTGTAAGGTACATCAATGAACCACTCATTGATCTGTACAAGTGAACATCTACTTCTTTTCCATTTTCATCCTTCAACAAAGGTTTGTTGGATTCCATGGTTGTCTTTGCTGGCTTAGCATCTTCAAATCCAAACTTCTTCAAGATGTCACTGACATACTTATCCTGACTAATAAATATGCCATCTTCCTTCTATACAACTTGCAGACCCAAGAAGAAGGTGAGTTCCCCCATTCTCATAGCAAACTTATCATTCATAAGCTTCTCAAAATCAACACACATAGCTTTATTTATAGAACCAAAGATGATGTCATCAACATAGATTTGTACCAGCAAAATATCATCCTTATGTCTTTTTAGAAACAAAGTCTTGTCAATCTTTCCTCTGCTAAAACCTAGAATCTAACAAATATGTTGACAAGGTATCATACCAAGCACTGGGAGCTTGATGTAAACCATACATTGCTCTATTCACCTTGTAAACTTTGTCAGGATAGTCATGGTCTTCAAAACCAGGTGGTTTAGACACATAAACTTCTTCTGTAATGGTCCTATACAGAAAAGCACTTTTTACATCCTTCTGATACACCACAAAAGCTTTGTACGAAGCATAAGCCAAGAATAATCTAATGGCTTCTATTCTTGCCACTGGTGCAAATACTTCATCATAGTCAAGACCTTCTTGTTGAGTGTATCCTTCTGCTACTAACCTTGCCTTGTTTCTAATGACTATGCCTCTTTCATCTCTTTTGCATCTAAAAACCCATTTAGTGCCAATCACTCTTTTCCCATTTGGAAAATCAACCAAAGTCCATACTTCATGTAGTTTGAATTGCAGAAGCTCATCTTACATTGCTTCCACCCAACTTGCTTCTTGTAAGGCTTTATAAGTATTCTTGGGTTCAATCTGAGATAGAAAACAGGCAAACAAGCAATTTTGTAGATCTTTCTGACTGTTTCTTTAATGTAGAGATCTTGCAAAGAAACTTTGATGTTGTAGATCGTTCAGCTCTTTAGTCATTCTTCTTGTTTGAACAGATGATGTTGGATCACTGAGAATTTGTTCTTTGAGATGATTTTTGTGAACTCTTTCGGTAGTTGTGGGACTAACAGGAATGTTGAGTTCCAAATTAGTAATGTCTGCATCAACTCCAAATAGTTTACCATCAAGAGCTTCATCATCTATATCATAGTAGATACTTTCTAGAGGAGGCATATTTGGATCAGCAAAAGACCTACCCTGAGTGTCCAAAGAAGGAAACTTTGGTGAAGAAGCAGAGTTAGTAGGCTTGGCAGCAAAATTAGTTGAAGAAGTAGTTATTTGTTTTGACCTAGCAGTAGAGTCTTATGAGTCAGCAGTAGAGTCTTATGGCCTTGTAGGAGACATCAACAACCACTTTGGGAGTTTCATTTGTTACCTTTTCTGCATCAACAGGTATTTTAATACCTTCTTCAGTTTCCTTAGGTTTCGCTTCAGCAACAACATCTTCCTGTGAACTTTGAAAGGGTAGTAAAGGTGGACCAATCTTCAGTTTTTCAACCAAAGCAAAATCTTCTTGAGGTTTGTTAGTGTCAACACTAGCAATGACAGGTACATAATTCATTGTTTTGGCAAGAATATCAACATTAAACAACCATTCTGGTCCTTTCCTTTCAACATTAGATGTGTTCTCACTAAACTTGATGTGCAAATTCTCCTCTACATGTTTGGTTCTCTTATTGTATACCCTGAAAGCTTTACTATTCACAGAGTAACCAACCAAGTATCCTTCATCAGCTTTTTCTTCAAACTTGCCTAACTAATCCTTAGTATTCAAAATAGTAACAGAACATCCAAATGGTTTGAGAAAATCAATCATTGGTTTCTTTCCATGAAATAACTCATATGGAGTCTTGTTGTGAGGCTTAACTACCTTACTCCTATTTTGCACAAAACATGCAGTGTTTACAGCTTCAGCCCAAAAAGGTATAGGTAGTTTAGAGTCAAATAACATTGTTCTTGCAGCCTCAAACAATGTCCTGTTTCTTCTCTCTGCAACACCATTCTGTTGTGGAGTTCTTGCAACACTGTACTGTCTTAGAATAACCTTTCCCACATAGAATTGATTCATCACACTATTCTTGAACTCTATACCATTGTCACATCTGATTATTTTTACTTTGTGGTTGTGCAGGTTTTCAACTCTAGTAATGAATGCCTTGAGTATCTTTGGATTTTCATCTTTAGTAGCTAGGAAGAACACCCAAGTAAACCTGCTAAAGTCATCTATGTGAAGTAAATGTAAGGGCTCAATAATTGAGTTCACTGTCTTGGACTTGAATGAAACTCTGTGTTGTTTACCCTTTTGACAGGCAACACAAGTTTCACAATTTTCAAACAACTTTGTAGGCATCCCTCTCACAATATTTCCTTTCACCAACTTGTTCATGGTCTTGTAGTTCAGATGTCTAAGTCTTTTATGCCATAATTTGGACTCATCAATATTGGCTTTGCAATTAGACAAGTTAAAGCTCTTTTGGGAACAATGTTCTTAATATGTTCACTGTATATATTTTCATTTCTAGGGACTTTCAATATCACAAATTTATCATCTAGCAACTGAAAATCAGGAGAAAGGATCATACATTCAGTGTATGTAAAAAGAAGAAAGTTCTTTTTGTCACACATTTGTGAGACACTAAAGAGGTTAAACTTAAGCCCCTTCACAAGAAACACCTTCTCAAAGTCCAAATTTCCTGTTCTTAGAGTTCCTCTACCAATAATCTTTCCACCTTTTGGATCATTCCCAAAAGCAACATAGCCACCTTCAAAAGGCTCAAAGCCTTCTAGTTGAGACTCATCAACTGTCATATGTCCAGAGCATCCACTATCAACTATAGCCATATCTTTTAGCTCATCCTGTAGATTACCCTACACATGAAAATAGAGAAATTAGTTTCTCTTGGGGACCCAAGCCATTACTGACTTGGATCTGCCTTGTGCATCAATATAATTAAATTTCTTTAAATCACTTGATGCACTGCTATTTTTGGAAAGATTATTTAAAACAAATGATTTTGGTTTCCAAGCCCAGCAAGCTGAGGCCTTAACAGCATAAAAATGATTTCCAACAACTGTATTTGATAAAACTTTTGGGCCAAAAGTAGAAAGTTTTGTACTAGCAGCAGATTGCTTACTAGCAGCAGAGTGCATACTAGTAGCAGAGTGCTTACTAGCAATAGAGCCAGCAATAGAACCAGTTCTGGTTTTAAAAGCACCATTTGATTTAGCAGCAAAAATAGATCTAGTTGCACTAGATCTCAACAACCCAGCCCTTGGAATCATGTTTCTGTTAGGATGAGGGTGAGTATTTTTGGAAACGTATTTATGATTCACCCTAGAGTATTGATTCCAAACAGGCTTTTTGTGGTCATTACAACTATTTCTCAAATGTTCAAAACTACCACACTTATAACAAGCCTTTTTCTTTAATTGAAACTCACTACCTAATTTGTTTGTAACTAGGTTGTTAAAGTTTCTTTGATTTCCCCTAGGCTTATTATAGATTCTATTCATTTGACCTCTAGGAATCTCATTATATTCTACCATTTTCCTAGAGATATCATTACCTAACACAGGTTTCACAAACTTAACCTGTTTAATTTTAGGTTCAACTTTTGTAGGAATTTCTTCCTTTTTCACACTTTGTTCTAGTTCAACATGTTCCTCATCACTATCTAAATGCCAGTCTTCAACAACAGGAGCCTCAAGAAATTTTCTAACTTCAACCTTAGGTGTTTCTAAGACACTTGTACTAGATTCACCTACAGGTTTTTCTATATCTAACTTACTAATGAAAGACAGTTCTTTTCCTGGTGGAGCATAGGCACTCTTAACAGGAGGAGCAACCTCATTGTAGCCTATTCCACTTCCTTTCCTCATCAAGGTACTCTCAATTGATTTATTAACCAAATCAGAAGAAAACTATTGTTTATTTACTCTTACTATATGTTTATCCTTATCAACAAGAGCTGCATCTCTATCTTTTTCTGCTTCCGCTAGCTTATTCTTAAGAAATTCAATTTCACTATTTTTCTTAAAGATCTCAACATCCTATTGGTTAATTCTATCTACATATTCTAGCTCACACTGTTTGAGATATTCTAGTCTTCTTTCAACATTTTGAATACCTACTTTGTAACTTAAGTTATCAAGTTTTAGGTGTTCAACTTCTCTAATTAGACTCTCATTCCTAGACTTAAGTTCTTCTACAGTGTCAGCACATGATTTAAAAGAACACACAAATAGATCAGAATCATTAGATACCTTAGAGTCAAATCAAGAAGATGATGATGCATAAGCCATCAGTGCAAAGTTATGCACTTTAGGCTTGACTTGAGCCACCAGAGAGTAATTTGGTTCTTCATCAGCCATATCACTCCAATCATACTCTCCCAACCCATCACAAGATACCAATGCAGTAGTGGTATTCTTTGATTCTTTAGAGGTCTTCTTTGGAGCTTCAACATTCTTCTTTGGAGCTCTACATTCCCTGGCAAAATGACCCTTTCTGTTGCAATTGTAGCACTCTATCTTTGACTTGTCAAAACCTAAATTTTCTTTAGCCCTGTACTTGACTTCTCTCCAGTCCTTTTCAAGAATTTTCTTGCCCTCAAGGTCAACATGGCCATCTGCCATTTAAGATCAATCTCTTCAAGATCATTAGGATCAATATGATCCATATCTTGATTGATAACCTGTGATCTTATGTTGGATGTTAGGTCAGCCAAGAATGCACACAAAGCAATATCACTGATGGAATTCTTATCATTAGAACTAGCAGCATATCCATCAGCAGCAGATACCCCATAAGCAGTAGAGTGGGATTCTTGAGATCCTTTTGACTTTGAATAAATAAAGGCAAGATTTTGTGTACTAGAAGATGAAGTATATGAAGAAGTCAATTCTGGTTCATACACCTCAAATTGTTGTAGAGGCTTTCCAACTTCATAGTTTCAAAATCAGGCTTATTCCTCCAAACAACTGTATGCATACTCCATTCAGGTGCAAGACTTTTAAGAAACTTGAGGTTTACATCTTCTTGAGGAACCACATAACCAACAAGCTTTAAGTGACTAACAAGTTGATTAAGCCTGTTGTATGTGCCATTAATATTTTCTCCACTTTCGGCAGTAAAGTTCTTAAACTGATGCTTCAACATGTTTTTCCTTGACTTCTTAGTAGCATCATTCCCTCCAAACCTAAATTCAACAGCATCCATCAAGTCTTTTGCAGTCTCACAGCCATCAAAGTCCAATTGAAATTCATTAGGTAATCCCATTAAGAGAATACTATGTGCCTTGATCTCCATCTTCCTCATTGAGTTCTCTTCAGCAAACTTAATCCGTATCTCTTTTCCATCAGGTCCCTTCTTTGGTAAAGAGTCACCATTAATGATCACATTCCACATGTTGAAGACAATCATGCGAATGTACTGTCTTATTCTCATCTTCCATGGCTCATATTCTCCAGGGTTGAGCATGGGAACCTTTGAAGCAGTCACCATATGTGTGTCATCACCCATCTTCAGCAATTGATTAGGAACAACAAACTTGTAAGGAACAAATTCTTCTTGATTTCAACTTCTATATCACAAGCTCTGATACCACTTGTTGATCCCAGTTGAGCAAACGATCTTATATAGAAGTTGACTTGAGTTAACACTTAAGCTAGAATGCGGAATATTAAAGCTTAACTTAAGAAGAACAATGATTAACTATCAACACTTCAATATATTAGTAATACGAATACTCAACAATGCTAGGGTTTTACAACCTTGAAGTGTAAACGAAAACTAAACAATACGTACTCAATCTAACCCTAGGATCTTCCTTTTATAGGCCAAGGAGTCCTACTAGGTTTACAATACCTTTCTACACAAGATAAGAATATTCTAGACGTATAAAATATACACACCATCTATTCTATAATTATCCACTCGTGTACATGCATATCTCTTCAGAAGTAGCTTCACCAGCAGTACTTTCCCATGGCAGCACTTTGAATGTATAGCAGCAGAATCATTAACCTTAGCAGCAGCTTGACTCTTCAGCAGCAGAATTCAAAACCCAAAACCCCGACTATGTTACGGCGTAGCGTATTAGAGTTGCTACGCCGTAGCCTTTGCAAATTGTGTTACGCCGTAACTTGATCAAGTGTTATGGGCGCAAAGTCTTTATGATAAGCATCCTACGGCGTAGTAGATAAGGTGGCTATGCCGTAGCTTCTTCTTTGACCTCGTTAGTTCTTTACCGCCTCAAATGAGATCATACATCGTAGCTTGGTAAGTTGCCTACTCCGTAGTGTTCTTTAGTGGAATTCTACGCCGTAGCCTGTTGTTGGGTTACGTCGTAGTCTTCATAAATTCTTCACTACGCCGTAGGTAGGAGAGCCTCTACAGCGTAGTCTTCGTGAAGCCTTGCTATGGCGTAGGTAGATGAACCTCTACGCCGTAGTTAGTGCAGAATCCATAATTTCCACGTATTTGCTCCAAAGTCCTTCCATTTCCGCGTAAGTTCGTTCTTTTACTCATCTTTACCCTGAAACCAAAATAGGAAGAAATAAGAGTATATATTCTTCATAAAAGTAGAAAAGATGAGTATTTTAAGGGGGAAATTAACACTTAGATTGGGGGTAAATTTGATGTTATCAATCTCCCAGCTTTTCGGGAAGCTGTTTCAACAAAACTGCAGGCAGTTTTCATTGAGGGGAGTTTTTGCCATCTCGAATAGTTTTTCCTTATTACTCAACAAGTTTTTGATTGTGGATGCAAATTTGGGCATTAAGAGAATAGCATCCACGAAGCTGATATCAAAATAAAGATCTTGAAAATTTTGGAAAATTTTTTCCATTTGAAGATTTGCTTTTTTGCGGAGCTTTTGATCGTGTAAACGTGAAGGATATGGAATTGAAGGTTTCGGGTTGGGTCTTGGATTTTCAACAGGAGTCTCGAGAGGTTCAAATACAACCCTTGTTTTACGGATCGGGACCGGGATAACTAGAGGAGGGATGACATTGGTACCTCCGTTGTTAGTAGGAAGTACTGTATCTGTTGTAGACTCAGTTTCATGTTCCTCTACCTGAATAGGAGAAGAGGTAGACAGAGCCATGGGTACTTTATAAGAAACTCCACTTCTGGTTGTGATCGCCTTAACATCGCCCCTTGGGTTAGCGATCGTGTTGCTCGGTAGTGTACCTGAGCCTGAGGGTCGATCATTTAAAGACTTCTTGAGCTATGAGATCTGGCTGACCAACAATTTGTTAATTTCTTCTTGGGATTTCATAAACTATTTCAACAACTCATCGGATGATGGTCCAGTTGGAACAACGGCATGATTTTGGTTAGGAACATTTTGAGCATGGTTGTTTTGAAAATTCCCTTGATTTTGATTGTTATGACCATGAAAATTGTTTCCTTGTTGAAAACCACCCTGTTGGAAATTATTACCCTGATTAAAATGACCTTGATTACGGTTAAAATTTCCTTGGTTTTGATTTAGAAAAGCCTGATTGTGACCGGAATGGAAATTCCCTTGGTTTTGAAAACCTTGGTTCATTCGGTTTTGATTTTGATTAAAATTTTGATTCCGGTTTTGATTCTGATTCTGAGCTTGATTAAACCCGGGTGGTCCAAGGTAGTTATTGGAACGATAGCTCAAAAGGTTATGGTCCCCTTGTGGTTGGTAGGAATTACCTCCCGCATTATAGGAACCTTGAGCTGCGTACACGTTTTCATGAGTGAAGCCACCTGAGGCTGGGCACTAAGTGTACGGGTGGGGACCACCACAAGTATCACAACTTGAGGTAACAGCTTTGACGTGATGATTTTGATTTGTCTGATGGATACGTAAAACTGCAGTAGACAAATCATCAAGTTTCTTAGCAAGGAAAGCTATATCATTGTTTGACTGATTTACATGAGTCATTCCTCTCAGCTGAGGAATCCCAGAAATTGTGATGGGCAGTCATGTTTTTGATCAAATCATAGCACTCTTCAGGGGTCCTTTTCATAAAGGTGCCCCCAGCAGCAGCGTTGATGGTGTCACGGTGACGAAGTGTAAAACCATTGTAGAAGGTATCTATAATGGTTACAAGAAGCATGTTATGATTGAGGTATTGAACAATTGCAAGCTTATAGCGTTCCCATGCCTCAAATAAGGACTCGTTAGGACGCTGTCTGAAGTTGCTGATATCATTTCTCAGCGTAGTTACCATGGATGGTGGATGTAACACCCCCAAAATACCGCTGCGGAAGACTGTGTCACTGAGGGTGCTACTTCATAATACAAAGTACAAGGTATAGAAAACGAACTCTAAATGAGACGTTTTGAAAAGTTACCATTCGATTAATGAATTCAAAGTTACAAACATGAGATTCCAAAGTATGATACATAAATGTATACAAAGTTTTGAATGGTAAATGATAAAAGCGTAAGTCTTCAGAATATGCAGCTTGACTCTAAGTTCCACGCACTAGCTATCGCCTTACTAACCTGAGATAAACATGCTAAAGTGTCAACACAATGGTTGGTGAGTTCATAGAGTTTGTCTTAAAACAGTTGAAAAGCCTTAAAAGAATGTTCACACAGCAAAGGCATCGTGAATCCACTCAGTTACAAGTCCCGCCATAAGAGACTTGTAACCTGTGTATTCACAACCCACTGCTACAATATAGTATGATTAAGACATGTATAAGTTCATCAAAACAATTAAGCAATTAGTCGTGAGTCTACTCTTCATCTCCGAAGACCTCACGTTTATGATGTATCCAACATTCGCAAATGTTAGGATGTATCAATAGCCTCAATGGTCATCCAACAACTTAATTTGGAGCCACCGGAAGTCTCAATGGTCATCCAGCAACTTAATCTGGAGCCACTGGCAGTCTCAATGGTCATCCAGCAACTTAATCTGGAGCCACTGGCAGTAACACAATCAAGTATAACGCAGTTAAGTATAACACAATCATGTATGTATGAAATCAAGTATAATTATCATGTATAACGCATTCAAGTATAATGCCAATCAAGCATAACACAATCAAGTATAAATGTTTAAGAGTATTTGTACAAGTAAGCAAGTAGTTGAGCATGTATCCCCCCCAAGAGTTAAAACAAGTATGAAAAGAGTAGGGGCTATGACTCACCTTAAGCTTATGTAATGAGAAATGAAAGTGGTAGTCGAATCGCGAAAGTCTCTAAGAGCAGCCTATAATAGAACGTTGCGACTTAGGTTTGGAGTAACGTCTAAGAATACGAAGAATTGCCTATATATGTCTTGCATAATGTTCATGATGTAGTACTTAGTATATAGTGTAGTCTTTGAATATAAATTGTTTATGAAACATGTATAAGTTGTACATCTCTTACTACCGTTCAGGCCGACATAATTCAGAAGTCATGGAGTAAACGTTTGAGGAGCCAGGACACTTTAACTCGTAAATCCACAACTCGTCTCGACGGCTTACTTAATGAACTCCTCACATGAGGCTCCCTACTATTGTAGTATTTGATAACATATATATATATATATAAGCTTTTTGATCTTTAAAAGTTATATGGTCTTTAGTGGCTTTGCCGTGACCTTGGTCACGTTACCATGGTCTTGAGACTCAACCTTGGCTTTAGCCATGGTTGTGGTCTTGGCTTTAGGTCATTAGACCTCTTGGTCTCATCTAATTATAATGATTATATAGTGACTTTGGTCTAAAAATACGCTGTTAAGAATTTGAAGAAAATTATCACTCAGAAAGCATTTTCAGGTCTCGAGCTTCTTTGTTCCTGAACGAAAACGTCGTTCCGGACAACTTTCGTGTTTTAACTTTTTGACGAATCGGACCAGAAGTGGGACTTTCAAATTGGCAGAATGCAAACAGTAGGGTTTAGGCAGTTTCGGCGTTTTGGTGTCGCTAACTTCTTATGGTCATAACTTTTGACTCGTGTACTCGTTTTGGGTGATTCAAATTGCTATGTTTTCCTTGTTAAGTCCTCTTTAACAGTAAGTAAGTGTCAAATATCAAAGTTATACTATTGTGGTCGTGGTTTTCCATAAAAATCACTAGTTTGCTTGTTTGCTTGTCATAAGTTAACATATGTATACCAATACTTGTTTTATCCATTTTTAAACATCATGAACACAATACAAAGACCATATATAGCATGAAAGAAATATAATAAGCATGAAAATGATATTGAGCAAGAAAGTGTATAAGGGTTTGCTTACAACTTTTGGCTTTCTAAAGAAAGGAAGTCAAGTATAGAACTAGGACACTAAACCTATGCTTGTAAACCCTTTACCATAACTCTTGTAACCCTTGCTAGTCTTGATCTAACCCTTGTGAAAACCATTTAACTTCAGCCCTAGTAACCTTGTGTAGCTCCTAATTCAACCATGGAATCACCAAACAAACTTAAGAACTAGGTAGAGAATACTAAGACCTTGAACTTTGTAGTGTAACTTGTATATTGAAGATCAAAGGATCATGGTGCTAGGTATAAAGGGTGTGGCGTTTGATTTATGAAGAAAGAATGGAATGAGCTCTCTATTTATAGCATGAAGAGGAGGTTAGGAAGGTGTCTAGGAAAGTTCATTGAGGAGGTTAGTTTTTAGGATATTTTTGCTAAACTTGGAGACAAAGTTGTAAATAAGTATTGATCTAATGGCTAAAGTCATGAGATCATGCCACAAGTGTGAATCCTCCCCCCCTAAGTCGTCCATATAGAGATAAGGGTGACTAGATGAAAAAACTTGGTATTATCCTACTTATGTAGCTAGTTTTGGACCCGTAAATTGCTAACCGTAAGTTATTAAGCCACGAAACGTAAAACCGGGTATCCTAAAAATATGAAACTTATAAATATGGTTAAACATGTCAATATACTCCATAATAAAATATAAAATGAGTGGTAGGTTCTATCGGGTGCTAAAACCCTGCTAAAAACTGGAAACACGGGTCTAAAACGCGTAATTCGCGCAAAACGCTGAACTGGAAAACGTAAAATTCCGAAACTTTTGGAATTGTCCTAAAATGAGAGAAAATCATATTTCTATTGTTTATAATGTTTTATGGACATATCGGGATGCTGGAATGACGTTTAAACCTGAAAGTAAACCTCGGACACGGCTTTGTGATTTTTGCAGAAATGATCCGACGAGCGTCAAACTCTCGGATTATCGTTAAAATAGTTTAACTTACGAGAATATGAAATAAAAATTTCTGAGATGAATAGTGAAAAGTGTATAGTAAAAGTGAATAGTGAAAGTGAATAGTGAAAAGTGAATAGTGAAATTTTCGGGAATAAAAGTTAACCTGAAATTGCGAATTGTTACAGTCTCTACCCTTTAAGGAGAACTTCGCCCCGAAGTTCTGTTGATGTTAACTACTTACGGTGTGTCTAAGAGAATTCGGGAACTCTAATATAGTAGTGTTTACTCTGATTCGTCTAAGATTCTGGTTAAGGAGTTGTATCGGCTACAATTAAGCCCACTTATTTATAACACATTACTTACAAAAAGAAGCGTCCAAATTTATGTAAGTAAGGTCTCATAAACTTATGGTTCGGTGATTTACAATTTCTTTATTTAAATGAAGAGGCGTCCCAATCCATTTAAATAAGGAGATTCTAAAACATCCTACTTAAGAATTTCCGACACAAAATCCGCCTTCTGAGGCCGATAGTAAGATAATCAAGCCATCAAATCCCTAAAGCTAAGCAATAATATTATTTAACTCAAATCTTGTGTCTAATCAAACAAGAACTGTCACAAGATCAAGTTAACTAATTAGTTATTACTGAGCTCCATGTTTTTAATGACTCGACGAATCTCTGGGGCTCCTTATAATACTAAAGTCACATCATCTAACAGCGTGGAACTAAGCAAACCTCTAACCAATAAGCATATGTGTATGTATTGTGTGTAAGGCAAATAAAGAGGAAGGTCCCAACGTATATAGCAGTTATAGTCTACGCACTAAATGCAACCTAGTTCTCTATAACCAAGGCTCTGGTACCAATCTGTAACACCCCCAAAATACCGCAGTGGAAGACTGTGTCACTGAGGGTGCTACTTCATAATACAAAGTACAAGGTATAGAAAACGAACTCTAAATGAGACGTTTTGAAAAGTTACCATTCGATTAATGAATTCAAAGTTACAAACATGAGATTCCAAAGTATGATACATAAATGTATACAAAGTTTTGAATGGTAAATGATAAAAGCGTAAGTCTTCAGAATATGCAGCTTGACTCTAAGTTCCACGCACTAGCTATCGCCTTACTAACCTGAGATAAACATGCTAAAGTGTCAACACAATGGTTGGTGAGTTCATAGAGTTTGTCTTAAAACAGTTGAAAAGCCTTAAAAGAATGTTCACACAGCAAAGGCATCGTGAATCCACTCAGTTACAAGTCCCGCCATAAGAGACTTGTAACCTGTGTGTTCACAACCCACTGCTACAATATAGTATGATTAAGACATGTATAAGTTCATCAAAACAATTAAGCAATTAGTCGTGAGTCTACTCTTCATCTCCGAAGACCTCACGTTTATGATGTATCCAACATTCGCAAATGTTAGGATGTATCAATAGCCTCAATGGTCATCCAACAACTTAATTTGGAGCCACCGGAAGTCTCAATAATCATCCAGCAACTTAATCTGGAGCCACTGGCAGTCTCAATGGTCATCCAGCAACTTAATCTGGAGCCACTGGCAGTAACACAATCAAGTATAACGCAGTTAAGTATAACACAATCATGTATGTATGAAATCAAGTATAATTATCATGTATAACGCATTCAAGTATAATGCCAATCAAGCATAACACAATCAAGTATAAATGTTTAAGAGTATTTGTACAAGTAAGCAAGTAGTTGAGCATGTATCCCCCCCAAGAGTTAAAACAAGTATGAAAAGAGTAGGGGCTATGACTCACCTTAAGCTTATGTAATGAGAAATGAAAGTGGTAGTCGAATCGCGAAAGTCTCTAAGAGCAGCCTATAATAGAACGTTGCGACTTAGGTTTGGAGTAACGTCTAAGAATACGAAGAATTGCCTATATATGTCTTGCATAATGTTCATGATGTAGTACTTAGTATATAGTGTAGTCTTTGAATATAAATTGTTTATGAAACATGTATAAGTTGTACATCTCTTACTACCGTTCAGGCCGACATAATTCAGAAGTCATGGAGTAAACGTTCGAGGAGCCAGGACACTTTAACTCGTAAATCCACAACTCGTCTCGACGGCTTACTTAATGAACTTCTCACATGAGGCTCCCTACTATTGTAGTATTTGATAACATATATATATATATATAAGCTTTTTGATCTTTAAAAGTTATATGGTCTTTAGCCGTGGCTTTGCCGTGACCTTGGTCATGTTACCATGGTCTTGAGACTCAACCTTGGCTTTAGCCATGGTTGTGGTCTTGGCTTTAGGTCATTAGACCTCTTGGTCTCATCTAATTATAATGATTATATAGTGACTTTGGTCTAAAAATAGGCTGTTAAGAATTTGAAGAAAATTATCACTCAGAAAGCATTTTCAGGTCTCGAGCTTCTTTGTTCCTGAACGAAAACGTCGTTCCGGACAACTTTCGTGTTTTAACTTTTTGACGAATCGGACCAGAAGTGGGACTTTCAAATTGGCAGAATGCAAACAGTAGGGTTTAGGCAGTTTCGGCGTTTTGGTGTCGCTAACTTCTTATGGTCATAACTTTTGACTCGTGTACTCGTTTTGGGTGATTCAAATTGCTATGTTTTCCTTGTTAAGTCCTCTTTAACAGTAAGTAAGTGTCAAATATCAAAGTTATACTATTGTGGTCGTGGTTTTCCATAAAAATCACTAGTTTGCTTGTTTGCTTGTCATAAGTTAACATATGTATACCAATACTTGTTTTATCCATTTTTAAACATCATGAACACAATACAAAGACCATATATAGCATGAAAGAAATATAATAAGCATGAAAATGATATTGAGCAAGAAAGTGTATAAGGGTTTGCTTACAACTTTTGGCTTTCTAAAGAAAGGAAGTCAAGTATAGAACTAGGACACTAAACCTATGCTTGTAAACCCTTTACCATAACTCTTGTAACCCTTGCTAGTCTTGATCTAACCCTTGTGAAAACCATTTAACTTCAGCCCTAGTAACCTTGTGTAGCTCCTAATTCAACCAAGGAATCACCAAACAAACTTAAGAACTAGGTAGAGAATACTAAGACCTTGAACTTTGTAGTGTAACTTGTATATTGAAGATCAAAGGATCATGGTGCTAGGTATAAAGGGTGTGGCGTTTGATTTATGAAGAAAGAATGGAATGAGCTCTCTATTTATAGCATGAAGAGGAGGTTAGGAAGGTGTCTAGGAAAGTTCATTGAGGAGGTTAGTTTTTAGGATATTTTTGCTAAACTTGGAGACAAAGTTATAAATAAGTATTGATCTAATGGCTAAAGTCATGAGATCATGCCACAAGTGTGAATCCTCCCCCCCTAAGTCGTCCATATAGAGATAAGGGTGACTAGATGAAAAAACTTGGTATTATCCTACTTATGTAGCTAGTTTTGGACCCGTAAATTGCTAACCGTAAGTTATTAAGCCACGAAACGTAAAACCGGGTATCCTAAAAATATGAAACTTATAAATATGGTTAAACATGTCAATATACTCCATAATAAAATATAAAATGAGTGGTAGGTTCTATCGGGTGCTAAAACCCTGCTAAAAACTGGAAACACGGGTCTAAAACGCGTAATTCGCGCAAAACGCTGAACTGGAAAACGTAAAATTCCGAAACTTTTGGAATTGTCCTAAAATGAGAGAAAATTATATTTCTATTGTTTATAATGTTTTATGGACATATCGGGATGCTGGAATGACGTTTAAACCTGAAAGTAAATCTCGGACACGGCTTTGTGATTTTTGCAGAAATGATCCGACGAGCGTCAAACTCTCGGATTATCGTTAAAATAGTTTAACTTACGAGAATATGAAATAAAAATTTCTGAGATGAATAGTGAAAAGTGAAAAGTAAAAGTGAATAGTGAATAGTGAAAAGTGAATAGTGAAATTTTCGGGAATAAAAGTTAACCTGAAATTGCGAATTGTTACAGTGGAAAGTATTAATGCGTAGGGATTGCACCAGGCTTTACCTCTCGAGGGATCTCGAGAAGCTTACAACCCCCATCAGGCAGTGTACCTGATCGATGTAGTATAGTATAATGACAAGTACCGGGGGATTGATCGTTCAGCTAGGAATAGTGTCGCTAGGATTAGAAAACCTAAAGACTAGGTCTAGAGATGAGGGATGATTCTTTTTGTATTTTTTTATATTTTTTTTGAAAGAAAGTAAAAATCTCGGGTTTGAAGGATTTGGGCGGAATTAGTTGCTATTCAACTAACCCAATACTAAGATGCAATCAAAATAAAATACTAAAATAAAAATAAACACAAATTAAACTAAGGTTGTGAGCAATATGTAGGAGAATTGTGTTTACTTAGATTTCACTACTCCCTAGATATCTTTTTGTGACATTTCAAAATTTTCATGTCATTAATCTTAATAGTATTTAACTATTCAATTTTTTTTAAATAATTAACTTCGTCAGAAGTTATCCGCGTTTTGTCAAAACACGTTCAATTAATTCAACCACGACTAGACTATGTACACTCTACACTTTTTATGCATTTTTGGTTCCTTACAATCCTATTTTAAAAGTCCTAATTTACTTTTTTCTAATTTTTACGTAAACCTTGCACCTTTACGTTTTACCCGCTCTAAATTTACGTTTTAAGGTTTTGACAAAGTGAACCAACCCTAGACTATGATAATTTACATATTTATGAATTTTTAAACTATTTCATGTTTACAAATGAGTTTTATACTTGTCGTGTCATTTTTATAGCTTACGTCACTTTTATCAAAAATCGGTGTCACCGAACGTGTTTTCGACTCACGGTTTCAGTTTTAACGACGTTTAAACACTCTGATAAACCCATGACTCAACTAATATATTAAAATTAGTTATTTTAACAAGTTTTAACAATTTTACAAATTTAGTATTTTTACGTTACCCGCTTTTACGTTTTTGCATCTTAAAACCTCCACGTTTTCAATTACCGGGATCAAAGTATACATTGTAACTCATATTTAACACAAAATCAATCCCACTTTCCTTCCCCACACACCATGAACGACCCAAAAGCCACATGGATGCATATTCATGTGGTGTGTCATGTTGTGGTGTCAAACTCTTGCAAAAATTAAGACACATGTACTCCACTACACCCTTTCTCATATATATACTTCAAAAATTGCACATAGAACATATCACCAAGTATCTTTCACTCAAAATCTGCATTTTATCTCTTCAAATTCGTGGCTTCTCAAGGCCAACACACCCTTGGTGTTGTGTTTTTGCTAGTCCAAGATTTAGTGCAAGAATGGTGATCTCTTAGTGCTAGTTTGTTCCATGTTCATTTCTTCTTCAAGAGCTCTCTTCCTCAAGTGTTTATGAGCTGAGATTTTCAAGGTTTTACAAGAGTTTATTGGTGATTTTCTAAAGGTTTTCAAAGTTCCTAGAAGTGGTGATTCTCTAGTTCCTTCAAGAGTGTTGGTGACAAGATTTGGTGATCATGAATTAGAGGAAAGGTGCATGCAATATCACCTTAATCTTGATCTCTATTTTCATCTTCAAAAATTTTCTTTCTCCTATATTTTATGGCTTACAATAGGTTATTGTGGCTGTAGATTGGAGTTCTCAAGATCCTCTACAAGTTCATCTTTCAAGTCATAAAAGATCCTTGCTTGGTGGTGGCTTTGGATAGCCCTCGTTTCTTGTTCTTGAAATTTATCATGTCATTCTCTTTTGTAAGAAACTCTTTTATAAATTTTCATTGCATTTATATTTTTTTTTTCTTCTTGTTCACTCCTGTAAAATTTGATATTTATTGATGTAATGGTGTAACATATAAATTATGGGGCTTGGTTAGGCTTGGTACATGAAACTAGACCACTAAAAATCCTAGAGGACTAAACATGCAACTGTGATTCTGAATCAGGGGCAAAAATGGAATAAACTGCACTAATCAGTAAACATTGAGACTAAACTAAAAATATGTGGTTTTAGGTCTATGTCTTGTGGTCGTTTTTACGGGTATTTCATTAAATAACTCATTCTGATGATTAAACTAGAAACATTTTCGTAAAACATGTCCAGTTCTGAGTAACAGATTTGAAACGGGCAAAAGTCATTTTTTTTGTGAATAACCCTCTGTTTCTCAAAGAATAAAAGTTTTAGAGGACATCTTAACTTAAACGTGGCCAAAAACGGGAAACAAATCGGGTTAGTAAAACTCTAGATATCGCACTTTTCGTGAGGCCATTGAAAATTTGAAAGCTGAATGGATTGATTGTTTGGGTAAATGGACTGTTTTGCTAATGTTACATAATTTTGGCCAAGTGGGACCCACAAATCTCGTTAATATAGAAGTAGACCTTTCCGGGGATATAAGGAACGAGACTTGTGGACTTACGGTTTGCAAATGATGGTTTCCTAAACATAGACAAGTTATGTAAATGCTAACAGCACTAGGTATAAAATGAGTATAAATTGTTTTACACTTTATAAAGTTGGACCTTTAAAACATTTTGAACCCCCCTAATATATTTTGAACCCTGAGGCCTAAAGTGAACCTTTTTGACCAAAAACTTGACCCATGGACTAAACTTGAACCTTAGAATTAATTTGAACTTTTACATCAAAATTGAACTTGGGGTAAATGTAAGTTTCATACTTATATAAATACAAGGGTACATTTTTGGGAAATTTGTAAGTAATTAACTTAAACCTTGTGATGTATCTAGGAATATTGTACCAAGCTTAAGTAAGATCATATTCTGTATATTACCAAAAGTACATCGATATCTATTTTCATAAACTAAGACAACGTATATTATTTAGGTTCATCGTAGAGCTTTTGCGGCTATTCCTTCACTTGCTTGTTCATTGCTATTTTCTTTGCTTTAAGGTGAGTTCATAGCCTCGCCTTTACTTACTTAAATGTTTTATAAACCTCGCGAGGGGGATACATGCTAGTTTTTACAAACTGAATACAAGTAGTTTTTGGTATGCTGGACCCGATCATATGATTATAGATATTGAATGCTTTTTGCCAATTAAGTCCCCTCATGAACCGTTAATTACTCGAGTAATAAACGCTAGTATTATGGATATGCATATTAGGCTTGGCGGGCTTGTTCGGGATACGGACACATAATAGTTAGAATTGTGGTAAATGGCAAATTTTACCTTTCCGGGGCATTATTAAATTACGTTAAGGTTCGGTTACATGAACTCAATACTATAATCAAATAAACCGACATGTAATTGCAATACTTGTCGCCCGATAAATAATGCTTGTATTCAACTTATTACTTATTAAACTCTATGAATTCACTCAACTTTATGTTGACTTTTTATCATGTATTTTCTCAGGTATTATTTTGCTAGCTGAGCATTGGAAGCAATCGGAGTCGCGTGGATATCAAACATTGAAGGACTTGTTTTCTTCACATTCGATAATTATTTTCTTTAAATATGCAAATGAGTCATTTTTGAACTCTTTTAACTTAAGTTTTAAATATAAATTGTTGGGACCTTTGTACTCTGATTTATCAAATCGAATGTGACATTTTATTAAACGTATCTTTTGAGGTCGTTTTATGTAACTAGTTTTTATGAATTATGAAGTGACACCCAAATTGGTATTCCGCTGCGTTGTAAATTTTGGGGGTGTCACACTTTTACACGTTAATTACCTGTTATAGTTGCGTGGATGATGGATTGTATTCCTTAATACTATTCATGGGGTGGCGTACTTACTTCCCCAATCCTATGAGTGCCTACTTCACTCCTATGTCGAGCCGGCTAAGAAGCTCCTAACATGGGATCATTAGAATATACTCATGCATTAAATACAACCAATAAAATCTAGTACATATCGGTTCATGTTTCCTAAGATGTTCAAGCATGTTACACAATGGAGATCTGCCAGTTTTCTTAAGCCTAACATTGAAATCATTCATCCAATACAACCATAAACAAGTAATCAACACATAATTAACATCTAGGTTTCATTAGATCTAAGCAAACACAAGATAAATCTAGCCTAGCATGTTGAAATCAAGACAAGTAAATGATATAATTAACCAACACATAGACATATTGATTGAATTAAAGAGAAGACTTATCTCAATAGCACATGAAAGGATTCAAGGGGTGAAAACTCTTGAAAGTACAGTAAAATATGACCTAGGGTTTACAAAGTTCGGCCCTAGGTTTCTCCACACAAGTTCCTCCCTAATGAATGAAAAATAGAAAACTATATATAGAGTTTAGTAGGTAACGGCATCAAGAACAAATGTCTGACGCCGTCATCTCGCCGCCAAATAGTTCCTCGGACTGCCTAGATCTGGGTCTGACCCCGTCATGTAGTCTCCTTATGCAGGCCGTCACACATTTAACTCTTGACGCCCTTGTTGTGACGTCGTCAGGTTTGCGCTGGGTCGTCACCACTTTTACCCCTGACGCCGTCAGGGTCTTCCTCTTGACGCCGTCAGGTACTGTTCTCAGCATGGAAAATTAAGTCTTTGGCGTTTTCTTCACTTTTATGCTCCAAAAACGTCCGAATTGCTTTCTTTTCCAGAATTCACTCCCAAAGTACCTAAAATCACAAAAGGAACGATTTAGGGTAATATTTGATCAAATAAATTCAATTTCGGGCTTAAATGACCCCTTAAAAGTGGTTCATTTTTCGCCTCATCATATACCCTTACACTTGAGATTTGCTTGTCCTCAAGCAAATGTGCTTTTATTCTAATCAAAATACAAGTTAGGGGTCATTTAACACTAATATAAAAGTAATTACAATAAATAATCGTTCCACTAAAGACCAAAGACAAGCACGGAGGTCATACACAAGCACCTCATAAATAGTGTTTAGATACTCATATCTCTCAGGTGTAATAAAGTATATATCACAATATGGAAATGGAAAACATCTCTCACTACCTGTCATAGCAAAATAGATTACCATAAGCTTGGGAAAGGATCAAACCTCCACCACATGGCGTAAGCACCTAGGATAAACTATCAAAGAGGTCTTTTAAAGGGTTGTAACATTAGGTGTAGGGATATGGAATACACGGTTTTGTTGGATATAGGCAGTCTTTACTGGTGGCGAGTTAACAATCTTGGTTAATTACATGTACAATAGTGCGTTGCTAAGCCAAGACTAGACTTGACTTAAGCTAATAAATGAAAAATAACAAAAACATAAAATAAACATAGAATGAAAAGGGATGGTAGTCCATATGTTTTTTTTCTATTTTTTTCTTTTCTTTTTCTTGATTTTTTTGATTTTTTTTTTTTTTTTTTTTTTTTTTTTTTTTTGCATACACTCTTACCCTACCATCCAAAATAATACATCATAGTGAATGAAAATCAAAACTAATCTAACGACTCAAATTAAGAAAATCAAAACACTTGGAGTACTTTTAAGATTAACGCACATATGGGGGTAATATATGATGTTCTTCCCCATTACTCCATAACATAAGTACTTTACCCATGAGTCCCAATCGTCCCAAAACAATATGTACAAGGATATGACTCGACTTAGCAACCATGTAATCAATTAGATAATTAACTTAGGGTTTAACAAATAACAATAATGCACTAAAAATGAGTGCATACACGGAAGGCTAAGGCGATTTGGTTGTACATTTAAGTGGGGTGTAACTAATTCTTCCTTTAAGTAAAATGCTTAAAGTTAGAAACAAAAAGATAGGCTCGGAGGGGTGTACTAGGGGTTTCGTGTACTAAAAATGAGTACAACGCTAAGGGTGTGGGAAAAATTAGTTGACTTAACTAGCCAAGTAATATGACTTAAATGGTCAAGTAATTATGATACGGGTTTAACACAAGGGTGATCCTAATGCCTCTTATCATGTAGTAAATCCTACTATACGAATGTAGTCTCACTAGCGGTCTCGGGATGCATCACTAACTCAAGTTCTAGAATCTAAATGCTACCGGTACACTCATAAGCACTAATAGTAAATGCTTTTCCTATCAAATCTAAAGGCGAACCTGACATATTTGGGTGGAAAATTTTTCTGAATGATACGATTATGTGCTAGTCATACAATCTCCTATCCATGAGACGCTTGCTATGGCTAAAGTTTCACTCCTAAATGTTGTAAAAAATTTTAAATTTGGCGCTAAAATTGCACTAACAAGTATTTCTCATAGTTTTATTACACATCTACTATCAAACAAACAAACTCAAGCGAAAGTGTATCTATAAGGTATCATCATTTTACCCTCCCCTTACACTTAGGATGAACATTGTCCCCAATGTTCAACTAAAGAATGTAAAAGTGAAATAAGTAAAATGAATGAAATCAAATACTCCCCTGATTCGCTCAGTATGGATAATAAGGTAGCCAGGTTAGATCTTCCTCCAAGAAAATGAACAATCAAAGCTTCCCTTCCAGAAAAATACATCTTCTTGTCATACATAACCTGTAAATCTTGAGAAAACAGACAAGGCAACCTCACATAAAATCGGTGGCAATCTACATATGCTAATAAATCCTAGAAAACAAAGTAAGATATAATGCTTGTGGAATGATGTTTGCAGATTTCCTGGAGATTATAAAACTAATAATTCAACAAAAACTTTAAGACTCCGTTAGAAAAACAAAACTTGGTAAAATTTCCAGATTTTTACACGTGACGCCATCAAGAGTAAACTCGTGACGCCGTCAGAAGTGACCTGCAGAAATTCTTATGTTAAGTTTCCGGAAAATTTCTGGAAAAACTTGGTCCTACTTCCTGGAAAATCCTACAAAACTTCATTATGACTCGATACAAGCATTTGACTCTAACAAATACGAATATACATGTTCACTTACTATTGTGGAGAATCATGATTGGTTTTGTTTCTTAAAAACATATTTGGGGTTTCCCCTTACACTTATCTTTTGCAAAAATACCTTCAGGTGAAGTTAAGACTAGGCCAAACAACAAAATAAAGTATTTTCACTATTTAGTTTAGAAACATGATCTACCAACAATAAAAATAAAGCATGCATACAGAAGCAAATAACAAACAAAACAAAATAAAAATCACACAAAACATGGGTTGCCTCCCAAGAATCGTTTTTCTTTATTTACGAGTCTTGTAGCTAGACTCAAGGTCATGGGTTACTACGTGACCTCTTCGTTGGTTTCACTTTCTGATTGTAAATGTTCTTTGTAGAAACCAATCACCTTTTTCTCAATCGCTCCTATAATCCTATGGGCAAATTCCTTATCGACTTTATACTTAGGTCCTAGAGTCAGGCAATCTTTGTAGAAAATACTCTTCTTTTCCCATACATAATCCATGCCCTTTTTCTTATCCTCTTCATTGATATCCTCAAAAGCACCAATGTTGTCCATGTCAAAACGGGGCACAAAACGAAATTCTTTCATTCTATTAGGCATCCTATAAGTGATCCTATCGGTGTTACTTGCAAATCGGATTGTCCCTTCTATCTCATCATATTCTAACTTGGACTCTTCAACAAATGGTTTACCAAACACAACATTGGATAATCGAAAATCAATAACATTAGCAAGATCTTCAACAATCATAAAGTCAGTAATATAAGTGAAATTCCCAACAAAGACATGTAGACCTTTAATTCTCTCGACAAAGTTACAAACTCCACCGGGGTATTTGGGATCTCTTCTAGGTCCAAGTCTTGTTTTCACTATATCATTATAAACACTCGAGGACATAATGTTGATTGGGGATTTAAAGTCAATGTAAGCATTGTAAACGTGTCTATACCCAATCATACATGGTATCTTAGCATTCTTAGGGCCGCCTCTCTTTATCTTAGGTTCGATTCTAGTAAAAGGAGATCGAGGGTTATCAATAAGATTATTATGATATGCAATCTCCTCCTTAGTGGGGTATAGATTAAAATAATCATTTAGCTTCGGATCTATTTCCCCTTCCTCAAGTTCCTCAACAACATTCTTAAAATCATTAGGTCCTAGGTCCTTATTTGAGTACAAGGCGGTTGCTAGGTCACTAAATGCTTGGTCGAGCTCAACTTTAATCAACCTATTAAGCTCCCTAAGTTCCTTAATCTCACTCTCAATTTGTTCACGTAACAAAGCCACATCTCTAGGGGAAAGGGGTGGATTCACGTTTTCCATAATGGTCAACGGAATAGTCAACGAATTTAATTTATTAACAAAAGCACGAAGAAAAAGATAGACTAAAGAGATCCTAAAAATAAAAATAAAAATAAAATCATACTAGAAAGGAATCTAGCAAGTTGACCTAATAAAAAGATATTCTAACCTAGACAATAACTATTCCCCGGGCTGCGGCGATAAAAACTTGATGCGTAGGGATTGCACCAGGCTTTACCTCTCGAGGGATCTCGAGAAGCTTACAACCCCCACCAGGTAGTGTACCTGATCGATGTAGTATAGTATAATGACAAGTACCGGGGGATTGATCGTTCAGCTAGGAATAGTGTCGCTAGGATTAGAAAATCTAAAGACTAGGTCTAGAGATGAGGGATGATTCTTTTTGTATTTTTTATATTTTTTAGAAATCGAGTAAAAATCTCGGGTTTGAAGGATTTGGGCGGAATTAGTTGCTATTCAACTAACCCAATACTAAGATGCAATCAAAATAAAATACTAAAATGAAAATAAAACTAAATTAAACTAAGGTTGTGAGCAATATGTAGGAAAATTGTGTTTACTTAGATTTCACTACTCCCTAGATATCTTTTACACGTTAATTACTTGTTATAGTTGCGTGGATGACGGATTGTATTCCTTAATACTATTCATGGGATGGCGTACTTACTTCCCCAATCCTATGAGTGCCTACTTCACTCCCATGTCGAGCCGGCTAAGAAGCTCCTAACATGGGATCATTAGAATTTACTCGTGCATTAAATACAACCAATAAAACCTAGTACACATCGGTTCATGTTTCCTAAGACGTTCAAGCATGTTACACAATGGAGATCTGCCAGTTTTCTTAAGCCTTACATTGAAATCATTCATCCAATACAACCATAAACAAGTAATCAACACATAATTAACATCTAGGTTTCATTAGATCTAAGCAAACACAAGATAAATCTAGCCTAGCATGTTGAAATCAAGACAAGTAAAAGATATAATCAACCAATACATAGACATATTGATTGAATTAAAGAGAAGACTTATCTCAATAGCACATGAAAGGATTCAAGGGGTGAAAACCCTTGAAAGTACTGTAAAATATGACCTAGGGTTTACAAAGTTCGGCCCTGGGTTTCTCCACACAAGTTCCTCCCTAATGAATGAAAAATAGAAAACTATATATAGAGTTTAGTAGGTGACGGCGTCAAGAACAAATGTCTGACACCGTCATCTTGCCACCAAATAGTTCCTCGGACTGCCTAGATCTGGGTCTGACGCCGTCATGTAGTCTCCTTATGTAGGCCGTCACACATTTAACTCTTGATGCCCTTGTTGTGACGCCGTCAGGTTTGCACTGGGTCGTCACCACTTTTACCCCTGACGCCGTCAGGGTCTTCCTCTTGACGCCGTCAGGTACTGTTCTAAGCATGGAAAATTAAGTCTTTGGCGTTTTCTTCACTTTTATGCTCCAAAAACGTCCGAATTGCTTCCTTTTCCAGAATTCACTCCCAAAGTACCTAAAATTACAAAAGGAACGATTTAGGGTAATATTTGATCAAATAAATTCAATTCTGGGCTTAAATGACCCCTTAAAAGTGGTTCTTTTTTTGCCTCATCAAGTATTTAGCCAAGAATTTGGTAACCATCTCATCAAAAGTGTGGATCGAATTCTTTGGAAGACGATCGAACCAGGCAGTCGCATGATGAGTAAGAGAATAGGGGAAGAGATATAAACGAAGGCCATCTTCGGTGACGCCATTTTGTTTCATGTTCTGGGTGACGGTTAAAAATTTGTCAAGATGCTTGTTATCATCGTCACCCAGCAATCCGTGAAATTGACACGAATTTTGGACTTGCTGAATAATATGATGCTTGAGACCAAAGTTCGTGGCCTCAATAGTGAGTGGTGCAATATGTCCACCTCTCCCGTGCATGGTGGGCTGACACAACTCCTCCATCATTCGGAGATCAAGAGCTGTCTCATCCTTGGAAGGGTCAGATGGGGGTGGTGGGGGCTCGTCCATTTTTATTTTGGGTTCTTCAATAATTGTACGTAACTCGGGTACGTTTCTTTGACGATTACATTTTGTTTGTGAACGAGTGCGCATGCACTAAAACAATGTCAATTAAAACAAGACAGAGGCAAAACAACAGGGAACTTAAACCAATAATCACAGTATGACTGGCTTTTTTGAAAAAGGTACACCAATCACAAGGATACAAAGGCAAGTTTTAATCTTTAGTTTGGGAACTTATTAATGTTCATACCCCCAGTTGGTAGGTATTCAGCCTTGGTTTTCGACAATGTATTTTATGTATTTATTATTACCAGAAAAACAAAATGTTTTTGGCTTTTTGGGTGTGTGTGCAAAAAACTTTTGGAAATATTTTTGGTATCGATTCGTTAACCGAAATCGTTTTCTTTAAAATTACTCGCAGGGTGGCGGGAGAGAAGAATGGATCTCTCTTCAGTTCGCAATTTAATGTCAGAACTTTCGTTTACCACCTGTGTAGGTTGTAATCTTAAAGAAATCGAAGTAATTTAACTTCACGATTTTTTTTTTGTTTATGATTTTTTTTTTTTTTTTTTTTTTTTTTTTTTTTTTTTTTTTTGTGTGTTTTTAACACTTTAGGAAAAGTGTTAATGAACTTTTTCTGATATGATTAAGATTTTTACAAAAATTTACAAAGTGGTGAAATTTGTACAAGGGGGGTTTTGAAAATACTAAACCTAAACATTTTTAGAAAACACGCAACAACCTCCCCGGCAGCGACACCAAAATTTGACTCCTCCTAAACAATCAGTCCAATTTAACCAAGATTGGTCAACAGGTCAAACCTGAGGGAGAGGAATGCAAGATATAAAATCCGTGGAAGTACAGGGAAATCCCCGGGTCCTTAAGTCCCAACGAGATTGAAATTATGTTTGGAAAACGTTTACGGGAATCAGTGATTAGGGAATATTAACAGATAATAATTTGGATTTTATTACACTACTGATTGATTGGTATTAAGACAAATAAACAATATAAACAATTACAGGATTACCGATATAAACAAACGTAAACAAAATTAAAAATTAGATACAACTACAGACTGGAAAAAGGTGAGTTTTGAACAAATTAAAACTATAGGGGGTGAAAATGGTAATTTTACAAACTTAATATTAAAAGAAAATTTAATTAAAAAGAAAATTATTTTTTTGATTATTTTATTATTTAATATTAATTAAAAACTAATTTAATCTATTTACTAATTAATTAAAACTAATTTAAATTTAAGAAAAATACTAAAGTGACTTAGAAAAATATGAAAATTTTTACAAAACTAATTAACCATCACAAGAATCCTAAAAATTTATAAGAAGTTTATAAAAATTATTTTTAAACTAATTTACTAATTATTTACTTATTTAATAATTAAAATCTATTTTAACTAATTTAATTTTAAAAAATACTAAATGAACAGTGAAAATTCTGAAATTTTTTCTAAAAATACTTTACTAATTATAAGACATAGGTAAAATATAAAAAGCTACTAATGCTTATAAATAAGCAGAAGGAAAATTAATTTTTGGCTTTTTAAATTAAAACTAATTTAACTAATATAAATACTAAATTAACTCAGAAAATTATGAAAATTTTTCTTAAACTATTTTAATATATTAGAAACTTAGGAAAATTATAAAAATGAAAATTGCTTTTTGAAAATAAGCCAAATTGCTTAAATAGAAGCTATCAATATTTTTAAATTTGTCTTTTTCTGGATTTTCTTTTTCAAATCTAATTTACCACTAAAAATAAGCAACTTTAATAAAGACAAAAATTTTGGGACTTAAAAATAAGCAGTATGAAATCCAAATACTAACACAGAAAGGTCTAATAAGCTTTTGAAATGGATTTTGGTGCAAAAAGCTACTAATAAGCTACAAGTTGATAAATAAGCTACCAACAACTAAGATGTATACAAATAAGCTGAAAGGGACTAAATAAGCACAAGGAATAAGCCAGAAATGAAAAATAAGCACTTAAGCTAATCGTAAAGACCAAACAAGCCAAAATCAAAGGCTTTCAGTCCTCTGTGGGGTCCACAAAAGTGAATGGAGGTCCAAAACAAGGCTTGACCTACAAAGTTGGCCTGGTGAACTTTCAAATAAGCCAATAAGCAGGGCTTATGGCTTCCAGATAAGCACTTGGTGGGTCTATGAACTTGGGTGTTCAATACTGAGTACTCAGTATGTGGAGGGTGATGGGGTAACTAGGTGTATGAAATAAGCTATGGGCAAGGGATCTAAGATCCAAAATAAGCTTTGAACAAAAAAGCTGAGCTTTTGGGCTTCTCAAAAAGCCAAAGCTCATGCCCTGGGTCCCACTAATAACACTAGGGAGACCTTGGAAGTTCAACACAAATACTGAGTTACTCAGTATAGCTTGTGTGGTCAGGTCAAGTCCAAGGGCTATTTAAGCTATGGTCCAATAAGGTGAAGCCCAAAATAAGCCAAGGTCTAAAAAGCTCTACTGATAAGCTACTTAAAAAGCCATTGGTGAGGTCTGGGGCTCACTGGATCAGCCAGAGTGGGCTTATGAAACTTAGTTGAAAACCCTGGTGCAGGGGAGGGTGCTTGCCTTGCTAGTCCAAATAAGCACTTGCACAAGCCTAAAAAAATATTAAAAATAAGCCAATGATGGATTTCAAAACTTAAGCTGGTAGACTTTAACTTGTAAAATGCTAATTGAGGCTTAACTTGCAACACAAAAATCAGGAAAATTCTTTGAAAAATTAGCTTTCTGCCTAACTATGCAATTTTGACTTTTTAACTTGAGCACCTAAGTTGACTATGATGAACTTATACTGGATCCTACTGATTAATTATGTTATTCTAAGATGTTATGAGATGATTTCAAACTGCTTTTAACGATAATGAACTAATATTACTAATCCAAGACCTTATATCCTTAACAGTTTATCAATTAATAAGCTAAGAAGGCTATTTGACTTTTTTAACAAAGACCTACTAAATTTTATGACTAAAACTTCCTAAATACACCTAATGTGAGATATATGAGCCAAATACAACAACCGAAACAAGGCAGATCACCTAGAACTAAGCTGAACCAAATACCCCTTATTATTACTAATTTTGAATATTTTGGAGTAAACAGAAACTATAGTTGATGGAGATGCTTCTAAACAACGTTTTATGGATTAATAAGCTTATATTAACACAGAAACAAAGATTATAACTGCTAATACCCAATATACTACTTTATACTAATTTGGCAGTTAAACTAAAAACTTGAGCAACTATGAATATTGATTAACAATCTATTGATTTTAGGCAATATTACAACTAACAATCACTAAATAAGCACAAAGAAGCTGAGATAAGCAATAATTAAGCTATGCTACAGTAAAATCACAAAATTACAATAAATTAACTAAAAATTGAAAATTGAGACTTACAAGAGAACTTTGCTCAAACAAGGCCAAATTTGCTCGAGGAGATACTCTACAAGCTCCTAGCTTATCAGAGATAAGCTAGGTATAGTCCATCTGCCAATTCCATTACTTGGCACTTCCAAAAGCTTCCAGTCAATTGCATAGGTACCCTGTTGTGATTTTTGTGATTCTATTTCCTTTTTTATGTTTATTTATGGATATTAAGAGCCTAAGTGAGCTTATGTCAATTGCATAGGTACCACTTCTCTCGCATCCGATAGCGACAACGGTGTTCCAACGAAGCATCTTACATGCGGAAGACGATATAATAAAGTCGATATATACAATACGACATATAGGGAATAGAATAGACGTCCGAAACTCAATAAAACGTCTCATAAATATAGGAAAATAGACATATAAAATACTATACTTACACATAGATCCTAAATGCAACTATATGAGGGACTCCTAAGTTATAATCTAGTTTCAACCACCTACTTCTCTATAACCAAGGCTCTGATACCAATCTGTCACACCCCGCCACGGCGGAAACACGCGGGTGTAACTTCATGGATATAATCACAACACCTGGTGTCAACATAGAGAACAACTACATGCACATAAATAGAGCAATGTACAAACACAAAGTGTTGTAACAATACCCCAAAATAAAATAACCAAAACAAAACATAAATCCAAACATAGATGATAAACCACTTCCAATGCAACTAAGGTCTCGTCTATCCACATCCTTCTATCTTATCCTTAGAAAGCTCACTTGAAAATGATGCTTAAAATGTCAACATTACATTGGTGAGATTCATAGGTTTAAGACTCAAACACACTAGGCAACCAAAATCACTGTGATTATAAAATATAGCTGGACAAATAAGTATGGTTATCATATAAGCTACATGTATCACAAGCCAATATCACACATAAGGCAACCATCAGGCGGAACGTGCCCACCGATCCAAACAACATACCAGGCCGGAACGTGACCCCCGCTCCAAATAATGGGTAAATTAATACCCCCCCGATTGGACCACACAGAATAAAATTGAGTAGGAGTACTAATCTCCAATTAGGTCGTATGCACGAGCAACAGGGTAAGCACCCTCTCAATTGGACGACACAGAATCACACATCCTATCATTACCGTTCACATATAGCATAAATACGATAACATTAAAAGTCCGAGCTCTTTAACACACATACACATAATCATAGTAATTCAAATCATCTAAGACAAGCATCATTCCCATCCCAACTTTAAAACAAGTTAAAAAGTATGGGACTATGAACTCACCTCAAACCTTGCGGCTTCCACAAAACAATTCACAATCTATAACACACAAAAATAATCCACATTACACATGGTCAAGATAAAAGCTATAACCCATGTATTACACATATGATGGATGTCTAAGACTCATATGACCCACCATGGATCTCCTAGACACCATACTAACCACCACCATAACCTAACACTCACTAAATCCCTTGGACTCTTAAAATCAGAAAAAGCAGAATTTTTGGGTACTTTCGCCCACGACAAATAAAGCTCAAAAACTCACACCAAAAATTTACCATGGTCTCTCATAAGCATAGAAGCTAATCCCAGAAGGCCATGGACCAATAGCACACACAAATACTCAAAAGAAAATCAAACTTGTTAACTACTCAAATTCAGATCTGAACGCACACCAAAAAGTTTTGATTAACATAAAATACTTCCACAAGTTTTTATCGCAAATCCTTTTCGTGGTAGTCTAATATAACTTACTACTTAACTATTCCAGAAGGCCTAGTCAAAATACCATTTTACCACCACATAACACCCTCAAACGTTTACCCAAAATCTATCCCGGTTTGACAGCTTTGACACCTTAACAAAGAAAAATCAAAACACCGACTTCCTGACCTTAAAATCAATCGTGGTTGGACTTTTTGGAAAGCTCTTTCATTATACTTAAATTTAGACATAAAATTCATGACTTAACTCTTCACCATCTTTTCTTTACACTCACATCTTTACAACCATAGTTTTCTGTCCAAACCCTAACACATAATCTGACGCGTTTGACACTCAATTCCCTTAACCATTAACCATATTATTGACATCTAATCATCCTAACATGTTTTACTTCAATAATTTACAGAAGTATATAAACCCTAGATTCCATCATATTAAATATTACATGAATCATAACAATAATTAATTAATTACACGTAAGGGTTAAAGATTTTACCTTGATTCTTGATTATTGCTAGACAACTATGAAACCCTAATTTTTTTCTTCTTGGTCCTCCCTTGTGTCGACTTTAATTGCAGGAAAAAGGGGTAGGGAATTTTGATTTTGTATTTATAATTATATTCGATAACCCTTAAGGCTTAGAGTTATATTTGGTATGAAATTTGGTTTCCTTTTTTCCCTCTAATCCAATTTTCGGCCGCCCCCTATATTATATATTTCTTTTTATTTTATTTTTTTATTAAATTTATTTATTACACTCAAAACCTCATACTTTTTATATTTTATGTATTCCCATAACAAAACCTAACGTCTTTCGCGATAAACCTTAATTTTACAACAAACCGGAAAATATTCATTTTCAAAATAAAGTTTCCAAAAATAGATTTTTACATACTCCACAAGTATTTTTTCACAAACACAACATTCCCGTAACTTACTAACGCTCAATAACTTGAACGAAGACTCGTTACGCAAAACCTCAAAACGCCAAATGTACACAAGCCATTTCTACACCACATGGGTGATCAAAATGAACTTTCCCAAAATCAACATCTTCAAAAATCACAATAACAATGATGAGGCGAAAAATGATCCGTTTTTAGGGGGTCATTTAAGCCAGAATCCGAATTTATTTGATCAAATATTGCCCTAAATCGTTCCTTTTGTGATTTTAGGTACTTTGGGAGTGAAATCTGGAAAAGGAAGCAATTCGGACGTTTTTGGAGCATAAAAGTGAAGAAAACGCCAAAGTCTTAATTTTCCATGCTGGGAATAGTGCATGACGGCGTCAAGAGGAGTTTCCTGACGGCGTCAAGAGTAAAAGTCCATGACGACCCAGAAGAGTTTTGACGGCGTCATAAAGGTAGGGCGTCAAGAGTTAAAGTCGTGACGGCCTGGAAATGCAATGTTCTTGACGTCGTCAAATGTAGATCTAGGCAGTCCGAGGATTGTTTTGGCGACGAGGTGACGGCGTCACCTATTTGGTCTTGACGCCGTCAGACTCCTTTTCCTATATATAGTTTTCTAATTTTTCACATAAAAAGAGAGAAGTTTTGGGAGAAACCCTAAGTACGATTTTGGTGTAACTTTACAGGTTTTTCAAGGGTTCCAACCCCTTGATACCTTGCATGATTAATCAAGATAAGTGTTCTTCTAATTCAATCAATATGTCTATGTGTTGGTTGTCTATATCATGTTCTTGTCTTAATTCCATCATGCTAGGCTAGATCTCTTTTGTGTTTGCTTAGATCTAATGAAACCTAGATATTGATTATGTGTTAATTACTTGTTTATTCTTGTTTTGGATGAATGATTTATATGTTAGGCTTAAGAAAACTGGCAGATCTCCAATTGGTAACATGCTTGAACGTCTTAAGAAACATGAACCAACATGCACTAGGTCTTTATTGGTTGTATTTAATGCATGAGCCACTGTTTACAATCCCTATAGTTGTGCTGGGCATGGTGTAGGAGGAGATAAGAGCTCATAGAATTGGGGAGTTATGTGTGCCACCCCATGAATGGTATTAAGGAATACGATCCGTCATCCATGCAATTATAACAAGTAATTAACGTGTAAAAGATATCTAGGGAATAGTGAAATCTAAGTAAACACATTTTCTCCAATTACTACTCACAACTTTAGTATAAATTAGTTTATTTTCATTTCTAGTATTTTATTTTGATTGCATCTTAGTATTGGGTTAGTTGAATAGCAACTAATTCCGCCCACTCTTCCAAAACCCGAGATTTTAATTTGCTTTCTAAAAAATATAAAAACACAAAAATAATCATCCCTCACCTTTAGAGCTAGTATTTACGCTTTCTAACCCTAGCGACACTATTCCTAAGCTGAACGATCAATCCCCCGGTACTTGTCACTATACTATACTACAACGATCAGGTACACTGCCTGGTGGGGGTTGTAAGCTTCTCGAGATCCCTCGAGAGGTAAAGCCTGTTGCGATTCCCACGCATCAAGTTTTTGGCGCCGCTGCCGGGGAATAGTTATTGTCTAGGTTAGAATTTCTTTGTATTAGGTCTACTTGCTGGATTCCTTTCTAGTAAGATTTTTTTTTTAATTTTTTTTAGGTCTTCTGTAGTCTATCTTTTTCTTTGTGCCCTTTGTTTGTGAAACCATTTTCATTTGTCTCCATGGCGGATGAAATTCCATTTAGATCATTAACTATAGAGGAACAATTAGTTTACTCGGATAGATTTGCCTCCTGTTGTTCCAATGAATTTTTAAGTGATCTTACATATATACAAGAGGAGATGGGTGTAAAGTTAGATGGGTTTGATGAATTTTATGCATGTGTGTTTTCTATTAGACGATCATATTTAGGATTAATTCCTTTTAGTGAGACCCTTTGGATGAATTTTGAGAAAAGCTTCCTAACCATTACCCATAAGTTCAACGAATTGGTGGATTCGTATGAGCGAGATGACCTAGTTTCTAAGAACATGAACTTAGAATCAAACCAAGATTATGAGATGGTTAGTGTTGAACTACCTAGTTGCATGAGCGGGATAGATTTCACCAAAACATACGACACACATGAGGTTAGAGTTGAGCCACCTAGTTGCATGTCATGGTTAGGCACTACCATAATACAAGATGAACACATAGGTGATATTGATGTGATGGAAGAGATAGTAGAAAACCCAAGCCCACTAAGTACCCCACAAGTCCTAGCATCATTTGAGGCATACACACCGCCCGTGACTTACCCGGAAGAAGTAGAAAAGACTATAGGAACCCCAATAGAAGTAGAACCCTTGGACCAGGCACCATTAGAGGATATAGGTTTGAATACTTGTAGTGATAACCTTACTCCTAGTTCTAGGGAATTTCCAAATGTTGATGAACCGGAACCTCAACCTTTACACAACTTTCCATCCTTAGATATATTTCTAAGAGACAAAAGAGGAACCGACCCACCCATCAACCAATATTATCCGGGTAGTTTTAGGATGAAGGAAGCCATTCACTCACCCCCTTCACCTCACGTGGCATATTCACACCCTAAGGGTGTGTATCGCTACTTTCACCCACACTTAATCCTAAGTGTAGGGAGAACCTCCCCTATTTCTGTTAAATAAGGGTAGAGTCAGACTCGTGACTCGAACAAAAACAAGCGCTTCTTGGGAGGCAACCCATGTTTTGTGTGTTTTTATTTGTTTGTTTGTTTGATTGATTTTATTTGTTTCCGTATGCATGTTTTATTTTTATTGTTTGTGGCTCATGTTTCAAAGTAAATTGTGAAAATGCTTTATTTTGTTTTTAACTTCGTCTTAATTGCATATAAAGGTATTTTGCAAAAGATAAGTGTAAGGGAGATCCAAATTTGTTTATAAGAACGAAATTGAGCATGAACCACAACAATATTAAATGGACATGTATATTCGTATTTGTTAGAGTCAAATGCTTGTATTGAGTCATAATGAAGTTCTGCAGGATTTTCCAGGAAGTAGGACCAAGTTTTTTCAGAAATTTTCCGGAAACTTAACATAAAAATTTTTGCAGGTCACTTCTGACGGCGTCAAGAGTTTACTCTTGACGGCGTCAAGTGTAAAAATCTAGAAATTTTACCAGTTTTGTTTTTCTAACGGAGTCTTATGGTTTTTGTGAATTATTAAGTTTTATAATCTCCAGGATATCTGCAAACTTCATTCCACAAGCATTATATCTTATCTTGTTTTCTAGGATTTAGAAACTTATATAGGATGCCGCCGATTTTACGCGAGGTTGTCTTGTCTATTTTGTCAGGTTTTACAGGTTATGTATGACAAGAAGATGATTTATATTCTGGAAGGGAAGCTTTGATTGTTCATTTTCTTGGAGGAAGATTTAACCTGGCCATCCTATTATCCATACCGAGCGAATCAGGGGAGTATTTGATTTCATTCTCTTTACTTTTTCACTTTTACATTCTTTACTTGAACATTGGGGACAATGTTCATCTTAAGTGTAAGGGGAGGGTAAAAAGATGATACCTTACATATGCACTTTCGCTTGAGTTTGTTTTGTTTGATGGTAGATGTGTAATAAAACTATGAGAAATACTTGTTAGTGCAATTTTAGCGCAAAATTTAAATTTTTTTACAACATTTAGGAGTGAAACTTTAGCCATAGCAAGCGTCTCATGGATAGGAGATTGTATGACTAGCACATAACCGTATATTCAGAAAAATTTTCCACCCAAAAATGTGAGGTTCGCCTTTAGATTTGATAGGAAAAGCATTTATTATTAGTGCTTATGAGTGTACCGGTAGCATTTAGATTCTAGAACTTGCGTTAGTGATGCATCCCGAGACCGCTAGTGAGACTACATTCGTGTAGTAGGATTTACTACATGATAAGAGGCATTAGGATCACCCTTGTGTTAAACCCGTATCATAATTACTTGACCATTTAAGTCATATTACTTGGCTAGTTAAGTCAACTAATTTTTCCCACACCCTTAGCGTTGTACTCATTTTTAGTACACGAAACCCCTAGTACACCCCTCCGAGCCTATCTTTTCGTATCTAACTTTAAGCATTTTACTTAAAGGAAGAATTTGTTACACCCCACTTAAATGTACAACCAAATCGCCTTAGCCTTCCGTGTATGCGCTCATTTTTAGTGCATTATTGTTATTTGTTAAACCATAAGTTAACTTTCTAATTGATTACATGGTTGCTAAGTCGAGTCATATCCTTGTACATATTGTTTTGGGACGATTGGGACTCATGGGTAAGTACTTATTTTATGGAGTAATGGGGAAGAACATCACTTATTACCCCCATATGTACGATAATCTTTAAAGTGCTCCAAGTGTTTTGATTTTCTTAATTCGAGTCATTAGATTAGTTTATTGTAAAGTATGTAAAGATTCAAGTGTAAGGGGAATTCTCATCCCCTATGATGTATTATTTTGGATGGTAGGGTAAGAGTGTATGCAAAAAAAAAAGAAAAAAAAAAAAAAAAAAAAAAAAAGAGAAAAAATATACGGACTACCATCCCTTTTCATTCTATGTCCATATCCCTACACCTAACGTTACAACCCTTTAAAAGACCTCTTTGATAGTTTATCCTAGGTGCTTACGCCATGTGGTGGAGGTTTGATCCTTTCCCAAGCCTATGGTAATCTATTTTGCTATGACAGGTAGTGAGAGATATCTTCCATTTCCATATTGTAATTTATACTTTATTACACCCGAGAGATGTGAGTATCTAAACACTATTTGTGAGGTGCTTGTGTATGACCTCCGTGCTTGTCTACTGGTCTTTAGTGGAACGATTATTTGTTGTAATTACTTTTATATTAGTGTTAAATGACCCCTAACTTGTCTTTTAAGTAGAATAAAAGCGCATTTGCTTGAGGACAAGCAAATCTCAAGTGTAAGGGTATATGATGAGGCGAAAAATGATCCGTTTTTAGGGGGTCATTTAAGCCCGAATCCGAATTTATTTGATCAAATATTGCCCTAAATCGTTCCTTTTGTGATTTTAGGTACTTTGGGAGTGAAATCTGGAAAAGGAAGCAATTCGGACGTTTTTGGAGCATAAAAGTGAAGAAAACGCCAAAGTCTTAATTTTCCATACTGGGAATAGTGCATGACGGCGTCAAGAGGAGTTTCGCGACGGAGTCAAGAGTAAAAGTCCATGACGACCCAGAAGAGTTTTGACGGCGTCATAAAGGTAGGGCATCAAGAGTTAAAGTCGTGACGGCCTGGAAATGCAATGTTCTTGACGGCGTCAAATGTAGATCTAGGCAGTCCGAGGATTGTTTTGGCGGCAAGGTGACGGCGTCACCTATTTGGTCTTGACGCCGTCAGACCCCTTTTCCTATATATAGTTTTCTAATTTTTCACATAAAAAGAGAGAAGTTTTGGGAGAAACCCTAAGTACGATTTTGGTGTAACTTTACAGGTTTTTCAAGGGTTCCAACCCCTTGATACCTTGCATGATTAATCAAGATAAGTGTTCTTCTAATTCAATCAATATGTCTATGTGTTGGTTGTCTATATCATGTTCTTGTCTTAATTCCATCATGCTAGGCTAGATCTCTTTTGTGTTTGCTTAGATCTAATGAAACCTAGATGTTGATTATGTGTTGATTACTTGTTTATTCTTGTTTTGGATGAATGATTTATATGTTAGGCTTAAGAAAACTGGCAGATCTCCAATTGGTAACATGCTTGTACGTCTTAAGAAACATGAACCAACGCGCACTAGGTCTTTATTGGTTGTATTTAATGCATGAGCCACTGTTTACAATCCCTATAGTTGTGCTGGGAATGGTGTAGGAGGAGATAAGAGCTCATAGAATTGGGGAGTTATGTGTGCCACCCCATGAATGGTATTAAGGAATACGATCCGTCATCCATGCAATTATAACAAGTAATTAACGTGTAAAAGATATCTAGGGAGTGGTGAAATCTAAGTAAACACATTTTCTCCAATTACTGCTCACAACTTTAGTATAAATTAGTTTATTTTCATTTCTAGTATTTTATTTTGATTGCATCTTAGTATTGGGTTAGTTGAATAGCAACTAATTCCGCCCACTCTTCCAAAACCCGAGATTTTAATTTGCTTTCTAAAAAATATAAAAACACAAAAATAATCATCCCTCACCTTTAGAACTAGTATTTAGGCTGTCTAATCCTAGCGACACTATTCCTAAGCTGAACGATCAATCCCCCGGTACTTGTCACTATACTATACTACAACGATCAGGTACACTGCCTGGTGGGGGTTGTAAGCTTCTCGAGATCCCTCGAGAGGTAAAGCCTGTTGCGATTCCCACGCATCAAACAACCACAACGCGAAGGGATTTAGTGCTAACCCAAATACTAATCACACTATAATACACAATAACACACATATAACTACTCAAACCACACCAAACAAAGTCAGATTAACTCGAGGCTAAAAGTCTAACTAACCTGCTAAACACACAGTTGTTACATCATCCCCACTTAGGGAAAGCTCGTCCTGAGATTTAACAGCTCGTATTATCAGACTTTTCAGCAAAAAGAAATTTATGGATTTTTAAGCGGATAAATACCACCATAAAATCACAGAGAAGGAATCGCAAAAATGTGAATCGACTAAATACCCGAATTCACAAGATAGAAAATATTTCGTCACTCCAACGATACACGCAAATAGATACACTCCCCAATCAATAACACCAATGATCAAAACTACTTCTCACAAGTAGGTACGACACCCTTGAACCAAATGAAAATCCAAATGGTAACCGCAAGAAGCACACACATGTAACATATACCCATAAAACAAAACATTTATGAACACCCCGCATCTAACATCCGCGATCTAAATCCAACTACAAACGATCTACTTCACCAACCACATCAGCAAACAAATTTGGGTACTTAAATTTCATCGGATCCCTACGTTCCCAAGTAAACTCAGGACTACTCTTAGAATCCCACCGTACCTTTACCAACGCTATCTCACCACATTACAAACCCTTAACATCTCGATCCATAATCTCAATAGGTTTCTCGACAAAATGAAGAGTTTTGTCAACCTTACATTCAACTAATGGCACATGCAGACTAGCATCTGCCAACCACTTATTTCCATTAGATACGTGAAACGTATCATGCACTCTACTTCACTCCTTAGGCAAATTCAACCGATATGTCTCAAATCCAATCCTTTCCGTAAATCTCAAATGGTCCTAAGTATCTCGGTGCTAGCTTGCCTTTCTTACCGAAACGCACAACACCCTTCCAAGGAGATACTTTTAACCTCACAATATCACCAACACCAAACTCTAAGGGCTTACAGCAATAATCCGCCTAACTCTTTTGGCAATCTCCTTCTGCCTTAAGTCTTTCCTTAGTCAGAAAACCTTATTCATAGTCTCTCGTTCTAGTTCAGGACCAATTAGTTGGCTTGTTCCAACCTTTGCCCACAGAACAGGTGACCTACATTACCTTCCATACAACTTTTCACATGACACATACTCAATACTAGAATGATAATTGTTGATATAGGAGAACTCAGCTAAGGGTAAATGTATACCTCGGCTTCCTCTAAAATCAAACACACCCATGCTCTCAGCTCACCATCCAACACCTGATTTGTACGCTCACTTAGTTCACTCATTAGAAAATGATAAGTCGTACTCCTCTACATACGCGTTCTCAATACTCTATAACATGTTTACCACTATCGCGAAGTAAGTATTTCATCATGTTTCTTGATGATCAACGCGACACCCCATAGCTCTCTACCAACTCACTGAGCGAAAAGTCTCGCCAACTCCTCTTTACTAAAATCTCCAGGTACCTCTGGCTGTTGCAACACCTTAATAATCGTTGACTACAACCTTTACCTTCAAGCATTTCAAACACTTGCTACAGTATCAGTATTCCCCTTCATACCCACTCCTCCATACATCTCTTGCTAAGGTAGTAATATGTCTTATCCATTCTCGGATGTATCAAATACCTTGAATGGTTGATGTCCTTACGCTTCTTCTCAATGAAACCAATAGCTGGTCCACAAAGTACATTCCTCCATCTTCGTTCCTTTCCATTTACTAGTCTAAACCAAGTAATCATTCTTCTTAAATGTTCTCATCCTTGAACCTCTCTCTCTAGGCTGTCAACATCATCCTCTTAACTCCGAACTGAATTATCATAATCATTGCTCACCAACATCTAATTTTCACTCATTCACTCCCGCTCAGCACTCTTACCACGATGTCCACCCTTCCTTGACAGTGGCGAATCAGACAATCGTAGTCACTGAGAAATTCCACACCCAACTTCTCTTCTACATATATTAGCCTCTTGTCAAATATATGCTAAAGATTTTTATGATCTGTGTAGATAACACTTTCTGCTCCATACCAATATCATCTCCAAGTTCTACTCCCCAACTCTAAGTCGTGTATCACATAGTTCCTCATATGGATCTTCTACCTCTGCGATGCCCACCCAATCTATAGAAAGATAGAAATGAATCGTCAATAGTACCTGCCAATCCTAAGGACAATCGTCTCTCAGATGGTGTCTTAGGTACTTCTACTCTTCACCACTTTCATCTTACTAATGTCCACGAACACTCGCAATTCATTGACCACCTTCCTGAGAACGTACATCTTCAAGGTACACCTCTCACTTGAACAACTTGGCAATCACCCTCTTCTTCTTCAACAAACAAATTGATAATCAAAACAACAATCTATCCTAAGTAAACGTCGCGAACCATGAAATCGGTCGAACTAAAACGTATATCAACGAACTTAAAAGGGGTACGAATTACCGACTAGCGAAGTAACGAACATTAAAAGCAAAGCTAGAAAAACACAATGAGAAATTTTCCCCCAATAAAAATAGACACGGATAAAATGTTCATGAAAACCCATACAAAGAAAATATAAAATACACATACCCATAAAACATCCACAAGCGTACCTCAACGAAAGAAACAATCGATGAACCAAATACATAACAAGTTTGGTAAATGAGAACCATAGGCAGTTCTTATTCCCGTACTCGACCTTCCCAAAAACAAATGAACACCGTTTTTCACAAGAAATATCTTAAACTTATACATTTTTCTTATAGAATATATAAACCATTTTATGTAAGACATCAACATAACCACTTATTTTCCACACTTCATTTTCACCATAAAAATAATAGTTTCCAACAAACGACCTTGAAATACCCAAAACGAATTTTAAAATACCTTAAGGACTTTAACACAACTCCTTTATTGGATGCGAAAAACACAAAAGAATCACATAATCAAAATAATCATCAAACGAAACTCATACCAGTGAATAATCACGCAAATACATTGCAAACCAAACGATGAACTTACAGACTCATTCGTACAACGATCAAACCAAAATCATAGAAAAACACGGATACTAACAGGTCACAAAACATGTCATGAACGTCAATTGGTGTGTGTAAATGAGGGATCAAATATCCACACCAACTTGTCACGAACCAACAATACTTGAAAAATAGTTTAACATTCATTCGCGGAATGAATGCAAGGAATAACCAAAGAAACGAACCAGTATTCAACGAAACGAATTCGATTACCCAACACCTATCACGACATCAAAGAGAAAGAGTATGGCCTCTGTGCCATCATGGTACGAATAGGAATGTCAACCCAAGAATTAGGTATACAAACGAAATGTCTAGCAAACGAATCAACCTAAATATCACAACATAAGTACCCACCGATAATTGAGGTATCAACATATGATAGGTAGGATGGAATCTCACCATCTACATACCCCAACATACAACGACTGCCCTAACGGTTAAGAGAATACTTCTCTAACCATATAGCCATCACCAATCATGATATCACATACCATCTACCACAACATATAACAACTAACATCAATCAATGCAATAACGGTCACAAGTCCACATGTGTGATACTCTTATAATTATGTTCGCGACCATAGTTATAAGCCTGTTTCACACGCATACTTACTTCCAAAACCACACATCTCAATGATAGCGCACATATACCACATAGCACCTAATACACCATGCAATCCATGCCATTAGACTTGCAAGTCCACTTGTGTTGTGACGCATGTATAATTATGTTGGCCACCATAATTATCTATGCCCCCTTTCACAAGTGTACTCCCTCCTATGACAACATATCATGCAAAAAAAACAAAAGACGTCGCAAATAATCATCTCGCATGGAACAATTCCAACGATCACATAAACTCTATAATCAAAATCACTTGGATAAGGTCGATCCAATATCCAGGAGTAATCACACTCCAACATGGCTCCATACGGTAAAAGACAATATACGAATTCCAAAACATAACACAAAACAAAAGACGTCGCACAATGGCTCAAACTCCATTCTCACACTTGCCTCCCCACTCAAATCGGTTAATCTTACTATCCAGATCCGAATCCACATTATTCCATCCTAACTCCCTTTCATCTTTACTCAACCACCCATTCCTATTTCTTATATGTTGAAGTAGTCGACAATATGCAAAACCCTCTCTATTTGTTTCTTCCAATTTCGTATGATTCACAAGTGCATACAACTCACGAGGTTTAGACTAAACCACCTCTCATTCCTATGTGAAGTGAGGACACTACCAAGGGTATTTGGTAATCGCTCCATCTCCAGAAGTCACTATGGTTCCAAACCTCTCCACTTCTTCTCCACCAACGTTACCCATAAAGGTCATCTCCTTGTCCGAACATAAATACATGCTAGCGAGAACTCAGATTCTGCGGTTAATCTGCTTCATCGTACCACTTCTCTCGCATCCGATAGCGACAATGGTGTTCCAACAAAACATCTTACATGCGGAAGACGATATAATAAAGTCGATATATACAATACTACGTATAGGGAATAGAATAGACGTCCGAAACTCAATAAAACATCTCATAAATATAGGAAAATAGACATATAAAATACTATATTTACACATAGATCCTAAATGCAACTATATGAGGGACTCCTAAGTTATATTCTAGGTTCAACCACCTACTTCTCTATAACCAAGGCTCTGATACCAATCTGTCACACCCCACCACGGCGGAAACGCGAGGGTGTAACTTCATGGATATCATCACAACACCTGGTGTCTATATAGAGAACAACTACATGCACAAAAATATAGCAAAGTACAAACACAAAGTGTTGTAACAATACCCCAAAATAAAATAACCAAAACAAAACATAAATCCAAACATAGATGATAAACCACTTCCAATGAAACTAAGGTCTCGTCTATCCACATCCTTCTATCTTATCCTTAGAAAGCTCACTTGAAAATGATGCTTAAAATGTCAACATTACGTTGGTGAGATTCATAGGTTTAAGACTCAAACACACTAGGCAACCAAAATCACTGTGATTATAAAATATAGCTGGACAAATAATTATAGTTATCAAATAAGCTACATGTATCACAAGGCAATATCACACATAAGGCAACCATAGGGCGGAACGTGCCCACCGATCCAAACAACATACCGGGCTGGAACATGACCCCCGCTCCAAATAATGGGTAAATTAATACCCTCCGATCGGACCACATAGAATAAAAGTGAGTAGGAGTACTACTCTCCAATTAGGTCGTATGCACGAGCAATAGGGTAAGCACACTCCCAATTGGAACACACAGAATCACACATCATATCATTACCGTTCACATATAGCATAAATACGATAACATTAAAAGCCCGACCTCTTTAACACACATACACATAATCACAGTAATTCAAATCATTTAAGACAAGCATCATTCCCATCCCAAGTTTAAAACAAGTTAAAAAGTATGGGACTATGAACTCACCTCAAACCTTGCAGCTTCCACAAAATAATTCACAATCAATAACACACAAAAATAATCCACTTTACACATGGTCAAGGTAAAAGCTACAACCCATGTAATACACATATGATGGATATCTAAGACTCATATGACCCACCATAGATCTCCTAGACACCATACTAACCACCACCATAACCTAACACTTACTAAATCCCTTGCACTCTTAAAATCAGAAAACGCAGAATTTTTGGGTACATTCGCCCATGACAAATAAAGCTCAACAACTCACACCAAAAATTTACCATGGTCTCTCATAATCATAGAAGCTAATCCTAGAAGGCCATGGACATATAACACACACAAATACTCAAAAGAAAATCAAACTTGTCAACTAGTCAAATTCGGATCTGAACGCACACCAAAAAGTTTTGATTAACATAAAATACTTACACAAGTTTTTATCGCGAATCCTTTTTGTGGTAGTCTAATATAACCTAATACTTAACTATTCCAGAAGGCCTAGTCAAAATACCACTTTTACAACCACATAACACCCTCAAACTTTTACCCAAAATCTGTCCCGGTTTGACAGCTTTGACACCTTAACAAAGAAAAATCAAAACACCGACTTCCCGACCTTAAAATCGATCGTGGCTGGACTTTTTGGAAAGCTCTTTCATTATACTTCAATTTAGACCTAAAATTCGTGACTTAACTCTTCACCATATGTTATTTACACTCACATCTTTACAGCCATAGTTTTCTGTCCAAACCCTAACACATAATCTAACGCGTTTAACACTCAATTCCCTTAACCATTAACCATATTATTGACATCTAATCATCCTAACATGTTTTACTTCAATAATTTACAGAGGTATATAAACCCTAGATTCCATCATATTAAACATTACATGAATCATAACAATAATTAATTAATTACACGTAAGGGTTAACGATTTTACCTTGATTCTTGATTATTGCTAGACAACTATGAAACTCTCATTTTTTTCTTCTTGTTCCTCCCTTGTGTCGACTTTAATTGCATGAAAAAGGGGTAGGGAATTTTGATTTTGTATTTATAATTATATTAGATAACCCTTAAGGCTTAGAGTTGTATTTGGTATCAAATTTGGTTTCCTTTTTTCCCCCTAATCCAATTTTTGGCCGCCCCCTATATTATATATTTATTTTTATTTTATTTTTTTATTAAATTTATTTATTACACTCAAAACCTCATACTTTTCATATTTTATGTATTCTCATAACAAAACCTAACGTCTTTCGCGATAAACCTTAATTTTACGACAAACCGGAAAATATTCATTTTCAAAATAAAGTTTCCCAAAATAGATTTTTACACACCCCACAAGTATTTCTTCACAAACACAACATTTCTGTAACTTACTAATGCTCAATAACTTGAACGAAGACTCGTTACGCAAAACCTCAAAACGCCAAATATACACAAGCCATTTCTACACCACATGGGTGATCAAAATGAACTTTCCCAAAATCAACATCATCAAAAATCACAATAACAACCACAACGCGAAGGGATTTAGTGCTAACCCAAATACTAATCACACTATAAAACACAATAACACACATATAACTACTCAAACCACACCAAACAAAGTCAGATTAACTCGAGGCTAAAAGTCTAACTAACCTGCTAAACTCACGGTTGTTACATATATGATGAGTGCTAAAATATATTCTCTCTCATTGATAACTTGATTATAGGCAAGTAACTCTTAATGATTACTTATGTCTACATTATTTAACCTTTTTTAAGGGGCTTATACTAATTTATAATGCTAGTGAAGTGATAAAGTCGTTTTAGTAGTATATGTTTATTTTCCGAAGAAACACTCGTGAAAGTAATTCCCCGGGTCGTTATGTCCCAACGAAGGTAAGACGGCGATTGAGTCGGCTTGAGTCGCGTGATTGTGAAGTGAATGGGGTTTTAAAAGAAATATTTTGGTTGGTTTTTTATTACACTACTAAAATGATTTAAAACGCAGTTAAAGGTAAAAAGAAACAATAAAACGACGCAAAGTAAAAACAAACAACTAAAACAAGTGTAAGATAAAATGACTAAAGAAAAACGAGATTTAAAACGTGAAAAGAAATTAAGACTGGAAATGAATTTAAAGACAATATGTTTGCAAAGTGACGTGAATAAGTTCATCAAGTGTGGGCCAAGGATTGACGACGAATTATTTTCCTTAGACAAGACTATTTTCTCACAACGTTGGTTTATTTTGAAAATAATCCTTTAAAAAGAAAATAATTACTAGATGTGTAATTTGATTATTCTCCGGCTTTTGTCCTTCAAATAATAAAATTACAAGTCTAAATAATCATAACGATTATTAATCACGACCCCTTTTAAGTAATCCACACTTAACTCACAAACTCGTGCCACCAAGCAAACACTAATAAACTATTCGAAAATCATATTAAAGAGATAAAGTTACTTGATAAAAGAAAAAGACTCGATAAAAGAAACAAACTAGATAAGCCAAAATAAAATTCGGCAGAGTTTCGCCTTAGCATAAAGCATAAGAGACCCTCACTCGATAAACGATGAGGCAATGATTATCTAACTTGATAATCTTGGCTAACTCGCCAAAAGAAATGAAACTTGATAAAACTCAAACTTGATAAAAATAAAACTCCAAACTCGGTATTGAAAGTTGCACCTAACTCTATATGTAAAGTTGCACCTAACTCTATATGTAAGTTGACACCTAACTCTATATGTAAAGTTGCACCTAACTCGGTATGTAAAGTTGCACCTAACTCTATATGTAAAGTTGCACCTAACTCGGTATGTAAAGTGACACCTAACTCTATATGTAAAGTTGATTTCAAACTCGGTGCTTTTTAATTTTTTTTCTAACTCGATAAAAATAAAAAAATAAAACTTAACTCGATAATTTTTTTTCTAACTCGATAAAAATAAAAAAAATAAAACTAAAAGAAACAAACTAGATAAGCCAAAATAAAATTCGGCAGAGTTTCGCCTTAGCATAAAGCATAAGAGACCCTCACTCGATAAACGATGAGGCAATGATTATCTAACTTGATAATCTTGGCTAACTCGCCAAAAGAAATGAAACTTGATAAAACTCAAACTTGATAAAAATAAAACTCCAAACTCGGTATTGAAAGTTGCACCTAACTCTATATGTAAAGTTGCACCTAACTCTATATGTAAGTTGACACCTAACTCTATATGTAAAGTTGCACCTAACTCGGTATGTAAAGTTGCACCTAACTCTATATGTAAAGTTACACCTAACTCTATATGTAAAGTTGCACCTAACTCGGTATGTAAAGTGACACCTAACTCTATATGTAAAGTTGATTTCAAACTCGGTGCTTTTTAATTTTTTTTCTAACTCGATAAAAATAAAAAAATAAAACTTAACTCGATAATTTTTTTTCTAACTCGATAAAAATAAAAAAAAATAAAACTTAACTCGATAATCACTAAATCTTAACTCGGCAACTTTTAAAAACCATAACAAAACACCATTTTGATCCAAAATAAAGCCTAAAAACTAATGTTTTTCACCAAATTCAACACTAGACTAACTAGTTTAACCATAAACTTTAAATCCCACCAACAAAAAACAAGATTTTAACAACTAAAAATTAGAGATTTATAGAAAGATAAAGCTTTAGAGAGAAAGTAAAATAAAACTTAACATTTAATTCATTACACTACTCCTATACTAAGAGGACCAACCCTCAACAACCCTAAGACTAACCATAAAACTTACCAAAACTAAAAACTAACCATTAAAAAAAACAAAGAACAACAACCTCTCAAATGAGGCTTACATCTCTATTTATAGGCTAGGGGCTAGGGCTTCTCTAATCTTTTACATTGTTGCGTAATTAGCCCCTAGACCTTTACAAATCATGAAATTCAAGCTTAAAACATTATATAATGTAACTAATACAACTTAATATTAAATGTAACGACTGAGAACGATCCAAATGCATTTCTTGTAACTTGGAGGATTTGATTTGACGTTTCTTCCTCGGCTTCGGCTTTTTACCTTTTTCTAATCTCGTGCTCATTTTTGTCGGTTTTGCTTTGTTTTTGTTCATTTTTCACATATCCGTACCTGCACATACACAAATACAAAAACATACATTCTCTTGGCATATTTGGTTAGTATTTGGTGTATTTGGTCTGATTTTAGGTCTAAAAAGGATGTGTGATTAAGCACTCATCAAAATCCCCCAGACTAAGGTATTGTCGTGTCCTCACGCAATGTCATCACCTCACGCTTAAGAGATAAATAATTTCAAAACCTCTCTTTACTGACGTTGTAAAGTAGCAATGATGTTCAAAAGAGATATTAAAATCATTTATTCTCAAAAACGCTCCGTTTTCCGATTTTCATGAATAATAACTACTACTACTATCTTTTGTACTTTTTCATTTTTATATATATGACGGTTTGCCTTGACTTTCATTATCAATTCTTATCTGTTGATAACTTTCAGGGTCAACGAGTAGAAACACTTCTCACAGAGAAGAGACCGTACGGATAAAAATCGTCATCCTTGATTTTTCACAAGCTCCCAAACTAAGCGTAAAATCGAGATCATTGTTTATTAGAAGTTAGATGCTAACACTACCCACAAAAGTTACTTGTGTATTACCTCTTATCCCCAGGTCCTAAGTTTTGTATCTAAAGATTTTAATTATGAGAAATGAATTGCTTCATATTTTCTCGTTTTGATATTTTTTTAGTCCGATAATGATACCTAAGTTAAAACGATAAGTAGTTATTCATTTTCTCTTAAGAACCACTGCAATAGAAATTCGGTCCACATCAAGGAATTTGGGGTACATACAATATCAAGGATATAAGTTGCGGAGTACAATCACGTGCACCTCATGTGACTGATTACTAATCACTTATCACATGCACCTCACGCGCCAACAACTTATTTACATACATAAGCTCTTATTCGATACAACTTCAACTTTCACTTTTCTTACTTTTTTCACTCTTTTCATATTTTTTTTCACTTTTTTTCTTTCTTTCTTTCTTTCTTGATTTTTCTCTCATAACATCAATGGAAGCTTATCGGGTAGCTCCAAAACCACATAGATAATCAACTTTTGATTTTTGATTTTTTTTTTCACTTTTTGCTCTTATTTTTGATGTTCCTTGATATGTACCCAACTTCTAAAGCAAAAATTCTCTTAAGAAAATAAAGAACTAAATATTATTCAAACCAAAATACCACTAACTAACCTAGAACATCTATTTATATATTGGTGACGTTTCTGATGGGAACAAGGAGGCCACAAGTACCTTTCGTGGGTTTTTTAAATCCCAGTAATGCGATCCGTGTATAGCACGAAACTTCTAAATAAACTCTATCATTCCTCGATCTCCGCAAATTTAAAATCCCAAATAATGAGATCCGCGGATGCTTAGCCATAATCTTATGATTATTTTGGTTAAGGGAGACGAGCTAGGGCTCAACACGCCCGGTCAAGTCGAAACATTTATTTCTACTCTCGCCGGTAGGAAAGTCAAAACAAGGTGTCAAAACTTATTATTCATATCATATATATTTTTCTCATTTTTTTTTTCACTTTTTTTTTTTTTTTTTAATTATAAAGCCGTGACAAAAATTAAAATTTTTGGTGGAAAACGGAGTTGCGTAAGTTAACAGCTCAGACGATGGTACAGGTCAAATCGAATTGAAGATTCACCCCCCCAGACTAAAGTGAAACATTGTCCTCAATGTTTTAAGGGTACGGGTAATCCTACGTAAAATCTAAGGCTGTTTATTAAGTATGCCAAGAGATAAACGTTAGTCGATAAGATTTTGGATATGGTGAATTTTCGAAAGAGCAGCGAAGGATGAGACTCGAGTGGAGAGAATGACAAACCACGAGCACGAGAGTCCTCAAACTTCGGGGAAATTCCTGAACATTCACAAACAACCACGAAAACACGAGTTCGGAAAGGGTTGCCCCCCTCACGTTACATTATTAAAGAAAATAGAAAATTAAGAAGATGAAATAGATAAGCATGGGGTGCCTCCCACGAAGCGCTTGTTTTTGTTCACCGAGTCACATGAGCTTGACTCGATCCCCGAATTAATTTGTCCTTGGGGAGAGCAAATGGAAAATAATCTCCATCAGGCTTTCATTCAAAATTTTTTGAAAAACATAAGACTTAATTGAAAGTTCCATCCCGAAGAGATAACCACTGGTATTTTAATAGTGAAAACTTTTAAAAATGATACCAGGGTCAAAAACAACATCCTCACTCCCAATGGAATGAAGGATAAGAGAAATCACACCAAATGTTACAAACGGCAAGAAGGTCATGATAACCATCATGAAAAACTCATTATCATCAAATGAAAACTTCATAATTGTGGAATTATGAATTTTATCATTTAAGCTCATTTTAAAATCCTTTCCGGGTGGGAGGGTTGGGAAAAACTTTTCATTAAAACTTTCATTCTTAAGAACACCAACCGGATCATGATCAACTTCAAGATCAAAACTGAAACTTTCATATTCAGAAAACTTTTCAATTTCACATTCAGATTCATCAAAACGAAATAACTCAAACTCCGAAAGAGAGATAAAAGCATGAGAAGTGGTATTGCCACGACTCGTCTCTTCCAAGTGATTGAAGTGAAAAGTTTTATACGTCGTATCAGAAAAATCAGAACGATAAGTGGGATTGCCACTCATTTCCTCAGTCGTATCGAAGGAGAAACTCTCAAAGTTTGGTAAAAATTCCTCGAGCTCGGGCTCCAGAGAATCGTCAATCTTAAGCTCAATCTTCTTCTTAGCTTTATCCGGAGGGTTTGATGGTTCATCGTTTAACAAATTGTTAAGAAAAATAGTATCTCCCTCCGAATCAAAGTAAGAATCATCAATCTCAGAAAAAGGAATCGTATCAATAGCAAGAAATTCATCGACCTCTTCCCAAAAAGAATCATGTTCCTTAGTCGGAGGAAATGATGGGGAAGAGTCGGAGACGAACGTTTTCACAAAATCATCAAAGGAATAATCACAAACATCAATGCTTTTTACGGAAAACTTCTTTGATTTCGGAGCATCGGCTTTAAAAATCATTATGTCATCATCATGTCGTAAAGTTAGAGTATCCTCAAAATGATCTACTAGGGTTTTTGCGGTTCGTAAAAACGGTCGCCCTAGTATAAGAGGAACTCTCGGATCGGGTACAAAATTAACAAAGACAAAGTCGGCCGGAAAAGTACACGAGTTCACTTGAACAAAAACATCTTCCGCAATTCCAACCGGATGAGTAATCGAACGATTAGCAAGCTCTAAAGTCATTCGGGTCGGTTTAAGTTCTCCCATTCCAAGTTGTTTATAGATTGACAAAGGCATAAGGTTAATGCTTGCACCTGAATCGGCCAGGGCTTTGCAAACCTCTTGATCTTTCAACGAACAAGGAATGAGAAACTTTCCCGAATCTCCAAGCTTCTCGGGAAGCTTTTTGAGAAGAATAGCAGAGCATTGAACATTTATCGGTGTTTCGGCTAATTCGAGCAATTTCTCTTTATTACTTATGAGATTTTTAAACGTTGAGGCAAATTTTGGCATGTAAACAAGAGCATCCATGAAACTTATATCAAAGTGCAATTTTTGAAAAATATCGAGAAACTTTTCCATTTGTTTTTTAGATTTTGCACCGAGCTCTTCATCATTAAATCGTGATGGATATGGCAATTCTGACTTGTATTTCACATTGTTTTCATAAACGACTTTTCCTTTATCTTTTGAAACTTGAACAACCGGAGGTTGGACGTTTTCGGAACCTCCGTTATTAGTAGGAGGTACCGGGTCCTTTGTCACCTCGGTCTCACGGTCCACTACCTTTGGTGGAAGAGAAGAAGAGGTAGTCGGAACCGTGGGTTCATATAAAGCACCACTACGTGTTGTAATCGCCTTAATCTCGCCCCTCGGGTTTACAATTGTGTTGCTTGGAAGAGTACCAGACGTCGATGGTTGATTCATTTGAATAAAACTACTCATCATTTGCTTAAGCTCATTCGTTTGTCGAGTCATGGTTGTGTCGATCTCTTTCTTAAGTTCAACCCTCATGTTGTTGATTTAATTTTGCATAGCTCGTATGTTAACATCGTTCGTTTTCATATAATTAACAAGCTCAGGAGAAGGTTGTACTTGTTGTGGTGGTTGATAAAATTGTTGGGGTGGAGGGACTTGATAATTTTGAGCTTGATTGAAATTGGTTCCACGGTTTTGATTGTAACCTTGGTTTTGATTACCTTGGTTATTTTGAGGATAACGGTTTTGATGATTTTGCACGGGTGGAAACCCGGGTGGACTTGTTTGGTTAGCACGAAAATCTTGGTTTTGATTGTAGTTTACGGCTGCTACGTTAGCATTATAAACTTGGCCATCGGTGGCTTGACAATCATAATACGGATGGGGTCCACCACAAATCACACATTTTTCATTAACGGCTTTAACGGGCTCGGGTTTTTGGTTCTGCGACTTAAACTCTTTTATCATACAATAGATAGCATCGGTAAGTCCGGCCAATTCCGATGATTGGACCGACGAAGAAGAAGGAGTAAAAGAAGTCACTTTCGAAACATTCGGTTTGTTACGAGAAGTAGGAACCTTAGATTTGTTCTCGATGATCATTAAAATATCCATTGGCGTACGATTCAAGATATTGCCACCGGCGGCTGCGTTTAAAGAATCTTGATCGTTTTGAGTCAAAGCGTTATAAAACGTGTCGATTTGGTGCAATTCGGAGAAACCATGGTGAGGACATTTTCGAAGAAGATCCTTAAATCGTTCCCATGCCTCACCAAAGTTCTCATCAAAACGTTGTTGAAAATTAGTTATATCATTCTTAAGATTAGTCATTTTAGACGGTGGAAAGAAATGATTAACAAATTTTGAGACGAGTTCTTCCCATGTGTGGATTGAACGAGGGAGTTCTTTTTTAAGCCAAATCCGGGCTGAACCCTCGAGTGAAAATGGGAACAACATCAATTTGATAGCATCGTGAGGGACATCCTTAAATTTCATGGTCGAAGTTAACTTATTGAACCATCGGATATGTGCGTGAGGATCGTCCCTTTCAAAACCTTGAAATTGTTTTGATGTGACAAGTTGAATTAATCCAGTTTTAAGTTCAAAATTATCGGAAAGAATAGGTGGTAAAACAATTGCGTCCCCATATCCCTCGGTGGGACACTGGAGTAATTCTTGCATAGTACGTTGATCGGCCATCTCGGTGATGGGTGCTTCAACAAGAGTACGTAACTCGGGTACGTAAGCTTGTTTACGACGTCTACGATAGCGTTGGTTCGGTATGGTCAGAGAATTATCGAGTAATCTCGACCGTGAACGTGTGATCATACACTTAAAAGAAACAAAAGTAAAAGAAAAAGGAAAACAAATTTGAAAAGAAAATCTTTTTGGTTTTATATATATATATATATATATATATATATATATATATATATATATATATATATATATATATATATATATATATATATATATATATATATATATATATATATATATATATTTTAAATTTTAATAAAAGCGATAACTTCCAAAGGAAGGTTCTTCAAAACACAAATCAAACAAACGATCGACGAAATCTTAACAACGCCTCCCCGGCAGCGGCGACTGTTTTTCCGAAGAAACACTCGTGAAAGTAATTCCCCGGGTCGTTATGTCCCAACGAAGGTAAGACGACGATTGAGTCGGCTTGAGTCGCGTGATTGTGAAGTGAATGGGGTTTTAAAAGAAATATTTTGGTTGGTTTTTGATTACACTACTAAAATGATTTAAAACGCAGTTAAAGGTAAAATGAAACAATAAAACGACGCAAAGTAAAAACAAACAACTAAAACAAGTGTAAGATAAAATGACTAAAGAAAAACGAGATTTAAAACGTGAAAAGAAATTAAGACTGGAAATGAATTTAAAGACAATATGTTTGCAAAGTGACGTGAGTAAGTTCATCAAGTGAGGGCCAAGGATTGACAACGAATTATTTTCCTTAGACAAGACTATTTTCTCACAACGTTGGTTTATTTTGAAAATAATCCTTTAAAAAGAAAATAATTACTAGATGTGTAATTTGATTATGCTCCGGCTTTTGCCCTTCAAATAACTCACAAACTCGTGCCACCAAGCAAACACTAATAAACTATTCGAAAATCATATTAAAGAGATAAAGTTACTTGATAAAAGAAAAAGACTCGATAAAAGAAACAAACTAGATAAGCTAAAATAAAATTCGGCAGAGTTTCGCCTTAGCATAAAGCATAAGAGACCATCACTCGATAAACGATGAGGCAATGATTATCTAACTTGATAATCTTGGCTAACTCGCCAAAAGAAACGAAACTTGATAAAACTCAAACTTGATAAAAATAAAACTCCAAACTCGGTATGTAAAGTTGCACCTAACTCTATATGTAAGTTAACACCTAACTCTATATGTAAAGTTGCACCTAACTCGGTATGTAAAGTGACACCTAACTCTATATGTAAAGTTGACACCTAACTCTATATGTAAAGTTGCACCTAACTCGGTATGTAAAGTGACACCTAACTCTATATGTAAAGTTGATTTCAAACTCGGTGCTTTTTAATTTTTTTTCTAACTCGATAAAAATAAAAAAAATAAAACTTAACTCGATAATTTTTTTTCTAACTCGATAAAAATAAAAAAAATAAAACTTAACCCGATAATCACTAAATCTTAACTCGGCAACTTTTAAAAACCATAACAAAACGCCATTTTGATCCAAAATAAAGCCTAAAAACTAATATTTTTCACCAAATTCAACACTAGACTAACTAGTTTAACCATAAACTTTAAATCCCACCAACAAAAAACAAGATTTTAACAACTAAAAATTAGAGATTTATAGAAAGATAAAGCTTTAGAGAGAAAGTAAAATAAAACCTAACATTTAATTCATTACACTACTCCTATACTAAGAGGACCAACCCTCAACAACCCTAAGACTAACCATAAAACTTACCAAAACTAAAAACTAACCATTAAAAAAAACAAAGAACAACAACCTCTCAAATGAGGCTTACATCTCTATTTATAGGCTAGGGGCTAGGGCTTCTCTAATCTTTTACATTGTTGCATAATTAGCCCCTAGACCTTTACAAATCATGAAATTCAAGCTTAAAACATTATATAATGTAACTAATACAACTTAATATTAAACGTAACGACTGAGAACGATCCAAATGCATTTCTTGTAACTTGGAGGATTTGATTTGACGTTTCTTCCTCGGCTTCGGCTTTTTACCTTTTTCCAATCTCGTGCTTGTTTTTGTCGGTTTTGCTTTGTTTTTGTTCATTTTTCACATATCCATACCTGCACATACACAAATACAAAAACATACATTCTCTTGGCATATTTGGTTAGTATTTGATGTATTTGGTCTGATTTTAGGTCTAAAAAGGATGTGTGATTAAGCACTCATCATGAAGTAATCGTGGGAGGCGTATGGAAGCGCAAACAAGCCACAAATAGAGACAGAGGTTATCAAAGCACATATAACAAGAAACAAATAAACATCAAATAAACTTATAATCGATGGGAAAGCAATATAAAGGGGAGCAATATGGCGGTGATGAGTGCTCAAACACTCATCATTTTTGGTCTAATCTGAACTGCAAAACATACAAAAACACTCAGAAATGCAAAATGAGCAAAAAATATTTCAAAATTGTGTTTTATATGTTTTAGATGCAAAATGAGCAAAAACAGATGAAAAACGTACAAAGTTTGCAAAATTGGCAGTTTCAGTCCCCCAACTTTCATAAAATTACAAATCTAGTCCCTGGTCATTCAAAATATGGAAAATTATCCCCAAAGGTCCTTTTGAATCATAAATTGTCATATTTAGTCCTTTGGTGAAAAATTGGAAAAGTTTTGAGAATTTACAGTTTGGTCCCTGGAGTTTTAGGTTTTGGCAGAAATGGTCCCTGGTGGGATAATTTTGAAAGAAAAATCATTTTGGGTCCTTGGGAAGTTACAAAAATCATTTTTAGTCCTTGGTGTGAATTTTGAGGAAATTACATGTTTGGTCCCTGGACTTTTCAAAAATGACAGTTTTAGTCCCTGTGAATTTTAAATGAAAAATAAACATTTAAGGACCTTATACTATTGAAACTTCGCAATAATTCACCCTTGAAACAGGTTTGGAAAAATGACATAATCAGCCCACAAGTTTCGGATATTTACATATATGGTCCTTGTAATATTATTACTAAAACAAACAAACCAAACAACCCTTTTAATCCAATAGCCAAATCTACCCAAACCCACGTTTTTATTACCAGGGTCAAACCCAGCTTTCCCTCCCAAAACCACCCTCACCCTTGCAATACCACCCCCTCCATACCACCTGTTTCACCACCACTTGCTCTCACCCACACTCTTATCTCTTCCAAATCACACATCCCAACACCACAATCATATCACCCCCCCCCCTATGGCATCCAACAGGTCTCAATTGGCTTAAAAGCCTTTTCCCGCCAAAAATACATTCACGGCTAAGATTAAAATGGGACATCCAATTGCTGTTTTTATTGATTGGAAATGATTTGTGGGGCCTACTGAGTCAGAGAAATCACTACAAATGCAAAAAGATTGAGCAGAGAGCAAGTATTAGTTTTAGTGTAGAATAGGATAATGTCGACTTAGTTTAATTTCCATTCAGTTGTGTTCTTTTTAGTATCAAATCACTTGTATTCTGCTAATTTAATATATTGAAAGCTTATTTTAAGATTAATTCAAGTCTTGTTCAGCAAAATCAGGTTTGATATATTTGAGTGAATTTGACAACTTCATTCAAATATTGACATAACTTGTTTACAGTTTATTTAAACTTGACAAAGTTCATTTTAAGCTCTTTAAAGTTTCTAAGATATGTTAACCAGTTTAGCTCAAGTTTACCAATAATCTCAAGAATACTTCAAAAATAGAAAGAAAAGAAAATCAATAATAAGTGTTCAAGGTTGATTGAAGCTGAATGCTGGTTGATGATGGATTTACACAGGTTTAGTAGCTTATTTGGAAGCTTTTAGGTGTGGTTTACAGTTCTTGGTTCCTTGGTTCCAATCCTAAAGCCTATTGTAAGCTGTAACTTCAATTCTTGCTTATTTCTGTATTAGTGCTTATTAGGTGCTTAATGTAGCTTCTTTCTCTTTGCCAGTAATAAGGATGATGTCAGTAATAAGGTAGCTTTTATGTGTAGCTTATCATTTGGAACCCTTGGTTAATCAGTAATTTCAATCTCATTGCCAATTTTAAACTTTAGCATAGTTCATTAGCAATTGCTGTTAGTATTAATGTTTTTGTGTCCAAATTAGTTTATAATAACATATTAAGTGTTTATGAATCAGCTTAGTGGCTTTAATCAGTGGAATCCCTTGAAAATCAAAAAACAGTCATAATAAAGGGGTGTTTGGTTCATCTGATTTATCTGTGCTCTGAAGTGTTTGTGTTGTTCTATTTGGTTGTTACATGTTCCTTTAAGTTATTTTAGCTAAGTTTAACCATAAAAACCAGACCCAATTTGGGAAAAAGTCAATTTGATAGTCCATTTGATCTTAGCTGTTCACTGTTGGATCCTTATGATCCATAATCATGCATATCCGTTCACAAGTGGCTAAAGTCGCTTAATTTCATGTTATTAAAGCTTATTACTTCATTTCCAATGATTAGCAGCCTGTAGAATCTCATTTTAATCAAGGTTCAAGTTTTTGTCAAAAAGTCAAAGTTAGTTAAACAGAAAATCTCAAAAGTTCAAGAAATTGTTTTGAAATATATGTTTAGATTCATGGCCTGAAACTTGTTTCTATTCCTTGTATACCAGCTCAAGTGCAAGTTCCTATGTCCCTTTTATTTTTCCAATTTTTTCCCTAGGTTCTACAAGCCTCCAAACACATCTTTAGGGGAGACCCCTGCTCTGCTGCACAGAACCACCACCCACAACCACCACTTAGTGGTGGTTTTCTGGCCATCTCAGTGGTCCACAAGCCACCAAGTTGGTTTCTTCCAACTCTCCTCCCACCAAGCTCCATGTTTTGACCTCTTGTTTGACCTAGTAATCCCTGGGCCCCACTTGAATTGTTCACAAAAAGTTGTCCCCATTTCAGTTAAGTCTCAAGTTTCAAAGAGCTTATTTTGAGCTTATTTGCTTAATCTGAGGACCCCTTTGGCTTTTGCTAGCTTATTCATGTTCCTTAAACTCAAGTGAACCTGGATTAATCAGAGTGGGTCCCACTTTATGCCATTTTAGCTTATTTCCTTCATTGGTCAAACAAAGTCAACTGTGTGGCTTTTTCTTCCATAATCAGCTTACTTTTATGTTCTAAAAATCTTGTTTTCACAAAAGTTTGTTGTTTTTAGTTATAAAATAGTTTTCTAAAATAAAAATCCAGAAAATCCAACTTAATTTTTAAGTGATACTTTCTATTTAATTTTATTTTTCATTTTTAGAGTTTTATTAAGTACTTAGCTATTTTATATTTTTCTTAAATTCCTCTTATATTAAAGTACTTATAATAATTTTCTCAGATTTTTATTTTATCATTTAATATATATTAGAATTAATCTTAGTTTTATTAATTATTAATTAATAATTAGTTTTAAATAGCATAATTAGTTTTTATTAAGTAAAACCTAGTTTTGATATTTTTCCTAGCTTTTATATAATGTAAAATAATTTTAGAAATTTTCTTATACTTTTTACTGTTCATTTTCTATTTTTCTTAATTTAAAATAGTTTAATTAGATAATTATTGTTTAAATAGTAATTAATTAATAGAAAAATCACAAAAAGACAAAAATAATTATTTTTAATTTTAAAATTAGTTTTTAGTTATTTTATAATTTTAGAAATTTTATTTTCACCTTTTTAGTATTTAATTAATATTATATTGTATTTAAGTATTTTAAATATTAATAATTAGTAATTAATTAATATTAAATATTTAATTAGTGTAAAAATTTATTTTCTTTTTCTAAAAATTTTCTTTTACCTTTTAGTTTGTAAAAAAGTCATTTTTCACCCCCTGGGGGTTTTCAGATTTCCGTTTTCACGTTTTATTTTGTACGTTTACGTTTTATTTAAATGTAAACGTACGCGTTTTAGGTTTTAAACGATTCTTGGTTTTCTAGTTTTACGTACTTGTTAATATAACTTACTTAAGCTATTTTCTTTTATATTTCAGTAGTGTAAACAATCACAACTCTCTTATACCCTTTCCCGTCCAAATTCACCCGATCACAAACCCGATTTAAATATCATCCACACCTCGTCGGGACATAACGACCCGAGGAAACCCTATACTTCCACGGAGATTGAGTCTAGGTTGTTTGACCATCTTGACCACATCCGTGGTTGAATTTGGTTGACGGTTTAGCATCAATCAAATTTTGGCGCCGCTGCCGGGGAGGTTGTGCGCGTATTTTAAACGGTTTTACGTATCAGTGATTCTGGATACACGCTCATTGTATATTTATCCATCCTTTGTTCATATTATCTTATTATACAAAACTGTTCCCGAAAACATTTTAAATCAGTTTTCAACGAACACAAAAAACACAAAAGATTTTCTTTCTTATAAAATGTTTATCAAAAATCCCAAAAATATCCATCTTTACCCTCTTACCTTTTTGATTCTACATTTCTTACCTTCCAAAACCTTTTGATTCTTTCTATGTCTCATCCATACCTTCTTGATTGCCAGTGGTGTGGTAATCATTATAATGGTGGCAATTGCCCCAGTTGTGGCATGGTAGAGTCAGGAAACGGGTCTGTCTATAACCAGAATCCCTATTCCTACCATGATACGACTGATTCATTCCATCAGTTACCACACCATGAGACTCAACAGTTTTACTGTTGTGAGTACTGTGGTGGTTCACATTACAGTTCTGATTGTCAATCGGGAAACACGCTTGTCTATGAGCAGTTTCCTGATAACAATTATAACTCAAGCATATACAACCCACAGCCACATCAGTTTCACTGTTGTGATTACTGTGGAGGTCCACACTTCAGCTCTGATTGTCAAACGAGGAATCCATTTCCTTGTAACAATTATGACTCTTCGTATCAAGACCAACCTCCACAGTATCAAACTATCCAAGCAACTCCTCAAATCCAGCAAGACTTTTTAGAGGTTCTTGATAAATTTAAAGAACTTAAGGAGCAGTTAGCTAATATTTCACTCCGCCATACTCCAAGTTCTTCTTGTGCATATTGTGGGGGTCCTCATGATGATTTTCAATGTCAACCTTCCGGTTTTGACACATCCACACCCCCACAATTTCCACTCATTCCAAATTCTCGTGGGAAAACTATGGCAGAATTACTTGCTGAAGAACGAGAATCTGGAAAAAGCATGGAAGAATTATTGGCTGAGCAACGAGCAGCTAAATTACATGCCAATATTCGCAATACTGCTCTATTTGATGACTATGATGACAGTGATGATGAAGATAACATTGTTATTATTCAAAAAGATTCATCAAGTTCATCAGTTTATATCCCAGCAGTTGAGATTCCATCTCAAACAACTGCTATCACACCCGAAGTTCACACTCACTCTCTACACATGGGGGATGAGCATCTTAGCACTGTTCCTAATAAGGAATCGGACGAATTCATAAAGTCTAGTGCTGAGAACCTTGTCCCAATCCCAAGAGAGTCACAGGGAACTTCTGATCATATGTGTGATTTACCTTCCCCTCCTGAGTGTCCAAAAGCTCAATTTGAGATTTTCTCCGATTGTAGCGAAGATTGTGCATCTTATGGAGACATCGAGTATGTTGAGGCATCAATTTCACATATTGATGCTGATCATTTTCTTGAGGAGATCACGAAAATCAATTCACTTCCAACAGGAAGTGATAATGGTCTCCTTAACTCCGAAGCCGAAATTGAAAATCTCTTAAATCATGATCTGTCACGCACTTCTGATCCCGAAAATCAAATAGAGAATATTGATCACTTTGTTCACGAAGCATTCAATACTACTCTCACTAATCCTCTATTTGAATTCGAATCTGAATTCACTTCGATTTCTGATAATCCACTCTTTGATATTCAGAATGAGGATTATGATGAGTTTATTCCGGAACATGAGTTCACAGATTCACATCTTGTGAATAATTCTCTTCATGAGGAGTTCTCCGGTGAACTCACTCATCATGACAGGACTCCTCCGGAGTTTGATAACCCGGGGGGATATGCTCTCAATTATGAGAATTTGCAAATTCCCACCCACCCTCCCGGGTTGTTTACGAGCTTACCCTTTGAAATCCAAACTCATGCTACGGAGCCTACTATCGAGGAAGAAGATCAAATCATGCTTTTTATCATGATTTTCTTCCTTTTCTTCACCTATAAGGTGACTTCTTCTCTTCTTCACTTCTTCGGGAATGAAGATACCATCTTTGATCCCGGCATTTTCATGTATCATTATCTTGAGCCGGATACTTATCTCATCGGTGTGGAACTTTCACGTGCTTCAAATGTTTGTCCAAACATCTTGAATGAAAGTCCGATTGAGATTGCTTCTTCCACATCATGCTTCCCCAAGGACAAATGAATTCGGGGTCGAGTCAAGCTAGCGACTCGGTAAACAAAAACAGTAGCATGCTTATAGGGTTTTCACCCTAAGTGTGGGGGAGTCCTCCATGCTATGGTTACAAATGATGTGAAAAACAAAATGGTGTTTTCCACCTTAGCTTGTAATTTTGCCCTTTTACGTTCAAAATGTCGGCATAATAGCTGGGATTTTGAATATTGAGGATAATATTCATGCTAAGTGTGGGGGGGTATTCGCTATTCTAGCGAATTTTATCACATTTTACTATATAATACCCCCGTTTTTAGCCAAAATTTCAAAAAATTTTCACTAGTGCTTCAAAATTTTTGTGGTTATCAGTCCGCCTTGTCTAAACGACAAAAGGGATTGGCTAGTCCAGGAGCAAACGGCTCTTGGTAAAGACATCTCAAATTCGTTGACGGCTTGGAATTTGCCCAAAATTGTATGGTTCCTCAACTCCCCAAAAACAAATGAGTTGGCTAACTAGCAAGATTATGGCTTGTGGTAAAGGCCGTGGAAAATCCATAATTGGTAATCAGCTCACCAAGATGTTGACTATTCCATCAAGAGCTGGCTAGTCCAGAAGCAAACGGCTCCTGGTAAATACAAATCAAATCCGTTGACAACTGGTGGTTTGCTCAAAATCACACGGTTATCAGGTGTGCCACAGTTCTTACACCTGGCTACTCCAGAAGTGATGGCTTTTGGTAAAGAGTTTTTTAAATCCATCAAGTTTTCAAAACAGTTATTGCTAGGGACTAGCAATAGTTTAGTGTGGGGGATTGATGAGTGCTCAAACACTCATCATTTTTGGTCTAATCTGAACTGCAAAACATACAAAAACACTCAGAAATGTGATTGGCCTCAAACAGTCAGATAATATCAACCAAGTTATGGTCAACAAGTCAGACAGCCTAAACCAATACTCCGTGGAATTTAGTGTTTCCCCAGATCGTTAGATCCCAACGAGATGTGAAATCTGAAATAAAACGACTTCGAGATCAGGTGAATTGAACAGGAAAAGGGTTTAAGTGATTGTACTACTGAAAAATAAGAGTGAATAGCTTTAATAAGCTATATCAATCTATACATGAAATCAGATACGTACAAGTGAAAAAGAGACTGGAAAACGTAAACGTTTATTAATTAAACGTAAATAAAAACAACTTTAACTTATAGTAGGATTTTACAAGCCTTAGGGGCTTAAATGCAAATTAAATAAATTTAAAATATTTATTTATTAATTAAAAACTATTTAATTAATTATTTTTATTTAATAACTATTATTAATTATTTAATAATTAACTAATAATTATGAAAATGTAAAATAAGTCTAGAAAATTAAAATTAAAATTTCTAAAAATCTAAAATATTATAAAACTTATTTTAAAACTAAAATTATATTTTTCACACTAATTATCTATTTATTATTAATTAATTATTATTTAATTATTATTTAACTAATTATATTGATTTAAATTATTTATAAATACTAAAAAGACTTAGATAATTATGAAAATTTTTATATATCTAATTAACCATCATGGGAATCCTAAAAAATTTATAAAAACTTTATTTTATGTATTTTTTATCTACTTTACTAATTATTATTCTATTTATTATTTATTTATCAATTAAACTAATTATATTATTAAAAATAGAAAATGAACAGTATAAATTCTAGAAAAATTTATAAATTTACTTTACCTTATATAAAAGCTATGAAAATTATAAAAACTATGTGATACTTTATAAAATATAATTATGCTATTTAATTCTTATTTATTATTTAATTATTAATTTAACTAATATTAATTCTAAATAATACCAAATGACAAAGGAAAATTCTGGAAAAATTTATAAAATTACTTTAATATATAAGAGATTTAATAAAAAAATAAAATAGCAGAAGTGCTTAAAAATAAGCTAAAAAGAAAATTAAATAGATAATTTCTATTAAATAGAAGCTATCACTATACTTAAATTTGGTTTTTTTCTTGTTTTTCTTTTATAAAACGAATAAAATACTTAAAATAAGAAACTTTAATGAAGGAAAATAATTTATAAACACAGAATAAGCACTATGAGTGCTTATTACTCAAAACAGTTGACTTTTTGTTGACTTGGTTAAGAAATAAGCTCAACTGAGCTTGTGTGGGGTCCACAAGGTATATTTTGGTTCCTATTAGTGAGATGAACTATATTGAGCAAGTTTATATCAAATAAGTAGGTTCAATAAGCCATAAACAACAAATAAGCACTTTGCTTATTTCAATTCTGAGGCAGAATTGGGACAAAGTTCCAAGCTATTTTTAGGTGGGGTCCACTGGTCTAAAGGTCAAACAAAAGGTCAAGGGTTCAAGTCTAGTAGGAGGGGGTTGTAAAAGCCTAATTATGTGGTGTGGGACCCACTGGGTTAACCACAAAACACAACCAAAGGTGGTGGGTGAGCTATGGTCTGCTGAGACAGGGCAATCACCTTGCCCTGCAGTTCAGTTCAAGGGGCATTTTGGTCCACTAAAAAAATCACAAAATTATAAGCTATGTGGGATCTAAAAGTTAAGCTGGTAATCTATCACTAGGAACAACTTTCAAGTCCTAAATCCTATTCCTAAATTCTAAACAAATCTCCCAAGTTTTCGAAAAATCTGAGAACCTAAAATTTGACTTTTAATGAAAATGAACTAGTTTGACTTTTGTGAATTTAGATGTGATCCTACTGACTTAAAATGATTTAATAAGTTATTTAGGAGTGAAATTATGCTAGGTAACCAACTTATGAGCTACTGTAATGAAAATGGAACAAGCAATCCTTAACAGTGGACTGTTAAGGGTTATGGGATGTGATTTTTGAATTTTACTTATCTAGACCCTGATTTCTTTACTTCTTTGACTGTATTAGACCCAAACTAACATGTATGAGTCAAATACATAGCAACAATATAACTAGAGAACAAATATTTGGCTAAACCAAACACTCCTTTATAACACAGTTAGACTAATTTTGCAAGCAAGCAATCACTAGAACACTTGGATTCAAATTCTAATAACCTAGCATGATTAAACTAATGTAAAGAAACATTAAACAACAGGCATAATACATTAGGACAATCAAATAAAGAAAATGGAGGATTTTCTCACAATGTGCTCTTGAAGTGAAAGTGTGGAAATAGACCCAAGAACAGACCTATGTGACTACCACAGCCTCTAATAATCCAATCCTTTACTGAATCAACTCTGCATCATTCAACTTCTTCATTTCTTCACTACTTTTTTATTTTCTTTTCTTTTTCTTATTTTTCTTTGTATTTTTGAGTTTTATTACTACAGCTGATTTTGAGGTTACTTATAGCTCTCAGAAGCTATATAAGGGACTTATATGAGCTTATGAGTTCATAACAACAATCATTAACATCATTCAAGCTATAATGAGATTTTGAAATAAAAGGCAAATGCAAAAATTGGAATTGTGTTGATAGACTGCAATTGAATATTGAAATATGTTTTAATACACACTAAAAACACTGAGTACACTGTTTGAAAGCTAAATATTACACTGAATTTGCAAAATACACAAAGTCGACACAAAATTAAACTAAATTAAACTAGATAGTTGCTACTCTGCTCCATTCTTGATATTTATTGACTAAAATGACTCTGTCGACCTCTCTGAATCATTCCCATCACTTTTCAGCTGTTGGATCTTTGAAAATTATCACAAACGTACACGTGGAGATTTTGGCGCCTTTTTTTTCTCTTTTGAACAGTTAGGGCAGTTTGATAACAATTAAGGAATTTTGGTGGTTAGTAGTGACTAGGGGGACAAGGGAGAGGAGTTGGTGGTGAGGTGGAGTGGTGAGGTGGTGGAAAACCACCATGGTTTTGTGTTGCAGGGGTGGGAGAGGAGATGAACAGTGTGACTGGTTTTGAGCGGGTCAACGCAAGTCAAACGGGGGAGTTATTATAAAAGGTATTGGGTCGGGTCTGTGTTTGGGCTGGGAAGATTGGATTTGGGTTTTGGGTATTAATATTTAGGGTCCGGTTGGTTTTAGGTTTATAATACCACAAGGACTATTTTTGTATTTTCTGAAAAGCTGAAGGGTTAAACCTGCCAAATATACAAAGTTAACACAAGGACCAAATATGCCATTTATGAATAGTATAAGGGTTATATTTGATAAATTTCACTTTTTAAATAACCCAGGGACCATTTATGACACTTTTAAAAGTTGAGGGACCAAAGTTGTAAATATGTGATTTTAAACTTTAAAGGACTATTTCTTACAACTTATGAATCCCAAGGACCTTTAATGATATTTGTACAAGTTTTGATTTTCCAGGGACTAGTTTTGCCAATTTTTCAAAGTTCAGGGACTGAAACTGTAAATTATGTGAAATGTATTGTTTTTCATCAGTTTTCAATCCTTTTGCATAAAAACACAATCCAGAGATAATTTTATGTATTTTAAGGCATTCTTGTGTGTTTTTATATGTTTTTGCAGTTTAAATGTAACAGAAATGATGAGTATTTACACACTCATCAATCCCCCACACTAAACTATTGCTAGTCCCTAGCCATCTTTTTGAGAAAAATTTAATGGATTTTTACTCTTTACCAAAAGCCATCACTTCTGGAGTAGCCAGGTGTAAGAACTGTGGCACACCTGATAACCGTGTGATTTTTAGCAAACCACCAGCTGTCAACGGATTTGATTTGTCTTTACCAAAAGCCGTTTGCTTCTGGACTAGCCAACTCTTGATGGAATAGTCAACATCTTGGTGAGCTGATTACCAATTATGGTTTTTCCACGGCCTTTACCACAAGCCATAATCTTGCGGGCTAGCCAACTCATTATCTTTTGAGGATGATGGGGGGTTGAGGAACCATACAATTTTTGGCAAATTGCAAGCCATCAATGGTTTTGAGTTATCTTTACCAAGAGCCGTTTGCTCCTGGATTAGCCAATCCCTTTGTCGGTTAGACCTGGCGGACTGATTACCACAAAAATTTTGAAAATAAAGTGAAAAATTTTTGAAAATTTGGCCAATAACAGGGGTACTAGAAGATATATTTTGATAAAAATTCGCTAGAATTCCCCCCCCCCCCCACACACACTTAGAAATGAATATTGTCCTCAATATTCAAAGTTCCGGCTATTATGCCGACTCTTTGAACGAAAGAAGCTAATATTCGAATCTAACTGCGGAAATACCAAATTTCACTTTATTTCTCTATATACACATGTTTTTTTTTTTTTTTTTGGCTTATATACATATATACATTTTTTAAACAGCGGGGGGGTTTGGTCATTTCCCCCACACTTAGGTGGTAGAAAATAGAAAGAATCAGAGATACGGGTGAAAACCCGTATTATGCTATTGTTTTTGTTCATCGAGTCGCTAGCTTGACTCGATCCCCGAATTCAATTGTCCTTGGGGAAAGTTTGGATATCCGGGACAACCATGTTTGGTAAGTCCTCTCCAAAGTAATGTTTCACACGATGCCCATTCACTTTAAAACATGGACCGTCATTTTGAGATAACTCAACGGTACCATATGGATAAACCTTAGTGATAGTGAATGGACCAGTCCAACGGGTTTTTAATTTACCCGAGAAGATCTTTAATCTAGAATTAAAGAGAAGTACTCGATCACAAACGTTAAAAACGCGGTTCTTTATTTTTGAGTCATGAATTCTCTTTGTTTTTTTCTTTATAGATTAAAGAGTTCTCGTAAGCCTGATCACGTAGTTCATTTAATTCATTCATTTGAACTTTTCTGTGATCACCCACAGTTTTGAGGTCAAAGTTGGCATGTTTCAATGCCCAGTAGGCTTTGTGCTCAAGTTCCATCGGTAGATGACATGTCTTTTCGTACACAAGCTTGTAAGGTGTACACCCAATGGGTGTTTTATAAGCTGTACGAAAGGCCCATAGTGCGTCATCTAATTTATCCGACCAGGCAGCACGGTTTTCACCAACAGTCCTCTCAAGTATCCTTTTGATACCACGGTTTGAAACCTCCACTTGCCCACTTGTTTGTGGGTGATACGCAGTAGAAAGACGGTGGGTTACACCATACTTTTGAATGACTTTGTCAAATTTGTCATTGCAGAAATGCGTACCACGATCACTTATGATAGCACGTGGGGTTCCAAAACGGGCAAAAAGAGATTTCAGGAATTTCACTACAACTCGGGCATCATTTGTGGGTAAAGCTTTTGCTTCAACCCACTTTGATAAATAATCAACTGCCACAAGTATGTACTTGTTTCCTCTGGATGATGGAAATGGCCCCATAAAGTCAATGCCCCAGATATCAAATATTTCACATACTTGAATAGCATTTTGTGGCATCTCATTTCTTTGTGAAATGTTTCCATGACGCTGACAAGCGTCACAGGTTTTAATGAGATCCTGGGCATCTTTATAAATTGTGGGCCAAAAGAATCCGGAATCAAACACCTTTTTGGCAGTGTAATTAGGACTATGATGTCCCCCAGTGGGTCCAGCATGGCAAGCCTTAAGAATTTCAGTGGCTTCCTGCCCATATACACACCGTCGGATGACTTGATCCGCACAGATTTTGAATAAGTAGGGGTCATCCCAGAAGTAATGTTTAACATCCTTAAAGAATTTATTCTTCTGTTGGGTTGACATCCCTTTCACAACAAAGTTACCCGCATGATAGTTTGCGAAGTCGGCAAACCATGGGGTAGTAGAATCTCCGCGAAAAGCAACCGCATTGAGTGTTTCGAGAGGAAATGTTTCATTTATTTCCTTTTTCTCATAAACATCTTGATGAGGGTTCTCTAATTGGGACAAATGATCAGCAGCCAGGTTCTCAGCTCCTTTTTTTATCGCGAATAATGATATCAAATTCTTGGAGGAGGAGAACCCAACGGAGCAATCTCGGCTTTGCATCTTGTTTTGCAAATAGATATTTTAAAGCCGAGTGATCCGTATACACTACGCATTTAGTCAAGATTAAGTATGTCCGAAATTTCTCAAAAGCATACACCACGGCTAATAATTCTTTTTCCGTAGTGGTGTAATGAGTTTGAGCTTCGTTCATAGTTTTGCTTGCGTAGTGGATAGGCTGAAAGTGTTTCGTTTTACGTTGCCTCAAGACTGCACCGATAGCAAAATCACTTGCATCGCACATAAGTTCAAAGGGTAAATCCCAGTCGGGGGCAACAAGAATGGGTGCCTCAGTAAGCTTTTTCTTCAATGTTTCAAAAGCTTCGATGCACTCAGGTGAGAAGATAAAAGGAGCATCCTTTTCAAGGAGATGATTCATAGGCCGTGAGATTTTAGAAAAATCTTGTATGAATCTACGATAGAAACCGGCATGACCCAAGAAACTCCTAATACCTTTGACGGTAGTAGGGTGAGGCAGTTTTGCAATGACATCAACCTTAGCTCTGTCAACCTCAATCCCATTCTTGGAAATCTTATGGCCGAGGACAATGCCCTCTTTGACCATAAAGTGACTCTTTTCCCAATTTAGACATAGATTGGTGTCTTTACACCTTTTCAACATTGTTTCTAAATTGGCGAGACATGTTTGGAATGAATCCCCAATGACTGAAAAGTCATCCATAAAGACCTCCATGGTTTTACCGATCATGTCGGTAAATATGGCCATCATGCACCTCTAGAACGTACCTGGAGCATTACATAAGCCAAAAGGCATACGTTTATAAGCAAAGGTTCCATAAAGGCATGTAAAGGTAGTCTTTTCTTGATCCGATGGATCAATGGGGATTTGGAAATATCCTGAGAAACCATCAAGGAAACAATAGTACTCGTTTCCTGCTAATCTCTCAAGCATCTGGTCCATAAAGGGCAGCGGAAAGTGGTCTTTGCGGGTGGCGTCATTTAACTTACGATAGTCAATGCAAACACGCCACCCGGTAACCTGCCGAGTTGGAATCAACTCACTTTCCTCATTAGTGACAAAAGTAATGCCACCCTTTTTTGGGACGCAATGAATGGGACTAACCCATGGACTATTAGAGATAGGGTAAATCAATCCTTCATCAAGAAGTTTAAGAACCTCTTGTTTAATCACATCATGGATTTTTGGATTCACCCTTCTTTGATGTTGCACTGCAGGCTTGAAGTCATCCTCCATTAAGATTTTGTGTGTACAAAACTCGGGGTTAATACCCTTAATATCGGAGAGCTTCCAAGCAATTGCTTGCTTGTGTGACTTCAAGACCTTTATGAGAGCAACTTTCTCCTCATCACTCAAACCTTTAGCAATAATGACGGGTAATTTATCATCACCCTCCAAGAATGCGTATTCAAGATGAGGAGGTAAGTCCTTGAGTTCGACCTCAGGAAAATCATCAGTTTTCTCAACATATTTGATTTCCTGATTATGAAGTTGTACGGGAGGGAGTGGAGGAGAATTGTCTTGGTTTAGCAATCTCTCAAGGAGAAGAATATCTCCCTCCAGATCAATCTCAGTGTTATCAATTCCCAATGGAACTGAATCACTTTTGAGAAAAGCTTCGACCACTTCCAAAAGGAAATCACTTCCCTCAAACGGAGTGAGAGAAGGGGAAGAATTGGAAATGATAGGTTCAGATGATGGAGTGGCATCCCCACTCTCAGAATTATGAGAATAACCAAGAAACTCTTGAGAGTACTCCTCTGAAGCAATGTCTATGATATCTATTTGATTAACTGCTTCAGAATCATAATTAGAGGAGTACCTCGAGGTTTGATCGAGGTTAAAGGTAACGGCTTCATTACCCACACGAAGAGTGATTTCTTGCTCAAATCATCGATAAGAGCACGGCCCGTTCTAAGGAAACCCCTCCCAACAATGAGAGGGACCCTTTGATCAGCATCGAAATCAACCACTACAAAGTCAGCGGGGAGATGGAACTTTCCTACTTTCACAAACACGTCCTCGGCAATGCCGAGAGGACGAGATATCGATCGGTCTGCAAGCTCTAAAGTCATGCAGGTAGGAATAAGATCCGGAAGAGAAAGTTTCTTCCAAACTGAGTATCGCATTAGGTTGATACTTGCACCAAGATCGGCCAAGGCATAGCAATCAACCATTCCCGGAAATACACATGGTATTAGAAATTTTCCAGGATCTCCCAGCTTCTCGGGAAGCTTCTTTAAAAGAACTGCTGAGCAGTTCTCATTCAAGGGAGTCTTTGCCATTTCAAACAGTTTCTCCTTGTTGCTTAACAAGTGTTTGATTGTCGATGCAAATTTGGGCATCAGAATAATAGCATCCGCGAAGCTAATGTCAAAATGCAAATCTTGGAAGATTTGAAAGAATTTATCCATCTGGTAACTAGCTTTTTCACGGAGCTTTTGTTCACTCAAGCGTGAGGGGTAAGGAATAGAGGAGGTAGAAGGTTTGGACTAAAGTGTTTCAACTGGGATATCATTTTGTTCAAAAACAACTCTAGGTTTTGGTTTGGGTTTCGGGACAACATGAGGTGGGACGTCTTGGGTACCTCCCTTATGAGTAGGAAGTACTTCATCCTTATTTACCTCGGTGTTATTTTCCACTACCTTGGGAGAAGGAGAAGAAGTGGTAGTGGGAACAGTGGGTCCATCATATGAAACTCCGCTCCTGGTTGTGATCGCCTTTGCATCGCCCCTCGGGTTTGCGATCGTGTTGCTCGGAAGTTTTCCAGAGCCCGAGGGTTGTTCATTTAAAGATTTCTTAATTTCAGAAATCTGGCTGACCAACAACCTGTTTGTCTCTTCTTGAGTTTTCATGAATTGCTTTAACAACTCATCTGATGATGGTTGTGGAGCTGGGAGAATGGCTTGTGTTTGGTTGGGGAAATTTTGGACACGGTTATTTTGATTATAACCTTGTTGTGGCTGAAAATTTCCCTTATTTTTATTATAACCTTGTTTCTGTTAAAGTTTCCTTGAGTGTGGAAACCTTGATTCTGTCCAGGATGGAAATTCCCTTGGTTTTGATAACCTTGGTTCATTCGTGGTTGGTTCTGGTTTCTGTTTTGCAAATTTGGGTTTTGGTTAAACCCGGGTGGTCCCATATGTGTGTTAGCACGGTAACTTGGTTCAATTGGAGGACGGTATTAATTACCTCCCTCATTTGTAGTACCGGCTAAGGCATTGGCTTCAAAAGGACTACCATCGGTGGCAGTACAATTGTAGTAAGCATGTGGGCCACCACAAGTGACACAAACTTCCACCTTTTTTACTTCAGCCTGTGAAGGGTTTTGTGTGAAAGTGACTTTTTTCTGGTTTGAGAGAACCAAAGCTTGAATGGCGTCCGTGAGTTTGTCTATCTTAGCATCGGTGCTAGAAGTACTCACGGGCGATGAAGTAGAAGGACCAGCACTCACTTGGGAGTTGTATGGCTTTGTGCGTGTAGTGCGGACTTTGGACTTATTTTCAATGATTTCTAAAGCTTCTTTTGTGGTTTTGCTCAAAAAATTACCTCCCGCGGAGGCATTGAGAGAATCTTGGTCAGATTGACTCACACCATTATAAAACGTGTCAATTTGCATCAATTCAGTGAAACCATGATGAGGACATCGACGAAGCAATTCTTTGAAACGATCCCATGCGTCACCAAACGATTCATCAAACCTTTGAGTAAATTTGATGATTTCATTCTTAAGACTTGTCGTTCTGGACGGGGGGAAAATTCGTTTACAAATTTGGTAACTAAATCTTCCCATGATGTTATGGAACGAGGAGGTTGTTTTTCCAGCCAAATCCGGGCTGCCCCCTCAAGAGAAAATGGGAAAAGAAGAAGTTTGACTGCTTCGGAAGGGACGTTCTTGTATTTGATGGTAGAAGTAATTTTATTAAACCATCGAATATGAGCATGGGGATCATCCCTCTCAAAACCATAAAATTGGCTTGAGGTTACTAGATTTAGTAACCCGGTTTTGAGCTCAAAGTATTCAGCCACAATGGCTGGGACAACAATAGCGTCTCCGTAACCCTCAATGGGTGCTTGGAGAAGCTCATTCATCGGATGGTCTTCCGCCATGATAACTTTCTTTGGGGAAACAGCACGTTCCTCAGATACGGCTGTTGGGGCAGAACGTCTACGGCGTCTTCGAGGAATTCTGACAAGCTCACGTAAAGGGCTTGTTGACCTAGAAGAACGAGTGCGCACGCACTAGAGACGACTCTAAGAATCCTTAGAGTGACGGGAAATTACAAATAGAAAATAAAATATGAACAAAAAGATGATATATAACAAAGTGTGATAATTCAAACTCACAGATATTTCAAAAAGTCGTAATACGCAGCACACCTCCCCGGCAGCGGCGCCAAATTTTGATTGGCCTCAAACAGTCAGTTAATATCAACCAAGTTATGGTCAACAAGTCAGACAGCCTAAACCAATACTCCGTGGAATTTAGTGTTTCCCCGGATCGTTAGATCCCAACGAGATGTGAAATCTGAAATAAAACGACTTCGAGATCAGGTGAATTGAACAGGAAAAGGGTTTAAGTGATTGTACTACTGAAAAATAAGAGTGAATAGCTTTAATAAGCTATATCAATCTATACATGAAATCAGATACGTACAAGTGAAAAAGGGACTGGAAAACGTAAACGTTTATTAATTAAACGTAAATAAAAACAACTTTAACTTATAGTAGGATTTTACAAGCCTTAGGGGCTTAAATGCAAATTAAATAAATTTAAAATATTTATTTATTAATTAAAAACTATTTAATTAATTATTTTTATTTAATAACTATTATTAATTATTTAATAATTAACTAATAATTATGAAAATGTAAAATAAGTCTAGAAAATTAAAATTAAAATTTCTAAAAATCTAAAATATTATAAAACTTATTTTAAAACTAAAATTATATTTTTCACACTATTTATCCATTTATTATTAATTAATTATTATTTAATTATTATTTAACTAATTATAATGATTTAAATTATTTATAAATACTAAAAAGACTTAGATAATTATGAAAAATTTTATATATCTAATTAACCATCATGGGAATCCTAAAAAATTTATAAAAACTTTATTTTATGTATTTTTAATCTACTTTACTAATTATTATTCTATTTATTAATTATTTATCAATTAAACTAATTATATTATTAAAAATAGAAAATGAACAGTATAAATTCTAGAAAAATTTATAAAATTACTTTACCTTATATAAAAGCTATGAAAATTATAAAAACTATGTGATACTTCATAAAATATAATTATGCTATTTAATTCTTATTTATTATTTAATTATTAATTTAACTAATATTAATTCTAAATAATACCAAATGACAAAGGAAAATTCTGGAAAAATTTATAAAATTACTTTAATATATAAGAGATTTAATAAAAATATAAAATAGCAGAAGTGCTTATAAATAAGCTAAAAAGAAAATTAAATAGATAATTTCTATTAAATAGAAGCTATCACTATACTTAAATTTGGTTTTTTTCTTGTTTTTCTTTTATAAAACTAATAAAATACTTAAAATATGAAACTTTAATGAAGGAAAATAATTTATAAACACAGAATAAGCACTATGAGTGCTTATTACTCAAAACAGTTGACTTTTTGTTGACTTGGTTAAGAAATAAACTCAACTGAGCTTGTGTGGGGTCCACAAGGTATATTTTGGTTCCTATTAGTGAGATGAACTATATTGAGCAAGTTTATATCAAATAAGCAGGTTCAATAAGCCATAAACAACAAATAAGCACTTTGCTTATTTCAATTCTGAGGCAGAATTGGGACAAAGTTCCAAGCTATTTTTAGGTGGGGTCCACTGGTCTAAAGGTCAAACAAAAGGTCAAGGGTTCAAGTCTGGTAGGAGGGGTTGTAAAAGCCTAATTATGGGGTGTGGGACCCACTGGGTTAACCACAAAACACCACCAAAGGTGGTGGGTGAGCTATGGTCTGCTGAGACAGGGCAATCACCTTGCCCTGCAGCTCAGTTCAAGGGGCATTTTGGTCCACTAAAAAATCACAAAATTATAAGCTATGTGGGATCTAAAAGTTAAGCTGGTAATCTATCACTAGGAACAAGTTTCAAGTCCTAAATCCTATTCCTAAATTCTAAACAAATCTCCCAAGTTTTGGAAAAATTTGAGAACCTAAAATTTGACTTTTAATGAAAATGAACTAGTTTGACTTTTGTGAATTTAGATGTGATCCTACTGACTTAATATGATGTAATAAGTTATTTAGGAGTGAAATTATGCTAGTTAACCAACTTATGAGCTACTGTAATGAAAATGGAACAAGCAATCCTTAACAGTGGACTGTTAAGGGTTATGGGATGTGATTTTTGACTTTTACTTATCTAGACCCTGATTTTTTTGCTTCTTTGACTGTATTAGACCCAAACTAACATGTATGAGTCAAATACATAGCAACAATATAACTAGAGAACAAAAATTTAGCTAAACCAAACACTCCTTTATAATACAGTTAGACTAATTTTGCAAGCAAGCAATCACTAGAACACTTGGATTCAAATTCTAATAACCTAGCATGATTAAACTAATGTAAAGAAACATTAAACAACAGGCATAATACATTAGGACAATCAAATAAAGAAAATGGAGGATTTTCTCACAATGTGCTCTTGAAGTGAAAGTGTGGAAATAGACCCAAGAACAGACCTATGTGACTACCACAGCCTCTAATAATCCAATCCTTTACTGAATCAACTCTGCATCATTCAACTTCTTCATTTCTTCACTACTTTTTTAGTTTCTTTTCTTTTTCTTATTTTTCTTTGTATTTTTGAGTTTTATTACTACAGCTGATTTTGAGGTTACTTATAGCTCTCAGAAGCTATATAAGAGACTTATATGAGCTTATGAGTTCATAACAACAATCATTAACATCATTTAAGCTATAATGAGATTTTGAAATAAAAGGCAAATGCAAAAATTGGAATTGTGTTGATAGACTGCAATTGAATATTAAAATATGTTTTAATACACACTAAAAACACTGAGTACACTGTTTGAAAGCTAAATATTACACTGAATTTGCAAAATACACAAAGTCGACACAAAATTAAACTAAATTAAACTAGATAGTTGCTACTCTGCTCCATTCTTGATATTTATTGACTAAAATGACTTTGTCGACCTCTCTGAATCATTCCCATCACTTTTCAGCTGTTGGATCTTTGAAAATTATCACAAATGTACACGTGGAGATTTTGGCGCCTTTTTTTCTCTTTTGAACAGTTAGGGCAGTTTGATAACGATTAAGGAATTTTGGTGGTTAGTAGTGACTAGGGGGGACAAGGGAGAGGAGTTGGTGGTGAGGTGGTGGAAAACCACCATGGTTTTGTGTTGCAGGGGTGGGAGAGGAGATGAACAGTGTGACTGGTTTTGAGCGGGTCAACGTAAGTCAAACGGGGGAGTTATTATAAAAGGTATTGGGTCGGGTCTGTGTTTGGGCTGGGAAGATTGGATTTGGGTTTTGGGTATTAATATTTAGGGTCCGGTTGGTTTTAGGTTTATAATACCACAAGGACTATTTTTGTATTTTCTGAAAAGCTGAAGGGTTAAACCTGCCAAATATACAAAGTTAACACAAGGACCAAATATGCCATTTATGAATAGTATAAGGGTTATATTTGATAAATTTTACTTTTTAAATAACCCAGGGACCATTTATGACACTTTTAAAAGTTGAGGGACCAAAGTTGTAAATATGTGATTTTAAATTTTAAAGGACTATTTCTTACAACTTTTGAATCCCAAGGACCTTTAATGATATTTGTACAAGTTTTGATTTTCCAGGGACTAGTTTTGCCAATTTTTCAAAGTTCAGGGACTGAAACTGTAAATTATGTGAAATGTATTGTTTTTCATCAGTTTTCAATCCTTTTGCATAAAAACACAATCCAGGGATAATTTTATGTATTTTAAGGCATTCTTGTGTGTTTTTATATGTTTTTGCAGTTTAAATGTAACAGAAATGATGAGTATTTACACACTCATAAAAATGCATCAAAATACTAAAAATATTTTAAAATTGTGTTTTATATGTTTTAGATGCAAAATGAGCAAAAACAGATGAAAAACGTATAAAGTTTGCAAAACTGGCAGTTTCAGTCCCCCAACTTTCATAAAATTACAAATCTAGTTTCTGGTCATTCAAAATATGGAAAATTATCACCAAAGGTCCTTTTGAAATCATAAATTGTCATATTTAGTCCTTTGGTGAAAATTTGGAAAAGTTTTAAGAATTTATAGTTTGGTCCCTGGAGTTTCAGGTTTTGGCAGAAATGGTCCCTGGTGGGATAATTTTGAAAGAAAAATCATTTTGGGTCCTTGGGAAGTTACAAAAATCATTTTTAGTCCTTGGTGTGAATTTTGAGGAAATTAATGTTTGGTCCCTGGACTTTTCAAAAATGACAGTTTTGGTCCCTGTGAATTTTAAATGAAAAATAAACATTTAAGGACCTTATACTATTGAAACTTGACAATAATTCACCCTTGAAACAGGTTTGAAAAAATGACATAATCAGCCCACAAGTTTTGGATATTTACATATATGGTCCTTGTAATATTATTACTAAAACAAACAAACCAAACCACCCTTTTAATCCAATAGCCAAATCTACCCAACACCCCTTACCTAATCCAGTACACCCCATCACCTAAGCCCAAAAAAACAAAGCCCACCCCCACGTTTTTATTACCAAGGTCAAACCCACTAGTCAAACCCAGCTTTCCCTCCCAAAACCACCCTCACCCTTGCAATACCACCCCCCTCCATACCACCTGTTTCACCACCACTTGCTCTCACCCACACTCTTATCTCTCCAAATCACACATCCCAACACCACAATCATATCACCCCCCCCCCCTATGGCATCCAACAGGTCTCAATTGGCTTAAAAGCCTTTTCCCGCCAAAAATACATTCACGGCTAAGATTAAAAGGGGACATCCAATTGCTGTTTTTATTGATGGGAAATGATTTGTGGGACCCACTGAGTCATAGAAATCACTACAAATGCAAAAAGATGGAGCAGAGAGCAAGTATTAGTTTTAGTGTAGAATAGGATAATGTCGACTTAGTTTAATTTCCATTCAGTTGTGTTCTTTTTAGTATCAAATCACTTGTATTCTGCTAATTTAATATATTGAAAGCTTATTTTAAGATTAATTCAAGTCTTGTTCATCAAAATCTGATTTGATATATTTGAGTGAATTTGACAACTTCATTCAAATATTGACATAAGTTGTTTACAGTTAATTTAAACTTGACAAAGTCCATTTTAAGCTCTTTAAAGTTTCTAAGATATGTTAACCAGTTTAGTTCAAGTTTACCAATAATCTCAAGAATACTTCAAAAATAGAAAGAAAAGAAAATCAATAATAAGTGTTCAAGGTTGATTGAAGCTGAATGCTGGTTGATGATGGATTTACACAGGTTTAGTAGCTTATTTGGAAGCTTTTAGGCGTGGTTTACAGTTCTTGGTTCCTTGGTTCCAATCCTAAAGTCTATTGTAAGCTTTAACTTCAATTTTTGCTTATTTCTGTATTAGTGCTTATTTGGTGCTTAATGTAGCTTCTTTCTGTTTATTAGGATGATGTTAGTAATAAGGTAGCTTTTATGTGTAGCTTGTCATTTGGAACCCTTGGTTAATCAGTAATTTCAATCTCATTGCCAATTTTAAACTTTAGCATAGTTCATTAGCAATTGCTGTTAGTATTAATGTTTTTGTGTCCAAATTAGTTTATAATAACATATTAAGTGTTTATGAATCAGCTTAGTGGCTTTAATCAATGGAATCACTTGAAAATCAAAACACAGTCATAATAAAGGGGTGTTTGGTTCATCTGATTTATCTGTGCTCTGAAGTGTTTGTGTTGTTATATTTGGTTGTTACATGTTCCTTTAAGTTATTTTAGCTAAGTTTAACCATAAAAACCAGGCCCAATTTGGGAAAAAGTCAATTTGATAGTCCATTTGATCTTAGATATTCACTGTTGGATCCTTATGATCCATAATCATGCATATCTGTTCACAAGTGGCTAAAGTAGCTTAATTTCATGTTATTAAAGCTTATTACTTCATTTCCAATGATTAGCAGCCTGTAGAATCTCATTTTAGTCAAGGTTCAAGTTTTTGTCAAAAAGTCAAAGTTAGTTAAACAGAAAATCTCAAAAGTTCAAGAAATTGTTTTGAATTCTTTGTTTAGATTCATTGCCTGAAACTTGTTTCTATTCCTTGTATACCATCTCAAGTGCAAGTTCCCATGTCCCTTTTATTTTTGCAATTTTTTCCCTAGGTTCTACAAGCCTCCAAACACAGTTGCAGGGGAGACCCCTGCTCTGCTGCACAGAACCACCACCCACAACCACCACTTGGTGGTGGTTTTCTAGCCATCTCAGTGGTCCACAAGCCACCAAGTTGGTTTCTTCCAACTCTTCTCCTACCAAGCTCCATGTTTTGACCTCTTGTTTGACCTAGTAATCCCTGGGCCCCACTTGAATTGTTCACAAAAAGCTGTCCCCATTTCAGTTAAGTCTCAAGTTTCAAAGAGCTTATTTTGAGCTTATTTGCTTAATCTGAGGACCCCTTTGGCTTTTGCTAGCTTATTCATGTTCCTTAAACTCAAGTGAACCTGGATTAATCAGAGTGGGTCCCACTTTATGCCATTTTAGCTTATTTCCTTTATTGGTCAAACAAAGTCAACTGTGTGGCTTTTTCTTCCATAATCAGCTTATTTTTATGTTCTAAAAATCTTTTTTTCACAAAAGTTTGTTGTTTTTAGTTATAAAATAGTTTTCTAAAATAAAAATCCAGAAAATCCAACCTAATTTTTAAGTGATAGTTTCTATTTAATTTTATTTAAATTTTATTTTTCATTTTTAGAGTTTTATTAAGTACTTAGCTATTTTATATTTTTCTTAAATTCCTCTTATATTAAAGTACTTATAATAATTTTCTTAGATTTTTATTTTATCATTTAGTATTTATTAGAATTAATCTTAGTTTTATTAATTATTAATTAATAATTAGTTTTAAATAGCATAATTAGTTTTTATTAAGTAAAACCTAGTTTTTATATTTTTCCTAGCTTTTATATAATGTAAAATAATTTTAGAAATTTTCTTATACTTTTTACTGTTCATTTTCTATTTTTCTTAATTTAAAATAGTTTAATTAGATAATTATTGTTTAAATAGTAATTAATTAATAGAAAAATCAGAAAAAGACAAAAATACTTATTTTTAATTTTAAAATTAGTTTTTAGTTATTTTATAATTTTAGAAATTTTATTTTCACCTTTTTAGTATTTAATTAATTTTATATTGTATTTAAGTATTTTAAATATTAATAATTAGTAATAATTTGTAATTAATTAATATTTAATATTTAATTAGTGTAAAAATTTATTTTGTTTTTCTAAAAATTTTCTTTTACCTTTTAGTTTGTAAAAAAGTCATTTTCACCCCCTGGGGGTTTTCAGATTTCCGTTTTCACGTTTTATTTTGTACGTTTACGTTTTATTTAAATGTAAACGTACGCGTTTTAGGTTTTAAACGATTCTGGGTTTTCTAGTTTTACGTAGTTGTTAATATAACTTACTTAAGTTATTTTCTTTTATATTTCAGTAGTGTAAACAATCACAACTCTCTTATACCCTTTCCCGTCCAAATTCACCCGATCACAAACCCGATTTAAATACCATCCACACCTCGTCGGGAAATAACGACCCGGGGAAACCCTATACTTCCACGGAGATTGAGTCTAGGTTGTTTGACCATCTTGACCACATCCGTGGTTGAATTTGGTTGACGGTTTAGCATCAATCAGCGGTCACAAGCACAACAATCCTGATAGATTAAAGCATACTATTACAATAAAACAAAACTACTTATGAATGAAAACACTTGTAGGACCTTCTTACTGCTTTGAAATATGCGTTTGGTGGTGTCTTGTGTTGCCAAATCATCTGTATTATTCTACTTAGCGTTAGTTTTGCACACGAAATTTGGCTGTCTAATGGGGTATTTATAGTCTTCTGTTGGAGGGTCGATGCGGCGCATCAACTAAGTTGATGCGGCATATCTAGATAACTTCACGTGGGGTCAAAGATTATTATACTCTGGAATATTCATACACCGTCTTCAGATGCGGCATAACTTGTATCTTTATGCGGCGCATGTCCATCAGTATCTTGGATAATCTTTGGTGAAGTCTTGAGACTGATGTTCCGTATGTTAGGAATGTCATACGGAATATCTGGAGTAGATAAGCCAGATCCTCTTCATTGACCAAGGTTTCATATGTGGTGCATTAGATAAATACATGTGGCTCATTCTTCAAAGTCATGCAATGGTCTTCGAATTTATTTAAGTATAGTTGTACGGTGTATCTGTCTAGAATGATACAGCGTATCTTCTTTCGATTCAGTAGACTTTTCCAACTTGATCCATTTTGCTCCATTTTATGTCCAAAATAGCTAACTTTTACCAAATGCTTGAGAATTACAAAAGTAAACGATTAAGTACCAATTCTCATACATGATGAGGATTTATTTGATACGCTTTTAGGGGTCATTTAAGTCTTAAATTATGTATTTATGGTCAAATATTACCTTAAATCATTTCTTTTGTCATTTTAGGTACTTGGGACATGAATTTTGGAAAATGGAGCATTTTGGAGCTTTTCGGATGTATTTATGCTCAAGAATGAAGAAAACAAGAAAACCAAGAAAAGTCTGGAAATAACACCAGATGCCGTTAGTCTTTGGAGCTGACGTTGTCGCCTTATAAAGTGATGCAATGGAATTTTACACCAGGCGCCCCACAAAAGAATTTGGAAATTTACACGGGACGGCGTTAGGTATAAATGAGGCGAGGCCGCCTAGCTTTACACTAACACGAGGCGGCCTAGAAGAATTACAAAGGGATGGAATCAGAAGGTCTCTTGGGCGATACGAAACCCTAAAGTGGCGACCTGACGGCGTCAGGACTTATAACCCGACGTTGTCAGCCTTGTAAATCTATATATAGTTTTTGCTTTTTCTTTCATTGGTGGTGTGGAACTTTGTATACAAACCTTAGTCCGAATTTTTTTAGTAAATTTAGGGTTCCAAACCCTCTTTTCTTCCATGTTCAATTAAAGATAAGTTCTCCATTTAATCATTCAATACGTCTATGTGTTGTTTGATTAGTTATTTGTCCTTTTTTTACATTAACATGCTAGCTTAGATTTCCTAGTGTTTTCTTAGATCTAATGATACCTAGTTATTGATTATTGATTGTTGATTTGTAATTGATTGTTAGGTTGATTGACTAGCGTTAGGCTTAAGAAAACTGGCTAACCTCCTATGCATGAGTAACTATTAATGACGCTATGATAGGATGCTAAATGTGTCGTCATAAGAAGAGATAGTAGCTCATATGGTTTGGGAAGGACGTACACGCCCCCACGAATGGTATTAAGGAATACAATCCCTCATCCATAATTGTGACAAATCAATGAATAAGTAGGAGATAACTAGGGAGTAATGAAATCTAAGTAAACACAATTTTCTCTTATAAGTAGTCCACCACATTTATTTTCTTGTTATTTTATTTTATTTTGTTTATTATTAGTTTTTTAGGTTAGTTGACTAGCAACTAATTCTGCCCAATCTTCCAATACCTGAGATTTTAATTGCTTTCATAAAATATAAAAATACAAAAAGAATCAACCCTCAACCCTAGACCTAGTTAACATAGCTTCCAATTCTAACGACACTATTCCCCTAGAGAACGATCAATCCCCCGGTACTTGCCACTCACTATACTACACCGGTCAGGTATACTGTCTGGAGGATTCCAAGTTTCTCAAGATCCCTTAAAAAGTAAAACGTTTGGGAGTTTGTAATCCCGTATCAATACACAATATTATAAAACTAGTCAAATACATAGGACAAATGATGGCAATAAATTGAACTTATTTGATGTCATCACTAGGCAACAATAGTGGGTAGCAATTCTTGTAGTTATTTGGCGAATGGTGGAAAAATCAGGATTCCCACCGTCGTTACAGTCATTTCAAGCTCTGTGACCACCTCCTCTACGTCCATGTTCACCAGTCCTTACATCCCTTGAGGCCGCACCACCTCAGTTAGCTCTACGAGTTGACTTTCTTAGAGGCATGATCTCTACAAGGAAGGACGTTGGTAAATGTTTGGTAGGAGGGAAATACATTGAATCAGGTCAACACCGATCTATGCAAGCATGGTCAGATTAGTCCACGTGAGTAGTGATGCATTTTATAATTATGCTGGCCACCATAATTATAATTGCATCCTTTCCCACTTGTACTTATTACCATGCACACACATCTCAGTGATTGACATTACATATACTGACACTACATTATCGCGACGAGAATTAAATTATCTTTCTAAAAATATGCAATTCTATATACTTTCGATGAATTTTTTTTAAAAATTTTCGCCCAGAAAAATCACATGTGATTCATAAAAATCATATGTGATTCGTAAAAATCACATATGATTTGATTTTAACAATACTGTGGATATTCAACCCTAAAGAGAGTTTAAGCATGATTGTGAGTTGGCTTGCAAACGACACTATGGATATTCAACTGTAGTCTGTAGATCTTGATGCGTGTTTTTATGCTGTGAAAATCAATTTGTATTTTGATTTGTAATCCTATGTACTCTATTATTATGAAGTATAAACATTAACTCTGCCATAGCCCAACGGTAGTTCTTTGAGCGACTTGGTAAAAGGCAAGGTTCCTCGTTCTGATCTAGGCTTTTTTCTCTTTGTAATTTTGTTTCTCTTTGTAATAATATTACACAAGACATCCATCACTATTTGATTGCTCATTAAAATGTTTACTAATCAAGAGTAGAAATTCAAAGTTGTTTAATTACACATAAAAAACAGCTAACTAACTAAGAACTGATTACTTTTTCAAAATAGCTGGCTAACAACCAAATGATAACACCCACATATGGGTCGTAGCTTGAAATTGTCAAACTAATAAAGCTTCTATGGTTTTAATTTGGCAACTTTATTTTATGTTCTTTTTGAAAGGCAATTATAGGTATGAAACGTGATCTAATAAAAAGCCACAACAATCAATAGGTCCCCCCCCCCTCTAGGTATGAAATGCACACAATGTATTTGATGAATCCCTAACTTAGATTTTTAGTGTTAAAATTTCTTTACACACTAACTTTTGTACCACAACATACCAATAATCATTTGCTAGTGTAAGATTAAAACAGTGATGTCTTTTTAATTCGTTAATTTTGTACAAAAATGTATGCATTTTGTTTTATTGCATTTTTACCATAAATTTGACCAATATTAACTTCGAATTTGAAAATTGTAAAACATAAAAGTTATAGATTTTAGTTCAATCTTTATTCAGGTTTTTGAATCACTCAAACCCGATATTATATGAGTGAGATATCACACGTTAAAGATACTCCCTCTGTCCCATATTAATTGTCCAGTTTGACTTTTTATAATCTTTCTTCTTCAACTTTAACCTAAAGTATTTTTGTTTGTGTTATATAATAGTTGATACAAAAAAATATGAATGGATTATGTTATAAATGTAGTTTCATTAGTATAATTTCTATCAAATATTATATAACACAAACAAAAATATTTAAGGTTAAAGTTGGAGAAAAAAAGTACAAAAAGTCAAACTCAACAATTATATAGGACGGAGATAGTAATCATATTTAATGATGAAAAACATATCTTATGAACAACATGGATTATGATGAACTTGGACTAAAAGAATTACTTAAGTTAAACTTGATTAGAAAAAAAAAATGAAAAATGTAATCCAGGTTTCCCCTGTTCAAGTAAATTGACGTGCAGAGTGTGCACAACATGAAAACGGTGCCCTCCTACCCTCCATGTGCCAAGCCTATATACTAGATGCCATGATCACTATTTGCATATAAAAACTGTTTTTTTTTTTTTTTTTTTTTTTTTTGGCGGGGATCACGTCTCATTTGTTTAGGGATACACTAACCGGACCCTCTCTACCCCATCACATCATAGCCTTTTGGTCAAACCGTACAACCCGTGAAGCACATCGTACAACCCTTAGATGCATAGAGAGGGTTAGTATAAAAATCTGGGGGGGTTGGGATAACTCCACCTTTTGTTTATTATACACATGCTATGCATGTTAGGGCAACTTAGGGGACATGTCTTGATTATGTAATTAATTACAACAATAAAATAACTTTGGTAAATGATAAAATATTTTAAATCCAACTTTCACTGACTAAACACCTAAATGAAAGAAAATGTTTTCCAACTAAACGTCACCTAATGTTGGCAGATAATGCAATCTTCATTTTTCTATTTTATGGCATCATTGATGCTGGCTGGAAACACAAGCGCAAAGTCAACCCCAGTGCGAACATGTGCGCCTCATATTAGATGCCCTCTTGACTAAACAATGTTTATGACCTACTCGATCTTATATACGTACTAAAAAAATATGATCCTTGGTTATCATGTCCCTTTCTTCAACCCTGGACATTAATCGGTGGCCAATAATGTAATTTATATGTATTATGAAAGTATGTTCTTTGTGTGTATGAAAATACATAAAAAGATATTATAAATGGTGACTAACACACTGAATAGGAGCGTGATCAGGATCTCAAGGGAACTTTGCAATCCATATACATTAGAAATTACTTATCAGTCATCTTTGATAAATATATTATGCATGGAGATAATTTGGACACTCCATAAATTTATTGGGATACTTAAATTTAGTGTTTTTGGACATTTATACCCTCACATGAAGTTATAAATGTCCAAATACAATTAATTGAAGTGTCTCAATCAATTGGGGGAGTGTACAAATCATCTCCGATTATATATATTGGCTAAGAAACAACATCTGTCAATTTATGGTACGATCAAACTTGTAACAAAACCATCGTTGAATGATCATGTGACCATAGTCCTTTTTGTTGTAGTGCTGAGACGCTGTTCGTTTGATCTTTTTGACAGTTTGACTAGATAATACGAAATTACGAAGTACTATCCTTCGTCCTATATTAAATGTCCACTTTGACTTTTCTAAGTATTATTTCTTTGACTTTCACCTTAAATTATATTATTTGGATTACATTGATAATAAGCCTTATATATATTTATAGGGAAGTAAAACTTACAGAAAAATAAAATAATTATAGTAAAAAACTAATTATACATAAAAATAACATTTTGGAATTCGACGTCTTTACAGTTTAAAAGGATCAATCCCTTGGTAGCTTAAATAATTTAAATCTCGAATAAATTCTTATTCGAGAGTTCTACGATGTGAAAAGGAAAAAAACCGTTACACCGTAGAGGCCACGGCTTCTATGTCTATTGATCTAGAATCTTGTCTTAATCATTCCCCCTCACTTTGAGAAGAACTCACCCTCGAGTTCTCACTATCAATAGCTTCATCCACCTCAAACATCTTCTCATGACAAACCTTATCTTCGACTGATTTACAATTCACATCAACTCGAGAACCTTTATTTTCTTAAGACGCCAAGGGCACACTCCCAACTATCAATCCATGACCCTAAACATCGGGTTGTGTACTCCTTACCAATGATCACTAAGTTCTTAGTTGCAATAAAACTAGCTTCTTTGTTCACCATTGAAAACTTAATTTAATTCTTGATAATCGTCTTTAAAATTAAACCATAATAAAAATCACAAACCTTTGTACCTTTAATAACTTAGGACTCGGTAGCTTTAATTTTAAGATTATTCAAAAGCATAGAATCCTTTGTCATCTCTAATACTTTAGTCAATGCTTTTACACTAGTTGTACTTCAACATCCCATAGATTTTCAAATTTTCCAATGATATCGAATTCCAAGAACTTTTCTTCAATCTAAACCTCGGGCATTTGTTATGTGTTTTGACTTTGGGTGGAACCATAGCAATTTTTTTTCCTCCATGTGAAAATGTAGATATTTTGTTGAAAATCATGCATATCTTGAATCTCACATTGCCATGGTTTTCAAAGCAAAATATGTCATCATCAATATCATCCATAATACAAACTACTTCTACCTTATAGAATTTCCTTTAAGCCACAAGAATTCTACAAACTTGATAACCTTTAATTAGACAAACCTCCATTGGTAATTTTAAGAAGTCTATTAATTTTCTAGAGTCGAAATTATTTAAACTACAACCATCAATAATTTAAGAACACACAGAATTATTGATTAAGATTTTCAAACGGAATAACTTGGTTGTAGACACCCAATCATCCTTCTTTATCTCCTCCCATTCTTCAATTGTTCCATTGTTGAACAGGGAATCGTTGCGTGCACAATTGTCACCAAAATCGCCTATGGTTGAACAAAGTCTTCGAGCTTCATGTTTTCCACGCTCGCTATTCTTGTGGATTAATGCCCCCATACGATCACAAAAGGTAGTTCTTCAACCATTGCATAATACATGTCAAGTTCTTTCATGAATTTGGTAAAACCATGATCCATGTACTCTCCGGACCATACACCACCAATAGTATAGGTTTGATAAGATCTACAACATTCACCATCCATGATACTAACAAGCTCTAGATGCCAACTGACAGAGGACGCAAAAATGAATTTTGATAAACCTAATCCAAGGGTGATAATGAGGCACCTCAAGGGAATAAAATATAAAAAAGTGTTAAACTCTAAAATTCAATTATATTAATGATCCAAGATGTCCATTACAATCATAACAAGCCCTATATTTTTAAGGAAGTAAAACTTGCAGGAAATGTAAACTATTTATAGTAAAAACGAATTAAACATAAAAAGAATATTCTAGAATTCGACGTCTTTACGATCTAAGGGTATCATACCCCTTACGGCCTAAAGACTTTAAGTCCCGAATAAATTCTTATTCGAGAGCTTTATTGCGTAAAGAGGATAAAACTCTTACGCCATAAAGGGCACACCTTATATGTATCTTGATCTTGAACTTGTCATTTATTGTGATCATATATAACCTTTTTGGGCCCATATCGAAATGGACCTAAACTATATAAATGTTTCCAGTGGCGCATGTTGATAAGGTCAATGGGTCTGAATCAATGACAACTAGAGCCATGTTACATTTCATCAGACCATATATATTTGGTCCTGTGTGGGTTAATGATTTTTTCCTAATATTTATCTTTGTTAACTGTAATGAATTTATGCAGCATGAATGTCTTAGGGCTATTTTTCATGGTCTCAGTTGGGTTTAATGCAGCTGCTAGGTTTGTGTTTCTCATTATAGCAGACTTAAATGTTGCAATAGTTTGTTTGTAATATTTTTATATACAATTTTGGGCAGCAGATATATAATTTTGAAAAATAGTGTTAGAGTCGGGAATGAGCTTGGAGTAGGGAACCCAAAAGCTGCAGCCTTTTCGGTGTGGATGGTGACTAGTGTCTCTTCTATCATCGCAGTAGTAGAATCAATAATCATTTTTTCGGTGAGAGATGTTATTAGCTACGCATTCACTACTGGTGAAACAGTGATCTTTGCCCATTGTTGGTTACATCAATCATCCTTAACGGCATACAACCTATTTTTTCAGGTACTACATTAATCTTATCAACATACTTATCCTAATTAATGTCATGTCAACGTGTGAATACTGAGATGATGAATATATAGATCAAAAGGTCTGGTTGTCGGGTGCGGATGGCAAGCTTATGTGGCATATGTGAACATCAAATGCTATTATGTTATTGGTATCCCCCTTGGACTTCTCATTGGCTTCTATTTCGATCTTGGAGTCAAGGTACCTTTTTATAAACATATATAATGAACTACTTTGTATTTCTAGAAAGAAAAAAAGAAAAAAAAAACACCAAATATGACCATTTCACAAATAAGCTCATTGATTGTATCTTATAGGGACTATGGTCAGGAATGATTGGAGGAACTGAGATGCAGACCCTCATTTTACTATGGTCGATGTTTCGTACAGATCGGAATAAAGAGGTAACTTTGTCTAGTAAAAAAGTACATGCTCTTTTCAGCATATCTAACTTTTTAACCGTGGTGAAAACTAAGCTCATTCTTGGTGGAAAATTGTAAAAAATCAGGTGGAGATAGCTACAAAATGTTTGGATAAATGGGAAGCAAACAAAGAAAATCTTTTGATGGAATGAAAGAAGATCAAAGTCAATTGCTCAATTTGTTAACAAATTATTTGGATTCGTATACGATCATTCCTGCCCATCAATGATTGCATGATATATTTTGTATTCCTTGTGATCATATTTCCAATAAATATGAAGCATTGAAAAAGAAAAAACAAAAAGGTGATCTAGCATTGCAATATTCCAAATCGAATCAAACACAATAACGGAATAAATAACTGAACCTTTAGTAATACCCAAAAGACGTACGTAATTCAAAAGTATCAAATAGCGTACAAGAATCCAGAGCCCTTGCAAAGAACAATGGCACCATCATGTTTTAAAACAATAATTAAAGATCATGAAACCAAAAGTTTATTGTTCCACTGATACAATTACCCCCAAAAGTATTTGATCCCCAATGATCTAGGCTTGATCACCAAGACACAAGACTTCCTTTACAAAAAATAGAAAGAATAAGTGTTTGTTTATTCAACCAAGCCCTAACCTAACCTAGAGTGTAACACCCCAACCCGGCATGGGTCCGGAGCGCTACAGTATGGTGACATATCAAAGCATACAAAGCATACAACGCAAGTGGAAGACTTAAAACAAAAGGTTACAAGGGAAAAAATCTAAAGGTACAAAAGGAATACTAAAACCATAAAAGAAAGGAAAATACAAACTAAACAAAGTATAATCTAATCCAAGTTCAAAACTAGTCCAAATGTAATGGGTTTCTAGTCCATTAGGGTAGTCCACTAATGCTCCTATGCACTCTTTACCCAAACCTAGCTTCCAACCTAAAACCTGCTGCAGGAAAAGAAATGCGGCTGAGCTTAAAAGGAATATCATCTGTCAAATGCATAAGAGATCAACATACACTGAACGAGTATCATAAGTCAAAGGGAAACGAAGTATCAAAGATATATCACATAAGCATAATCATTAGGGAAAGGTAATGAGCACGTATCAACAAAGAAGCGTCCAAACAAGGTACTTGAATGGACAAACGAATCATAGGAAAGCCACGAGCAAACCTGCCAAGGTACTTGACAGATATCCTACATACATACATACATAATCTGTGGGAAACTAGAAGTGGGTTGAATAGTTTACCGACTTGTTTTCTTTAGTTATAAGAATTTCTCGATGAAAAACTTAGATTCAATTGTAGATGAAATCAATAAACACCAATATGAACACAACACTATACTAACACAAATATGCAATAAGTAAGTAAAGAGAAGAGACGGAAAGATGAAACCAAGACAACGAGATTTATAGTGGTTCAGTCACGAAGCTCTTCTTCGCCCTACTCCACTCCTCGAGTATTCGACTCGAAAGTTCTAGCACTATATCAACAAGACTCCCTTCAGGCGGAGAAAACCATACAACGTTGCTTACATTATTTTTCGACACTAAGCTAGATGTCGAGTACTAATCTTTGCTAGCACCAACCTACCACGATCCACACGATCCTAACTTAGGACACGATCAACACGATCCTCACACAATCTACACGATCCTCAAAATATCCACATGATCCTCACAATCTACTCTTGATCCACTTGACCAATAATATATCACTCAACACTCAAGAGATCCCTAAGATCTCAACAAGATCACAATGATCAACACAGTGACTAAGAAACACTAATACACTTGATTTATATCAAGATACAATCAAGTAGACAACTTGTAATGCAAGTGCACTACTCTATGACACCAACACCTTGTATCTTCTTGATACTTTGTATTCTTCTCTTGACTATTAGATGTATGTAGATGATTCTTGGTTGGATGAAAGAATCACTCTTAAAAAAAAAAAAAAAAAAAAAAAAAAAAAAAAAAAAAAAAAAAACCAATGATCAAAGGAGAGTTTAGGTGATTGAGGATATGACTACAGAAAGTTAATTGTGTGAAAAGCTTGCCAAAATCTGGGAAATGAAGTGGTATTTATAGAAACTGGAAATCTGACCGTTTTAAAGGGACGGCACGACTAATTGTCACACGGTACCACTAAATTTAGTGGTATAGTGCCAGACAAACACGCTCCAGATTTTGTCTTTAGTGGTGAAATTTTATTTGGGGGAGTTTAGAGCTGGTTTGGGTAAAAATATAGCTGTTGGGATTTTTGAATTGATTTTCCCAAATAAAACTTTTCTTAATAATCCAAAATTAATTTGTAAGGTATAATTTTGAAAACAAAGTTTTTGTCACTCTAAAAATGTAAGGTTTAAAAACACAAATTCACTTCTTTGATCATTTGTCAAGTTGTCAATTTGCTTGTTCATACCTAGAGTGATTTATGTAGAGATCGGATATTTTGACTAAAAGCTTGTTTACATTAATTTTGACGTAAAATGTTTTCTCATTTTGTTATCATCAAAACATAGAGATATCAAAAAATGAGAATAATGTTTTTAGACATTATTTGCATTAACAATCTCCCCTTTTTGATGATGACAAAACTTAAACTCATTTTCTGTGAAAAACTAATTTCGACAAGTTTTTAGTGTGAGTTTATATCCTACTTCTCCCCCTTTTTGTCAAAACAAAAAGACATGCAAAGCTCCCGCTTGATATATACTCCCCCTCATTTGGAGAATACCAAGGAATCGAGCAATGGTTATTCCTACAAAACAAGGTTAGATAACACAAATACAATATCTAACAAGTAGCAATTTAGACAAATATCCAACCATACAACAAAGAGGCTAAGTAGCCAAATAAAAATAACCATAAAGAGAATAGAAAAATAAAATAAGCCCATGCGTTCATTAATAAAATATCATACATAAAGTATGATTAAAACAACTAAATTAGTTAACAAGAAAGATAAAACTACATAAAGAAGCACATAACATTCTTTAGTGGCATAGAGGTCCTAAGATTTGCTTCAAAGTGCACAAAAGGGTTCCTAAGATTTTTATTATTGAAGGCAAACATTCAAAGTAAATAGTTTTGAGTTTAAAGACAAGTAATGACCTGAAAAATGAGAGTTGCTACATTTTCCAATGTTTTCATACGTTTTTGTCTGTTTTCATACGTTTCTGTCCATTTTAATATGCTTTTATACGTTTTTGTCCATTTCATCCATTTGCACACGTTTTCATACTTTTTGTCTGTTTTTATACGATTTCGTACAATACAAAAAAGTATAAAAATGGATAAACAAGTACAAAACTATAAATCGAAAAAAAAAAAAAAAACGTTTTGTTTATTTGATTGCTTCATATTAAAGCTGTATCAGTTGTAATATTAAGTTGATGATAATTTACAATGCTTATTAGTTAAACTATATTATATGACATGTCTAATATCACTTGTGATATTTCATAAAAAATAGTTAATATTTAATATCACTTTTGATATTGCATAAATATTATGCTTTTTAACCTTTAATATCACCTAAGATATTTCACTTCTATATATTTTTTTTATATATATATATTATCACATGTGCGTTTTCTAATATTTTTATATTTTTCAGGTACAAGATGTTTTTTGTTTATGATATATTACAAGTGATACTGGACATCAAACTATGCTTTTTATTCATTTTGATAGTTTTCAGTGAGATTTATTTATTTCTTGTGATATAACACTGTAAGGAAGATGAAGAGTATTTAAATTGTTGTTCTTAGTTACTTAAGAGTAATAACTCATGTGATAAAGCAATATAATGTGACTCTAATTCTGTTACTCTACATATGAGTAATATCTCATGCGATGATAAAGCAATACAATGTGACACTAATTCTATTATTTTACATTTGTGGAATATCACAGGTGTTAAAGCAATAAAATGACTAAAGACATCAAATAAGGATTAATTATATGCTTCGATTATCTCATTTATATTGTTTCTTTTATATTATTTATGTATGAATTATACTTAATTGCTCACTTTTGTTAAATTTAGTAAATAAAAAAGCAATTGATGAAAGTTAAGGAAATGGACGTGATTTGGAGCTTAAACGAAGAAATAAAACAAAGTCCACTAGACAGAGACTCAATACGCCGTATTCAGCCTAAGCAATACGGTGTATCCAATCAAGACTTCATCAAATCCCCAAGTCGTAAACTATATCAATGTGGCGTAATCAAAATGGGCAATACGCATTATTTACAGGCGATTCGTTCAGATTGTAGAATATTTTAATCGTGGGGCTTACGGTATATATTTATGCCTGATACGTTGTATTGGAAGAGCCTAATATGCCGTATCGACTGATTTCGAGTACATATATAGAAAACTATTATGTAGTAAAATAAGGGTATGCAAATGAACTTTTGTCACTTAGTAGATGGTTGGGATGCGTCCCTTACTATGAAGCAAAATAAGAGTATTTTGTCAACATATTATATAAAAATAAATCTTGTTTAATTTGCTTATATCATCAAAATAGATATTCTTATAGTTAAATATATCTTGTTTGTAGATACCATTATATAAAAATATATCTTTTTCAATAGCTTATATCAAAATCGATATTGTTATAGTTAAATATATCTTTTTTGTAGATACCGCAAAGGCTTATTTTAGAGTTTATAAATAGATATACTTCTAATCATTTCAATAGCACCCAAGAATTCACACACTCGGCTTACAAACATAATGTCTTCTAAACAAAATGATCTTTTGCATATACTTATAGTCACATTTCCAACACAAGGTCATGTAAATCCACTACTAAGACTTGCCAAGATCCTTGCTTCAAAGGGTAACCTACTTGTTACCTTATCTACTAGCAAATCCATTGGAAAGAAGCTTAAGAAAGGTGGCACCGGTTTCTCTGGTAATCCGGTCCCGGTGGGGAAATGTGGTGGAATGATACGGTTTGAGTTCTTTGATGATGGATGCTCAGAAGACAATGACGATGAACGTTATGATTTTGAGAAGTACTTACCTAAGCTTGAGGTAAACGGAAAGAAAGCGGTTGCTGAAATGCTGAACAACCATGCACGAGACGGACGGCCGGTCTCGTGCCTAATCAACAATCCTTATTTGTATTGGGCTTGTGACTTGGCAGAAGATTTTAACATCCCTTGTGCAATGATTTGGGTCCAATCTTGTGCTTGCTTTGCATCGTATTATCATTATCAGAACTCAGTATTTCCTTTTCCAACGAAGAAACAGCCCAATATTGACATTCAGTTGCCGAGCATGCCGTTGTTAAAGTCAGACGAGATACCGACTTTTCTACACCCGGATTCACCATATCCATTTTTTGCAAAAGCTCTTTTAGTACCGTTCACGAAATTTTCAAAGACGTTTTGTGTATTAATGGAGACCTTTGATGCACTTGAAGATGATCTGATCAAGTACATGTCTGAAATATGCCCAATCCGAGCAGTGGGTCCATTGTTTAGCAACCCAATACTAGAAACCAGCTCAAATATCTCGGGAGACTTGATAAAAGCCGAAGAATGTATGGGTTGGTTGGATTCGAAGGACCCTTCATCCGTAGTTTATATATCTTTCGGAAGTCTTGCAAGCCTGAACCAAGAACAAGTGACCGAAATGGCTTATGGTGTTTTAAATTCTGGAGTGTCGTTTTTGTGGGTTATGAGGGAGGAAAAGACTTTCAATGGGGTGATACCCGGAAAGTTACCAGAGGGGTTCTTGGATGCTGTGGGTGAAAAAGGGAGGGTGGTGCAGTGGAGCCCACAAGCCCAGGTGTTAATCCACCCGTCTGTGTGTTGTTTTGTGACTCACTGTGGGTGGAACTCAACCTTGGAGGCACTGTCAAGCGGTGTCCCAGTAGTTGCATTCCCGATGTTCGGGGATCAAGTGACGGATGCAAAATACTTGGTTGATGAATGGAAGGTTGGGATTAGGATGAGTAGGGGTGAGGCTGAGAATAGAGTGATTGGGAGGAAGGAAATCGAGGAGGGCTTAAGGGAAGCTACTAGCAGCATAAAGGCGGTGGAGATGAAAAAACATGCAATGAAGTGGAAGAAAGAGGCAGAGGAGGCTGTGGCAGAAGGTGGAACAACTGACCGGAATATTCAAAAGTTTGTGGACGATGTTAGGAAGATGAGCATGGAGAAATTAGGTTGAGCTGGCCATAAACTGCAACAACAATCTCCTGCATTTGATGTTTGGGCTCATTACCATCGTTGATGACAAGGATGGTTTCATGGGAGGAGTGTTGAGTATCGGGGTTCATTTGTTCTTTTCCACGGTCTAAGGACCATTTCTGTAGTTTCTTATTTCTTTAGCAATTACCAAACTCGAATAGTATAAAAGGGGGAAGATCCCAGATACTATTCATTATGTGTATTCTCATTTGAATTGTGAAATAAGTTCTGATCAGTTGAGGCTTTCTCACTGATTGAGTGTGATATTCATTGTTATCAGCTTACGTTTAGCTCTAACAATGACATACATACAGAAGTTACATGTTAATATTACGACAAGATCCATTACAGTATATTATGAGAGTCTGTTATGGATTGTTGTGTAACCAACAAATGTAACTGTGTTACATATGTTACAGCTACCAACCAAAACAAAACCTATACGTACAAAGATCTACTCCTAATCACATCACCTGGTGATTGTGCCTAAAAAGTAGAAATCTTACCAAATCAGCTGGTGATTGACAAAGAACTTTGCTTCATTCAGTATACACTAATCACATCACCTGCATAAAAGTGCGCAAGAAGAATAAAATGAGCGCAACTGAACATATACCAAACTCAATCTACAATCAGAAAAGAGTTTTTACGAATATACAACAATGTATTGTCACAGTGACTTAAAATTAAAAACACTAAAATTCTCCCAACGATCACCTTCCATCATTTGCTCCAAATCGGTTAATCCTATACAATCTGTTCCTTGAATCTTATAATAAATCTGTTATAGCTTATAATCCTTGATTATTATGCCTTATCGAATCTTCTAATAAGGTTGTTTTGACTTTTAGTGTCAACTATCATGAACGTCTTGTTGACAAACATTGTCGAGCTCTTATATACAGGTAATGCCCTTTATTATCCGACTTCTTCACATTTATGTGTTGAGAGCAAAACTGCAAAAGTTATTCCATAACGGCTTGTTGTTCCCCTTTGTGCTGTACAGTGGAGATCATGACATGAGGGTCTCATATTTGGGTACACTAAAATGGATTGAATCACTAAATCTGTCAGTCAAAACTGATTGGAGACCATGGTTCGTTGACAAACAAGTTGCCGGGTTAGTGGTGTTATCACTAATAGCATTAGCTATAAGCAGCCATGAACGTTTTTCATTAAGATAAATACTTGAAATAGTTACATATCGGCCCCATGATGCAATATATTTTCTTGCAGATACGCAATGAAATACTCGAAAAGCAACTACAACTTGACATTTGCTACTGTAAAGGTGAGAAGTCTGCCGCCTACTACAAGTTTTATTTCATTGCAATGCATTTCTCTCAACTAGACATGCCTTAAGTGACTTAATCCTGATGTTTTACCTTTTTGTGTTGTCGAAGGGAGGAGGTCACACAGCTCCAGAGTACAACTCTAAAGAGTGTTTAAGCATGATTGTGAGTTGGCTTGCAAACGACACTGTGGATATTCAACCGTATTCCGTAGATCTTGATGCGCGTTTTTATGCTGTGAAAATCCATTCGTATTTTGATTTGTACTCCTATGTACTGCATGTATTATTATGAAGTATAAACATTAACTCTGTCACAGCCCAATGATGGTCCTTCGAGCGACTTGGTAAAAGGCAAGGTTCCTGGTTCTGATCTAGGCTTTTTTCTCTTTGTTATAAAATTATTCAAAACATCCATCACTATTTGATTGCTCATTAAAATGTTTACTAATCAAGAGTAGAAATTCAAAGATGTTTAATTACACACCAAAAACAGCTAACTAACTAACTAAGAACTGATTACTCTTTCAAAATAGCTAACAACCAAATGATAACATCACATATGGCTGTTAAATAAAAATAATCTCTTCTAAAATAAATAACTCCGTTTGGATACATCAACTTCAAACTTTTATTTTAAACAAATAGCTCATAAATGAAAAGCTGATTCATGAAGCTTTTTAAACATCTTGGAGCAGTTAAAAATTTAAATTACTAATATACCCTCGAAACATTTGATTACAATTATAAATATGTCATTTTATGTCATTTTACATCTTATAATTACATTTAATAGCTAACTTACCAAACAGTTTTATTGTAAAAAAGATACAACTTGTAGCTCATGTTAACAGCTTGCAGTTTACAGCTCACAGATAAGAGCTTACAGCATACCGCCTACAGCTAGTTTTGCCGAACATAGCCAAACTTAAGAGCTTCTAAGGTTTTAATTTGGCAACTTTATTTTCTTTTTTTTTTAAAGGCAATTATAGGTATGAAACGTTATCTAATAAAAAGTCATTATTTTTACGGACCAAGATCCTCTCAAGTTGTATTATACAACTTGAGTCAAGTTGTGTAATTATGAGCCATTATTCAATGGCTAAAATCAAAAGAAATTTATTATATTTGAACCACAGGATCAAATCAAATAGCTCATAATGACATAATTTGACTCAAGTTGTATACACAACTTGAGAGGATCTTAGTCCATTTTTTACAAAGTATAAAAAACCACAACAATCAACAGGTGTCACCCCTTCCCCTATCGTCAACTTCCCTTCTTTATTTTAATATTTTTTGTCAGATAGGCAATTTGGTCATTTTACTTGTATTTGTTTTTCATCCTCAAACTTCAAACGCGCATAACTCTTAGATGACAAAAATTTAGAAAAAGCGATTACACTATAATTTCTAAAATTTAATCCACTTTAATTTGGTAAATTTTGTTAAATATTTTGATAATTTTTTTCTACATAACAAATGGTTGTTGATTTTTTTTTTTTTTTTTTTGCATTTTCAACCTTATTTTTGAATTATGACCCTCATAACAGCCGAATTATGAAAATTAAAAAAAATGAAAGTATAGATTTTCGTTTCTTTACACATGTTTTTAAATAACTCAAATCCGATGTCATATGATTGAGATGTCACATGTTAAAGTTGACATCTTAGTCATATTTGTTGCACACAAGTTTATGAAATGTCTAACTTAAATTTTTAGTTTTAAAATTTTGTTATGCACTAATTTTTTTACCACAACGCACCGTTAATCATTTTATTAAATGTATGCATTGCGTTTTATTGTGTTTTTACCATAAGCTTGATCAGTATTAAATTCGAATTCAAAAATTGTAAAGCATAAAAGTTATAGACCTTAGTTCAATCTTTATTTTGGTTTTTGAATCACTCAAATCCGACATCATATAAGTGAGATATCACACATTAAAGATAATGTTTTGGTCATATTTAATGATGAAAAACATGTCTTATGAACAGGATGGATTACGATGAACTTGGACTAGAAGAATTACTTAAGTTAAACTTGATTCGGAAAAAATTTGAAAAATGTATCCGGTGTGTTCAACTGTTCAAGCAAATTCACGTGCACAGTGTGCACAACATGAAAATTGTGCCATCCTACCCTCCATGTGTACTAGCCTATATACAATATACTAGATGCCATGATCACTATTTGCGTATAAAAACTGTTTTTTTTTTTTTTTTTTTTTTTTTTTTGGCCGGGTATCAGGTCTCATTTGTTTATTATACACACTAGCAGGGTACCCTAAAATTAAATTTTTCGGTGAATCATGTTGTTTAGTTTATTATGTTCCTTTTGATAATAAATTTACGGATATCAAGAATTTTGTTTAGGCGGTGCCCATTCGGGCTCAACCCTGTTTGGCCCGCACTCGTTCGGGCTCAAGCCCATTTAGCCCATTGCTCGTTCAGGCCTGAATATTTGCATAATGTGTTTTATTATTTGTATTAGTGACATTTAATGTAGGAATTGTGTTTAATTTGGTTGTACAATATGCTTGTGATACGACCCGGTTAGGGGTTGTATCGGGATATGGCACCACTTCTAGCGGGTGCGAGCTCCTAAGAAGAAAGAACGAAGACCAAATATATTTTAATTGACAAATGCTTAATGATTCTATTAATAATTATGTGGTATAAATACACATTAAAGATAACTCCTAACTCGAATAGATAACTCATACCACAATGACACTTTCCTAGATAACTACTCACATGACACAATCCTAACATGACTCAAATACGACTAAACAAAAGATAGTTATCCAAAGGCTCGTAACATTCTCCACTCCTTCAGAAATCACCTTGTCCTCAAGGTGTAGCTGTAAAAATCATGATTCCAGGATCCCATATTCTTTGAATAAACATGGACTCTTCTTTAAACCACAAGCTAACAGTTATGATATGAGACTCAAAGGATTGTTTCCAAAGCTGTCCATAAGAAGATAATAAATAAACTTGTTGCTTTGTAGCCTTCTCTTTTGTCTGCAATTCTTCAAACTTTTCTCTTGTGTCATTCGTGTTTTCATGAACATCATCAACCGACTTTAGAGTTTTTATTTGATTATCCCCTACTAACTCCTCATGTATGGCGTCATTTGCAGGATCGGTGTTGTTATCCTCGTCATCCTTGATGTTGCTACTACTCGCTTTGTTACTGGAAGAAGACGACCGCTCATCCTCAAAACGTGCTTCTATTAAGCGGGCAAATGAAAAAGCTTCGTCTAAAGTTGTAGGCCTTGCCCTCAATAGTTTTATTTGTAACATCAGTTTAAGTCCGGAGATATAAAATGATGTAAGTAAAGATTCAGATATCCCTATTACTTGATTTGCAAGTACCACAAACTCACTCTCATATTCGGCCACGGTGCCCATTTGCAAAAGCTTAGAGAGTGTGTATTCCGCATCCTGATCGCTGTCGCTTGATTCCATGAATAATAACTCGAAGAACAATAAAAATTTTTCTGATGAATAGTGCCGATGAACAGTACTCGTGAATAGTACCCGATGAACAGTAACTTTTTTTTTTTTTTTTTTTTTTTAATTTTTTTTTATATATTGGAACCCTAATCAAAAACCCTCTCAACGAGAGCTCTCAATGAAAGCGCCAATTGATACGACCCGGTTAGGGGTTGTATCGGGATATGGCACCACTTCAAGCGGGCGCGAGCTCCTAAGAAGAAAGAACGAAGACCAGATATATTTTAATTGACAAATGCTTAATGATTCTATTCATAATTATGTGGTATAAATACACATTAAAGATAACTCCTAACTCGAATAGATAACTCATACCACAATGACACTTTCCTAAATAACTACTCACATGACACAATCCTAACATAACTCAAATACGACTAAACAAAAGATAGTTATCCAAAGGCTCGTAACAGCTTGATAATTTGTATTTGTGATATAAGGGGTGTTCTAATAATTGTATTAATTATATTTATTGACCAATTAATTAATTGATTACATTAAATATCATTAATGTGGTGTTTTTTTTAATATGTGCATTAAAGTGGTGTACAGTATGCTTCTTGTCTTGTAAGTCTGAAAATTATGTGCATTAAAATTGTGTATATGTATCTTTCCTATTAAAGAAATATTTTTGGTCTTAAACATTTTAAGACTTTTAAATATAGATGTTCTAAATACATTATAAGATAGTATAGATGCTATGCATGTTAGGGGACATGTCTTGATTATGTAATTAATTACTGTAATAAAATAACTTTGCTAAATGATAAAATATTTTAAATACAGCTTTCACTGACTAAATCTTTAGATATTAATGTTGGCAGATAATGCAATCTTCATTTTCGTATTTTATGGCATCATTGATGCTGGCTGGGATCACAAGCGCAAAGTCAACCCCAGTGCGAACATGTGCGCCTTAGATTAGATGCCCTCTTGTCCAAACAATGTTTATGACCAACTCGATCTTATATAATAAACAAATCATGATCCATGGTTATCATGTCCCTTTCTTCAACCTTGGACATTAATCGGTGGCCAATAATGTAATTCATTATTTGCATTAGGGAGGTGATTTGCACACTCCACAATTTGATTGGTACACTCCAATTTAGTGTGTATTGCCATTTATACCCTTATAGACGTGAAGAGGAGTAGAAGTAATGTAAGGGTATAAATGGCAATACACACTTAATTGGAGTGTGCCAATCAAATTGTGAAGTGTGCAAATCAACTCCCTTTGCATTATGAAAGTCAGTTCTTTGTGTGTATGAAAATACATAAAAAAGGATATTATATATGGTGGCTAACACACTGAATAGGAGCGTTATCAGGATCTCAAAGGACATTTAAGGCTTAAGCTATCCATATACATTAGAAATTACTAGCCGATAACTCGCGCTCCGCAGCGGGATGTTCTACGATGACATTTTATCAAGGTGATCCCGTAGATTTCGGGGGCCCCGTGCCATTATTATGATAGGCCCTCTAAAAGCAAATATTTTTAATGTTGTTTTCTAATTTACGATTTTCATGCTCAGCCGATGTATATTTGTTGATTTTGTATTAGTTAAATACAAACTTCAAATGTACAACATAAAAATATTTTCAATCAAACTATAAGTTATTATATTAAACTGAAGTAGTATGTTGCCGTTAAAAAAAAAAGTGAAGTATTATATGATAAGTAATAAAGTAGATAAACAAATAAAGGATCCCACATCGTATGAAAACATAAAGTTTGATGATCTTTTCACATCTAATGGGCTTTATATAATCCAAATTTGCCTTCAATTAATTTTGCATATTGGGATTTTTTTTAGAATGTATGGCCCCTCATAATATTTGAGCCCTGTGCGGTTGGGCAACCCGTAGAGGCTTATATCCGGGCCTGCATATTATATCGATTTAATTTTCTGGTGTTTCACCAAAATATTTATTGACTTGTCGCAGCATTATCAGCACAAGTATAAATATCAGCAATAGCATCATCAAGAACAACAGTACAAAGAACAGATATTTTTGCCAAACATACGACATTAGTATTAAATGTCAAAATGTAATTGTTTTTGGTAATTCCATATACCACTTAAGTTATATAGGAACTATCTTATGCTGATTTAACAGCATCATTAACAGAAGTCAAAACTTCATATTTCAAAACATCATCTACATCCACATTAACTCATAAGAGTCAAAATGCTTCATCTAACAAACTAAACCAGCATGCTAAATCATTAACACAATAACACTAAACAAAATATTACATCTATGGTAGACACACACCACTGGAGCACCATTTGACTTCACTTAACTCTTTACTCCGCCTCTATTCCTTTTTCTTTCCTTTCGTCTCACTCCCTCCCTTCTTCTTCACATGAGCATGAAGCATTTTGTAAAAATATCCCTATCTTCAACCATACTAGCTTTATAAATTCAAACCACCCTTTTATTAGGTATGGTATTGCCACTGATTTTCCGAAAATGAATAACAAATCATACAT